>OY997592.1:49014618-50214618 GCA_963921825.1 Erodium maritimum
AAACTAGTACGGATAAACGAAAAATTAACATACTTAACGCCCAAACGTAACCCCGACAACGCCGAACACTCCAAACTTCCCAATTACTCGATATTGCGATAAAGGACCCGTAAGGGCCAGATTCGCCCGACATGGCGAATCTGCCCGGTTTTGGTTAATTGCCTTCCCCGGGGCTCCAAAAGCCCCGTTTTCGTTTCTACGGTCTTAGAATATTTCAAGGAACCCAACGCACTTGACGGAATTGAATTCCGACTTCTAAGTCAATTAATTAACGTTAAAGTTTCCCAAAACCCGTTAATTACAACTTCTCCAAATTAATTCCAAATTTCGATTCGATTAGAATAAGTGGTCCGGGGACGTTTTAAACCACCCGAACATTAAAACCCGAGCACCGAGCAGCTGGGCCCCACCCAAGAGGCTTGGCCGAGACCCTAGGGTTTGAGGGGGGCTCGGCCACCATGTGGTGGCTGCTGCCAGCTCCGGCCAGCCCACCTCATGGCCGGTGGCCGGAGCTCCTCCCGACCTCCGGTCACCGGAAAACGTGCCATTACACCCCCAAACACCTCTAAAACGTCTCTAACACCTCCAAACGTCCATACAACCCTAACCCATAGTTTATAACCAAACCCTAGCTTTGAGAAATAATCGAAACGAGAATCGGGGTTAGGTCTTACCAACGAGGAAGACGAGGGGAAGACGTTTTCTCTTGCTTTGAATCGATCCAACGGTGAATAATCTCTCAAACCCTAGCTTTTAATCTTCTATCTTCTTCTCCACCTTCTTCTCTCCTTAACTCTCTTCTTCTCTCTAATTTAAACAACTAACAACTAACAACTAATAAAAAAAACTAACCTTTTCCCTTTTAAAACCCCATTCTCGGCTACAACTCACCACCACACCCTTTTCCCCCCAAAACTAACACCACCACATTTAGGACATGTGTCAAGGTGGGTCCCACACCTTTTGGAAAATATCTAGTTGATATTTCCAATCAGTTTCGCGAAAAATCGGACGTTTCGGGCCCCGAACGTGCACTTTTTCCAAGAAATTAAGAAACTTGACAGGGCACAAGGAAACGGCTCAACTAAGACCGCTACGACGACGGATAAGCTTTTCGGGTCCAAAACGGTCTCGAATGGACCAAAACGTCGCTCGGGTGACCTTTCCAGCGAAAAATCAATCTTTCCCAAATTGACCAGAAAGTTGCCCTGAGTCCCCCGTAACTCATTTTAGTCGATAACGGGGTCAAATTAAGTCCGGCATGACCCTCGGGGTCAATTTAAGTTAAGTTAAGTGTCTGTCTTAAAAATTTTAAATTTTCCTGTTTTTCGCAGGTTTGACTGACGTTGACCAGAAGTGGTTATTACACCGTGATTGTGCGCGTATGCATGTTCAGTCAAGGTAGGGGGCTGCCTTAGAGTAAAGGGGTTCTCAGCAACGCGTGCGTGGTGGTGACAGGTCGACCGCCTGATCCGATTACGTGTCCGGAAAAGTGCAACAGGTCGACCGCCTGATCCAACCGTCGTGTTGGGAAAAGTGCATGGGGACTGAGTAGCTGGAGTGCGATCCTTTGCGATCTTGTTTGGTGTGCGATCCTTTGTGATCTTGGGTGTGCGTAGTTATCTTTCGTGTCCTTGGAGGAAGTCGTAATCGTTGTGTCGGGTCTACATTACGTGTCCGAGTGTTGGGTCGGTTGAGGAAAGTAACAGTTTGTGTGTCAGTCGGGTCACTTGAGTTGGGGATAGTAGTCCCCGGTGTTGGGTTGTTGTTGGTGTTACCGACATTGTCTGCTAGTATGCCGTAGTCAGTCTGTTATCCGTGGTGGTGAGCGAACGCTCACCCCTAGCTGCTTTTCCTACAGGGTACTGGTCGCGGGACGACTAGGTGAGCTCTCGAAGCTTGAAGAGCTAGGAGCGGAGTCCGGGTTTCCTTTTGAGTCCAGCAACGCACGCCTTGTATTTTGTCCGCTTGTTGGGACGTACTTTTGAGTTGTAAATTATTATTTTGATTAACTAAATGGTGGTTTTAAAGTGATTTATTTAAAAGGTTTGAAAATATTTTATTGTCTTAAACGTTCGCGTTCCGAGTTCGGTTCTACTGATTTGGGCGTGACATGGTCATAATATCTGCAATCTGGTTATCTGAGGCAATATGACGGACCCGAATAGTACTGGAGGATACTTGTTCGCCAACAATGAAAGTCCAGGTCAATGTGCTTCATACACGCATGGAATGCCGGGTTGGAGCTAAGGTATGGGCACCAATATTATCACACCATAAATCGGGGGTCGGATAGTGAGGCCCAATTCAGAAAGTAAAGACCGTAGCCAAATGAGTTCAAAAATGGCATTACCAAGAGCCTTATATTGGCTTTCCGTCGACGATCTGGCAACGGTTGCTTGCTTCTTGAAGAGCCAAGCGATTAAAGCAGACCGCGAAATATCGCATAACCACCCGTAGAACGTCTATCATATGGGTCACCACCCCAATCACTATCAGTATAGCAACTATATGAAGGTTCGTACCCTTCAACTACCTAAGTACACGTTAAGAGCTTTCCAATGTATCGTGGTAGGAGAATGCATGAATTGACACAAATGATTTATACTGAAGGCAATGTCAGGTCTCGTAAATGATAGATACTGTAAACTGCCAACAATTTTCCTGAATGTTTCTACATCCATTGTCAAAGGATCATCATCATACTTGGAGAGGGGGCCAACAGTCATCGGTGTTGCACATGCTTTGCATCCTGCATGTCATAAGTGAGAAGTAGATCATTGACATAACGTTGTGAGAGAGATAGTTACCACTCGAACCAAACTGAAATTCTAGACCAAGAAATAATACAGGTTTCCCAAGTCACGGACATGGAACTCAGATTGCATTTGAGTAATGAGCTCTACGATCAATAAGAGAAAGACCCTATAATAACGATGTCATCCATATATATAAGTATGTAAAGAGCATCCGAGCCTGAGTGGCGGATCATAAGACTAGGGTCAACAACAGACACCTTGAACCCTAGTGTCCGGAGAAATACAGTGAGACGTGAATACCATGCACGTGGTGCCTATTTTAACCCATAAAGCGAGTGATGCAACTTGCAAACATGATCAGGAACAGATGGATCAACAAACCCTCAGGTTTGTTTCATATATATCACCTCATCCAACTTGCCATGCAAAAAACGTATTTGAGACATCTAATTGGCATAACTCCCAGCCACATATAGATGCCAACGGAAATAAGACTCTCATCGTCGTTGCTTTAGCCACGAGATTGAAAGTTTCACAATAGTCAAGTACGTATCGTTGAGTAAAACCACGAGCAACACGTCTCGCTTTATAGCGATTAATATAACCATCAAACCTGCATTTAATTCTGAAAAGACATTTATTGTCAACCACATTAGCATTACCCGGCCTAGGAACCAAAGTCCAAGTAGAATTAGATTGAAGAGCTCGAAATTCCTCACACATAACATCATTCCATATTGATAGTTTACTGGCTTAAGTAAAGGTTGATGGCCGTGTGGGCTTGTGGATGACGACATTTATGTGATGGGCGTAATACCATGGATGAGTGCGGGGATAAGTGGAGGTAGAGCCGGTGGTGGTGGTATATATGGTGAGGTAGGGGTGGGTGAAATGGAGGATGGGGAAGATGGAGGTAGCGGTTCAGGCTGCTGGTAAAGTTCAACAACAGTAGAGGTTTGACGAGGAGAAATATTAAGAGACGGAGAAACATAGATACTTGAAGTAAGAGTCGAAGTAATGAGAGCCTGTAATTTGGCATGAGATAAAAAAGTTAGTCCAGTATCAACAATATGTCTGATTTTATGTTCAGCCAAACCGTTTTGTTGGTGTACATGAGGACACGAAACCCTGTGAAAGATACCAGTTTGGAGGAAATGATGAGTCAATTTTTGAAATTTCCCACCCCAGTAGGAATGGAATGATGAAATAGTAGCATTAAATGGACGAAGAACATAAAAATCAAATTCCTTTAGAATGGTAATTGATGTGGACGCAAAACGCATCGATTTTTGATGTTTTTAAGTCCACATCTTGAGATTTTTAGTCTCGGGTTGATATGATTTCCATTTTCTCTCATTATATGCAGGTAGTCCATCTCCAGGGGAAATCATGAAATCAGATCGAATTGGAGCAAAAATGCCAAAAGTCATAATAAAGAACATCATTTTTATGTTTAATGCAAAATACCCAAGTATATCGTGCAGAGTCATCGACAAAGAGAACAAAGTAACAATACCCTTTTATTGAAAAAATTGGAGCAGGACCCCATACATCAGCATGAACAATTTGGAAAGGTTTAGTTGTGATATGCAGGACACTATGAGACGACGATCGAGGTAACTTGCCCAAAAGACACACTTCACAAGACTTAACAGAGGAAATAGAATTAGAACTTGAAACTGGCAAATTTTTAGACTTGATAATAGAAGATGTTGTACGAGCAGAAGGGTGACCAAATCAAACATGCGACTCAAACGATGTAGCTGCCTCAACAAGAAAGGTAGACAGAGATGAGACCATCGAAAGAGTGTATAATCCACCATTACTCGGCCCTTGTAATAAGATTTCCCTGCTCACCTGATCCTTAACAAGAAATTTTTCAGGCCAAAACTCAAAGAAACAACGATAATCAATAGTAAAACGTTAGACAGAGAGTAGGGATTTATGTATATTAGGGACATGTAGTGTATGGCGGAGCGGGAAAGTTTTGCTAGTAAAAGAATATCGATAGAAACAGTTACCAGTGTGAAGAATTTGAGCCCCCCTAACGTTTCCAACAAGAACTTGATCCTATTCTGAATAAAGAGAAAAACGCTGCAAGTTGTTGATGTCCGAGATCATATGTTGTGAGGCACCAGTATCAGGATACCAAGTTGGGCCCTAAATCGGTGGTGTAGAGTAAGACGTCGGGGGTGCTGCAGGGTAGGACATCAGAGGCATCATGTTAGGATGATGATGAGCATAGTATGCATGTGGCGCCTGTAGGTGTGATGGAGTTTGGTTGTAAAGTTTACAACACTTATCAACTGTGTGATTCCTATTATTACTAGAATTTTCGTATGAATCCAAAAGGTTGGACCACGCATTGGACATTTAGAAACATATGGGATCATAGGTACGTGATCAAAGTATAAGTGCATAAATTGGTATTTAACCCAAAAGGTATCTCTTAGACGAATTTTATAATTAAGTGTAGTTATGAAAAATCCACATTTAGTTAAGGGTTGCTAAATGATATTTCCTTTTGTATAGCGTAACCTCTAATAGTTTACTGGTTTTTAATGTAATCCTTATTTAAAAATAAAATTAATAACCAGACGGCTACCTTTTTTGAGCGAAAAAGACCAATTTTATTAAAGTCTAATCACAATAAGATGAAAAATGGTGGGATAGCGAATCATCTGGGGATGATTCGATACCTAATCCTCTATTTATAACCGAGACGTTGTCGGTTATATTTAAATATCATCAAGCTACTTGATAGCTACCAAAAATATAAAGCAAGAACACCAATTCCGACACAACCTGAAGCCGATCACATAACATTGTATACGTGTGGAGCCTTCCATGAGACTTACTGCTTGTCTAAATGATGCACATGGCTGTCAGAAGACCAATCTTATATTACTGTCTATATTTATATGTATCTTGCCTTAATGTCCACATTCATATTTCTCTTGTATTAGGACTGTATCACTGACAGTTGTATAGGTGTTTATCACCTCATTTTGTACTCTTATATATTTCGGTCAATAATAAACAAACATACAGTGAAATTATCAACTATAATGGTATCAGAGCTTGATCTCACCTTTTCCTTTTTGTTTTGCTTGCAGGCTACTATCTGTGCGTTCTCCTCAACTTGATTTGTCTTTGCTGTTTCTACTCACTCACCTTTCAACCACACAACAACAACACTTTCCCAACCACCAACATGACCCAACCACCTCCTTCAACAACCACCACTTCTAATGGTGAATCAACCACTATTCCTGGAACTTCCCCAACTCCTTCACCTTCACCTTCTTCAACTACTTCAGATACTCCATTTCATCCGGCCTATAGTGTCACCAATGCTGCAAATTTTGTTCCTCTCAAGCTGAAAACAAATGATCCACATTACAAACAGTGGAGGGAGATGTTTCGCAAATTATGTGCCAGCAATCAAGTGCTTCAACACATAACTGATTTGCCTCCTACAACGCCAGATTTCTTGTGGCTCCGACTTGATGCACTTGTCGTCACTTGGCTCTATGCTACTATGCATCAAGACTTGCTATCAGATGTTTTCAAACCTGAAGCAACTGCTCTTGATATGTGGTCCTCTATTGAAGCTCTTTTCAGGAACAACAAAATGTCACGCGCCCTGCAACTTCAACAGCAACTCCGTACTTTTCGGAAAGGCACCCTCACCATTTCGGAGTACTGCCAGAAGCTCAAGATCCTCTCGGACTCACTTGCTGATGTCGATCAACCAATATCGGATGCAGACCTGGTCTTACAAACCTTGCACGACCTTCCTGATTCATTCAACAGCACAGTAGAGGTAATTCAGCATCAGACTCCATTTCCTGATTTTCTAAAGGTTCGTTCAATGTTCCTCCTTGTAGAGAATCGACAAATTCAGATTCCCGATTCCCCTTCCATGCTCTACAATGCCCAAAACCCCTATGTTTATCCAGCTCCATCTCAACCACTTAAACAGCATGTCAGAGGCAAATCTCGGGGTAGAGGACGTACCTATAGTGTTCGAGGCTTCAGAAATTATGGTAGAGGTGTCAGCTCCTTTAATCGCAGGTCAGGAAATTTTGTTCCAAATACTCACTCAACAGGTATTCTCGGACCAGTGCCATCCTCAGGACTCCACCACCAGCAACATGGCCCGCCACCAGCTCTAGCTTACGCAACCTCTCACTCCGATCGTGTCTCCTAGCAGCAGCAGCAACTCGCCTTCCTTCAGCAGTAGATCACACTTCTGCAGCAACAAATGCTTGGCTCCTCCTCTTCTGCAAAATTAGGGCAACAACATGTCCTCATTTCCACTAGGCCGGACTTCTCAGGCCCGACAGATTCCTCTCCTGCTCCACTGCCTTCACCTGTTCCGCCTCAACGTCCCTCTCACCCTATGACTACTCGCAGTCAAATCGGCACCATCAAACCTCGTCGTATCCTGACCTTCACATCTCCACGTCCATTCCTTCTCCCATTCCTCGTTCCCTCGCTCAGGCTCTTTGTGATCCTCATTGGAAGCAAGCAATGGAAGATGAGCTTTTGGCCCTTCATGCTAACAATACTTGGGACTTGGTACCATGTCCTTCTGGTGTCAACATTATCGGATCCAAATGGATATTTCGTCATAAATTATGCTCTGATGGTTCTTTTGAACGTTACAAAGCTCGCCTCGTCGCCCAAGGTTACACTCAACAACCTGGCGTTGACTATGAGGACACATTCAGCCCTGTCGTCAAACCAGCCACTATCCAGACGATCCTCAGTCTGTCGCTCTCTCGCTCCTGGCCTATTCACCAACTTGATGTTAAAAACCCGTTTCTTCATGGTAATCTCTCTGAAACAGTTTACATGAAGCAACCTCCTAGCTTCGTCCATCCCTCTTTTCTTAGCCGCGTATGTCGTCTCAAGAAAGCTCTTTATGGTCTTAAACAAGCTCCTCGCACTTGGTATCAAAGATTTGCCTCCTATCTTACCTCAATTGGTTTCGTCAGCAGCAAGGCTGATACCTCTCTTTTCATCTTTCGTAATGGTTCTCATACCGCTTTTCTCCTTCTCTATGTTGACGACATCATCCTCACTGCATCCTCAACATCTCTTCTTTCGACTATCACATCTCGTCTTAGCTCAGAATTTTCCATGACCAATCTTGGACGTATTCATTATTTTCTAGGCAACTCTATTACCCGCTCTTCATCCGGCCTTTTTCTATCCCAAGAAAAATTCGCTCGTGATATTCTCGCTAGGGCTCAAATGTCCTCTTGCAATCCGTGTCGTACTCCAGTCGACACTAAATCAAAACTATCCTCTTCCGCAGGCCCCCCAGTTTCAGATCCTTCCCTCTATCGTAGCCTAGCAGGCGCCCTCAAATACCTTACCTTCACTCGCCCAGACATATCCTATGTTGTTCAACAAATTTGCTTGTTTATGCATGATCCACGTGAGTCTCACTTCTCTGCTCTTAAACGCATTCTTCGTTATGTACAAGGCACTCTTTCTCATGGCCTCCATCTTCATCCTTCTTCTACCCTCTCCTTGGTTGCTTATTCTGATGCCGATTGGGCTGCTTGCCTTGACACTCGTCGTTCCACTTCTGGATACTGTGTCTTTCTTGGTTCGAATCTTATCTCTTGGTCGTCCAAATAGCAACATGTTGTCTCTCGCTCCAATGCCGAGGCCGAATATCGTGGTGTTGCTAACACCGTCGCTGAGTCTTGTTGGTTGCGTAACCTTCTTCTTGAGTTACATTGTTGTCTCACTTCTGCCACCATTGTCTTCTGTGATAACATCAGTTCAGTATACATGACCAATAATCCGGTACAACATCAACGTTCCAAACATGTTGAGTTAGATTTACATTTTGTGCGTGAGAAAGTTTCTGCAGGACAGGTTCGTGTGCTCCATGTACCATCATCGTACCAGTTTGCAGACATATTTACGAAGGGTCCCCCGTCGGCACTTTTTGAAGAATTTAGGTCTAGTCTCAGCATTTTTCCTCACCATGCTTCGACTGCGGTGGCTCGTTAGAAGACCAATCTTATATTACTGTCTATATTCATATGTATCTTGCCTTAATGTCCACATTCATATTTCTCTTGTATTAGGACTGTATCACTGACAGTTGTATAAGTGTCTATCACCTCATTTTGTACTCTTACATATTTCAGTCAATAATAAACAAGCATACAGTGTCAACTATCAATGGCTCGGGAAGGAAACTTTGAAATTGGTCGAGGAATCTCATATGAGGTCGGGTTACCAATCCTCCAAAATAACCCGCGACCTCCAAGAGGCCTCATGGGTCCTGATGAGACTGTTTACCAGCCCTTGCATGATACTTGTCATTGCGATCCTCCATTTCCACCTTCTTCCTGGTTAGGGTCTTTCTCGATCCATACTCGTGCGGGAGCCCTTCCGAAGAGCCGGTTGGGTCATCCCCTTTGCCCAAAGGTTAGCAAGATGTTGACGTCCCAAAACCCTCTTATATCTTTGATGGTATAAGAGGGTTTAGGGATTGCGACCTCCGATGGCTACTGTTAGCAAGATGTTAGACGTCATTGAACCCTCTTCTATTTCTGATAGTATCCGACCATGTCTTACGGGATTATAACCTCTGATGGGTACCGGTGACTTAAGCATGACATGGAACATCATCTTTCGTCCTATATACTACAATGGAGAGAAGTTGGAAGGAACCTCCGAGAAAGTCTAAAACGGTAGAGCCTTTCCGTCTTTAGCGATTGGATTTCCGATCTTGACAGACCCGTTAGTAACCAGGAATAGTTGGGAGTAACAATAGGTAGTCGCTGTTACGTAGCGTATTATGTTTCGTGGAAATGATAAGCACGTGTACGAGCAGAAAGAAGTTACGATTAATAAGTAGAGAAATGCAGACAGGACAAGTTATGATTAATAGTGGTGTTGTTTGTTTGTGAGTTGTGACCAAAGGATCTGAATCAGTGATTCAGTGATCGTCTATTTTTATGTTGCTGTCACCTAATATGTTTTGGGAACCAACGTGTCGGATATCCATCATCCCCTCTCTCTTCTATCCATTTTTAGGTACCCTCCACGCCAGCATCAGAAAAAGTTCCATAAATAATATATATTGAATAGTTTACATACGTAACGCAACCTTCTCCTCCTTTAGTCTTATAAAAACAATAGTAGGTCCAAAAGTTGATAAAATAACCCGTAATGTTTGCAAAACAGAAGAAAACAAAATCAATAGTAATTATTAGGGTTAATTATATTTATTTACTAATATCATAAAGTAAGATTGTAATAAGAAATAGTAGACGCCTCCTTTTTTTTTTTTTGCTCTCTGCGAAAAAACCCTAGGTTTGGTTTTGTGGAGGCGATGGAGAACTCGAGACTTTCCAGCCTCTCTGTTGATACTGCTCTGTGGGCTGAGCCGGAGGAGGACATGACGCTCGGATGCGGGGCAGCGACTGGCACGGCTGGTGTGGACGCGGGCATGGTGGCGGGACGGGGGACTGACGACGAGTGCCCTGTTCGCGCGGAAGGGACAGTGGTGCTGGCGGCGGTGCCGGTGATCCTGCTGTCGTCTGACGGTGGGGAGGAGGACGGGGCTGGTGACTCTCTGCACACGCCGGCGATGTTGAGGGCGAGGGAGGTACTGGAGCCGGACCTGGTATTCTCTTCGGTCCGGCGACCAGTAGAGGTGGCTCGTGGCGGGACGGGCGTGACAGGGCAGAGCTTGAGTCGCATCGATTTCCTGCGAGGGGCCTGAGCACTCGGGCTCGTAGGGGCTCACACTTCCGGCCAACGGGTGTTTTGCATGCCGACGGGATTGAGGGCCGGGGGCCGGTCCGGGTTCCTTCGGCCTCGGAGGACACGCAGACGGAGTCCCTGGAGGCGCAGGAGCGACGTCGGCTGAAGGGGAAGGCGGTGGCCGAGGTCGGGAACAACCCTAGTGAGATGGGGCCGGGCTTGGAGCAGCGAGTTGGGCTGGGCCGAGGGGGGACGTTCATGGGAGATGCGCGTCGTGTAGGCTCGGGTCAGGGAAACTGGATCCCTCGAGCGGGTCGGGGCGGTAGGAATGGGCCATATGGGCCGGGTGATGTGGAAAGGTGGGCGGCCCGCTATGGATCGGGACGGACTGGAGCTGGAGGGGCGGGGCTGGAATCGGTGGCTCAAGCCCGAAGACCGGACGACCTGTTGGGTCCAGGTGGTCGTGAGGTCCGTCCCGGGGAGCTTGATGGGACCATGGGGGGGATGCCGGAGCTAGGTACGCGACTTTCCTCGCTATGTATCAAGGAGGTGGTCATCCCAGCTGGGTATATCGCTAAGGCGGGAGGGCAGTTTCAGTTTGCGCTCGTAGCTAAGGTCCTGACATCGAAGCGCTTTTTCTGGAAATCCCTGGTGGACAGAATGGAAGACTTGTGGGGGATGATGGTGGACGCTCGACCTCTTGAAGGGGGTCTGGTTGGATTTTTCTTTCGCACGGCGCGGGAGCGAACGCGTGTCTTTGCTGGGGAACCCTGGGCGTTTTGGGAGTCCTTGGTGCTCTTCACAGATCTGCGGGCTCACATGCAGGTGAGCGAGCTGAGCTTCCACCACTTTTCGGTATTGGCTAGGATCTCCAATTTACCGGTGGGGGCCTGGAACAGAGACGTGAGTTTTCGGATAGGGAGTGCCCTGGGTACCTGTCAGGCAGTGGATGTGGACGGGTCGGGGCGTTGCTAGGGTGATTTTATGCGGGTCCGAATCCGAGCTGATATCCGACTACCTCTGCAGAGCCAAGGTTGGTTCCGACTGTCGGAGTTGCAGGTACGAACGCTACTCCATGTGTCTTATGAACATTTACCGGATCACTGTTATGGATGTAGCTGTGCGGGACACCCATTCCCGTCGTGCCCGGTCGCGGGTGGGACCAGGGTTCACTCGCTGCGAGCCCCGGGAGACTCGAGGTCGGCCCTAGAGAAGTCTAAGCATGGGAAGGCGATCCCTGGAACGAACTGGAGCTATTTGGAGACAAGGAACAAGGGCGATCGGGATGGCCCCCGTACACCGTCCCCGAGATATGGTCCCCGGAGGGAGCAGGATGAGGCCTATGAGACGGGGACGGAAGACATTCCGTCTGAATGGGTGGAGAAGGAGGTGAGCCCGACATTGTCTGGGAAGAAACGCCTCGACATGGAGGAGAATCAGGACGAGTCAGAGGACTCGACAGCGTCAGATGGGGAATCACAAGCAGTAACGGCGGGGGGCTTCAAGCACCCTCGCCTGCAAGAATGAGTCCGAGGTGGCCCGAGGAGGGGTGGGTCGACTTTGATCCCTTCCCGGCGGATGGATGGCGATGGCACCATCATCAGTCGATACTTGTCTCCCCTGCCAGTCCGGAGTCAGCACACCCGCGTTCAGGAGCCCTACCATTATCAGTTCAAGGAGGACGACGCACGCTGACACACCGGGGGAGATGTAGGTCCACCAGTATTCCCCTTCACTTGGTTGGCTCGCCCAGTGCCTTTTGGAAGAAGCATGCTGTATCAGTGTCCTTGGACGCTACCGCAGATACCCCATTCGTCCGCCCCCAATTACCAGAGCACAATTTACTTTTCTGCTTTTCCTTTCTGTTTGTTAGTTGGTTTTGCTATTGTAGGTTGGGTACACCTGTGTGCCAACCAAACTTGCTTATCTTATAATAATATTACACCTTGTTCTTCTAAAAAAAATATATATTTATTTACTAATGATTATACATTTGGTCTCATATGGCTACAAATTATAGGCACAACTCTTCTCTCTTTACACCGTAGAGTTGTGCGATAGAGTTTTGCGATTTTTGGTCAAAGACGACGATCAATTTTCACCCTCTTTCTGATCGACGCCAACATGTAAGTGACGGGAACACTAGCGTGGAATCGGCGGCGTCGGGTCGATTAGTTTCGTTCTCCCCCTTTGCTTATGCGTCTCCACAACATGCACCGCCGACCATGGAGGGTGTGGCTTTGGAGAAGGAGTTAGTCATCTTCTTGGCGTGCCGTGAAGATGGAGACCGGCCGAAATCATGGGACCTGGGAGGTCGCAACCCGTAGGGTCACCTCATGGAGTACCGTCGAGGGTTGCTGCGGAGGAGTCCAACGACGGGACCTCGGCCTCTAGTGGGCCGGGGGGAGACTTTGGGATCAAGGCCGGCGAGTTCGCCTCCATCTTCTCCTGGTTTTCAGTGGGGGAAGACCTTGACAGAAAGGATGAGATCGAAGAATCTGGACGAGGACGGAGGACATGCTCCGACGGAGCCGATGGAACCACGACATGCTTCACCGGACACGGACAAAGGAAGTTCGGAGTACGTAGAGATGGGGACGTGGAAGAGGCGACCGGGGAAGGATCCAATTAGGGCTTCAGTGGAGAAGCCGGACCGTTTGGGCCTAGAGAATGGGCCTGCGAGGAACGCGATCCAGCATGGGCCGTTGGGCCGGGGCTTGATGGCTGATGCGAGACGGGAGAGATTGAGGGATGGGCCTATCTTCTCAGACTGAAAGGGAGGCGGGCCTGGGCGCCATTCCAAGGCTTGACAAGGTCCAGTTGGCGGGCGGGTCGAAAACTATGAGGGTCCAGGTCCAGTCGGCGGACCGCTGGAACTTATAGTAGTTCAGGTCCAATTGGGGGGCGGTCCGGTGCTGATGGCCGAGGCCAGTCCAGGGCTAGTCTAGACTCGGTTCAGGAAACTCCGAGTAGGAATATGGGAGATGCTATGGGGGATCTCGAAGCACATATGGGGTCTATGCAGATCAAGGATGTCGTCGGTTCTCCTTGGCAGCAAAGGTGCTCCCATATGTATCGGCGGGGGGCAGTCTACACACTCGTTTCACAGAATGAGTCCGAAGTGGTCCAGAGGGGGTTTGACCAGTTAAAACGCCTCTATGGACATAAGGTGGCAGCGGTACCACTAAGAACCGGTAAGGCACTCCCCTACCAGCTCGGAGGTCAATAATCATGCATTTTGGATCCCTACCATTATCATTCGATGGAGGACGACGCACGCTGAAAACCTGAAGGAGTGCTATGTCCACCACTTTTCGTTAATGGTAAGGAGCCTGCTCTGTCCTAGTTTAAGCCAGTCTGGATTAGTTGTATCGTTGTCGATAGACGCTACCGCAGTATCACCTTCCAGGAGCCTTCAGGAGGTAATCGATGACTTGAGTGCTTTAATTTTCTGCCTGAGTATCCCCCATTGTGGGAACTCATTTCTTTTATGTTATTTATTTTTTAGTGTTTTATTGCTTCTCTGCTTTGTAAACACTTGCTACTTATATTATAATACCAATCGTTCATTCTAAAAAAAAATACATTCTTCACCTGACTTATTAGTCTATAAGGATATATTACTCTTTAAAAGTTTGTGTTTTTTTTTTGCGAACGAACTCAGTCCTGAAAGTAGAAACAAATTTTTGATTCAGTTGAAATGATCAAATTATTTTTCATAAAATCCGATTTTTTAAATACGGTTCGAAAGATTATATTTGAATAAATAAATAATATATCATATCTAGTTTTTATAAATTAAAGAACACAAAGTCTTTGTTTATTGTGATTGTTCTTCTTGCTAACGGACGGGGGTCGATGGTGAGGAGATTTGGATAATGACGTTTGGTGATGGAAAGAAAGAAGAAGATAAGAGATCTCTTCAAAGACCGTACACATGACGATTTTTCTAGCTTCGTCTTCTACTCGTTATATTCATTGGTTGGATTACGTGTTGCATTTTGAAAAAAAAGAAAAAAACTATACGAATCAATGTTATTGGTCGGATCAAGATCCCTGATTGTCGAGACCAGCAAAATGTCGAAAAGGGATTGTGTTCGCATTGCTCAAGTCGTCGACAATGATTTAACGAAGGTGAAGGTGTCGTTGGAAAATCATATCTATACTCGTTGCGACGTCGTTATTGTCTGTTTTCAAAATTACTTAATTTGTTTTATGATATATTAATCATTTAGTTATTAACAAAAGGTTTGGTGTTTAGGATTAGATGGTTCGGAAGGGATTAAGGCTTTGAGTTCAATGTTAGGGAGACAAGAGTTGTATTTTGAAAATTAAGTAAGTGTGTTTTTGTTATTTGATCGAAACCTTAACACGTTTAGATGGGAAAACAAATATGTAGTATTTTTTTTTTGAAATTTTAGTGTCCCCTCGTATAAGTTGGAGGGTGGTGGTTCATGTGAAAAACACGCGAACATTAGAACATGTTTGTGTAATTAATCCTAATTGTTATTAGGTGAGACACACCCTGAGTAAACGAATGGCAAATAAATAAGAGTACCTATTATGGGGCGTTGTAAGGTCGTCGCCGGAAGCTCGTTGCATTATAGGTGAGGGTGTTGACTGTCACGCCCCAATTTCAGTGAACCGAACTTGGGGCGCGAACATTTAAAATAATAAACACTTTGAAACCTTTTCCATTAAATCACTTTAAAATACCAGTTTAGTTCAACAAAATAATAATTACAACTCAAAATAAAACGTCCCACAAGCGGACAAAAAGCGAAGCATCCGTCGCTAGACTAAAAAGTAACCCGGACTCCCGCCCCTAGCTCTTCAAGCTTCGGAAGCTCACCTAGTCCGACCTGCGACAAGTACCTGTAGGAAAAGCAGCTAGAGGTGAGCGTTCGCTCACCACCACGGATAACAGACTGACTACGACATAATTAGCAGACAAAGCTGGTAACACCCCAACCGACCCAACACCGGGAAAAAAATCCCCAAACTCAAGTAGCTCAACTGACACACCACCCGTTACTTTCCTCAACAGACTCAACACTCGACAACGTAATGTAAACCCGACACAACCATTTACGACCTCCTCCAAAGACACGAACACGGATCAGGCTAGCCAAAGAATGCTCACAACCTTCCGAGACTCGAACACGGATCATGCCAGCCAAAGAATGCTCGTAACCTGTCGAGACTCGAACACGGATCAGGCCAGCCAAAGAATGCTCGTAACCTGCCGAAACTCGAACACGGATCAGGCCAACCAAAGAATGCTCGTAACCTGCCGAATTCCGCACCACTCCCCGACACGAAGTCGAGTTACTAACCTCGGGCAAACACAATCACAAGCAAGGTTCAACTAACAGTAACAAGACCAACTCAACGCTCCACACGCACTCATGGCCACTCAAGACTACAACGGTAAAAACTCGGGTTCAACAACCCCACGGGCCCTCATGGCCTCCCAAGACACACCAACAGTAACTCACGGGCTCAACAACCCCACGACACTCATGGCCACCCAAGACACCAACAATAATACACGGGCTCTCATGGCCACCCAAGACACCAACATTAATACACGGGCTCTCATGGCCACCCAAGACACCAACAAAAATACACGGGCTCTCATGGCCACCCAAGACATAAATTAAACAGTCAACCTCCGGGCATGGTCATATGCCTCCAGTAATTCTAATATCGCTAAGTTCTCTGCTCCTACGACACTACTAAGTGTCACATGCATTTCCAAACTTCGATAACCTACTTAACCCACGACACCCCAAGTGTCACATACATTTCTAATATTCGATAACCTACTTAACCCACGACACCCCGGTGTCACATGCAATTCTACTGTTAACTTTCCCTAGTCAGGGTCGAGATCCGGCTACTTTTCCCTACCTCGTATAAGTTCTCCAAAAGCCAACCAACGAGCTCCGGTGTGACCTCAGTCACTCACCCAGCTTTCCCTTGCCTCGGTCCGCGGTACGATCTAAAAGAACACAATTTTTAATGCACTTTAAACTCGCAGGAAATAAACTGAAATCCGATAAACTTAACGCCCAAACGTAACCCCGACAATATCGATCACTCCCAAACTTCCCGATTACTCGACATTGTCGATAAAGGACTCGTAAAGGCCCAATTCGCCCGACATGGCGAATCTGCCCGGGTTTTGGAAATGGCCTTCCGGGGCTCCAAAAGTTCCCGTTTTCGTTTCTACGGTCCTATAATAATTCAAGGGTTCCTATGCACTTGACGGAATCGAATTCCGACTTCCGAGTCAATTAATTAACGTTTCAAGTTTCTAAAACCCGTTAATTACAACTTTTCCAATTTAATTCCAAATTTCGATTCGGTTATGGATAAATGGTCCGGGGAACGTTTTAAACCACCCGAACACTAAACCCGAGCACCCGAGCACGTGGGCCCCACCCGGCCAAGCTAGGCCGTGGGTGGATAGGGTTCCTTGGGGCCCGACCACCATGGTGGTGGCTGGTCCCAGCTCTGGCCAGCCACCCCATGGCCGGCCGAAGCTCCTCCCGAGCCTCCAGTCACCGAAAAACGTCCAATCTCACCTCCAAACACCTCCAAAACGTCTCTAATAAACCCCCAACCTCACTACAACCCTAACTAATCATCTTTAACCAAACCCTAACATTTGAAAATTTACAAATCGACGATCGGTTTAGTTCTTACCAAAGAGGAAGACGAGGGGAAGTCAATGTCTCCTTGCCTTGAGACGATCCAAAGGTTGGATATTCTCCAAACCCTAACTCTTCCTCCTTCTCTCTTCTTCTCCTTCTCCTTCTCTCTCTAAACTCTCTCTTCTCTTTTCTATTTCTTTCTCTTTTTTTTCTCTTTTGATTTAAGGTGTGGCCGACCCCCCCTTTACTCTCTTCTTTCATTTCCCCCCCAAAACTAACACCACCACTTGTTGGACAAGTGGCAAGGTGGGTCCCACACCTTTTGGAAAATATCTACTAGATATTTTCTAATCAGATTCGCGAAAATCGGACGTTTCGGGCCCCGAACGGGCACTTTTTCCAAGAAATTACGAAACTTGACGGGCTACAAGAAAACGGCTCAACTAAGACCGTTGCGACGACGACTAAGCTTTTTTGATCCAAAACGGTCCTCCAATAGACCAAAACGTCGCTCGGTTGACTTTTCCAGCGAAAAGTCAACATTTCCCAAATTGATCAGAAAGTTGCCCTGAGTCCCCCGGAACTCACTTTGGTCGATAACGGGGTCAAATTAAGTCCGATATGACCCTCGGGGTCATTTTAGGTTCAATTAAGTGTCGGTCTTAAATTTTTTAAATTTTCCTGTTTTTCGCAGGTTTGACTGGCGTTGACCGGGAGTGGTTATTACATTGACTGAGCTAGATCTATTTAGGCTTCTACTCCTGTAGGTTGTAGCTGCTGAGGTTATATTTTGCTTAACAAGTGATGACTGGGGAGGAGATGGGTTTTTATCCTTTCTGCAGATGAATTTTGCCTGTGCTGGTGTCTGCAATGTTGGGGATGTCTCAACAAAACAAGCTCTGGTTTAATGAGATGTTCTGCTGCAGATTTGGGAGACTATTGGAAGTTTAGATGTTGCAGTAGTCTTTTGATGGTGTTAACACTTCTGCTCCTGTTCTGACTGGTATAAGGGGAAGAATTCTTAAGTCTTGTGGTGTTTGGTGATCTTTTGTAGATGTTGTTAAGTACTTCAAACTTGAAAACCTGGTGGTTGTTCAGGGATGGGATAGCATTTTGTTTTTTACATCACTTTGGGGTGGGATTGTTTTCTAAATGTTAACTTGGGGGGAAAGTCTAGTCATGGTTCATTGTTAGTGGGAAACTTGGTTCACAAGTAACCAGATGGGGTTTCATATTGAATGTTTGGTTGTAAAGTCTTGGAGGGATAATCCCTTGACCTTGGTTTTCAATTCAAAAGCTAGGTTTTAATAAACTCAAAAAATTGCTGATAAAAAAAAAACCTGCAACGCCTCCTACGCTGAGCCATCGACGTAACAGACGTCGTAATGCGCCTCGTCGATGGATCCTACAGCGATGGGACCTGACGACGCAACGCCCAACGACTAGTCGTCGATCTAATGGCGACACGTCTCGTGTCGACGTCAGATTTTTCAAAACCCCTCAATTTCCCTTATACACACATTCAACCGTAAAAAAAATTCACACATCTTTTCTGCTATACATCTTCTTGTTTACGCCTCATATATTTCAAAATACCTTCAATGGTCGACCCGAAGAACTACGAATTAATACTCTAAAATATGGATTTGAACGAGACAGCCACTAAAGAAGAGCTAACCTCTCAAATCTGATCCCTAAGCTCGCTCCTCGAACCCACCCAATCCGAGCCGTTTTCGCACTTCAACCATGAGAAAAATTCCCAATGGGCGCCGTCGTAGTTCACCTATAAGCAACCTTCCTAATACAACCCGACCAAGCCATCGAGGAGCTGGAAGAAGAAATCAACATCAACTGCACCTCCGAGGATGAAATGACGCATTGAGGAGGAGGTTCGGTTGACAAAGGCATGGCTCAACCATTCCATGAATATCATCAGAGGGAAGTCGAAAAAGACTGATGCATATTGGACTCAAGTCGTGGACGAGGTCAGAGAGTTTAGGAACCGAAACGACTCAACATGCACGTGGAAGAATTGCAAAGACCACTGGCATTAGCTCAACAAAAAAATCAATAAATTTAAGAGTCATTACGTGTAAAATGCGAACGCGTATCAAAGTGGGAGGAACGATACTCAAATAATAGAAGGAACAGAAATTGCCTAACAAAGGGAGGAGAAACACAAGTTCTCTTGGAAGCATGTTTGGAACTTAGTGAAGGGGCAACCCAAGTGGGATGTGAAGATGTTCCCGCAATGTCAAGTAGACATCGACAAGTCGTAACTTGACGTCGAAAGTGAAGCAAGCAAGCATACAAGGTTGGACGAAAATTGCATCTACACAACGATCGATCGAACCAACCAAGAGTTTACCTCATTTGTACAAGAGGAACGTCTGACCGGCAATAAAAAAATGAAGGCTAAAGCCAAAGGAAAAGGAAAACAACAGACTGTGGAGGCGAACCAGGATGATGGATCCGAAGCAGCTAAGTTTCATCAAGGTCACGATGCGGAGCTGCACATGATGGTTGAGACCAAAGACAAGACCATTGAAAGTTTGCTTGCTTCGTACGCAGCAATTAGCAGCCAAGACACCTCGACGATGAGCTAGGAAGAACGGGATGCTCGTGCGATGTTTTGACAAAGCATCACAAAACAATTGGGGAAAATATGATTTGGCATTGTATTAATAAAAATAGATGCTTTGTCGTTAATTGTTTTTATCCTCCATGTACGCATTTTCAAACATTTTTTTATTAATGAAAGAATGATTTTTTTGGGTTTTTATCGATTTTTTGTTTGTGTGTACACACTATTTGAGTAATAGTGGTTGCCACGTCGCCCTTACCACGACGCAGCTGACGCCTCCCCTTCTTATAAATACCACCTCCATCCTTCATTTATCCTCACACCTCTCTACAATTCTTTCCTCCTCCAACTTCTCTAATTATCTTTGTTTTTGTCCAAAGAATGATTTCTTTAGTGGATGGGTCCCTTATGGCCGGTCGAGGAAGAAATGCACTTGATGATAATGTGCCTTGAACATGCCAAGGTCGGAGGAAAGTATTAGGAGCAAATCTACCTCAATTTCGTTCCTTTGGGAGACAAAAGTTTTCCTAAACGGTCGCTGAAACAAGTAAAGGATGATTGGGGAAAGAATAGCAAAAAGTGAAAGCACTTTGATAAGATCTACCAGGAGCGTCTCCAAGAACCTACAAAAGGAGAAAACGAGGAGGACATCTATGCTGCGACCGTATCAGATTATGAGGTCAAACACTGGAAATAGACAAAAGATGCTTGGTGGCAGTTCCTCAAATATTAGCTGAAATAGCATTTGTACATTTGTTCGATTAAAAAGTAGTTGAATGATCCTAGAGTTTGTTTTCGTTTGTTTAATTATCGTATGTAATTTTTATAAATGTTGTGCTTAATTGGTATAAATAAAATTAGTAGTTTATTTTGATTTTGTTTTGAAATTATAAAAACACTAAAACAACTAGCTCCAACCACTAGCTAGTTGTATTTCCATTACTGGTTTTGGCGAAACCCTAGTCAGGGCTGGGTCCCCCACCGCCGTCACGGCCATCGCGCTTCCGACCCTCTCCGGCTGCCTCGTCTCCTGCTCGCTTCAGATTGGCCCTGGGACAATCCTAGTTGCAGAAACAGGCTGTGTTGTTCTCGGAGTATTGTCGCGAAGCTGGACTCGGTCGGCCTGGAACTCGTCGCCGTCGACTTGGGTAACTCGGAACTCGCCGCCGTTGAGTTTCGTTCAACCAGTGCGCTCAGAGAAGGGGTGTTGTTCGCGAGCTTTTTCAGAGAAGGGGTGTTGTTCGCGTGTTACTGTTGTTACCGAATTTCTTTTGGTCGGTTTCAGTGACATTGTTCCGGCAGGTCTCTCCTGCCAGTACTGATCGGCATTCTCGTCCTCCTATGTTTCTCAAGGAGAATCTATTGTGGATCCCCAGATCAGCACTCAGGAACCCTAGAATGAAGAGAGACGTACGGAAAGGGAAAGCTCCCCAGGTTCCCTCCTCTCCAGTTCGTGCTATTGGATCGAGTCGTCTTCGATCGGTCGTCGTCGCTCCGGCTGGTAGCCGTTCGTCTCTCTCTGGAGCTCCCTCCAGTCCGACGCAAGGGCAACGTATGGGTCGGGTTTCGTCCATTGTACAGATTTTTGAGCAGCAACAACCTACAACCCCTGCACCTCAATCCACTCCCGTCGCCTCTGTTTCATTGGATCAGAAGGTAAAGGGGGGACACAAACTTTTTGTTTGCAATATTCCTCCGGGTAAAGACGATTCCTGGCTCAAAAATCTGTTTGGCTCGGAATTGGTTGAACATTGCCTTGTTTGCAAGCAATCGAATCGCAACGGGAAGTTTTTTTGGCTTTGTGAGGATACACTCGGATCATGCTGAAGCCATGGTGGAGGCGTTTAATGGTACGCTTCAGGATGGTTTCAAGTTATTGGTGGCCTATGCCAAGCCTAAAGCCAAATCATCCCGTAGGAAGCAGAGTTCCTCATCCCCAAAACCAGTTTATTTGAGTAATTCGGTTCAGCCAATTCATGGCACAATCATTGAAGGGGCCAAGGAATCGGCAATGTCGGGCATACTGGTTCTTGCACATAATAACTGGAAAGTACCACAATTAATTTATGTGATTCACTCTCAAGGTCTAAAGGATGTTGCCCTTCGATCTTTTGGACATCGGGTTTTCCTCCTTACAGTGCTTGATCCTTTACTTCGTGATATACTTGAGAGGGATAATTGGAACAGACTGAAGCCTTGGTTCGATGTTCTTAGCAATTCAGGTGCGTTGGTAACGTTGTGTGGTTTTATCCAATGGGTTAAGGTCGAAGGAATTCCTTTTCAAGGAAGGTCTGAAGCGACGATCAAGGCAATAGGGAGCTCCTTGGGAACCCTTTTGCATCATCATTGCGACTCTAACCCGACCTCTGCGTCTTATGATGTCGCTTATGTGTTAATTCACAGTAACACCAAATGTGGTTATAAGTCTGTGAGCTTGACATTGAACCAGTTGACCTTTCCATTAGTGTTGATAGGGATTGACGCTACTGGGATCCCAGAAACTTGTCTTCCGGAGATTAGCTTACCTAAGTCTTCAGATGAGGTTGCAGAAGGGCGCGACTTCAGTACTGATTTGAATTCTGTTTCACAAGTTGGGGACTCTATCTCTAAATCGAATAACAATTCCGGTTCGGGTACATCTCCAAAGCCAGCGGGTAACTCTCCATCCTTTGTTGCTATAGTTTTGGACCAACAGACTCGTGCTATTCAATCCTCCCCTCTCCCGATCAAGTCTGCTTCTCTGGTTCCGAAGAAAGGTGCTGCTCCTCGATCCCCTGTGATATACCAGACGCCTGTTTTAATTCAGAAGCAACATTCTGTGCGATCTGCGAATCAGAGGAAGTGGGACTACGTGAAACAGGTCGGTATCAAAGCTTTGCGTGTCTCTGAATCTGTTCATGAACAATTTGATAATCTCGACTTAGAGCTCAATGAACGACTTGAATTAGAAGGGGACGAAGATGATTTTTATGAGGATGTTTGCGATGAAGAGGAACTGGATGACCTGAATTCGGTTCCCTCTCTCCGTCTTTGTAATTGATAGCATGAAGTTCCCCTCAAGGAATGTGAGAGGAACGAACTCCGTCCTTAAGAGATGGAGTAGCGGTTGTACCATCAGGAAAGCTCGTCCGGATTTTGTATTTTTGCAGGATACCAAGGTTGCCTCTTTCCCCTCTTACCTGAGGAGCTGCGGTTTTCTGGGTAATTGAATTTCCCCTACGGATGGAGCTTCGGGTGGTATATTGTCTATTTGGAGATCTGAGGTTTCTCTTGTACCGATTAAAGCATGCTATTTTATGGTTTGAATTTTGATTGGTTCCCCATTCCTGCTGGTCCTAATAAACGTTTACGGTCCGTCTAATGAGAATGTTCGAGCTACACTTTTGGACGAGCTGCGCACATACTTCCCCAGGTTCTCGGACTGGCTCACCCGAGCACGCGGGTGGGTTTTTTTTTTCTCAGTGTATTACGTTCGTGACATGGCAATTTACCCCGAGGAGTTGCTTCTTTTAATTTATGTTCGGTCATATCCGATTTTTAGCCGTTCGTTTTCTTATTCGGCTTTTCTTATTTATGCAGTTTAGTTTTTGCAGGATTAATCACCTTGATTTTTCCTGTATCCATTGTACTTCTTCTTTTATCAATGGAAAATCACCTCGCTTATCAAAAAAAAAAACCACTAGCTAGTTGTTACCACTATAAAGCTAGTGATAGTTGTTAATGGTTTGGAAGAGAGAAAATGAAAATGTCCTCCTACCATTAGCTATTAGTTTACCACTGTAGATGCTCTAAGGACATCCATAATAAATTAATCATGGTATATGCTATTCGTTATTATCCTTCAAATCTTCGGAATCTTTATATTCAAATCGTCATTCTACTCTATAATGTCATGTGATTTCAAATATAAAATTGAGTCAACAATGCAATTCAATAAAACCTATAAATTTAGAATCAAGAAAATATATATACTGAAATTCCAAAAAAATAATAATTCAAAATGACTTTGAAAAAAATAAAAATCATCAAAAATACATACAATTATTATTAAAATAACAGACTTCAAGATCACATAAAACGAAAAAACAAAAATCGAATTACATTTTTTTAGCATACATGGGGAATTTTATTGAGTAGAAAACTTAAGCATACAAAGATAGATAAAATTGGAAAGGAAAAGAGCGTGATCTAGTTCTATCTTGTAGACATCGAACGGTAAATTTGTAACAAAATGCCTGGTTATACCAAGGATAGTTGATGGGAGGCCAATGCTTCAGTTGTAGTGGTAGATATGAGTGCCACGAAGTTCGTGTCCTACCTCAATCTGAAAATGTTCGGGGCATCTGATATGGGGCAGTTGAAGGGATAACGAGCGTCCAAAGAGAACACCAGGAAACGGGGGAACAAGATTGTCGGATTTACACTGAACTCGGTAGGGCATAATGTGCGTCCCCACACACACCTCGAGGGTGTTAGAAGCCCGATCCAGTAAATATAGGTGGTGCACCAAGTTTGCATTGGTGGAAGGGTCCTTCTCCAAGGGAAGGGAATGACGCATCCTCGTACATAGTGGTTGAGGTGGCGTAAGGTATAACGCAGGCGGTGGAGGCAGATACCAGCGAGGTATTAGGCAGGCTAGTGGAGGAGGTGGTTACTAACGAGGTATTAGGCATGCTAGCGGCGGAGGCACCATAGGAGATGGAGGAAGCACATGTAGTAGACGAGCTTGTGGAAGAGGCGCTGGTGGCGATAGAGGTGTTGGTGGAAAAGGCAGAGGTGGCGGCGACTCTGGTGGTAGCGGATGAGGTGGCGACTCTGGTGGCAGCAAATGAGCTGATAGTGTGACGACGTTGGCGGTAGAGGACGAAGTAGGGGTGCAAGTCATAAGCGATGGTGGATGAGGGCGGCATCGGCGCAGGAGGAAGGGGTGGGGCTCGATTGCTTACGGTTGTGGGATAGCGGAACAGTGGGGGCAACAAAGAGGATGGAGCGAACTACTACACAAGAGGAGGCGGTGGACGGAACGAGACCCGAAGAAAAGGTCGCACACAAAAGCAAAATAAAACTCCATCTACTGAAGTAAGAGACGACGACGACTTGCTTCAAACCTTAAAAAATCAAATTATATAAACAAACCTACATACACGAAGTAAAATATTAAAATTAGTTTTTATTAATTTTATTACATATTAATATAGTTAATAATAAATGGTTGACATTAATGATTTTAAGTTTTTAGCATAAAATATATTAAAGAAGTCATATATCTGATGCAATTGAAGAAATCATATTTGTATACACGTAAATAGTTTTTCATTCCTTCTAAGGTTTTCTCAATTTTTTTAAAAAATCTCTTCCTGCTAAATCACTTTTGTCTCTGCGACCACACAAAACCGTCTCTCGTCTCCGATATGTCAACCACCATGGATTCTCGATCACCACACTCGCCAACTTCTACTTAAACGTCTCGACTTTTGGTTTGTCGCCAACCCACAACCCGATCAGCCTACTGGGGCTCTTGGATCATCTCACGGGGTGGCTCCGATGCCATCTCCATTGACCGACGTCTATTGCCACATGAAATGCCGTATCTCCACCCTGTTGCCCACAACCCGATCAACCCACAACCCGATCAGCTCAAAAAAACATAGGTCTAATACCTAAAAAACAACCTTGAAGCTCTAACAATATAACACCATGACAGAACCCAGCAATCACCAAAACCCTAATAACCGAAAAAGTATAAGACACCCCCCACTCGTTGGAACCACCAACTCAAAGAGTCGAATGGATCCGACACGCCGGCGGCCAACACCACAATCGGTAGAGATAGAACGAGACGAATATCATCGGAACTCAAAAACCCAAAGCTTTAGCAACCTATCAACTTCAAAAAAGGCCAAAAGACCTATAACAACTCGTTGGGGGCCAACACCCAATAACCGACGAGTCCCTACCAACAACAATAGTATGAGTAACCATGAAGGTTGAAAGGAAGCTGAATTCCGGGACTGAGTGGTGAATATACTAACGATTAAGAGAGTGTAAACCCTTACCTATCGACATTGCCAGAGTCGGGCCAGAATAGTACCAAGTCGGAAAGTGTTGCCCGAGTCCCGAGGCGGACATGAAACTCACGAACCACCTCTGGCGAACAAACAGAGCACTCGATTAGTATTACCGGACTGGAAGGACCGCAACACCACCAGGGAATGAACTAGAGCCCAACACTGACCGGAGCTAGATCCACCATGAATCTATGAATGAAACGTCTCCTATTGTAGATCTGCATCGTATGACCGTAGAAGGACCACCTAAACGACGCCCAAACCCGAGTCAGGTCAGCGCTTAGGCTGAGTATCCCACAAGCTCCAATTGAACCCACATAGCCTGTAAGGGACGAGTCAGCAGTAAATCCACGAAGATCTCCACCTAAATGGATGAGAAGAACGTCCCATTATTGGATCTGCGAGAAGACATCACTGGGGAGGAGGTTAGAAGAGTAGGGTATAGGATAGGGTTTATATTGAGGAGAAGAGGAAATATGAAGAAAACATAACGGGCCATGGCCATTATCGTCGAACACCGATGACCATGCTATGGTCGGAGGCCATTGCCGTCGCCTGTGGTAAATCGAAGAGGGGGCGGCTGTTGTGAAAGTTAGGGTTTGGGTTACGGGTGAGCTTTGATTTGAGAAAGAAAGTCGGGTTGAGAAAAATCCCAGATTACTCCATCCTAGTTCAATTATTTACATGCATATACGGTTTTTGCGGTCTTTTCATTTTCTATCAATAAAATCTTGTTTGATGTGCTAAAAAAAATTACCCACCTGTAGAATTCATGATGTTTTAAAAATGGAAAACTTGTCATCAAGCAACTAAAGATTCAAATAGATTTGCATGTGGTTGACGATTTTGTCAGATAAAATCGTCGATGAAATCGTACCGTGTAATTCGTTCGACATCTACAAACCTTTACCGAAGAGTGATATGGATTTTAATCGACAATTTGTTGAGTTAAACAAACAAAATCATCGTCTAATGCTATTATGGTTTAACACACTTTTTTTTATCAGCAAATGCAAATTGAGATTAAAGCCTCTTATGAGAGGTAAGAGGTTACATGGAGGAGAAAAATTGCACAAGAGACACAAATGTCGCACTAAACCTGGAACAAAGAGGATCAACTAACCAAATTAGGGATAAGTAGGATCTAATCCCCCTAAATTAAACCAAAGGACATCAATCAACAAAAGAGAGCCTCAAAATAGAGCCTCACACTGAGATAGACCACCAAAAAACGACCAAAACAGTAAAGTTTCAGTAACTTGCGCCTCAAGAAAGCGTAGAACAAAAAGATTGAGAACCTATGAACCCTTAAACTGGCACCCAAAACCAGTTCCAGAGGTAGAGGTATGCTGGGATGATGCAGAGGGATTGATATAAACCCACAAAAGTAGAAAACTTGATCTGAGCATGTAGAGGATTACACGGGGATGAATAACTTGTGTCGCACGCAAACAGAGGACTTGCAGCAACATTGGTTGAACAAGCCTTTTACTGAGGAATGAAGAGCTTGAGCTTCATGAAATAAATCACAGCACTCCAAAGAAGCTGCCAATGATGCTTGATCCTTGAGCCTTAAGCAAGAGACCTGAAAAGAAGACTAAAAGGAGACAAGGCAGAAAAACAGAGAGGCCAAACCAGAAAACACTCAAACTTAAAGGATGAACTACCCACACACCTCAAAAAAAAAACCAGTAACAACAAGAGAGGCCTAACTACCCACACACAAGCAGGGAGGGAGAAGCAAAGAAGGACACCAAAAGCCTTACCAAACTCACCAAACTCACCCAAACCACCCAAGCCCTCTCCCAGAACCCCCACCCTAGGAACAAATTAAATTGCACTCCTCAGAAGATAAACTTGAATTGTAGATGATCTTTGCCTATTGATGCAGCAAGATCTTGGAGTTGTTCTCTAGCTTTGGAAAGAGAAGAAGAGTTCTGAATTCTAGAAGTTAGCCCATTCTAAGTTGTATGAATGTTGGACTACTTTAAAGAAGATTTCTTATGCTGAAATAAATTCCCCTTTGAAGAAAGCTAAATTTCTAGCCAACCATATATGCCAAGCACAAGTTTGAACTATTTTTAGCCAAGCTTTATTATAGTTAGAGGGAGCAATTGAGACCCAACTTACAACCAGCTCCTTCACTGAACCTGAAATTTCCCAACAAACACCCCACCACTTCAACACAAAGCTCCACACTACCCATGCTTTGGAGCAGTGAATTAAAGCATGAGCTCCATCTTCAAAATCCCAGTTGCAAACATGGCAGATGATTTGGTCCAGCAATAGAGGCATTCCTCTTTTCTCTAAAAAGCACTTTGAAGGGATAGAATCTAGGCAAGCTAACCAGCAAAATACTGTTATTTTGGGAGAGATTGAGACTGAACAAAGGTATTTAGTCCAAGACTGATTGTTTGATCCATTGCTTCCATGTCGCTGAAGTTTGGCATATAGTTTATTGACGGTAAATCCCTTTGCATCCCACACCCAGCACAATTTATCTTCTAGCTCAGAGAGATGAACATCTCTCAAAATAGTGTCTAGAAGATGTCATTCATCCTCAACTCTGCCCCTAGGAGAGGATCTTGAAATAAATTATGTTGTAAACAGCCTTATGATTTGATTCAGACCCTCAACTACCAGCACGAAAATTAGGGGTGACAGTGCACAACCTTGTCTAAGACCTCTGCTCATATTAAAATCAGGACTTGGAGATCCATTTAGCAATAGTGACACACTTGCTTTGAAACATGAAATCATCCATAACCTCCAAACTATACCAAACCCCATCCTGAGCAACAGATTGAGTATAAAATTCCAGCTACCTTTGTCAAAAGCCTTCTCAAAGTCAGCTTTTGAAAATAAAAGCCTTGATTTTTTATTTTTTGATATGTTGCACTGTTTCTGATGCTACCTAGGATGCCATCAATAATCTGCCTCCCCTTAATGAAACCAGTTTGCTCATCCCCTACTAGGGAGCCTATAACCACACTTAGTCTGAGTGAAAGCAATTTGGAGAGAATCTTATAACATCCATCCTTACGATTTATTGGTCTGAAATCATCAAAGAATTACACTATCTTTTTTAGGCACTTATAAGATAACCACACAAGTAATTGATGTTAGCTGAGACATTATAAAAGAGAAAGATACGCGTATTCATGAAGAAGATGGAAAGTTTTGTTAAACAGGTGCATTGATATGTTATATGTCATGTTTCTTTTTTTGGTGTTAAAAGAAATATAAGTTCGTTCGTTTGTATGAGTAGATGTAAGAAGTTTGAGGGACTTGGACTGATGTGGACATATCTTGTTGGTATCTAAAACCAGCGTTTGCTTTTGGATGATGGTATAAACATATCGTATGGATCTCAAAGTTTATCTATGATATGTCAAGTTTTATTTGTGGATTTGTTTTATCTTAGTGAATGACCATATTGCACCATATACTTAGATTACAGTCTCTATCAGACGGATGAATACATTATTGTAGAAATTTGACTACTTTATAGAGACGTGAAAATACAAAAAAAATATCCAGCAATACAATTAAAAAGAAATGCAAGTAGAAAACGCATCAAATTGTGAACCAAATTTCTTTCTTGACTTTTAGATTCTCTCCTATTCTTAGCCGCGTGAAACTATGGTGCTATTTTTTTTATCCCCGTTGCAGTCGACATGCCTTCAGTGATGGTTCCAACCGTGGTTGTTGTTGTCGCTCCTACTAGTGATGCTTTCCTTGTATTACCTTGTCCTCTGCAGACCGCCCACGGTGCTGGGGATACGAGTCGTCGGCGGAGAAAACCCAAGCCGACTCGGGATTCCTCTGCCTCTCGGCCTGTGGTGTCGACTCTGACTCTCCCTTCTCTAGGAGAAGCCTCAGGTGGGGTCTCCTTCTTCATGGGACCAGCCTCCCCGTCCCTGATAGCCAAGCCGAGACGTGGGAGGCCTGTCTCCAAATGTCGTCCCATGATTACCCCCTACAAGTAACGGCCTTCTAGCCCCCCTCTCCAAACCCTATTTCGTCGGCCTCACCCAACAGTCATGACCTCGCTCTGGTTGTTCCTCACCAAGGTGGCACGGTTCCTAGGGTTACGCCGCCGTCAGATCCTCTCCATGGTGGTGCGACAGCTAGGTATTCTTCACCCTCGCGTCACGAGCCTGCCCTAACCCCCCCCCCCCCCCCCCCCCACTCTGGGTGCATGAGTTAGGGCTGTGACTACGCCAACCTCTAGCCTTAGTAGGGCACCGCCGCTGCAGCGAGATCCGGCCAAGGGGAAGGCTCCAATGGAGGAGCTTCCTAGAACGGCAGTAGTGGCTCTAGGGTTAGGCCGATGCCTCCCAAGTCAGGATAAGATCCCATTCATCCCGGTGTGCCTTACAACTCCGAGAGTAATGACGCGGGATCGATCACGACACTTGGATACAGAGGAAGTCGCTTCTCCCTCAACTGATTTTGGTCTCGGATCTCCAGGGTCTTCAAGATGGCTCATCGTCATGTTAATTGGAAGAGGACATGGAGGTCGAAGAGTTGGTCCCGTCTTCTCGGGCAATATCGACGGCCATTACCTACCAGCAATGGGAGATGATGGGGTAACTGTGGTCTCCAAAGACCTCTCGCAAGGACACTCTCCTACGTATCATTACGAACGCATGAGGGAAGACTACTGAGGGTCTCGTGATCCAGGACCTAGGGCAAGGGCTCTTTGGTTTTTACTTCCGGTCCTCTAATGCTCGGGTGTGGGTCCGAGGTAATGAGCCCTGGTGCTTTGACGGTCGGGCCCTACTGCTCGGTGATTTGGATCCGTGTGCCTGGGAGATGCCTTTTCTTGACCGAGTGCAATTGTCGGCATACACAAGGGTTCTGCCGCCTCTGTTAAGGACGTGGGAAACGGGTACCTACATTGGGGACGCTCTGGGAGCGTGTGTGGATGCCCCATGTGACCAATGGGGCACGTGTTGGGGAAGAACCATCAAAGTTCGGTTCTGGCACCTCCTCGAGAGGCCACTTCGGAGGGGACTAGTCATTCGGTTCAAGGAGTTCCCTGATACGATTCACGTTGTACTCACCTACTCTAAGCTTCCGAGCTTCTTCTACAATTGTGGCCGGCTAGGCCATGTTTTGAAGGAGTGCACGTGGGCAGTCAAAGGCCCCCCGCGGTTTGATTTCTCCCTGCTGGAGTACCAGAGAGATAAGAAGGTCAAGGCCTATGCGACAGATTGGGGAGAGGTTGACCGGTCAACTACTCAACAGGGCATCGCCCCTAAGGGCACCTTGGATTTAGATAGGGCCCTCGGGTGTCCACATGCCCAGTGCCTCCTGGTCTAGGGACTCAGGGTACCACCCGACTTGAAACCGGTCAGTCTCTTGCTAGCTCGATCTTGGGGGCAACACCATCGCTCTCTGGTGAGTTAGGTGGTGAAGCGCGTGAGGGTCTGGGAAGAAAGGAGGATGAAGCTTCGGCACCCACTAGAGTACCTTGAGAGGGCATTGGAGCACTCAAGAGGTCAACAGTTGGAGCACCTCGGGAGGAGCAGGTCGGGGCGGGGAAACAGCCACGCTAGGAGGAATGAGAGGCTGGATATGCATCGAGGACTGACCTTGGGAGGGGTCCCATCAAGATGCTTTTCCTCCCACCATCAACATTGTTGAAATCCTTCAGGATTTCCGGTACCCTTCCCCCTTTTCGTATTCTGTCTTTCCCTATATGGCTTTCAAATATCGTCTGCGACGGTTCTAGTGGAAAAAGGTTCAGTGAGCCATTGCTCTTTCTGCTTGACCTTAGTGGCCCAAGAGCATGTTCCCTGGCGCACATCGATGTTCTAATATAAATTTTATAAAATTGCAATTTTCGCTCAAAAAAAATGCAAGTATTCTTACTCATTCAGATTAGTATTGAGTAATATGAAATTGAGTTTCTAACTACAGACGATCATGTTTGGATTAGGTTACTTTGACAAGTAGGTGAGAGGCCTGATTATTGAACGTTTAACAAACTCGATTACATTATTCTTGAGGTTGGACAATATAAACAGACATTTAGCTAGAAGCCCCTCAAGGGGAGAGATGAATTAGGACTTGGCCCGAAGCAAGTTAAAGACCCCGTGGACATTACTATAATGATGGCAATAATTAATAAGCCCTGATCCTAGATCTAAATCAAACTAGTCTGAATTCTTGAGGCATCTACATTGTTTGTTTGTTTGACTCTCCTGATGACACTTCATTGTAATCTTTTAATTCTTCCAGCCTCATCTCGACAAATCAGACCCCATCCTACTTCGTCGGTATCTGTAACAATCATCTCATCCATATTGATGATCTGCCAACTACACTCGGGGTACGCCCATTTTAGTGACGCTAAGGAACCCCGAACAACACTCCTCATACCCCCTAAGTGTTCTCAGATATCGGTGTCGGGCCATCCAACAATTAGATCACCTGTAAGGGGAGTCATTTACTCATTCGAAAGGGAAATCAGCTTCTAAACTTTCTCATTCCTGAGTTTCCATGTCTCCTACAACCATGTAGTTAGAATGACCCGACCCTCCGCATTTTCACCTCAGGAAATCATGTCCCACCATTCTGATGCCGTGGTATCCAAGTTAAGGAGCAGAATGTTTCCCAACTTCCTTCACCATTCTTGAGCAAATCCATATCGGATGAACAAATGCTCCGTCGTTTCCACTTCCCTAGGCATAAAGGGAGTTCCAATGGTAAGTCAACCCATCGAGGGTGAACATTTTTCACCCCCTGGATGTTGTCATTGTGGACTCTCCGAATGAACGTAGGGAGTAGCGCACGGTAGTGTATCTTCTAGAGAAAACTTTTTTTGATCCACGAAAAAAAAACTAATTTATTCAACCAAACAATACACTCCAAGGGAGAATTACAATCGAGAGGAAGAAGAGCAAAGATACAAAAGAAGAGAAACCAAGAAGGAAGATAAAAGAATTAGCCGATGTCTTGGAACATTTTGATCGTGTCTTTCTCGCTAGAGAAAACTATACCCGTCTTTGGACGTATATCTGCCTATTTAGTTAGTTGGCCATTATCACATGTTCGTCCGTGCTAACTTTGCCACCTTAATTTATCATCAAGATCTTTTTCTGGTCCCTCGGTCAAATATGTCCTTGATCAGATATGTATCTTACTCTAGAGTGTTTGTAACCATTAAGTCATCCACTGTCCAACCCATTATTACTAGATTTTCCGTATGAATCCTTGGATCCCCCGTACCTCCTACATGCTTTGGTTGGCAAAGTGTTTCTTAACATTTTCAAATAATCGACCTACCATTGGCTCCCGACTTGCCCACGTAAACTTGACGACGATGGAATTTTTCAATCAAGGAGGACGGGATACATAACACTATTATAACATAAGTGGGGATCACTTGGAAGATCGATCGAATTATTACTTCCTTAATAGGTTAGGAAAGAAGCTGACCATCCCATGCAGAAGTGCACTTCAGGATCTTGTTAACCAATAAATGGAAGCATTTCCCTTTATTATGTCCTATAAGGTTTGGAACTCACGACTAAGTGGAGGTTGTAGATATTTCATGTATCCCCGTGCAGTGGCGGAGCTAGGTAGGGCCCAGGTGGGCACATGCCCCCCCTCAATTTTTGTTGTTGTTGAAATTTTGCTACTAATTTTTGAAATTTTTGAAAAATACCCCTTAAATTCTTATAATTTTTTAGTTGTGCCCCTCCTCAATTTTTTTGGCGTAGTGTATTAGTATTGAAATTTTTTGGTGCCCCCCTCACCAAAAAACCTAGCTCCGCCACTGTCCCCGTGTAACAACATGATAGCTGGTATGTTGCACAAATGTTAGAAATGAAAAAAAGGATGACTGGTAATAGTTGATCACATGTTCGAACATCTGACCAAAAATCTCAATGTGATTTTTAGGTTGAAAGCTTCCGTCTCGTTCACCTGATAAAATATATAACAATCGCACGCAAAGAAATGTGGATGATTCTTGGGTTTCGGGGGGGGGGGGTAGCGGATGCGCCTCATGTGATCCTCTTAGCCCATTTTGTTTGTTTCAACAAACGAGGAAGGCCGTCCATACAAAACAGGAAATCCCAACTAAACAGAAACCATCCGACCCCTTGTCACATTTCCCTGTAGGGTCAGATGTTGTACCTCCTTACCACCCATACTGACGGTATACTGAACCGTACTTAAGCACATAGAAATGAGTTTCAACCAATGTGTGTTCATCCTCAAGGAGTCAAGTATTGTCAGTGGGATATGCCATTTGGCCCTATCATATGCCTTACTTATATCTAGCTTGAACATTATATACCCATCCCGACCTTTGGTTTTCGCTTCCGATAATGCACAATTTTGTAGGAAATGAGGATATTGTCTTGAATTATTATCCCCTAGACAAAGGCTCCTTGATTTTTTGAGATCAAACGATGGACCTTGTACTTCAGTCTGTTCGCCAAGACCTTGGAGAGGATCTTAAAGAGGACATCATTACACAAGGAGATGGGTCGTAGGTCCGTAATCAGGGTTGACGATGGGACCTTCGCGATTAAGATGAGAATAATGTCGTTTAAATGGCCCGAGATCCTCCTCATTGTGAAGAGCTCAAGCACAAGAATAACCACATTATCTGCCATCGTCCCCCAAAAATGTTGGTAAAAGGAAGGGTTGATTTGTTCAGTCTTAGGGATTTCTCCGAACACATATAAAAATTGTTGTTCTAACCTCCTCCTCAATAACCGTGTTGAATAGGGCGTCATTCGGAGCAACAGACAATTGAAAACGTCGTTAAAATAATCCGGTAAGGGGCCTTCCGAAACATTTCCCCACTAGACCGACCGACCTTGTGCATCCTGTAGTTCCTGGAGTCCGTTTATGATCATCTGGTGCGACACTCAGGCATGGAAAAATTTCGCGTTTCCGCCTCCATCCGCGAACCTATGTTGTTTGACCCATTTACACCAAAACCTTTCCTGATGTTCCAATGTTAGGTTGTATTGCATGATGACGACCTCCCTCTATTGGACTCCTCCTGGTTTGTCCGTCCAACCGTTCAGAACTGTATTATGACATTGGCACTAACATGTTTTTTTTGTGTATTCTCAATGAACACATCAAAAACCCACTTTCTTAACGTCGTCCCAACATTGGAAATATGGGTTTTTAGTGTCCCATTCTCCTTCTAGACATGTTGAACTATTCACCCACATCCCGGGTTCTCTGTCCAGGCGTTACCAAAATGAAAATGTGCACACCCCTCACGGAGACGGTCTCCTTGTATTAACCGGAAAAGGTAAATGTTATGTCGTCGTGACCTCTAGATTGAAGTGTGAGGCTCGTGGAAAATGAGGAAAAGGTAAATGTTATGTCGTCGTGACCTCTAGATTGAAGTGTGAGGCTCGTGGAAAATGACGTGTAAACCCCCGAGAAACCAAAGCCTTATCAAGCCGAGTCTATATTTTGACCGCCATGTCTTTACCCCTAAACCACATAAAATGTTGTCCCCGAAATCTCATGTCTCAAAAAAATATGTCATTGATCGCATCCCAAAGTCCATCAATCAGCTGTCAGGGGTACGATCTGCCTTCCTATTTCTCTGATTGATGGATGACTTCATTAAAGTACTCAACCATAGACATCCACTCTCTCTTCCGATCCTAGCTCCCTAAGGGTGACTCGGAATTTTGAACTCTTAATTAGCATGGCACGGTTCACCATACATCCCAATGAACATGAAGCTTCGTTCTACCGGCGTGTATACCAAACTGTCGATATAGCAAGATTTCATCTAACGTACCTCAAAGCTGATCGGTGCTTTCCAACGAAACATGAGTCCTCCATTGCATCCCGTCTTTCCCATCGTTGTTCTTTCGAGAATCTCAGACTCCTTTGTAGTAGTTTCACCTCATCCAACCCGCAACGGGTTTCGCACATGAAGACAAGGCCTGGTTGCTGTTGGTCGAGCATGACCTTGAGATGTGTCTATCTGTTCTCAAACCCTGATAGTTCCAGGAAAAAACTTTCATCTCAATGAACGACACCCACAATCAAAGAAATCGAAAGGTTGTCAACGAACACAATTCTAGACCAAGGGTTATGTGTCAAGTCACGTTTTGGTGCTATATCTCACAAATATACTATTTATACTTAAACTCCAACTTGTTTTTTTGAAACGGGGAGACATAATACTTTTATTCAGTATAACTTATCGTAACATACAATAGATTGTTAGGCTCCATATTATAGTCCGGGGCTCCGGTAGGTGTACCAATGCTCTTGGACCCGTAGTTGGAATCTACTTTGCATAGTAGAAAAGAAGAAAACAACGAACACAAAAACTAAGGAGCTTGCGATGCTAGTTCTTTTGAAACCCATAGCTTTTGTCGTGGGGTGTCCTAGTATCATCGACCCGTCGTCTTGATTTTACGGGGTAAACCGACCTGGGGTGTCGTGGAACGATACACCACCTTATCGTCCTACCCCAAGATCCTAAACTCATTGACCAGATTGCTTTAATGCCTTCTTCAATCGACTCATACGAGTGTCCGAGTGATAAGTTTCGGTGAGGAAGACCACGGTCGGCCTATGGTTTCCTATCAGATCCTTCAGTTGTTGGTGATCCTTATTTTCCCTAACCCACAATTCCATGGTATGAACTTCATCATCGACAATGATCTCATTCGGCAACAAAAGAACAACTAGAAGAACTGCAAAAGCACAACGACCACGGGAGAAAATAGGGAGAAACTTACTTGACTTAGCAATACACTCGAATACTGAGATCGGAGGAGGGATCTCTGTCAACATTCACCAGATCGACGATGCCCAAATCTAACCGTATGTAGATCCTATACTAATCTATTAGGTTCTTAGCTTTCTAATATAAAAATCAATACATCCAGTGTTTGTCTATTTGAATGTGCAAATCATGACATATTCCAATTCTCAATTTGATATAAATTCAGATTTAAATTGTAACGACTTATTTCAGTTTTGCTCTGACTTCAGACACTATTTCATTTGACATTTTGCCTCTCGTACAAGACACGGCAGCTAAGCCAGAAAACATCCGTACCTTAGTCACCTACAACTTGATGAGTCGGGCTTGAGGGGCACCTTTTGTCCAAGTGGGTTATAAACCTCACTAAGATCATGAGCTTCGAACTTTGAAGTACGTTATTAATACAGGCCTTTTCAAGCCAAAGGATTTTAGACCATCAATCTTTTTTATCAGAAAAAGTGAAAGAAAGACTATCAATCTATCTACCAATTAATTTATTAATCTAAACTTAATTATTGTACTGCATTTAGCGAAAAGACGCTTGACCCACAAACATTATGTCATGGTCTTGATTTATTGAAGAGCACCAGTGATAACAATTGTAGAATTGTATTGAAATTGATAATTGATATGTACAAAGTACATGAGTATATATAGTGGTAGGGTTTCCTAAACCCGGTGCTAACCCTAACGAGCCACATGGGCTGGGCCTATACACATATTCTAACACCCCCCTCAAACTCAAGATGGTGGTAATGAACCCAAATTGAGTTTGTCAACTAAATGTTTGAACTTCCCTGGGATTAAGGCCTTGGTGAAGATATCTGCAATTTGATCGCCAGAGGAGACAGATCGGAGAGCGAGGGTGCCCTGACTGAGATGTTGTCTGACAAAGTGACAATCGATCTCAATATGCTTGGTGCGTTCATGGAAGACATCATTATGAGCAATCTGAATAGCACTCTAATTGTCACAATGAATGGTAGTGGCGGACTTGTGAACAACACCCATGTCATTTAGTAACCAACGAAGCCATATGAGTTCAGAAGTAGTATCAGCAAGGGCTCGATACTCAGCTTCCGTGCTGGAGCGGGCAATGGTTGTCTGTTTCTTACTTCTCCAAGAAATCAGAGAGTTACCAAGGAAGAAACAGTAACCTGTGGTAGATCGTCGGTCTGTGGGATCGCCTGCCCAATCTGCATCTGAGTAGGCCTGTAGGACTAAAGGTGAGCCATAAGAGAAATGTAGTCCTTGTGTTAAGGTGCCTCGAACATAGCGCAAGATCCGAAGAACGGCCTCATAGTGAGTAGTGCGAGGTGCGCACATGAACTGACTGACGATGTGGACAGCATATGCAATGTCAGGCCTAGTAACAGTGAGGTATACCAGCCCTCCAACTAATCAGCGATATAAAGTGGGATCCTCGAGAGCTTGACCATCTGATGGAAGATACTTGACATTCGCTTCAATAGGAGTGGAAGCGATCTTGCTATCGGTTAGTCCCCCCTTGGAGATGAGCTCGGCTGCATACTTGGCTTGGGACAAATGATAACCAGAGGACAGAGAGGAAATCTCCAAACCAAGAAAGTATGAGAGATGACCCAAATCCTTCATCTCGAACTGGTCGCTTAGATGACGTTTAAGATCCACAATGCCGATAGCATCATCACCAGTAATGATCATATAATCCACATACAGAAGTAAGAGAGTATGGCCCCGAGAGGTCCGACGAACAAACAGGGAGTGGTCGTGCGGACTGGAGACGAAACCAAAGACTGCCATCGCACTACTGAACTTGGAGTACCACGCCCGCGGAGCCTGCTTGAGTCCATAAATGGATTTGCGCAAACGGAAAACCATGTGTGGGGGATGCTCATAGCCGGGCGGGGGCTTCATATAAACCTCCTCTGTAAGATCGTCATTGAGAAAAGCATTCTTCACGTCCATTTGAAAAACGTCCCACTGTCGACCAGCAGCAACAGCAAGAATGGTGCGAACAGAAGTGAGTCTCGCAACAGGAGCAAATGTTTCCTCATAATCAACCCCATGTTCCTGGGTAAATCCACGAGCCACAATACGTGCCTTGTAGCGCTCGATAGAACCATCTGCCTTGGTCTTCACCTTGTATACCCATCTAGAACTGACCACATGTTTGTCCTGAGGTAAAGGGACCAGATCCCATGTATGAGTCTTCACCATGGCCCGTAGTTCCTCAGTCATTGCTTGCTGCCACAGGGGGTTAGTGCAAGCCTCCCGATAGGTGTCAGGCTCATATGCAGAGGACACTATGGAAGCGACACGAGAAGGTAGGGTTACCTCAAAGTCCTGGAGGTGAGATGGGAGTTGCCGATGACGTTGTGGTCGAGGCGGTAGCACAGGATCCTCTAGAATAGGATCCTCTGCCAGAACATGGTCCACGGTAGGAGGCAGAGATGTCGGAGCACCTGCAGGAGTTAGCTCAATGGGAGAACCCTCATCATCATCATCAGAAAACAGATCAATATCAGGATTAGAAAAGAAAGGAGTAGACTCGGGAATGTGAAAAGAAGACATGGAAGAAAACATCTTATGTTCCCAGAATGTGACATGGCGAGAAATGCGGAGACGTTTGGAAACCGGGTCCCAACATCTGTACCCTTTGTGTTCGATCCCATACCCAATAAAGCAACAAAGAAGAGAACGAGGTTCAAGTTTAGTACGTTCATGAGGTTGTAGATGAACAAAACAGACACACCCAAAGACACGAAGAAGATCATAAACTGGAGGACGACCATACAAACACTCGTAAGGAGTTTTGTTACCTATGACTGGGGATGGAACCCTGTTGATGGTGTAGACGGCTGTGAGGGTAGCCTCCCCCCAAAAACGTTCAGGACAGGCAGCTGCAATGGTGAGAGCACGGACCGTATTAAGAATATGACGATGTTTGCGTTCTGCTCGACCATTTTGTTGCGATGTACCAGGACAGGAGCGCTGAACGACAGTACCGGTGGAAGCAAGTTGTGCAAGGAAGGATGACTCTTTAAGTTCCATGCCGTTATCCATACGCAGTGTTTTGATAACTTTAGAAAATTGTGTGCGAACCATGGCAGAAAACTCAGAATAAATTTTGTTGAAGTCAGATTTATTATGCATGAGATAAATCCAAGTAAAACGAGTATGATCATCAACAAATATGACAAACCACCGAGAGCCCCCCATGGTCGGAACAGGTGCTGCTCCCCACAAGTCAGTATGAACAAGATCAAAAGGTGCAGAGGAAATAGTATTATTAAGGGAAAACGGCAGTTTATGATGTTTAGCAAGCTGACAAGACACACAATCACCAAAGTTATGCGAAACTGACCCCAACAACCCACTAGAAATAAGACTACGCAAACGAGAGGAAGAGGGATGACCTAGGCGAGAGTGCCAGAGATCGGCGGAGACGACAGCGCCACAAGTAGGCGAGGATGATGATGGTGAGGGAACTACCAGTGAGGTGAGTTCGAACAGGCGACCAACTTTACGTCCTGTCCCATGGATTTGTCCCGTCAGTGGATCCTGCACAAGAACAGAAGAAGTACGACCAGAAAAGTTAACGTCAAGACCCAAATCACACAATTGACCAACCGATACAAGGTTCAGTGACACATCTGGGACAAGCAAGGTGTTTGGCAGTGATAGATGGTCTGTGGTTGCAGTACCACAGTGTGTGGCAAGCAAAATAGAATTATCAGCCGTACGAATAGACGGAGACTTGGTGACCGTAGTTACACATGTGAGCAAATCTGACTGCGGGCTCATATGATTGAAACAAGCAGAATCGAGATACCACGTGGATGTGCTACCTGGTGTAGTTGTGGATGAGCTACCTGACGAGGCAGTGTGAGCTGAGAGGAATGCTCGGATGTCCCGCAAGAGAGTCGTCATGTCAGGAGAGTTGGATGACACAACAGGTGTAGCAACAACAGTGGACGAGCTACCTGACGAGGCAGTGTGAGCTGATAGAAGCGCTCGTATGTCACCCAAGAGAGCAGCAACAGTGCTATTGGGCCTGTTGGAAGGCCGATGATCCCCACAGGAGCCACGCCCCCCCTTAAAGTTTGGAGAGGGCCTGGAGTTACCCCATCGAGGGTTGTCTGAGGACAGAAGGTGACGAGCATGAGTTCTGCATTCAGTCAAGACATGTCCAGATCTGTTGCAGAACGTACAGTGGGGATTGATATCAAATTTCTTCATGAGAAAAACCTGAAGAGAAAACACTGAAATAAAATGAGTAGTTTTTTTTTTTGAACTGTTGAAGTCAACGGTCAACGAGCGCGTGGAGCGCGTAGGGCGCGTGGAACGCGTGGTCTGGATCGGATGATACGGGCGCGTGTTGTGCACGCACCTCGTCTTCCTCGTGCGATTTACAGGCGGCGGCGCTGTGGCTGTTTGCAGGCGGCGGCGTGGCTGTTTCACGGCGTTGTTTCACGGTGAGAGTGGCTGCTCGGGCGACGCGAGCTGGGAGACGACGGGAACTCTCAAGCCCGCGAGTTTGGAGATGTCGGGAGGCTCGGAGACGGCGGAGCAAACGACGGCGGCGTTGCTTCGTCTGAGTTGCTCCGTCTGTGTGTCTTCGTCGGAGCAGCAGAGCGAGACGGCGGCAGCGTGCAGGAGCAAGGAACGGCGGAGGCGTGGTGGATCGTGGTAGACCGAGATCGTCTCGCCGGCGCCCGTGGCAATCGGAATCTCCTCGCTGGTGGCTGCGGGGCTCGTCGGCGTTGGCGACTGGAGCAGGAGCAACGGCTGATCAGAGAGGGAATGCCGGCAACGTTCAGCGAAGGTGAACGGCGGCGGTGACTGAAGCGGAAGCGATATTAGAGCGATAGGGGCTCTGATACCATGATAACAATTGTAGAATTGTATTGAAATTGATAATTGATACATACAAAGTACATGAGTATATATAGTGGTAGGGTTTCCTAAACCCGGTGCTAACCCTAACGAGCCACATGGGCTGGGCCTATACACATATTCTAACAACCAGAATATATATTTGAGAGCTTCTACAGTTGGATTCGGTAAGATCGATTATATTAGAGGTAGAGTTGATTTGTTATTATCTTAAAGTGGTGATTAGATTCAGTGGGTCGATTTTGACCAAAATCAATAAGTGGCAAGAGAAGAAAGGCTGAGAGAGGAGAGACAAAAAAAAGAGAGAATGGAATGTGCGTCGACAAAATTATCAAAACGAGAAGAGAGAATCGGTTGGAAACATGCCATAGTTTCCTTTTTTGCCATGGGACGCTTCAATTTGTCCCACTGCAGATGCGCTTAGAGTATATACTATGCAACATTGTTCTTTTACCAAGAAAATATTATTTAAGTCATGTATTTTTTTATCAGCAAATATTATTAGTAACCAAAAACTTTGAAGTAGAGCTAACGACAAAGGAACAAGACATTCCTTGTCCAATAACAACTAAACATCTTAAACATTGGAAAATATCAGGTCTGCAACCTAAATGTATCAACAATGAAGTACACACATGCACCCAAACAAAGTGGCAAGAAAACATAACAAAAAAAGAGGTCTAAATTACCTTAATTTATCAAACATTGAGCACAAAACCAACAAGGAAGAGTGTGCACAAATTGAGGCATCCAAAGAAAACCAGGGCCCGTGTAGAAAACAACACCTCCAGACTCGCAACTGACCACAACAATCCAGAAACGCCACCTACCCAACCGTGCACCTCAAGATGTGAGAATAATGAATTTCGCCTTATCATACGATTTTTTCCCCTTTTATCTTAGAAGCCTAAATTTTTATATTGTCCATGTCAAAAGTTGGCTTTAGGTTTAAGAGAATCGTTACCGGGAAAAAATGGCTTATCAGTAATGGAGGAAATTTTGGCCATTTTATATTTGGCGAAGGCGTAGGTGACTGGTATTGGTCTACCGGGGACCAACAAAACTATCAAACAACGCATCATTTTAAATATTTGTCATAGCTCGAGCTATTTTATTATGCATAACCACGACTCTATAACGCAAAAGAACAATCATATTTGTTGTAAGAAGTTCATTAAATTCCAATCCAAAGAAACTAAGTTCAAGAGTTTCGAGTTACTTTCTATGTCAAATTCATTCTTGATTGTTAATTAGGGATCTGATCATCAGGGTCGTCAACTCATATAAATGGATTTTCGGTTTATACAAATACAAAGCAGATTCATAATGTAATATAATATTAAACTTGGTTCACTTAATATTAAACTAATAAACCAAAATTCTTCGGAGCAATAGGTAGCTAACTACAGGAGATAGTTGATTCCTAATGTCTCTGTTAGGGTTTTAAAACCTCTAATCCTAACGATGGCTTCTCCTTGGGGATGACGTCGCTCCTCCCGATCTCAGTCTGATACTGCTTCTCCGTCGATACAGTGCCCATCCTCTTCACCCTCTTAGCTCGTCCGCCCACGAGAGTCATCACTACCCAATCCCCATCCTCTCCATCTTCCCCAATTTCCCCAATCTCACCCCCAACTCCCATCATCACGATAACGTCGCCGCCAACATCACCTGCTCCTTTTCCAATTGTTTTTGGGGGATTCTTGCCTGCTACTGCCTCTTGCCCGATTGATCTCGGCGACAATTCTCTGAAACCTCTACCATCGTCCCTAACCGCATCCGCCGCCGCCTCTGAAGCCGTCACTGTCGTCTCTAAAGCCGCCGCTGGCACGTCCTTCTCCCTGGCCTCCACCACTGCACCCTCCTCGACCCTCTCTCAATTCTGGATCTGGTTAATCGAATGGGTCATTTTCATTATATCTGATTTTATCTTTGCAGTGAAAAGAGTTATGCCTCCTCTTGAAATCAATGATCGCAAGTTCGGTTTAATACAGCAAATGGAGCATGAAGGCTACACCTTGAACATCAATCGTTGGTTTCATCATAGTTTAATTTTATTTTCAGTTCGCCTTGAAATCAATGATCACAAGTTCGGTTTAATACAACGAATGGAGCATGAAAGCTACACATTGAGCAACAATCATTGGTATCGTCCTAGTTTAATTTTATTTTTAGTTATCCTTTATGACTCAACAATTATTTGTTTCAAAGTTTTTTGTAAAGAGACATACTGGAGCTCTATATAGTATTACGGTTGGGCATCGGCCGGTACCCGCCTAAAAACCCATAACCATTACCCAAACCGTGATTCCCGATTATCTAAAATCCGTACTCGTCCCCACCACCGGCCACTAGTAGGACAACTGATAACCGACCACGGTTACTACCAGGCGGCGACAGGTTATAACAGGCTAACCAGACCCAATGGGTGTTTTATTGGGCCTTCTAAATAAAACCCAAAATACAACGTTTTTAATCGATTTTTTAGGACTTAGATTATTAGGTTATTTAGAAATTAATAATTTCTTTTTTAAGATTTGTCCCACATGCTGCGTTTTCTTTGTTGTTATATCAATGATAAATTGATATTATGAATGTTGCAATGATGCAGTTAAGATAAAAAAACAAAAAAAATAATTCAAAAATGAACAAGGGGGAGAGTTCATCGTCTTCGACGGTTCCGGCGGCTCCTGGTACTAGTCCGGCGATCAAGATTATCCATGGAGGAGGAGCGCCTGCGAATGATGTGGTGAATTCAAGTAAACTTGTTAAAGTTTTTATCTGTAATCTCCCGTTTGGCACTACGCAGGATTGGTTTGAGTCGTATTTTGGCAGTGTTGTACCACTTGTGAAAGCTACTGTGGTTGCTCGGCCAAATCACATGGGGAAAGTTTTTGGTTTTGCCTATGTGCGATCAAGGGAAGATGCTGCAAGGTTAATCAACAATCAAAACAACGTTAAGGTCAAAGGTTTTCTCTTGCTGGGGGCAGGCGTAGCACGAGACGCCGTCCAGTTTGGAGGCCCAAGCTTCCGGAACCGCTTCGACATAATGTTCTGGTTGATTTGGTCCGGCGAGAGGAAGCGGAACGTATCTCCAAAGGAGCCATTGTCTCCCTCGGGAATGGGCTGGTGTTGGAACAAGTTCGTGAAGAAATAGAGGTTTGTGGAGCAAAAGGTATGGAGGTGAGAAGAATCTGTGGAAATTTTTTCATTTTACTCTGTTCAGACGTTCTCTTCGCTTCCATGCTTCGTGAGACGGAATGGCGGTGGTTTTTGACATGGTTTAACGTTTTAAGCCTGGATGGATCCTTAGCTATGCTTGGTGAACATTGGAGCTGGCTTGTCGTTGATGGTATTCCATACTTATGCGATGAAAAGGCTGTGGTGAGTCAAGTTTTGAATGGGATGGACACAGTCGTCACTGTCATCCCTGTTGCTAATACTGATAATATCGTGGGCTCTGTTTTCATTTTGCTTCGACAATCGCTTGACACACCCTTCCCGCAGAATTATATGCTGAAATTAGGGAATGACAACTTCAAATTAACAATTCGTGAGGTTGAGACGACACCGGACCTGGGTTTACAGGCGACCGAGTTTGGGTTTTCGACGACTGAATCTGAGCCCGTATCAGAGAAGGCGAATTTTCAGGACGCAGAGGTGTTTTTGAATTCTGAATTTGAATCGGATTCTCCAGTTGTGTCAATAGATAATGTTTTACAAGTCGTGGCAAATAAGGACTCTCCATCTGAGGCTTGCGTTGTTAACTTAGAGCTCACAGTGGAAGTTGGTGTAGTTAAGCCCATTCCAACTCAGACGCGATTACAAGTGGGTTCTGCCTGTATGGTTAACGCATCTGATTGTTTGGTTAGTGCAGAACAGTATCCTCCTTTATCGATTAATCGAGAGATTACCCCTAAAAACAAGAACAAACATGTATCGTGCAGGTCAAGGCAACCAGCTGCTAGTGGCGCTTCGCCTGTGAGTCCGGTTTTCTTAGGTGATAGCACGATATACTCGATACAAACTCGCTCCATAACTCGATCCCTTGAAAGAGAGAGGGCCAAAGGGGTCAGTAATTCCTATTTCCATGTTCTCAATCCTACTGTTAAGAATGCGAAGAAGGATGCTTGGAATGTTATTAGGGAATTAAAATTCCGAAAGCTAAAGAAAAGTGGACAGTTAGTTGATTCAAGTGATGCCTCTGTTACTTTAAATTCTGGTTCTGGTGATTCTATTGTTCCTGTCACGAATTTATTGATTGAACCCTCTCTTTCTGCTGAGGGTGTTTCAGGGTATATCTTAATTATGAGGGTCCTCTCATGGAATGTGAGAGGACTTAATTCCTCTCAAAAGAGACGTTGTCTGAGAGATTTGGTGTTTAAATATAGACCTCTGTTTATTATGTTGCAAGAAGTAAAGGTACAAATGGTGGATTATGCTTTTATTCGTAGTCTGGGACTCCATGGTGGTTGGAGCTTTTATTATATTCCACCTACTGGTACTGCGGGTGGTGTTCTTAGTCTGTGGCAAGATTCTAGTTTCAGAATGGAATCAGTTGTACCGGCACAGAATGCCTCAATTTGGACCGGTTATTGTGTGTTTGCTGATGTGAGAGTGTCGATCATTAATGTGTATGCTCCGAATAATGCTTGATCTAGGAGATCGTTGCGGGATGAGTAGAGGTCGAAGAGGGGGAATGTGACTGAGATTTTTATTTGTGCAGGAGATTTTAATTTTGTGCTTTCGGTGGATGAGCGTCGTAATTGTGTTTCCCTGTAGGCTGATGTTCGAGCTTTTCAGGATTTTGTGTCCGGAATGGATCTCATTGATCTGCCTTTATCTGGGTCTCAGTTTACTTGGTACCATTCTGCAGATAAATCATCTCGTATTGATAGATTCTTTGTATCTGCAGATGTGTTGTCTCTTTTCAGGCCATTGACTCAGGTTGCATTACCTAGATCCTTGTCAGATCATAGACCGTTGTTATTGAAGGTAGATGAGGTTGTGTGGGGAGATCGCCCGATAAAGTTCTTAAATGCATGGGTCGATCACCCTAATTTTTTATCTATTGTCCGATCTTTTTGGACTTCATATTCTGATCATGTTTCAGCCAGTTTCAGCTTATTTTACAAGTTGAGGTCACTTCGGTTGGATTTGCAATCTTGGAACAAAGAAGTATTTGGAAATTCTGAGGAGAGGGTGAAGAATTTAGTTGCTGAAATTGAAGTCTTAGACAAGTTGCAGGAAGAGCATCCCTTGTCCGGTTCAGAAGTGAGCCACCGGTCCTGGCTTCGGGCTATTCTGATCCTTGAGCAGAAGATTCTGGGTAAGATATGGAGACAAAAGGCTAGGATGGCTTGGTTTCGATGTGGTGATAGATGTACCCGTTTCTTTCATAAGATTGCAAATTTTAAAGCTCAAAGGAACCGGTTATCAAAGATTAGGATCGGGACAAGTTTCACTACGATTCCATCTGAAATCTTGGAAGGTGCGGCTTCTCATTTTGAACAACGTTTCTTTAATCCTTTGCCTGGCCGTGGGACTCTACCCTCCTTGCCCTTTCAGGTACTTTCTTATGATCAGAGGATGGATATGGAAAGACCGTTTTCTTGTGCAAAAATTGAGAGTGCTATTGATGCTTGTGGGAGTGAGAAAGCACTTGAGCCGGATGGTTGCTTGGGATGTAATTAAGATTGATGTGTTGCGTTTTTTTGAGGAATTTTATTCTTCAGGGTTGTTGGGAAAAGGGCTGAATTCCACTTTTATAACCTTGATCCCTAAGCATTCCCAAGCTGAGGTTTTCAATGATTATCGACCTATAAGTCTTATCTCGAGTACGTACAAGATTCTTGCCAAGGTTTTAGCCAACAGGTTAAAGAGAGTTATTGGTGACCTGATCAGTGACAATTAGAGCGGCTTTGTGGTTGGCCGTCAATTGGTAGATGGGGTTCTTATTGCTTCCGAGGTCACCCAGTATGTGAAGAAGTCGAGATTGGAGACTGTGATCTTGAAACTTGATTTCGAGAAAGCTTATGATCTGGTGCAATGGGGATATCTAGAGGAGGTTTTTATTCAGATGAATTTTGGTGGGAGGTGGAGGAGATGGATCTCCTCCTGCCTAAGAGCTCATCTCTCTATTCTGGTTAACGGAGTCCCTTCTCGAGATTTTGAAATGGTGAATGGACTTCGTCAAGGATGTCCTATGTCTCCATTCTTATTCTTAATTGCAGTAGAAGGCTTACACCAGTATTTGGAGTTGGGTAAGGAGGCCGGGTATCTTAGAGGCGTTTGTGTTGGAAATTCTGGCTTTTCCATCTCGCACTTGCAGTTCGCCGATGATACTATTATGTTTGTTCGTGGTTCCTTGGCTGATTTGGTTATGCTGAAGTTTGATTTAGAATGTTTTCAGTTAGTCTGCGGACTAAAGGTTAATTTTGCTAAGTCAAAAGCCATTGTTCTTAATGCTAATTCTCTTTCGGCTGAGACTGTAAGTGAGGTGCTGGGGTGTGAGTCGGGTTCGTTACCCATGAAGTATTTGGGTTTCCCTTTAGGGGCTTCCCCCAAGAGACTATCTACCTTGGAGCCGGTTTTATGTAAGTATCGTTCAGCTTTGGATTTGTGGCGTGCTAAATATTTATCTGTTGCTGGTAGGATTACTTTGATTCAGTCCACTTTATCTGGTTTGCCTTTATTCTTCATGTCATTATTTAAGGTACCAAAGGGAATCATTAAATCTCTTGAGGCTACCCAGAGGCATTTTTTGTGGCGAAAAGGGGGAGATGGCCAGGTTCTGAATAAGGTTAAATGGAGTAAGGTTTATAGGCCGAAACAGTTGGGTGGTCTCGGCCTTCGTAGATTGAGGGGTGATGAATGTAGCGCTGTTAGCTAAATGGTGGTGGCATTTCTCCACCTCTAAGCGGTCTCTATGGAAGGCTCTTATTTTCCTAAGGATGGGGTGGTCTGTTGATGATTGGGATCTTTCTCGTTTAGATAATAATGGTAATTGTTATCTTTTCAGTCATATTTTGGAGCTTGCTAGTGACCCCCTATTTTGCAGTATGTTTGGTAACCAGGGACTCTCTTGGAACTTGGGGCGTGGAAATTCCATCTCCTTCTGGGATGATGTATGGATTGGTGAGGCACCCTTGAGGGTTCGGTTTCCATTGGCTTTTTCTAGAGCAATTAACAAGGAAGGGGTTGTGGCAGATTTTTGGAACGAGCAAGGTTGGTTGGTCTCTTTTAGGAACAGTCGTGGTAATAGAGAAAGGGATGAGGTGAGTGCTATTTATACTTGTATAGCAGATTGTGTTTTGGCCCCCGATTTGGATGATGTTCTTCTTTGGAGGAAGTCCTCTACTGGTTTTACAGTTTCTGATGCTTATTCTATCCTGATGGAGGAGGACTCGGTGGAGGTTGAGCCGTGGGTTTCTGTTTTATGGGTGGTTGGTATACCACCCAAGTATGTTGTGTTGGTATGTTAGCTGCTCAGAACGCTTTACCTACAACTGTTTTCTTGGAGGCAAGGGGTATGTTTGTAACAATTAATCAGATGTTTTGCCCTATGTGTAAGTCTTTCATGGAAACTACAGATCATATGTTCCTGCATTGTTCTGTATCCTGGTGGATTTGGGGTAAGGTGTTTGAATGGTGGGGATTGATGTGGGTCATGCCAAGGACCGTGGGAGACTTGATTTTGATGTGGAGAGGTGTGGGTTCGCATCATTTGTGGAAGGTTTGGGTCCGTGTCTGCTACATTACTGTTTGGCATTTGTGGTTATTCAGGAATGGGGTGGTGTTTAATCAGGTGATGGACTCTAGTGATGTTCTATTTGGGAAGATTAGGAATCATTCCTTTGTTATCTTGTGGCAGTCTCGGGCTTTGAGAGGTGACTTTTCTTTTGAGGACTGGTGCAGGAGACCTAGTTGGTGCATTCGGCAAGGCGGAGACGGAGTCGGTTATGATTTTTGTTTTGGTCTGTTGTTTGGTTGGCAGGGTCTGCAGGAGAGATTATACCTTTCAGGTTTCGCCTGTTTCTCACTGAGGTCCGGCGAGTGCTCATCCGGGGGAACGCTAAGGGCCGATCTACTCTAGGAGTGGAGGGGCACAGATTACTTAGTCTTTCTGAGACCAGAGGATCAACCTGTTCACCCTGAGGCATTGCTTGTTGGTCTTGGTGAGACACCTGTTTGGTATTGATCTCTGATGCAGCTCCTGTTTCTGTTTCCTTTTTTTTTTCGGGTCTTGGACCCCTAGCTCACTTTTGAGTTCCTATGTTATCGTTGTTCTCTTTGACCTTTTCCATCTTGGAATTGGTTTTATTTTTAATAAAAATTTCGAGCTTATCAATTTTTTTTTACATACAAATAAGATAAATAAACAAATTTACATACAAATATGCAAAAGAATATATTGAAACACAAACAAATATTTCTAACACTCTTTACAGAACATCATTGCTAGACACAAAAGGATCCCTCGTCCACACAAAGATCTACACAAATACAAATATACACATACAGATCTATATAATAGTATAATGACTCTTTTTTATTTCATGGTCAGGGACATCAAAATTCTAAAATATATATCAATAGGTACCGTACCACAGAACTTCCTCAAAAAAATATTAATAAAAAAAACCAACCTCGAACTACCTTATACCTTTTTTTTATCAGCAAATTATTATAGAAGGACCAAGTTTTCGAAAAGAAAACAGGGCCAAGGGATTTAACCCTCCAGAAAACAGAACCGAGTATGCCGGAGGCACCTCAAACCAAATCCATCAACCCACACTGTGGTACACATGGCTTTTTTCCCCCAAATTTACAGACATGAAGAAAACTTCAACCCCTGGCCTAAACCTAGAACCAGTACAAGGTCGTAAACCAGAACTTCACTTGAAGAGAACTAAGGGCCAACAAGGGCCAACTAACCAAGGTCTGAGACAACCCTAAGCCTTAACCTAGAACCACAACTAGTCTAAAACCAGAACAAACAAACTTGAAGAAAACTAATGGCCACAAGGTCCAAACAACTAACACCAACAGTTCTACAAACCAGTACAAAGACAACACAGAACAACAAAGGGCATGTGGCCAAAAAACACCAAAAAAACAGAGAAAACAAAGGAGAACCAACCAACACCAGCCGAGACCCAGCGAGAAACACCAAAGCGCAAGCACGAACCCGAACCTCAACCCACAATCCAATAAACTTGTTACCCAAACCTCCACTAGTACTCCACAGGAACTGGGCCACTTCGTTCAGGTCAACACGACCAAACTAACTCACGGTGGCCACACCGACACACCGTGAGGCCCCGGCCACATAGATCTAGGGCAAGAGGAGATAACCAAATGAAGAGTAAGAGGTACCATAGCTTACCAGAACGGGAAGAGGCTACCACCAGCGTCGCCTGAAAGGACCACCGCACCCGATTGAGCTCTGAGAAAACACCCTGAGGCCTACACCAGCGGGAAGAACCGGACCCGGACGACCTCCACCAAATTACCGGAGATGAGGAGAAGAACCCTCCGAGGACGCGGGGACCAAGCTACCGGCGGCGAGAACCTAAAAAACTCCAGATCTGCAGGCTCCAAGGTCAAAACTCCACGAAGCACTGCTCAACTTCCCAACGGGAAGCCTACCGGAGCCAGCACTCAACGGTGAACCCAAAGACGAGTTTGGATCTGACCCCCCCCCCCCCCCACCGGTAAGGAATCGACGAGGACAGACCCAAAGCTAGGAGAAGCGTGACCTGAAGAGGCAAGGGGGAGGAGGAGTTCGGTCATCAGTGACGAGCTTCACTCAGATTCCGAAAAGGGACAAATCCGTGTCTAGATCTGATCCCTAAAATCACCGAGAACCAGAAGGAGAGGAGTGGGGATCGAGTGAGGTAAAACGAAGGGGAAATAGGGGTTACCACCGACGATGACCATGGTCTGAGACCACGGCCATCGCTAGTGGCCAAAGGAAGAAGACGAAGGGGAAAGAGAGCACAACTAGAGGTTGGTTGGAAGAGTTCTAGAGAGAGACTTTTCTGTGTCTTAATAGGATTAGAACATGAAAGGAGACAATACATACATAATCGTTTTCCTTTTGTAGTATTACTGGTTATGTTAAGTCACTTTACTATATTTCCTGAAGACCATTATTCTCAGATCCGTCACTTTATTTTCTAAAGGTCATTATTCTCAGATAAATTTTGTTTGGGTAGCTTTTAGAAAGCTGTTTCTACAGCAAAAACAAAATACAAATAATAAGGTATGTATCAGTGTCAGTCACAGACGGTGCAAGACGTGGAACACTAACAAAAAGTCAAATATTCACCAAAATGCCATATTGATAAATCACAATCACTAGTGAAAATTAAAGGTGACTGCTAATAATGATGCATATGTGTAGTAATTATTTGGTACCAAGATTTGGGTTGATCATGTGACCTATGATATCAAATCCATTATTAATCACATATAAAAAGAAAAGGATGAAGCTGATATAAAGAAGATATCAATTTGGAGAGTTGATTGGTCGAAATTGATAGATCTCCATGAAAGTCAGACGCGGATTGAGAGGGAAATACAACTGCAAACCGACCTTATCATCATATCTTAACAAATAATCACACCCACAAGATTTTTTTTGAAACGAGTAATAGAGGTGTCGCATTAATTGCTATCTAAGATTACTATTGGGAGATTACCACGAACACCAGGATATTGTTCGAGTCCATCTCGATGAACCCGACTGCCATGGCCCCATATAATAGCCTACTTTGTTTCGTAGACAAAACCAGAGGAAACCCTTGTACCCACAATTTCAAGTAATGGAAAAGTAAATAAAAAAAGTTTCAGCAAGCCAAACAGAAATAAATCCAAAATACAAGATACTGAAAATAATACTGGAAAACGATAAAGATGTGTGCTGCCTGTAGAGTCCTCCCGAGATCACCCAGCACCGGCCACCTCGGGTCTTCTGGGGGAGGGTCTCGGACCTTCCCCCCTCCTTTAGGTCACTCATTCCTCGTGGCTAGGCTGTTGAGGAGCCTTAGCTATTAGATCAGTGTCCTGATCACTGTCTTCTTCATCCACCAGCAGACCTTTTGAGGAGAGAACCCCGCGACATCTCCATGGCCTTTTTCATCTTTGCAGTCCGGGTGTAGTAGTTCCCTGTCTTGACGTTCCCCTTTTGCTTCACAGTCTTTGACCTGATCGGTCCCACTCCTCCCGCTCGGACCTGAGGTTCCTTCTGCTTCCCTATCCTGGTCGGAGCTCCACCTGTGAAGAAGTCAGACGACACATGATTCTAAACTTGGGAGACGTTAGCCAAAATACCGGGGTTTGTAATTCCCGGTATTCCAACTAACGTTCTTGGTGGATCCTCCTACCTCATCATTGGTGCCCCATCTAGGGTCACCTTAGCCAAAATCCCAGAGTCCGTTGCATTCCCACTCTTACCTTCCAATATTGGAAAACCTAGGGGTGGATAGTTAGGTGCCCGAAATGGTCCGAGCCCTGTCCTCCCACAAAGTCCCGAATGGGATCCAAGGAAAGGGATGTAAGGAGGTCATCGACCAAGGACTCACGTGGGGGAAAGGGTTTCCTCTACTCGGTTTTGAGGAGTCTATCCACGTTCAATCCCATCGGGACTCGGATAGACTCATCATATCTCACCTCTTCCCGACCCACCCCGGGAAGCCAAGCAGTGCATGCCTCAGTTTGGTGTGTCAACCTGCCACGTCTAACACAAAAGCCCAGGAGGTGTTCGTATTGCACCTCGACCATTGAGGATTCTAGTGCCCCAGGAAACCAAAGTTTGATTTTCCTCCGAAGGGGGTTATCCACATCAATCCCCACACGGAACCACAGATAATCATCAGATAAACGGATTTTTGGGATAGGGGCCGAAATCACCTCAAAGCCGAGTTTGGCTGCTATGATGGCTCTGATTTGTGCATTACGAGTGTCTCCCGGTATATTTGATACCCGGGCACTAATTTCCATAGTGCTAAATTGTATATGACTCGGTTGCTTGCATGGTTGGAGAGGGACTAGTAGGAGCGGGTACCCTCCAAAGCTCTAGGGTCCTCTATGTCGGATCGCCACCATTGATGCCCGAGACGGAAAATGGAAGGCCATCACTTCCTTGCTAAGGTGTTCCACCGCCATCCCGTTCGTCTTCCAGTGCCAGAGCATAATACCACAAATCGCCATCAAGTTGCGAGGTGTTAAACCCGCAACCCTCCCTACCAAGGAGAATTGGTACCGGTCATCAGCCGCTGTCGGAACCGCCCCGATCGGGATTTCTAGCTCATCGTCCTCGTCCTCCTAGTCCGGAACTGGGATTCTGGAGGAAGAAGATGCATGCACGGCTGGAAGGGCCAGGATACCTGATCGGGCCGCCGTTGGGTGAGGCGATGGTGGTGCATGCACTCCCGAAGGGGCCAGGATGACTGATCGGGCCGCTGTTGGGGGTGGCGTGCCAAGTATTGAGTCCTGGGGGTCCGGATCTGGTGTCCCCACGTGCGATAGAGACGACCCCGACTCTGTATGTGGGAGGCGCAACGCCAAACAGGCCGGTACGAGGGCTGGGGAGTGAGCGGCTAGGGCTACCCCCGCCTCCACTCTTGCAGGTTGGTTTTGGGGGTCGGGCAATACCGCCGCTAGAGGGCTAAGGTTCGACGGAGGGAGATTAATATCGATCTCAGAGAGGGGATTTGGGATCCATGAGAGTGGTTCGTCCCGTGAAGAAGATCGGGTCGAGCGAGACATGGTGGCTGCAGTTGTTGTGAGAGAGGAGAGGAGAAATGTCGAAAATGGGGGATGAGAGAGAAAACTAGGGTTTTTCCATTTTAGTCTCTTAGACTCTTGCATCACAGGTCCACCCATAAGAATCTTAGGGTGTATTGAAAGTTGAAACAATGTTTGTCCCCTTATACTCATCTTTCTAAAACATAAATTTTGAATGAATTCACTTACCCCTCATCTTCGAACCATAGTTTGGGAGAGGGAAATTAAAACTTAACCATACATATTTCTTAATTATGTTTATTATCACAATTTACTTCTATGGTAACTTCAACTTCTCAAAAAAAAAACTCGAAGTGTAGGTCATGTAACTGATAAAACAACATAAAAAGGTGGACAAAACTTTGTCCGTCACCGGTCGTCCCCGTCATCGCAAAACCCAAAATGGCTTTACCATCGTCGGAATCAGTTTTAAAATTGATGAATCGACGTGGTCAATGATGGTGACCGGTTCTCTTGCTAAAGAACCGGTGGTGAACCGAACCAAACGATGGGCTCTTCCACTTTAGGCTCTGCATATCAGTGGGCTAAGCCCACTTACCTATCCACTTAAGCCTATTGTGCATAGAAAATTTTAACCATATAAACAACAATTACAAGTTTTAAAGGATTTCAATCGTAGATCAATATTTATATTATCTTTACTTGTTTATAATATTGATATATGTGTTTATCTTCATCTTATGTGTTCACCAAATAATTATGAATTAAACTTCTAATGATCTAGGCATAGAGGAACTAACATGAACAAATAGAATAACGAGACTCTTTTTTTTTATATATAAATAACTGGGTAACACCCCCCCCCCCCCCCCCCCCCCATATAAACTAGATTATGCCTTACATGCACCTCCAACCAGAACCAAACATCCCAAAAATGGGAACTAAACAGGTCTATAGTTTTTCTAACATGAAGTACACAACAAGCCCAACAAGGGGCAAAAACAACCAACCACTACCAAACTAGGGGTAAACTGAACAACCCTACCCACGGAACAAAGGCATACAACCAAGAACCAACAATGAAGCAAAACAACATGCCTAAAAATAGGTATGGGACGCAGCTCACCAAAACGAAACAACAAACAAGAAACACAAAGGCCAACCAGGGCAACTACACCAAAACCAAAACGAGAAAAAAAACACGCAAAAGTAAACACCCTCCCAAGAGCCCAGCGACCCTTCCTCGAGCCCAGCACCCGAACCACACCACAAGCAGAAAAGACGGCACCCAAACACAACGAGGAGAGCCCGCCGACCAATCCTGCTCTTGGAAAACCCAACTCCAGGCGAAAACCAAGGAGAAGCCTTGTGTACATCACTCTGCGTCCGGGTCCAACACCACCGGGAATGACCGATTCAAAACCCAAAACTCCCCAAAGAGAAGAGAGGGTGGATATAAGGAATCATACACAAGACCTTCCACATAACGGAGACCTGGAAGGATAGTACGCTACCGGAGAAGCCCTATGACTCCCGCACGCTACCGGAGAAGCTCCACGACTCCCGCACCTCCCGATATAATCTCAGCAACCCAAGAGTAGCCCACCGACGAACAACACCGCCGGTGATTCAAGACGGAGAGAAGACCCCCAAAATTCACTCCTTCCTCTGGTCGAAGAAAGAGATGAAAAAAGGGAAGAAAGGAGAAGTAGAGAAGCCATGCCGCACAAGGACCCGAAAGTTCTCCTCACCCAACCAGTTCATACCCAAAAACTCAGATCTACCTAACACCTTCCCCGGTGCCACACCAAACACCAAAAAACCGGCACAACCGGACCAGATCTCCAAGATTAGAGAAAACAAAGGAAGGAAGGGGTTACCCAAGAAGAGAGAAACTGAACCACAGGAAAGGAAATGGCGTCGGATCCGTGAAGACGAGGGCCGAACAAGTCGAGTTCCCCTTCAAATCCAAGCTGGAAACGAAACCCACTGAAGAACACGATCAACTCGCTGGAGACTCTGTCTTCAACCACCAAATCAGGAAATCGGACGGATCAAGTAACTAGCGAAGAAAAGGAGCAAAGGAGAAGGGATGGTGGGGAGAACGGGAGACCACCGGCGGCTACGATGCAACAAGAGTTGCACTCGCAACCCACCGGCGGCCCAAGAACAGATCTAGGGTTTGAAAGGGTAGAGAGAGGCGAGAGGATTTTCTCTCACTAAAAACGCGTTTTTGCCAGCAGATTAACGAGACTCATTCAGTCATTCTTACCTTTGCATACTTGTATTTAGGTTAGGGATGGTATGATTTTGATCTTAATGCTTGATTTTGTTAGTCACTTTATATATTATTAGGTTCTACGATTCAATACTAAAGAAATAAGAATAATATAAGGAATATGAATTATATAACTTGGGTTTAATTCTAGGCTATAGATATATGGATTAACACTGGTCTAATATTCATGGGATTACAACCCCAAAAATTAGATGAATTCATGAAATATAGTGCTTTAGGTCTCTCTATATCGAGATTAGAGATAACTCGACGGTTAAAAACTAATACGATCCTAATTCGATCGTGAGATGTTTAAGATTTTTTAGAGAATTCTCTTTTCCCCTAGACGAGTCTCGTGTTTAAATGTAAGTTGAATTTTCGATAACATATTTACCATGTTATGAATCCATCATCTACTTAGATCGCTTTCTCTTACTGATTTCAAAACCATCTTGAAATTGTTTCTGTGAATTTAATTGGATTTTTCAATACATTGTGTTTAAATTCAATAATCATGTTTCAAAACAAATTATGTCAGTTTAAAAGTTATTTTTTAACTACTCCATTAGGTACGATAACCGAAACTTTAAAATCGAAAATACTACTTGACGATTAGTGTGTATATCGTGTCCATTTTGTGTGTTAGTTCGCATGGTGTCAGATATCGTGTATGATGACATCATTTTGCATAAAATGATAGTTGATTATGAACGACATATGTATGGATGCGTCCACCCGGTCAAGGATGATGAGGAAGGTGAAGAGCTTATTTTAGCAGTGGGACACTACATGGTTTTAGTGTAATATTGGATCGCTACGATCAAGTTCAGGACGTACCCATGCACCGATGGCTCCAAAACAATCTTTTTGAATATATTTGGTGAGGATGCGGATGAGTTTGTTTTTATGGTAATTTCGACTTTGTTTACGTGGTTTTGTTTTTGTGATTACGAAAGTGTCTGTTTTAATACAAATCGTATGTATTTTTCATAATATTTTCAACGTTTCTATTTTTTCGTTGAATTATTCACCGAAGCTTTAAAAATTGAAAAAGTCTAATATTGATCATTTGGAATGCTACAAAATGTGAAAGAGAACAATGCGAATGTAGTATGATAAATGCACCATGAAGGTCCTTATAACTTATAAATTATAAGAGCGGCTCTAGAGGCGTGGTTTGGTCGTTGCAGCCACTCGTTGCAAGCGCAACCATGACGCCTACCACGAGAACTCACTGCTATGTTCGTCAAAACCGCTCGCCGCAAGGCGGGTCTTGATAGGATCTTATGACGATAGCCTGTAGTGGCTACTCGACTCAAGGGCCCCAACGGCTATTCGCCGATCTAATGATCAACAATACGTGACCCTGATTCAAATCCGCCAACCCTAATTTATCTTATAAAAATAGACTATCCCTAACCAATTAAACACACATTGTCAACCACATATTATCTTCTCCGAATATTCTTCATATTTTTCCTATTATTCGATGATCCACTTCCAACTGAGATTGAAATGACTTACATGATTATAAAGAGTTGAATAAATAGCGGGAGGACATGGCACGAAGAATGAGCAAGAGGATTTCAGATCAAATAAAGACACAAGTCTTACAAAACGAAGAAGATAGGGCATCCACAAATTAAACTTTTATCGGGAGAGCATAGAAGAATTGGTTAGATAGAAAGCGAGAAGAAGGAAACAAACGTCTGATGGCTGACTACTTTTCTCCCAATCTAGTGTACAACGAAGGTCAATTCCATCATCATATTCGGCTGTCGAAGGACTTTTCATATGCATCATGGATTCATTGAGTGAGCGGTACTCATATTGGCGTCAACTACTCGATGCTCGAGGGACGTCCGACTTCTCTCCACATTAGAAAAAAGGGAAGCACTTTGTCAACTATGTTGTAGATATGTCGGTTACTTCGTTGGGGAGTACTTGCGAATGGTCAGGACAACTATGCTGGAGTGCGTCCGAAAGTTCTATTTGGGCATCATCAATTTTTTTTGGCTAAACATATTTATGAAACCTGAACGAAGAAGATGTTCTCCATTTATTGCAAATCAACGAAGCATGCGTCTCTCGGGGATGTTAGGGATTCTCGACTATATGCACTGTGAGTGAAGTAACTGTTTGATAGCATGGGTTGTATAATTCTCATGGAGAGACAACGAGAACGTCCCCACAATCATGTTGAATGAGTCAATTTTATTTGTGCATGTTGTTCTAGGCTTCGCTCCACGGTGCGTTTTACGGTGAACAACAACAAATACACAACCTTTTATTACTTTACTAATGGTATTAATTATCCTCATTTAGCTGGATGTGTAAAAACAATATCATTTCCACAACTACAAAAGCAAAAATGTTTTTGCTAAATTTCAAAAGGGGGCAAGAAATGATATTGAACGAGCATTTGGAGTTTTACAGGTTTATTTTCGTATCATCACTCGTCTGAACTGAGTGTGGGATAGGAACTAACTCGCAGTGATCATGACTTCTTGTATTATCCTCCACAACATGATTGTTGAGGATGAATGACATTCGTACCATGTTGACCCATTTGAAGATGTTGGTGTATCGATCGCAACAACCCATCAAGCCCCCCTCCAGCGATGAATATGACAAGGATCGTAGAGGTTGAAGCAAGGCTCAACGATCCAAAAGTGCATAACGTCTCAAGGATGACGTTATTGAGCAGTTTTAGGCTAAATTTTAAGATTACAAATATTATTAGGTTAATGTACATCGACATTTTGTATTTCGTATAAAAAACTAATGATATTCAAATTTACAAAAATTCTATAATTTCGAATTAGATTTTAAGTTAGCAGCTTACTAACTCATACTTCTCTCTTCCGCGAACTACTCTCTCGCTCTCGTTGAGAATCTCGCCTTAGCCCTAGCCCTAGCCCTAGCCCTAGCTGCGCTATGGTTCTTTTTGTTGCTACCGCCGCTGTCATGCACCGTGCCCAGTCGGCACATGGGGTTGGGTCTGTTGGTTGCGCCGCCCCGGTGTCACCCCGTCCCATCCGGTCACTTTCCTCGCAGACCACGCCTGGTGTGAGGGATAAATATCGGTGGGGATGGCTACTTCGTCCCCATCTTCTCCTTCTTCCTCCCTCGCCTCGGGGCGGTCCTATTCTCTTGTGCTCCTACCGGTTTCACGCCCTTCGATGGTGCTTTCGGCGTGACGTTCTGGTTTGCGTCCAGGAGACTTGATACGCTGCCCACATATAACTTCTTCTCCAAGTTATGGGGCGGTCCAACCTCGCCTGAACCCTAACCCGACTGCCTGGGCTAACCATGACCTTGCTCTAGTGCCTAGGGTGGACGACGGTGGTTCTAGGGTTCCGGTATTTATTCCCTCTCGAAACCAAGGTGGAGAAGTCACTCGGGACGTGACGGTGTGGTCGGCGTACTCCACTATCACGACGATGCGGGTCCGGTCCTAGGACTTGATCCGTGATGCGTATGGGTGGAGGAGGAGGACGATGGAGGTTGTTTCCACATTTTCTCGGCGAGGTTGGGTGCGGAGGCAAGTTAGGGTTTGGATACCCTACGGTGGGGATGTTCCTAGGTCGATTGCTCTCCGCCTATGGCCTCGAGGAGATACGCGATGAATGGTGAGGAGGAGGAGGATGTTGCACGAAGGCCGGTTAGGTCGTCGCCCTCGCTCCGGTATCCTCAGGGCCACCTTCCTGTATATCGGAGGGGCCTGCTGCGGTATAATCCGGGGAGAGGGCCTCGTCCCCATGTGAGCCGGCGGGAGTCCCAACCACCCTATCTGGCTTCGATGGAGAAGAGATCACCAGGGGATCACGAAATCGGCGCTGCACTGCAAGGGCACGTGGAGGGAACTGCTCCGAGTGCACTGGCATTGGACCCGATACCTAAGCAAGGTTGTCTCGAGGTAGGGGAGCCGGCATGACGATGGACCCGATACCTAACCCAGGTCCCTGATTTCCTGCTAAGGTCACCAGCCAGCCGTCCGCGATAGGCCTTCTTGGATGGTCCACTCCAAACCCGTTGACTTTTGTACACAGGAAGATCTGGTAGGGGCCGGCTGGCGATCAGCTCTATACTGATTCGTTGCTGACCACCTGCTCCGGGAGCGTGATGGGTTTGGGGGTGGAGGACGCCCACATCCTAGGGTGCATCCAAATATCGTCTGTGATATTTGGATGCACCCCTCGTATTCTGAACTTTCCCGTGGGGCATCCAAATATCGTCTGTGATGGTTCTGATATTAAAAGGCTCAGTCAACTATTGTTCATTCATACTGACCTTCCGTGGTCGAGGAACATGTTCCTCGATGCACATCAATGTAATCGATCTTAAAAGAGTTATAATATTGCACCTTTCGCTCAAAAAAAAACTAGTAGCTTACTACGATAGAGTTTGAGCTTAACAAATTAGTTTACTTAACCTTTGATTCTTAACATAACTAGCATTTTAGCACATGAGATGCTCTGATATAAAATCAAAGCAGTCACTAGTTTTGTAAGAGCATGTCCAATGGATGTGCTTGGGTTAGGGGTTTGGATTGCGGGCTTGGATGCTGACTGTACAAAATAGTGGGACTCAAGACTCAAAATAAATTGTTTTTTTTACAATGAGAGTCCCGTATAGGGTCTCGTATTGTGAGTGGACCGATCATATTTAATCAAATCTGATTTTTTGTATTAAAAAAAGACACGTGTCGAGCAACGGAACGACCTGAGACGCACGTCCTGGATTAGCAGGACGCGAGCCGCATCCCGGCTCGGGTTTTTACGGGACGCGGGACGCGAAAAAACCGTCCCACAACGAGACGGCTCGCGTCCTGCGTCACGCAAAAACACCGAGTGGGGACGCAAGCTACTATCCAGATCGTCCCATTGCTCATGCTCTAACGAGAGGTATACATGTGATTCGGTGAAGTGATCGGAAAAATAAGAAATGTTATTCTTTTGGTAGTGATGGCTTGAATTGGATGGATCAGAACGTGTCTGTGATCTATTCCTCTTATCAACGGTGAGACCTATTCCCTTTTTGTCCAATAGACATGCATGCACAAGCTGTAAACCACGCGTTTTCGCGTTCTCTTTAAAGCTCTCTCCTTTTCTTTTTTTTCTCTCCACTGCCTTTATTGCTTTCGCTAAAGAAATAAATTCCTTGCTTCAACTCTTGGTCTCTTTCACAAGTCCCACTCCTCTCCGCATACTGTTTGTCTCCGCCCCAATCTTGGCACTCTTTTATTTTATGGACTCCATAAATATATTGCTAATTATTTATTGAGTTAGCTTTTTATACAAATTAAATAGACATAAGACTGAAACAGGTTAGTTGAAATAGAGAAGCAAATCAGAAGTCTAATTGAGATGTATTTGCTTCGTTCAATGTGTGATCACATAATGAAGGACAAAGTGCTAAACGAGTTTATACAAACTAAAATAGATGTTACGCCTATAGACCAGAACACTGATTATGATGCCTTGTTCGTGTGCGTTGTAACCACATTGAGGCATTAGTATGAAGGGTGGAGATCACGACGCCCTCATTTCTCGGCGAGGACGATCGACTGCAAGCCCCCATCCGGCCTCATCTTTCATACTCGAGTTTTTCTGGTCGAGTTTCTTCGACACGCTCGTCCTCCGACCAGATGGTCAAATCTGTATCCACCTTCTACCCGAGCTCCGTAGTTTGAGCCGCTCAGCCATGCTTCTGCTTACCGTGCTCATCCGGTCAGACTCGTGTCCTCGTCCCAAACGGATCAGATATGCACCCGTCAACGCCGTCCACCTCCCCCCGGACATCAGAGGCCGGCCGCGAGTATTTCCTGCTCGTTATTGTTGTTTTGTCTTTTTGTATAAGTCCCCTCTACCGGTATCTCGCTGTCAAGGTTCTAAAAATCGCTAGGCGCTAGTAGGGCGGCTAGGGCCTTTAGGGGATTAACTCAATTAATCGGGTCGGCCAACAAGGATTTAGGGCCTAGGCGGGCGCCTGAGATTTTTAGAACACTACTCGCCGTCAAAGACCCGTCTTTCTTCGATGAATCTCCGGTAGGTGTGGTTTACCGCTTTTGGCTGCGTATCCGATCGAGTCTCTTTATCGACGGATCATCGATAAAAAAGACCAGCCTTATAGTTGGTTGTTTAGACGATATATCGTTCTTTTCGAGAGCTATCATCTCATTGATCATCTCGCGAGTTTTGGAGAACAATCAATCAATGAATGCAATGTTTATGTTATGAGGTGTGTAAAATTTATTAATGAATCTCTTTGAAAAAACAAATGAAGAATGAGTGTTGGAAGCAGATCCACATACCGTGTTCAGTTGAATCTTAAATACGAAAATCGACCTTTTAGTGACAAATAATAAAAATGGATACCAGAAATAGAAAGAATACCTCCTATCTTTTTCCTGTTACTTTGGTTGGGAGGCATAACACTGAAAGCGTCCATGTTACTAATGCCACCACACACACGGACTATGTTTCATACCGAATATGAACTTGCAGTTAAAGCTCAATCCCATTCAATGGTTGCACAAAAAGGGTTAGGCACCGTCTAACCTTGTTTAATGATTTCCTTCTCTTTCCATGACTGAATGATTTCGGAACATGGAAGAAACTTGAAAAGGAGAGACTATGATTTTTTTTAAAAGGCATATTAAATGAGTTAGTTTACAATTTACCAAATTTTGATTCGAGTGCTAATGTAACAAGTTCAAGTATAATAAATATAAACGTTATGTTTAAAGAGTCTAATTCAAATTAATCAAGTTCAAGTACAATAAATCCTCGTGAAGAAAACCTCTCCATGCAAGGATCACATAGATTGACCTAATATATGTAGATAATCCAAATTCACAATCTTACAGAGAGTAAATACTTTTGTTGGATAGGATCAGTTTATACGTAAAAAAGAAAGAAAAAAAAGGTGGCAAGATTCAATATTACAAGTGATTTGATTCTGAGAGTATATAAATCATTGGATGTGAAAATGGAACGAAAACAAAGCACATGGGTGGTACTATAATTGCAGAAATCTAGATAAGGAAAATGTTGGAGTGCATTGGCATTTCCAATGCTGAGTATGATTGAGTGGGATGGTCTGAATATAACAAGTAAGATAAAAAGCGATCTCATCGGCCTCGCCTTAATTTTCATCAAACATGTTATGTCACATGACAGGACTCCTCTTTAATATACACATATATACCCATTGCCATTGGAGAGTACATGATCGCTGAGGAGAACTGCTCGATGTTTATACTGAATATTACTCATGCATAATTATCGTACATTCTCCTCGATCTTCAAAATACTTGTAATTTCAGTTTTGGATGGGAGTGCACGGTTTCATGCATACCTACTCCGAGGACATGTAGACTTCTGACGTGATGTTTATTTTCTGAACGCAGCATTATTGATTTTGTTGATAAAGTAAGTTACGAAATATAATTTGAGATATATCTCACAAGATCTATATTATAATCTGAAATCCCGTAAACAGGTGTATCAATGCCTGAGATTGTAATAACCATGACCATTTTGTATCGCAGCTGAACAAATCAGTAATACACATACTTTTTTTTATAGGCTCGAAATTTTTTATTAAGAGAATATCTGATCCAAGCAGGATCAGACCAAAAGACAATGAGTACAGTGGAGCTCTCAGAGGGAGCTGCGAGAACATACCCGAAAACAAAAAAAAATACTTGCGGTGACTATTACATGTGTATACTTAGGGGATCTGACCTTATTCTCGTGAGGAGGCGCATCACTTAGACCTAAACCGAACACCATAATCGGCTCGACCTGAACTCAACCATCATAGCTTGGAAACTTGTGGATTCTTCAAGGGGGACTTTGAACTGCTCATAGATGCACGTGGTTTGGGGAGAGATCACATGACATGGTGGACAGTTAAACCTTGCAAAAGGAAGAAAACTAAAAAGGTAAAACAGAACCAAACGATCATGATGACCCGAAACCGGGAGAAAGATTGAAGAGAAGGCAACAGTGGAGGCCAAGGAGGAGGATCCGTTGATGATGGCTTCAGAGGCGGCGGGGCCTGATAAGGGAAACGGAGGCTCTATTGGCTTCCCCATTGGACCTCAGCAGATCCACAAGCTCGTAGGTAAAGGGGCAAAGACAACGGCGGTGCTCGACCACGAGTGGTGATGGGAGGATGGATCGCCGTGGATCCCTTCTCCTGACCAATGCGAGAGGGGATCCGGAGTAAAGGTGATGCACATGAAAGAGGAGGGGATGGTGATGGTGGTGGTGGTGTAGCGGCAGGTAGTCGGGACGGTGCTGGTGAAGGTGAGCGACTTCGCTATGAGGAGCTAGGGCGGGCTACGGAGAGAGTCATGATCACTATAGCGATTGAGTCCTTCATACCAAGAAATTGCGGTGGAGATAATGAAGAGGATGGGAGGGTTGTTGCGATGTTGGTGATGACGAACGAGACGATGCCTAGAGAGAAGAACTCCATGATCGGAGAGAGTGGATAGAGCAAGCCCTAGAGAGAATCCAGAAACCTTTCGTCTCCAATTTTATGATTTTTTGTCCTGTCATCGTATTGAATTGCGGGCTCTAGTATAAGTAGTTGTAAGTTTAATATCTCTAAAACTACTGAAATTTAAGTTTCCTAAAAAGAACTTTGAATATTCACTATATAGATATTTCTATAGTAATTTTCGTCGGCCTGAAAAACCGAAAAGGCGGGTCTAAAGTGAAAAATCGGGTATATTGAGCCGTCGAATAGGAGGGTCTGGAAACGAGCGTCAAGAAATCCATCGCCGCTGACTGCTTCTACTATAGACTCGATTTTACTGAAGAGACTTTGAATGGCCAATGACAATCCGACACCGGTGTCCGATTATGCTTTATTATTTTATAATGGTATTTAATAAAAAAAAAAATTGTTTGTCTTTGTTGAACTGCAAATAGTGAAATACCCATCCAAACTACTAGATTTATGCACTTCATATAATTTCTCCTTCGTTCCTCTCCCAACAATAATGTCTTTCACTTCATATATATATATATATGAAAGCTTTTAGGTACAAACCACTCTTAGGATACTAACTTGCGAACCCATTAGAAGCGTGGATACAACAATTGAATATGCCACATGGCAGCATCTTGGATAATGAGTATTTTTTTTCCAAATTCGCTAATTTATTTATTCCCGCTTCGTTTCAAATCCGATTTTTATAATTCTTTCACCATTATTTTTATTTTTCCAAGAGCTATCTATAGAGATGCATATTGAATATATTTTGGGCAAAAAAAAATATGATAAGTCTAACGTAATTGTAAATCGGAAATGTAAATATGCATAAACAAAATGTAATTACATTTTATTTTAGCGATATTACATTTCAATTATGTATATTTACATTTCGTTTCTGCAGATTCACAAACTGTGTTCATCTGATTTACAATTACATTGGACTTATCTTATTTTTATTTTTTTGCTTCAACTATATTCAATATGCATCTCTATGGATAGCCCTTCAAAAAAGAAAAATAATGGTATAAGAATGACAAAAATCGGAATTGAAACGAAGCGAGAATGATTAAATTAGCGAATTTGGTAAAAAAAATAAATGCTTACTACTAAGATGCTGTCATGTGGCATATATCCAATGTGTTAGTCTTAGTGCTCGTAGTTTATTCCTAAATGTCCAAATGTATATATCATCGTTAGCAATAAAATTAAAACGACTTTATATTACTTATGTGTTAGAGTAATATATCGATGTGTGCTCTGATCTATGCCCACAATGTGAATAGAACCATAGATCGAGATAGATCGTACTCGATAGGGTCCCTAGTCAACAAAGCTTCACTAGAAGCGACTAGTATGAAAGATGGCTCTTTATGGCTTACGTTCTGTTAGTCATTGGAATGGGATTCCGGAGTCTGATCATAGATTAAGTCATGAACATATTCAGTGTCGTAGCTTGTCATGTATCCTTAGACCAAGGAGTCTTTGTGATCGCTATGTAGTCAACAACTGAGTTTGACCTGAGCCTAACGTTGTCCGTAACAGGGCTTCCATAACGGCCAGGATTGGCTTGGGGACGGGCTACATGAGTGACTTGAAAGACGGCTAAGGGATTTATCCCTCATACTGAGGTATGAGAAAGATATCGGTTCTCGACCGCTTGATCGAGAGTGACTGAAAGAATAGCATGGCCATGCACATGATACTAGGTATCATATATTCAGTCATCTCACATATCAAGGAACCGTGATTTAGAATAATAAGGATGACGGCTCTATGCTTTATCTCAATTAGGATATCGGAGATAAAAGGATAATGACAGGGACGACGAAAAGGTTAGAATCGACAGGGTCGATTCGTTATGCAGTGTCAGGCAATACTAAAGTCTCGTTAGTTGCCACTTAAATAGGATCAAGTAAAATGGGATTTTACGTTGATCTATTGACATGCATAAACCTAAGGGTCACACCGGAGGATGAAACTCATTGACACATTTATGGAGAATGGCCAAAAGGGAGTTGTCTCGGGACATGACCAAAACTGGTTTTTGGGTCATGTGTCTGTAAGTGAATAGGCCTTTATGGATCGAGACAAGGCTTGGAGTCTTGGGATTGATCGTGTCGGATAATGTTGGACATTTCCGGTATGGAAGGCTTGGAGGCGATGAGCGAATCACGGGACCTCGTTGGAAATGGCCACGGGCCATGTTCCAAGAGGCCCATGAAAGGCCCATGCAACCAAGGCCCATGGAACTAATTAATCAAGTCTTGATTAATTAGTACTAAGTAAGCAAGACAAGGATTAAGGTGTTGGTGATTCACCACCTAACCCAATCTTGTCTTGCCATACTTTGTCCTATTTACACCTTACTTGTCACCATGCTTGTCTCATGCCTTTAGTTGGACAAGTATGGGGTTTGTTATGTTTAAGTCATCTTTTTTCAACATAACAAACACAAGACAAGAATAGGAAACACAACTTCTCTCCCCCTTCCCTTGCAATTTCGGGTTTGGCAAGCTCCCACCTCCATTTTTGTTTTCTTGAGTCCTCAAAGAGAAGAAATATGTGGCTTTGATTCCCATGTGGATACGTAGGCGTCTTGGAGACTGAAGCCAATCATTCGTTAACCGGTGTTCTTGTTTTGGTAAGAAATAGTACTGAATTTTTCTCTTGTGAATCCATTCTTTGTTAGTTGTTTCATGGTTTTAATCGTCTCTTGGTTTTCATTGATTTTCCGCTGCGAGTTGGTTCATCTCCAACCCTACCTCGAGATCCAACACAATGAACTACAATGGTTCGCAAGTTAGTATCGTAAGTAGGGGTTTGCACCTGAAAGTATATATATAGGATCACTATCAGGTACAAACTTTATATATTCGTCAGAACGTAGAACTATCAATCTGGGCCCTTGAATCGTAGAATTCAAGCCCCAGATTTAATGCATATCTTTTTAATTAATGCATATCTTGTAATTGATTTTGTAATCAATCACCCCCACCCCCCACCCCCCTGAATTTCGGTGGCCATCCGATTTGAATAATCAATGGTCCAGATTGGTTCTACGTTCTGACCCGAAAATAGGTTTGTACTTGATAGTCCCCCTATATATATATATATATATTAGTATTTGTGATTTATCCATTCAGTTATGACGAGTTTGACCCGAAGAACATGGATTATCCTATGTCATGGGAGATAACTCGGCGGAAGGAGCATGAGGTTCGCGGTTAGGAGGTACATTTCCCGAGATCGTTTGTTTTTCACTCATGGAATATCGTTTCTATTCATTCGATAATAATAAAGTAGTTTTTGAACACTGATCTTTTTGGTAATTTATTCATATTTTCACATATTATACCCGAGTGGTCTAATAATACTACAACACATGATATATTTAGACCTTGTTTTTTTTTTCAGGAAAGAGAAAGCGAAAGCGAAATTGACTCAACTAGACCTAATATGTATACACCAATGTGGATGCTCTAAGTTTCTTGTAGGCTTGAACATGAGACTTTTGGGCTTACCGCTATGAAAGTAATTGTCGTTTTCACAGCCTTATTCCGCAAAAGAGGCTCCATGGTAAAACTTTCATCATCATCTTTATCAATTCCAATTCCTATATAAATAATTTCTTCATCAGTGAACAATAGTGCAACTAAATTTTCTTTTCGGTGGTTCAAATAAACATCCTCGACGTTCATTGCATTGCAATAACCCAACTCTTTGGCCAAATTTCAGAGTTTTTGAGTGCTTTCACTACCTACCTGTTCATTGGAGTTCTAAAAAACCATGTTATCTGTTGATTGAACTTTCCATAGTCCTTGTGCGCTGAAACTGCAAGATTCATCGCATATCACATTTATTTTTGCTAGATTTGAAACTCCTGATTCCACCCTCCAAAAAGTTCTATAAAAGCAACAACGATAATGCATCTTAAAAGCTTGTATAATCCCCTCATCACAAGGTTGAATTTTTGAAGTTGTGTTTGGTGGCAAACAAAAATAATTCAACATTTTGCAACCCTTCAATAATTTTGGGATCGACAGGGTAATTATCCACAGTCAAGATAATTTTTCTTCAAATCATTTTTTCATCAAGTTGTTAAACATAATTAAATCAAAGGTTGAAAAGTGTTTGTAAACAGAGTGTTTCATTTTAAATTAATATATAAATTAGGGATAACACTGAATCCTAAGGTCTTAGAAAGGTCATCCGTAGATCCTAAATACGCTCCACCTTTTGTCACATATCGTAACAAAAAGGTGGTGTATATTTACAAAAAGTAACAAACACCATATAAAATAACGTCAAAAACACCATTACTTTTTTGTAAATGTATACCACATATCCTAACAAAAAGGTGGTGTATATGTACTGTTTGTTACTTTTTGTAAATGTATACTGTCTTTTTGTTAGGATCTGTGACAAAAAAAAGTAGATTGTGGTTAGGACCTGCAGATGACCTTTCTAAGACCTTAGGATTCGGCGTTATCCCTATAAATTTATAGTCATTAGAACTCTTTTAATTAACAAATTTGAATGATCCCATGACTAGCAAAAAGTCGGGGCGACATTCATGGGGTAAGAATAACACATTTAGCTTCATCGCTTACTTACCTCTTCTTTGTTGTGTATTGCAAGGCTTCCCACATAGAAATAGAAAGAGTCTGGAACTATCTCAAGATGTTTGAGGAAGCCTTAGGTCAAATTGTGAACCTTCAAAAATCGCCCCTCTTCTTTAGCACAAACACGCATGTGGATGCTCGCGGGGAGGGGGTGCATCTACTGGGAATTCCAGAACTCCAACACCCTTCCCCTACCTTGAAATCCCAAACATGATGGGCCATAGAAAGAAGCAAGGACTACAGCATATCCTGGATCAGGTATTGAAGATGATACAAAGATGGGACGGTAAGCTCCTTAATGGAGCAGGAAAAGAAATATTGGTTAAATCGATTCTCCAATCCATCCTAACGTATGTAATGAGTGTCATGCACCTTCCGCTAGGTATTTTGGAGAAGATGAATGTGGCTCTGGCGCGCTTCTGGTGGAAATCTTTGGGAGGCAGTGCGAAGTCGATAACCTGCAATCTTGGTCGACTATGTCTCGACCGAAAGAAGTGGGAGGACTTGAATTCAAAAATCTCCAAGATTTTAACACCACTCTTCTGGGCAAGCAACTATGGAAGATTACGACGAATGAATCAAGTCTACTAGCGCGGACTCTAAAGGCACGATACTTCCCAGATTCCTCGGCGTTGGAGGCAAAAAGAGGATTACTGCAGAGCTTTGTGTGGCAAAGTCTATTGTCGGCCCACAACCTAGTCAAACAGGGGGCAAGGAGATCGCTAGGCCCGGGTTTGTCAACTTCAGTCCTTCGTGACCCCTGGCTTATAGGGACGGAACCCTGGATAACAACAGTTAATCCGGAACTAGAGCACCTAAATGTATCAGGGCTCATGACGTAAGGGACGAGGTAGTGGAACGAAGGGCTTGTCAGAAACCTCTTCAATGAAACAGACATGTTAGCCATCCTTGTAGTGCCTATAAGTCACTTGGCAGTATAAGACTCGTGGTATTTGGTCGGGGAACACCTTTGTCAGTATTCAGTCAAATCAGCCTATGGGATGATTAATCATGCTCAAGTTACCATAAACACTCACTCAGACATATGGACTTCAATATGGGCTTTGGAAGTTCTCCCAAAGGTCTGCCCTTTCCTATTGCGTACATGTGCGAGATGTCTTCAAGTAGAGACAAGGCTTCGGTCGTGTAGGGTGGAAATGGAACCAATATGTATTCTCTGTTAGGTGTACGAGGAATCAAAATTTCATCTCATGGTCACATGCCTGGTAGAATGTTGGCAATGAAGCGGATTAAGGCTCCTACCTACAATCGGAGACATCATAGAATGGTTGCGAGCCATTCTACTTCTTAACCCCCCGTCAAGTGGAGGGGTGGTGGGTTGCTTCCGATGCGAAATTTGGAAAGCTAGGAACAAGAAAGTATGAGAGAATATTTCCCTTACAACATCAAACATTCAACATACGACCACTTTACTAAATGCAGGATAGGTGAAGGCTAAGAAAAGGAAGGGGAGGATAACATTATCCCCAAATCGGAAAGTTAACGGAGCAGAATCGACATGGACCTACCCGGCTCAAGGAACCTGGGCCATTAACACCTATGGAGCTTTGTTCGTGTCAACAAGGAAAATGGGAACATGATGTGTGTGCAGGGACGACATGGGCCTACTCACTCGGGCCCGATCTGCCTCGTTCTATGGACCCCAAATCCGGGACTGATAAGGCTTACGCCATCAAAGACGCGTTGCAATAGATACTGTAGGAGCCACGTCAGCGAGCCAACATCAGAAGTGATTGCAAGATCATAGTGGATATGATCAATACGAGGAGAAAATCCTCTGCTCCTCTAGGGATAGTCGTCAAAGACTGTATTTTCCTTTTATCTAGACTCGAGTATGTGCAACTCGATTTTGTTAAGCAGACAACGAATAGAGCAGCTCACTGGCTTGCTAGGGCGGCCTGTTCCTCCCCTGTCTGGGAATGGCAAGGACGGTATATCCCGAGCCATTTCAACGTATTATTATATACCTCGTTTTGATAAAACAAAAAGCTTGTAGAGTTTATACGGTAATATTTTTTTTGAGCGAAAGGTGCAATTCATTAACTTAGATTCAAATACATCTGAGTGCATCTGGAATAAATCCCTTACCACGAAGAATAGACAAAAGACACAATGGTGTCGCAGTTCTTTTCATACTATAATCGTCCCTGACGGTATTGGATGGGCCAGTTAACACTGAGCTGGGATGTCGTATAGGCAAGGAAGGAAGACGGAGGTTGAGAAGGTGATACTGGAATTCATGTTCCGAAGATTGGCCAAGGAACTCAACAATATTAGTTGAAGGCAATACATGAATCGGGGTTCCCTTCCTAAAAAAATCTCCGATTCTCTGTTCACTAGGCATTGAACCTACAAAGACAAGCTCAAATAAAGTAAATAGGTTCCGCTCAATCAGCCAGATCTATAACCGTGAAAGGGATCGAGGCGGTTGCGGCGGTGGAGGCCAGGGAGAAGGGCGCGCTGACTGCGGCTTCAGGGACGACGCGAGAGACGGCAACAACATCAGATACGACGACAAACCCAAGGACGGCGACGACTTCGCAGACGGCGGCGACAACGTCAGGGACGACGACCTTAGAGGCGGAAACCCCCGGAGTTGCAAAGGAGGGACCGAAACAGGTCGGGAGACACTGCGTTAGTGGTGGAAGAAGATCAACGACGCGGTGGCTAGAGGCGACTCAAACGAAACACTAGTAGAAAAAACCTTCGCAGGATCCCTAGGGAGGATGCAAGGGAGAGAAGCATAACCATGGCTAGGGGTGGGCAAAAAAGTCCGCACTGGTGGATTCCGACAAACTTGACCGCTATCGGGATTGAAAAAACCCGGAACCAGAGGTTTCTGGCGTGGTCCCTGTGTAAAAACGCTAAATCGGAGACAAGATGGTCGATGGCCGGTCCCGAAATGCTAAACCAGTGGTCGACCGAAATCGACCGGCCCACAAACTATATCAACAACTTTTCCAGTGCCGACGTCTCTGCAACTTTTGTCTTCTACATTGACGTTGAGGGGTTGAAGAAGCAGTTCATGAATGAGATAGGGCTTGTTTGTTATTTTTATTTATTGTATTGGTCTTACAACTTGCAAGCCCAAAATTTAATCAATGCAACCCATTTTCTGATAACCCATTAAAATCAACTTGTTAAACTAACCATACCTAGTTACATTTTCACTTCTACAGCCACATAGACACAATTTCTCTCTATACTGGCCTCTTTCTATCTTTTTCTCTTGTTGATATATATGCTCTTCTATCTTCCATATGAGTTTTATCCATCTTTTTTCCCATTTTTTTTTTTATGTTATGAGTTTGTTCATGTTCATGGTGGGTGGTTGGATTATCTGCCAAACCGACCACAAACCGTGGTGATTGGAAAATCAACGATTTGTCTGTTGCCGTCCCAATCTGAACTTTCATCAGACCGGGGACTTGCGGTTTGGTGATGGATTGGGGCTCATGGTCGGTTTAACCGACCATACCCACTCCTAATCATGACATAGGCAATAGTAAAAACCATGGCTTTTTGGTGGTCCGATAGAAAATCTTCTCTTAAGGTTCAGTTTATACCATAAATAGAACATTGATCATATAAACATAGTTTATTTATAAATTTAAAAGAAAAAAGAGACAATTGTTTGAAAACATATAGATATTTATATATTTGCTAATTGCTGTACGGTGGTGATTTGAACAAATGTTGGAAGCTTGCCGGTGGAAGAAAACCATAACAGTTACGTAGGAGTAACAACTAGCTATACTAGCCTTTGGCAGCTAAAATAGAAGAGAGGGCCCACCTTTGCACTTGCGGGAAGAATCTGAGCGCCGACACATGACACAGTGGAGCCATTGACTCGCTCAGTCGGACTCGCTCTTGACTCACCCACCCCTCCTCTTTATTACCTTCACCTGTCCCCTGCTCTCCCCTTAAACTCTCCTCTTCCCATTCCCATTCCCATCCCCACCCTTAAATAAACCAAACCTCTTACATTTGAACACCACTTGTACATTTGTTCTTCTCTATCAACATTAACATTAATTTCACCAAACATGTCACGCTCCTTGTTTTTATCCTTGCTGCTGCTCACAGCAACCCTCAGCTCTGCCTCCGAGTTCTCGCCGTCCGATTGCCTGAAGGTCTCCACCTCCGACTTCCTAGACACCCTCAAGACCACCATCGGCGCCATCCAGCAGGTCACCTCCGTCGTTTCCCAATTCGCCAATCTCTTCGGCGACGCCCGCCTCTCCCACGCCATCTCCGACTGTCTCGACCTCCTAGACGCCTCCGCCGACGACCTCGACTGGACCGCCTCCGCCACCCAGTCCCCCAAGGGCAAGCACAACAGCACCGGAGATCTCAGCTTCGATCTCCGGACATGGCTGGGGGCTGCCATGGCCAACATGGACACATGCACCGACGGATTCGAAGGGACCAGCGGCATTGCCAGGCAGGTCGTCTCCGGCAGCCTCGGCCAGGTTACCTCCTTGCTCCGGGACCTTCTTGCCTCCGTCGACGTCTCCGCCAAAAACGGGAATATTAATAACGCCGGTCAATTTCCGTCGTGGGTCAATGCGGAGCTGCTGCAGGGGAACGGGGTGACGCCGGACGTCACGGTGGCCGCGGACGGGAGCGGGAACTTCACCACCGTCACGGAGGCCGTCGAGGCGGCGCCGGAGAAGAGCTTGAACCGCTTCGTGATATACATTAAGAGTGGAGTGTACAAAGAAAACGTGGAGATCAAGAAGAAGAAATGGAACATCATGATGGTCGGCGACGGCATCAGCAGTACCGTCATTTCCGGGAACCGAAACTTTATTGATGGATGGACCACTTTCCGATCTGCAACATTCGGTACGTGTCACATCTTTTTTTACTATTTTTTTATTCAACTAAGTCCCACTAGTATTTATTAAACGTTCAATTTTTCTATTTTCCATATAATTGCGTTTCATTAATACAAGTGTAATTTTTTTTATTTTTTTGCAGCGGTTAGTGGGAGAGGTTTCATAGCACGGGACATAACGTTTGAAAACACGGCGGGGCCGGAGAAGCACCAAGCGGTGGCACTGCGGTCAGACTCGGACCTCGCCGTCTTCTTCCGGTGCGCAATGAAAGGGTATCAAGACACGCTGTACACGCACACCATGCGCCAATTCTTCCGGGACTGCCAGATCAGCGGAACCGTCGATTTCATCTTCGGCGACGGCACCGTCGTGTTCCAGAACTGCCAAATCCGTGCCAAAAAGGGCCTCCCGAACCAAAAGAACACGATCACGGCCCAGGGCCGAAAAGACCCGAACCAGCCCTCCGGCTTCTCGATCCAATTCTGCAACATCACCGCCGACGCCGACCTGTTGCCGGCGGTGAACTCCACGGCGACGTACCTTGGCCGCCCCTGGAAGCTCTATTCCCGGACCGTCATAATGCAGTCGTACATGAGCGATGCCATCAAGCCCGTGGGCTGGCTGGAGTGGAACGGCGATTTCGCGCTGGACACTCTGTTCTACGCCGAGTACATGAATTACGGGCCCGGAGCTGGGATCGGGAGCCGGGTCAAGTGGCCTGGATATCGGGTCCTAAACGGGTCGAATGAAGCCAATAACTATACGGTTGGGCAGTTTATTGAAGGGAACTTGTGGCTGCCGTCTACGGGTGTCAAATACATATCGGGATTGGCTGTCTGAGCCAATCTGCACATAAAAGATATATTGCTATTGGCTAGTTTTGGTTTTTATTTTTTATATATGAATACAGTTGGGAGTACGGTGAATTAAATGGTCATTTGTTTGTAATTTGAATTGATTTTGGTCAATGAAGAGATCAATTATTTAGAGGTGTGGTGAATGAATTAAATGTGTTCTTTTGAAAGTACTGGCTTGAAGATATGTAACAGATTGGGTCATGTCGTTTCACGCATTTATTAAGTAGACACTAGACAGTACTTTTCTACTGTGGATAATAATGTGCTAAACCCATATGCTCGACTTAATTAGTAGGCCCCGTAATTAATTTTTAGAGTATAATGGGTTGTGGACCCAATAGGTCCTGCGCCTAGCCTCAATATATATCTTCTCATTAACTATAAATCCACCATCGTCCGTTCAGATTTCTCGAGTATCATTTGTTCAAGAAAATAAATCATAATTTTTTTTGAGCGAGAGGTGCAGAGTTTCAATAATCAATTTGTACAATGACAATAAAATGTATCGGAGACTCTTTGATCACAAAAAACAGGACAAGAACATTTAAAAATGTTCGCTATTGTTTTCACAGCGAAGTCGTCCTTGACGGTTTTGAATTGGTGCCCCATGGACAAGGACAAAATATGGGTGGGGGAACGGGGTATCAGAGATTCGAAGGGACCTCGAGGGTAATGCTGATGGTGGGAGGCAAAGCATCATCTGGGAACCCTTCCCAGGGCCAGTCCCCGATGCTATGTCGATGCCTCATCCCTCCCGGCGAGGCTACTTCCCCGCTTGTGGTAAGCTATCCCGTGTCGCGCCAGGCACAACCTTCTTCATAACTCCAACAGCCCCACCTGCTTGATGCCCGGGCGCTTGAACATCAACATGTTGCGCTTCATCCTGGGCACTCCCTCTACCCTCGAACCCTCCAGTCCGGAATGACTGAGGGGCAAGAATCGAATCAGCAGAGAGCTGATCCATTCCCATCCCCCGACCATCCCTTGTACAAACGTGTCCGAGAGAGAGGTAGAGGACCACCCAGGGCGGCCTAGCGCGGTCGGAAAGCTAGTATCCCGGTTGGGAATCCGGAGACCCAAATTAGGTAACGGGTCCAGTGTTATGCCGGCTTCCCCACAGCGAGATAACCTAGCGTTAGGTAGCGGGACCAATGTCAAAGGTCGCAGTTCATCATCCCCTAGAGCTATGTCGCGGACAGTGCATACTCCGTGCATAGACATCAGGTGCGGACGACGTTGGCGGGGGCGATGTCCGCCCACCGGTGCATAACGCAGCTGACCCCGACGGTACGCCGGAGGTCGCCGAACCCTATCCACAACAAGAGCCAGAGCAGGCACTTGTCGGTGATTTGGATCAACATTCGGTATCCATTCCCTCGTTCGTTTCTGCACCTAGTATCGGGAAACCCTAAGGGAAGACGTCTCCACCATGTTCCACCTCATCCCATCTCGGTCACGGGTCCAGCCCCAAGTACGAGCATTTATCGACGTGACCGAGACGACAGCCGATAGCTCAATCACGTCCCGGATCGTCCCCACCGGAAGACGAGGAGGCTGAGGTCGCAGCGGCCCTGGCTGAGATGAAACCCTAGAACGGGTAACAAGCCCCCTAGGCACCAGAGCGAGGTCTTGGTGCTGATGGGCCCTGACAAGCAGGGTAGGGTTAGGCCTACGTGGAGAGGACCGGTAGCTTGTAGACGAAGACACCGACACCCGCCGCACCCAACTACGACGTTCCCAATGCCTACGACAAATAGTAGTACCAGGGGGGTTGGGGGTGATCCTCGCGGACCAAAGAACCCCGACAATTCCCTCAAAGCCGAAACCGTGGTCGCAGCGCCCGCCGCTAGAGGAGGCCAGGCCGAGATCTGTGAGAGAGAGGGAGGTGGTGGTGGGGGTATGGATTGTAGACCAGACGGAGGGATACCAGGCGAACCTAGCAAGAGAGGGCGAGGAGGCATGGCGTTCGGATTCGGAGGTGCCAGAACCACAAGAGGGACGGGGAGGGGAAGAGGCGTCGAGGGCTGTGGAAAAGCCACCCACTCCCACCCGTAAGTAAACCCCGCACCAGGCGTGGTCTGCAAGGTCAATTGGATGCATGGGATAGGAAAATACCTGGACGACAAAACCGACAGGCCCAGGCGGCGCGACAACAGTGACAGACGAGAGCTCCAAAACGGCGATACATGCTAGGGCTAGGGTAGACTCTTAAACCGAGTGAGAGTTTAATTGTTATATAAATCAGAATTGTTTTCTTATACCACTCCTAATGGAGAGGTTTGTTTATTAGCTCGCTTATTGGTTTGTCTATTTCAAATTTTATATTGATTCGAAAATGGATTATTTCTACTAGTATGAGAAACGAAATGAAACGTTTCTTTAAATAACCATTGATTATCAACTCCATTTTTTCTCAAATTATAAATTATCGTTTTTATATTTGGTCCACAATATTACTAGTAGACTCGGATTTTGGCTAAGGAAGGCTTGGTGTGGGCAGTTCCACAATTGCTAAGGGCACACCCCGGATCGTTATTTGAGGTCTTGGGTAGTACAAAGCCTGATAATTTGGCTAATATAACCGGGGCTGAGGACCCTTGTTATTCTGATGTTTTTGTAGATGGGAAAGGTCTTGATCGGGGAAAGCCGAAGGAGCCTCAAGACCAGATGAGAGGATTGGGTCCACACGAACGAAAGATTTGAAAGGGATGAGCAAAGAGAAGGCGAGGCAATACTATGCTTAGACAACGGGGACAATCCCACCTATCCGTCAACTGAGGGATGAGTAGGAGAGTGGTGACTAACAAGTGAGTGCTCAATAACAATATCGCTAGGACCCATGAGAAACCCTAGGGAGGGGGGTAAGGTCCGACCGGGGCCTATCTTCCAAGACCCGGGGTGGTTGGTGCTGGGACGTCTCGGGACAACAAGAAGAGCAGCGCATCACATTTCCCTGTTTTATTGCACTTTTGTTTATAATTTGGAGTATTTTGTTTGGATTTACGTTTGGGTTTCTAGTTTTAGTTTAAATAATTTTAAAAATGTGGTAAGAGATCGCCTTCAGTTTGTGTCTACGATGAAAAGTAGACTAGTTTTACGGATCCACAAGAGTTGAGTCGCCTACGAGAGGCTTAGACTATATTTTGGAGCCCAGGGTCTTTGGCCGTATTTTGTAATCTTTTGATATACGGTAATGCACGTCTCTATTTGTCGTTTCAAAAAAAATTATTAGATTACCCCTGATGTAGTAACACAAATTAATATTTCATGTTTACAATATGATGCGTTCTAGAAGTTCAAAATTGCAATATGACCTTTATGTGACTAAATTTTCCACGAATTCAATCACCAACATGATCCCCACGATGTACATTCCGTGCAAACAACGTTTATTGTTATTCGACATAAAACCTTCCTCAGGATAAACCACTTTACTGTTGAGCCTATGGGAGCAACCGACGCTCTGATTAAAACCCAAGCCTCATAGTAGAATTCAAACAGATTAAGAACTGGAAAAACATCATTACAGAACCAAGAGTCTTTTAATAGTGTTTTGACATTTTTCCTCGGAGTTTCCATGAACAGGCAACCCTGTGATCCTGAAAGAGTCAGTATGTGCAGGGACCTGGGTCGAAATTGCATGAAGATGGGAGCTCTCTCGTTCTCTGCCTTCGTTTCAGTTCTGGTTGGGTCTTACCATGACTATTGTGCGATGGTGGCTGGGGCGTCCTACGATGTCAAAGGGGTAGCGAGTAAGAAGAGGACGAAGGTAAGAGCTGCGGTAGAGGTAAAGGTTCGGCATCGCCGGAAATCATGGTCTGGTGAGGAAAACAGAGCGCCTGATGGGGTCGGGGTCAAGGATTCGCAGCCAAATGTGGGAAAGGCTGCGATTGTAGCCTCGTTTCCGGTTGCAGTTAAGACTAACGGGAAGCCATGTTTGGCTACGGATGTGGGATTTGCGAAGAACTCGATAGATTTTTCGGTTTCGACCAGTAATCCCGCTCCGGTTAAGTCTCTATCGATCTGATATCGTGATTCGAATAACGAGGTTCGTAAGGACACAAAAGTCAAGAAGAAAATCAAACGTCCAAAGAGTCATTCTGCTCCGATGGAACCGGCCAGCGTTACCTCTTTGCAGAAGGACGTTCCTAACCCATTGAAGTCGTCAGAGATTGGTTCTGGTCGCAAACATGGATTAGAGGGTAAAGTTGTTAGAAATGCTTCTACTATGAAGGTCTCACAACCTGTGGATTCTGTGCAGGCTCTGAAGGTTGTTGTACCCATTGGAGTTGAGAGCGAGGAAAGGAAGCAGTGCCATGAGGTGTTTCTTTACAATCTCCCGTTCGATACCTGTAACAACCGCCCCCGGTCGATCCCGGTCGAACCAGAGGTTTTCGGCGAAAGTCATTCGGGACCTTTCTGGGGCCCAAAAAGTTTAGCCGTCATTACTGTTAGCTTAGTTGGGTCGTTTCCTTTCCGTTGACTGTAATATTGGGAAAAGTCAACTCAGACCTTTTCTCGGTCAAACGCAATCCGATAAATTATTTGTGCTGGAATTATTTAAACTTGGAGTGGTCCCCACATGGACATGTGTCCATGTTTTCTTGGAAGGGAAGAAATGGTGGTGTTTTGACCCATTTAACCCTCTTGGTATGCCTTGAAGGGATAAGAGTAAGGAGGGGCATTTTGGGGATTTCAAACCTAGGTTAAAGGCGTAAATATCAAGAGCAATTCAGCTCATTTGTGTCTCTTAACAGATTTTGGAGAGAGAGAGGAAAAGAGAAGAGCTTTAGAAACTTGAGGAGGAAGAAAGGAGAAAAATGGTGGATTTTGGGGCTTGATCTCAACTCAAATCTCATAAAAAACATTGGATTCTTCTTCTACACTCTATTTCCAAGGTAAATCCATCTTCCTTTTTCGTTTTACGTAGTTTTGGTTCATGGGTTTTGGAATAAAATGAAGAACAATGGTTGGGATTTGAAGCTTTAATGGTGGATGATGTTTTTGGAGAAGGAAAGGAGTTAGTTGATTGTTTTACCTTGATTTTGGAGTAGTTTTGATGAAACCCCTTTATGGGCATTGATTTGCTGAAGCTTAGGGTCTGGTCTGGCACGGAACGGAGCACGGAGAGGGTCAGGTTCCGGCACGGAATACCGCCCGGAACGGGCCAGGTTCCGGCACGAAACTCGGCACGAAACGGGCTTGGTCCCGGCACGGCACGCCGCACGGACCGTGTCTGGTTCCGGGCCGGTGTGCTGCGTGGACCGTGCCTAGTTCCGGGCCGGTCTGTGGCACGCACCGGGTCTGGTTCCGGGTCGGTCTGTGGCATGGGTCGGTTGGGGTACCGGGCCGGTACGCTGCACGGGCCGGGTCGGATTCCGGGCCAGTGGGCCATCCGAATTGGGCCTCGTTTCGGCCCATTTTCCTTTTAGCCTATGTTGAACTTTCGGGCTTAATTTAGTTGTTTCTCGTCCTAAACGCAACTGAATTTGTATTGATTCGGGTATTTTATTGTGATTCAAGGCTTCGGACCCGAGATCGACGGAAGAGGAGACCCGAGGACATCGTGAAGTGGAGGGGGAAGCGAGCCAGGACGTCAACAGCTAGGAGTTGGAATTGTTTACTTTTGAGGTAGGGAATGTAGCGAATACCGGTTTAATTGTGGAAAGTTACTAGTATGCCTTTATGTTAATAATAACAACCGGAAAGGTTCTAGTTCGCATATAGGATGTGATTCACTAGAATAGCCACTTTCAATTACGTTAATAACCAGACGAGTATTAGTTTGCATATAGGATGTGATTCACTAGATTAATCGCTTTCAATTCTTGGGAAATTGCCGTGCTATTAGAATGGCCATGTCGAGCCTTAGGTTGTGTGCTTATTGAAATGTCATGATCTTTGATTGAGATGCATGATGTGTGACTTAGTGTCGATAAGATTAAGAAACGTGTTATGTTGTACTCGGTGTAGCATGTTGTGGCTATGTGTGGGCAAGTGTGCCGTGATTGATGTGATGCGAATCTTTGGTTGTGATGTGATAGGGTGAGTGATAGACCGATTTGTGTTATGGTGTTTTAGCTTGGTTAGTATACCGTGGTTGAGTTATGGCATTGTGATGCGTGTTAGCCTCTTGATGTGTGTTCCAAGAGGAGGCGTGTCTGGTATGATACCTACACTGAGAGAGTATGCCGGTGTAGAGTATCGAGGACGAGGACAACTTAACCTTTACCCCGATGCTATGTGGTCCGGGAAGGCGTATGACCAAGGTATGTGCCGGTTAGTTATGCGCGAGGCCTTGATTCTACGTGACTGGAAGACATCCGACTGATTGTATTACCGGTCAGGTATGTTACCCCGAGTCTACGTGACGGGAAAATGTCGGGACTGATGCTCCGTGTTCCGGTACGATATAAATGGGACGAGCTGCGATAGCTGGTGATGTTGGAAATAGTTGTGCTAAGTTATGTGTTTTATATGTGACTGTGGTCTTACGAGATTGATTGGTGGTTGGTACCTGTCTCGTGGGTGTCGTTAGTAGTTATGCTTTTCTAGTATGCCCTAATTGGACGGTTACTCGTGGTATTGAACTGGTGTTCATAACCCTAACTACTTTTCCTGCTGAGCGAAAGCTCACCCCTTACCTTGTTGTTTTTCAGGTGTTGAACGGGATCTGTGCTAGAGGGATTCTCGGCGCTTGGTAGCCATCGAGGGTCTTGTCTAGGGTCTAGTGACGTACAATTTATTTTACTGAACCCTTTTACTATGTGTTTTTACCGAGCTGCTGACTCGTGTTATTACCTGGAGCTTTAAAATGTTATTTTGAGACCTTTTTCTTTATTAAACTACTTTTATTGTTTACTGCTTTAGTTCGTGTCTCGAGTCCGATCAAAACCGGATTTGGGGCGTGACAATTTTGTATCAGAGCCTGGTTACATTTTGAAATCTTTTTTTCAAAACCTCGGACCGTACGTCAATTAGGTGGGTAGAGTTGGGTCGTTAAGTTACCGTGTGTTGGTCACGCAAGTCGGAGATGTCCTACGCGTATAAACGAGACGGAGAGAGTCTCGGGTTGGTGGTTGTTCGGTCTAAGTACCGTGTGCCTTTGGTGAACCTGTGTGGTTGATGTCATTGTTTGAGTTAAACTGTTTTCCAAGGGTGAGCTTGGACGGGCGGTAAGAGTGAAATTACCGAGACCCGAGGTGTGTGGCTGAGATAAGTTGTTGTGTGCTGTAATTGTGAATGAGTGTTGTGTGCAGGTTGTGATTGGTTGTCCCGCATAAGCGGATGGTTGGTGTAAATTATGAACGGGTCATGCCCGATTTTCTGCAGAAACTGAAGTGTATGTACAATCACGATTCAACTATATGGGCCACTGTAGCTGGACGTGAATGGAGGGATGCCAAGTGGTTACAACGTAATTCGGGGACGCCTGAACCGGGTTGTAACGATGCGGTGTCAACATGAATGTTATGTTAGAAAGAGGATGTGTTAAGAACTTGAGACTAAGTCTATGTTGTACATTGTGAAATTGCTTGTGGTATAAACTGTGGTCTGTGTGAATTATGTGTGAGATTGTTGTTGAGTGTGAAACTGTGTGTAACCTCGCTGTTTGAGTGTTTGATCTTTGTGACGCACTAGTGTGCGGACTTCTCTGTTGTGTGTTATTTTGTGACTATACTACTGAGTATATTATTACTATGAGTACTTGTGTTGGACTGTGTGTGACGTTAGTTATGTTAAGCGCGTCGTTCTTTAAGAGTAAGAAACTGAACATGTGCATTATCCGTGCAACGGGTATACGACATGGCGCCGAGTTACGTTCCGCGAGGTACTAGGAGAAAACCAGCTAGAGGCCGGGGTCAACCTTCGATTGCTGAGTCGGCAGGGGCGACTAGTGCCCAGGGTGCGCCCGCCGAGGGGCACGAGAGGGCTGAGACAACCCAGGTGGCAGCTCTGGATGAGCTGACCCGCACTGTTCAAGGATTGGCAGCAGCCTTTGCCCGGAGAGAGGCTACAACTCCGACACCGGAGGCTGCACCTGCTCCCACTTTAGCGCCCACCGAGGGACCTACTCAGGTCGACAGTTACACTGCGCAGGCACTGCGAGACTTCCGCAGGCTAGCCACGCCTGTGTTTTCCGGGGAGCCTGACAACGAGGCAGCCGAGAGGTGGCTGGAGCGGATCACCCGCAACCTGGACACATCAGGAGTCTTGAGTGGTAGCCTGAGGGTATCATTCACAGCTTTCCACCTGGAGGGAGAGGCCTACCACTGGTGGCGGCGCGAGTGGTAGATGACTTTGCGTTGTTCGGACAGTGCTTTCTTGAGCAGTATTTTCCACAGTCGGTACTGGACGACAGGCGTCAGCAGTTCCTGGAGCTGCGACATGAGGGATTGTCAGTGTCCGAGTACGAGGCGAGGTTCACCTCCTTGTCTCGTTTTTCTCAGGAAATGGTACAGACGGAGGTTCTTTGTTGCCGACGTTTTGAGGCAGGTCTTCGCCCGACGATTGCAGATCGGGTCGCTGTTTTGAGGACCCAGGTGTACTCCGACCTGGTGGATCAGGCCTTGGCTGTGGAGCGGCGTCTCCATGAGTCAGCCAGAGTTCGAGAGGTCAGGCCGAGGCCGAGTAGCTTCCTAAGGCCATCTGAGTCTCGAGATCCGAGGAGGTAGAGGACCTCGGGATCGCTCTAGTCCCAGGTTCAGTTGAGAGGACCGCGATAGGTCGGGCCAGTAGCTTCTGTTGGACCTTCCATGTCAGGACGCACGTGCTACGGATGTGGGCGACCGAGTCACATGGCTCAAGAATGTCCGGGGAGCAGCGGACCATAGACCGTCCGGCGGGTAGACCTGAGGAGAGGTCGAGTGTCGGGCCACCACTATGTCACCGATGTGGTCGGCCAGGACACTTCATTTCTAGGTGCCCCGATCAACTTTTGGAGGTGTCGGCCCCACGACCACAACAGTCGCAGACTGGGCAGTAACCGCAGTTCCAGCAGCGTCAGGCTCAAACGCAGAGAGCACCACGACAGGCTGCGAGCGCACCACCGCCGAGGCAGCGAGCTGCGCAGCAAGTGGCACTTCCACCACCCCCGAGAGGCGGACCCTCGGCACAGCAGGGCCGAGTGTATGCTGTCACCGACTCTAGAGCTGAGGGACGTTACGCCGGCCATAAGGCTACACAGGGTACATGTTTTCTTTTATAATTCGTGGGCATCTTTTTTGTTTGATACTGGAGCATCTCATTCTTTCATCTCTTCTTCTTTTGCTCGTATGTTGGGGTTGAGGGTGGAATTTCTAAGTCGACCTTTGTGTCTTGACACCCCGGTTACGGGAGAGCTCGTTTTGAGTACCGTTTGTCGGGCTTGTGAGATCCGAGTGGCTGATTGCCCGTTTTATGGTGATTTGCTTGTGCTGGACATGACTGCGTTTGACGTGATCTTGGGGATGGAGTTGATGACGAGGTATCGGGCGTCGATCGACTGTTATCGTCGGCAGGTGACCGTAGTATCGGGCGACACGGTCATTACCTGTGTCTTGGGCAGTAGGAGCGGAGTACTCCTGTCTGCGTTGACCGCGGGAGATGAGACGGAGACCGTGCAGAGTAGAGAGCTACCGAGAGTGGTATGCGAGTTCCCGAAGGTCTTTCCAGAGGAGCTGTCAGGATTGTCGCCGGCGCGCGAGGTGGAGTTTAGGATGGACTTGTTTCCGGGTACGGCGACGATCTCTATGGCCCCGTATCGGTTTGCACCAGCCGAGTTGGTCGAGCTGAAGTGACAACTCGAGGAGCTTCGAGAGAAGGGTTTCATCCGACTAAGTGATTCGTCGTGGGGAGGACCTGCCCTCTTCGTGAAGAAAAAGGGTGGAGCATTGAGGATGTGGATCGATTACCGGAAGTTGAACCAGGTAACGGTGAAGAACCATTATCCGATGCCGAAGATCGATGACCTGTTTGATCAGTTGAGAGGAGCGAAGTGCTTCTCAAAGATTGATCTTCGATCAGGGTACTATCAGTTGAGGGTTCGGGAGGAGGATGTGGAGAAGACCGCATTTCAGACTTGGTATGGGCACTACGAGTTCTTGGTGATGCCGTTCGGGCTGACGAACGCGCCTGCTACATTCATGGATCTGATGAACGGGATCTTCCAACCCTACCTGGATCAGTTCGTCGTGGTGTTTGTGGATGACATCCTGATTTATTCGCCTAATGAGGAGGCGGTTGGGTCTCGATGTAGGGTTGGAGATGAACCAACTCGCAACGGAAAATCAATGAAAACCAAAAGACGATTAAACCATGAAACAAATAACAATGAATGGATTCACAAGAGAAAAATTCAACACTATTTATTACTAAAACAAGAACACCGGGTAACGAATGATTGACTTGAGTCTCCAAGACACCTATGTATCCACATGGGAATCAAAGCCACGTAGTTCTTCTCTTTGAGGACTCAAGAACACAATAATGGAGGTGGGAACTAGCCAAACCCGAAGTTGCCATGGAGAGGAGGGAGAAGTTGTGTTTCCTATTCTTGTCTTATGTTTGTTATGTTGAAAAAAGATGACTTAAACATAACAAACCCCATACTTGTCCAACTAAAGGCATGGGACAAGTATGGTGTCAAGTAAGGTGTAAATAGGACAAAGTATGGCTAGACAAGATTGGGTTAGGTGGTGAATCACCAACACCTTAATCCTTTTCATCCTTACTTAGTACTAATTAATCAAGACTTGATTAATTAGTTCCATGGACCTTGGTTGCATGGGCCTTTCATGGGCCTCTTGGAACATGGCCCGTGACCATTTCCAACGAGGTCCCGTGATTCGCTCGTCGCCTCCAAGCCTTCCATACCGGAAATGTCCAACATTATCCGACACGATCAATCCCAAGATTCCAAGCCTCGTCTTGATCCGTAAAGTCCTATTCACTTACGAGCACATGACCCAAATCCCAGTTTTGGTCATGTCCCGAGACAACTCCCTTTTGGGCATTCTCCATAAATGTGTCAATGAGTTTCACCCTCCGCTGTGACCCTTAGGTTTATGCATGTCAATAGATCAACGTAAAATCCCATTTTACGTGATCCTATTTAAGTGGCGACTAACGAGACTTTAGTATTGCCTGACACTGCATAACGAATCAACCCTGCCGATTCTAACCTTTCTGTCATCCCTGTCATTATCCTGTTATCTCCAATATCCTGATTGAGATAAGGCATAGAGTCGTCATCCTTATTATTTTCAATCACTGTTCCTTGATATGTGAGATGACTGAAGATATGATACCCACTATCATGTGCATGGCCATGCTATTCTTTCAGTCACTCTCGATCAAGCGGCCAAGAACCGATATCTTTCCCATACCTCAGTATGAGGGATAAATCCCTTAGCCGTCTTTCGTGCCACTCATGTAGCCCTTCCCCAAGCCAATACTGGCAATTATGGAAGCCCTGTTACGGACAACGTTAGGCTCAAGTCAAACTCAGTTGTTGACTACATAACGATCACAAAGACTGCTTGGTCTAAGGATACATGACAAGCTACAACACTGAATATGTTCATGACTGAGTCTATGGCACATATTCAGGGCGGGTCGTCCAATATCATGTCCCAGATGATATCTATGATCCGACTCCGGAATCCTATTCCAATGACTAACAGAACGTAAGCCATAAAGAGCCATCTTTCATACTAGTCGCTTCTAGTGAAGCTTTGTGGACTAGGGACCCATCGAGTGTGATCTATCTCAATCTATGGTTCTATTTGCATGGTGGGCATAGATCAGAGCACACATAGATATATTACTCCAACACATAAGTAATATAAAGCCGCTTTAATTTTATTGCAAACGATGATATATACATTTGGACATTCAGGATTGAACTACGGGCACTAAGACTAACAATCTCCCACTTGCCCTAGTTCCAATCTAAACTCCAATATGTCCCCATCGACTTTACATGTCTAACATGTTCAGGCAGCGACACTGCCTTAGTCAAAGGGTTGGATATGTTATCATCTATTGCAATATAGGTTATCTTCACTTCACCTCAATTTAGTATTTCTCTGATGAGGTGGATACGCTGCATTACATGTTTGGATTTGTTATGCTATCTGGGCTTATAGCTTGTGCAATGGTCTTGTGTTGTCGTAAAATGGATTCACCGGGTTGGATGGGTTTTTAATTACACCCAACCCTGCCGTGAATTTCCAAATCCACATAGCCTCCTTAGCTGCCTCTACAACATCCATGTACTTGGCCTATGTCGTAGATTCGGAAATGGTATCTTACTTTACGCTCTCCCAGCTAAAGCCCCGTCATTCAGCGTAAACATATATCTTGGCTGACTTCTAAAGTCATCTGGATTTGTCTTGGAAAACTAGCGTCTACTCATCCTTCGACGACTAGTTCAACATCATCTTTCCCCCGGGTTAGACTGATGTCTACTGGTAGAACATAAGGCTTACGAGACGTCCGGTCTCGTACATGTTATGGCATATATGATCGATCCTGGCCCTATGTGCATGGGATTCACATCATCCTTTTCAGCTCATCAGGTGTCTTAGGACACTGAGTCTTGCTGAGATGAATGCCATGACTAGTGGGTAAGAGTCCTTTCTTTGAATCGAGCATTGAGAACCTACTCAATGCCTTGTTCACATAGGTTCCCTGACTTAAATTCAAGACTCTCTTGGAGCGATCTCTACATATCTTAATCCCTAATATATAATAAGCATCGCCTAAGTCCTTTATTGAAAAACACTTCCTCAACCAAGCTTTTGTCTCGTGCAAGGTTGGGATGTCGTTTTCAATGAGAACCAGGAAGGTAATATTGCTCCCACTAGCCTTCTTATAAGCGCAAGATTCATCCTCGTTCTTGATTAAGCTATATCCAATTACAGCTTCATCAAAACAAAGGATCCAACTCCGAGAAGTTCATTTCAATCCATAAATGAATTTCAACACCTTATAAATCTTTCCCTTATTCTTCGGATCATCAAAACCTTTGGGCCGAGACATACAAACGTACTCATTCAAATTTCAATTTAGGAAAGCGGTTTTGACATCCACTTCCCATATCTCGTAATTATGATACACAGTAATGTCAAGAAGAATTTGGATCGATTTTGACCATAGCCACTAGGGAGAAGGCATAGTCAATCCATTGGATCTGCCTATAACCTTTCGCCACTAGTTGAGCTTTGTAGGTCAGAGGGTTGTCGTCCATGTCCATCTTCACCTTGAAGATCCATTTGCATCCGATGGTCCTCACACCATTGATGGGATCAACCGGTTCCCAGACTCGTTTGTCCGACATGGATTGCATTTCCTCCCTCATGGCTCCCAGCCATAACTCGGAGTCGGGCCCATCCACAACTTCCTGAAAGGTGGCTGGATCATCGTGATCCACCATGACTTCATTGTCACCTCCGGATACCATATCTTGGAGGTGGAAGATTGATCCTTTCAAATCGCCTTGGACCTTCCGGAATTGTAACATGAATTGGTTCTTACTCTACGACAATCTCTGTCTCCTTTCTACTGGGTTGTCAATTGGTTTAGACAGATTTGTACCATCCTGAATTTCTTCGAGATGCACAGTCCTCCCAATGACGTCTTTGGAAACAAAACTCCTTTTCCATAAAGACCCCACCCCAAGCGACGAACACCATGTTCTCACTGGGACTGTAGAAGTAGTATCTCCTTGTTGCTTTGGGATACCACACGAAGGTGCATATCTCAGATCTTGGTTCGAGCTTAGACGAAACCAAATGTTTCACATAAGCCTCGCAACCACAAATATTTAGGAAGGACAAAGCGGGTATCATCCCGTACCATTTTTAAAATGGTGTCCCTTCCACACCCTTCGTTGAAGCCCGATTCACTATGAATGCGGTCGTCTTTAGAGCATAACCCCAGAAAGAGATTGGGAGATCAGTCCAACTAATCAGGGAACGGACCATTGTTTAACAATGTCCGATTTCTCCGTTTGGCTACACATTTCAGCTACAGTGTCCCAGGAGGAGTCCATTCCAAAAGGATCACATTCTCTTTTAGATGATCTAATAACTCTGTGGTCAAGTATTTTCCACCTCGATCCAATCGAAGTGCCTTAATACCTTTGTCGAGCTGGTTTTCTACTTTAGTCTTAAACTCTTTGAATTTATCAAAAGCTTCAGACTTATGTTTCACCGAATAGACATAACCATGTTTACTGTAATCATCAGTAAATGTGATAAAGTAGCTAATCCCCTCCTGGCAAGTGAACTTTTTGGTCTACACACATTCAAGTGTATCAGCCCCAATAATTCACCCGCCCTTTCATCGCGATCGATAAATGGCACATTAGTCATTTTGCCCATCAAACAAACCTTGCACATATCCATCGAATGGAATTCGAATGAACCTAAAAGCCCGCACTTCTGAAGTGCTGATAGGAACTTCTTGTTTATGCGGCCCAAATGACAGTGTCATAACAGAGTTAGGTTTAAATCGTTGGATTTAGACCTCTTGGTATTAACGTAATATATAGAACTTGAGGCATTTTTACCCATATCTAATATGTACAATCCTCCAACCAAGTTAGTACTGGTATAAAACATATCATTGCATAGAACATTGAAAACTCCATTTCCAATATTAACATTATATCCTTCCTTGTCAAACACGGATACAGATATAATATTCCTACTAAAAGTAGGTATGAAATATGCATTATACAATACTACGACAAGGTCACTTGGCAAAGCAAGACTCATGGATCCTACAGCAGTTGCCACAACTCTGAGGTCCACTTCGTGCTTTCCAAACCTCTCATACTCTCAGCCACTATACGTTAGTGCATGTGTGAGATTCAGTCCTCGTATTTAATACCCATGAATGTTTGGAAGTAGAGAGATGTAGCTCTATAGTGTTAATATCGGATGAAGGCATAGTCTCACCGCCCTTCCTTAGATCATCCAGGTTTCCTGATGAAGGCGCGGTCCTACTGCCCTTCTTCAAATCATCCAGGCTATCTGATGAAGGCGCAGTCCCACTGCCCTTCTTCAGATCAGCCGTGAACTTCCTATAATCCCGGTTCCAATGACCAGGCTGTTGGCAGTAGAAGCAGACATTCTCAGGTGTCTCATCTTTCCCGCCAAGTGCGCATGAGCCCCGCCCTTGCCACTTCCAATTCCTTGTTGACCATCAGAATATCCTTGGATCCCAGATCCCTGGTATACTCTTCTCAACAGTTAATGACACTTCATGTAACTTTGATATGGTCTTAGAGACAGCCTTATCAAGGACATATTTTTGCGTTCAGACTTGAGGACTATCCTCAAAATTCTGTACCAGTCCAAATAGTTTGTCCCATTTAGCTTGACCCTGTCAAGAATGGTTTTTAATGACAAACTCTTAATGTTCGTTGAATTTGCCATTTGATCTACAACAGATAAAATTCAATCAGTAAACTGAATAAATTTTAAGATCAAGCTTAAACACCAACAATCGATTCTAAACCTTTAGAATCTGAAACCAAGATCCTTGATTCACTCGATTAAATTGAACTAATGCTCACCACTTAATCGAGCTATGTAGGTAGGACTCCATCCAATCACATCTAATGTGACTCTTGGCTAGGGTATGTACTTATGTACACGGCTTACCCTATCTGTTACCCTAGCTCAACCTCAGGTTGAGAATCGTAGTTGGGTCCACCAATTTTCAACTATGACCCGTCACTATGTAGGTGCTCCGCTAATGCGCATGACACCCACATATGTTGTCCAAACATACTACCCCGCTTTCCCATGGATGCTCCGCTAATGCGCACGACACCCATAGGACAGGGAGGTAGTAAGGTGTTGATAATTAGGAGGTATCGGACATGACCCGTTTTTACTTGTCCGGTTGTGTTTAAAACTTTGACACATCTTAGATGCGATGAGCACATCAACTACATTCCAAATGCAATGATGCCTCAAATTACATCCAATGTAATTCTTCCTTCGAACCCGTCAACTGCATCCAATGTAATGACGATTCTAAGGGCTCACACACAAGGATTAAAATTCCAATTTTATCTTTGCATGTGAGGTGATATGCTCGGTAAATAAAGTTAAGCATGCAATTCTAAAACACATAATTAATCATACATAAACTAAACCAAGCATAAAGCGATAAATGTGCACATAATAGCCCCTAAACTAACTCCCACTAGCTTCTTGAGCTCCATCGACTCCAAGCCGATGTCAACACCCGAAAAGCCACCAAATGACCTTTTCGTCCTTTCTTCGTCTTGAGCAAAAAAAATACAATTTAATACACGACTCGCATGTCGGGAATAAATAAATATTACAAACAAGTGGTTCGACGACCACACCTTGAAAGAATAATTACACGCTAACTCTAACGGCTCGCAGGCCGTGAAAAGCGATAAATAATTAAATCGAGCTCGGGGCTATTATGTACACCATGCCAACATCACATTACACATCATGTTATCAAACAATCATGTTATCAAACATCATGTGATTTTCCGGTTATATTTAATAGCCAAGTTTCGAAATTTTTTGAAGCTCGGTTTATCGAAACCGTTCAAAAATGAAACTTTTGAACATTTGATCTTCGAGTTCGTCATGATGGTTCCAAACTCGTCATAACTAACAAAACGGTTTAGCCTTGGCATATCAACCATCCAATGGTCATGCTTGGCCTAGCTCCGTCTAACGGAGCCCCGTTCGGTCCCGGTTTCGGCTCCCCGAGAGTCCCGCTCCCGAGACCCGAAAAATCAAAAAAAAATCAAAATTTCCAGATTTGAAGTAATTTTCAAAAATTCATCTTACATGCATTAAATCCATAAACAAGAATATAAAACATGTTATCAAACAATTTAGCAAAATCGATACTTTGAACACCGTCTTGTGCATCCCGAAGGTAGCACGGCTCTGATACCACTGTTGGGTCTCGATGTAGGGTTGGAGATGAACCAACTCGCAGCGGAAAATCAATGAAAACCAAAAGACGATTAAACCATGAAACAACTAACAATGAATGGATTCACAAGAGAAAAATTCAGCACTATTTCTTACCAAAACAAGAACACCGGGTAACGAATGATTGACTTGAGTCTCCAAGACGCCTACGTATCCACAAGGGAATCAAAGCCACGTAGTTCTTCTCTTTGAGGACTCAAGAACACAAAAATGGAGGTGGGAACTAGCCAAACCCGAAATTGCCATGGAGAGGAGGGAGAAGTTGTGTTTCATATTCTTGTCTTATGTTTGTTATGTTGAAAAAAGATGACTTAAACATAACAAACCCCATACTTGTCCAACTAAAGGCATGGGACAAGTATGGTGTCAAGTAAGGTGTAAATATGAAAAAGTATGGCTAGACAAGATTGGGTTAGGTGGTGAATCACCAACACCTTAATCCTTGTCTTCCTTACTTAGTACTAATTAATCAAGACTTGATTAATTAGTTCCATGGACCTTGGTTGCATGGGCCTTTCATGGGCCTCTTGGAACATGGCCCGTGGCCATTTCCAACGAGGTCCCGTGATTCGCTCATCGCCTCCAAGTCTTCCATACCGGAAATGTCCAACATTATCCGACACGATCAATCCCAAGACTCCAAGCCTTGTCTTGATCCGTAAATTCCTATTCACTTACGAGCACATGACCCAAAACCCAGTTTTGGTCATGTCCCGAGACAACTCCCTTTTGGCCATTCTCCATAAATGTGTCAATGAGTTTCACCCTCCGCTGTGACCCTTAGGTTTATGCATGTCAATAGATCAACGTAAAATCCCATTTTACTTGATCCTATTTAAGTGGCGACTAACGAGACTTTAGTATTGCCTGACACTGCATAACGAATCGACCCTGTCGATTCTAACCTTTCTGTCATCCCTGTCATTATCTTGTTATCTCCGATATCCTGATTGAGATAAGGCATAGAGTCGTCATCCTTATTATTCTTAATCACTGTTCCTTGAAATGTGAGATGATTGAAGATATGATACCCACTATCATGTGCATGGCCATGCTATTCTTTCAGTCACTCTCGATCAAGCGGCCGAGAACTGATATCTTTCCCATACCTCAGTATGAGGGATAAATCCCTTAGCCGTCTTTCGTGTCACTCATGTAGCCCGTCCCCAAGCCAATCCTGGCCATTATTCAAACTCAGTTGTTGACTACATAACGATCAGAAAGACTCCTTGGTTTAAGGATACATGACAAGCTACGACACTGAATATGTTCATGACTTAATGTATGGAACATATTCAGGGCGGGTCGTCCAATATCATGTCCCACATGATATCTATGTTCCGACTCCAGAAACCCATTCCAATGACTAACAGAACGTAAGCCATAAAGAGCCATTTTCATACTAGTTGTTTCTAGTGAAGCTTTGTGGACTAGGGACCCATCGAGTGTGATCTATCTCAATCTATGGTTCTATTTTCATGGTGGGCATAGATCAGAGCACACATCGATATATTACTCCAACACATAAGTAATATAAAGCCGCTTTAATTTTATTGCAAACGATGATATATACATTTGGACATTCAGGATTGAACTACGGGCACTAAGACTAACAATCTCCCACTTGCCCTAGTTCCAATCTAAACTCCAATATGTCCCCATCGACTTTACATGTCTAACATGTTCAGGCAGCGACGCTGCCTTAGTCAAAGGGTTGGCTATGTTATCATCTGTTGCAATATAGGTTATCTTCACTTCACCTCAATTCAGTATTTCTCTGATGAGGTGGATACGCCGCAATACATGTTTGGATTTATGCGATCTGGGCTTATAGCTTGTGCAATGGCCTTGTGTTGTCGCAAAATGGATTCACCGGGTTGGATGGGTTTTTAATTACACCCAACCCTGCCGTGAATTTCCAAATCCACATAGCCTTCTTAACTGCCTCTACAACATCCATGTACTTGGCCTCTGTCGTAGATTCATAAATGGTATCTTGCTTTACGCTCTCCCAGCTAAAGCTCCGTCATTCAGCGTAAACATATATCCTGGCTGACTTCTAAAGTCATCTGGATTTGTCTTGGAAAACTAGCGTCTACTCATCCTTCGATGACTAGTTCAACATCATCTTTCCCCCAGGTATGGAGAGCGATTCCGGATGTTTTCAGATCACAAGAGCCTCAAGTACATCTTCTCCCAGCGCGACTTGAACATGGGCCAGAGGCGATGGATGGAGCTGTTAGAGGAGTACGACTTCGAGCTACTCTACCACCCGGGTAAGGCGAACGTCGTGGCCGATGCCCTGAGTAGGAAGTCGAATCACAGCCATGCTAGTATATCTGTCCGAGAGTGGGACATGATGGAGGAGTTGAGCACGTTCAGGCTCGAGCTCGATGAGATCACTGATGGCGTGGCCATGTGTTCGTTGGTGGCGCAGCCCACACTTGTTGCCCGTGTGCTGGAGGCACAAGCTGGGGATGACGAGACAACAGAGATCCGAGAGAGGATGATCAATGGTTTTGACACCGAGTGCTGAGAGCAGGTCACTGATTTGGGTCTGCGATATCGAGGGGGACTGTTTGTGCCACGTGGTTGTAGAGATGATGTACTGAGAGAGTATCATCACTCCCTTCTTGCTGTGCACCCGGGTGGCACCAAGATGTATCGAGATATCAGACGACAGTTCTGGTAGAGTGCGATACGTAGAGCAGTTGCAGAGTTCGTTTCGAGATGCCTCACTTGTCAGCAAGTGAAGACCGAGCATCAGCGTCCTGCCGGCTTACTACAGCCGTTACTGATCGCAGAGTGGAAGTGGGAGCATGTCACGATGGACTTCGTGAGTGGCTTGCCGAGGTCGCCGAGAGGGCATGACGCAGTGTGGGTGGTGGTCGACCGATTGACCAAGTCGGCACACTTCTTGGGCATGTGGATGACGGATACAGTTGATACTTTGAGCCGATTGTATGTTCGGGAGATCATCCGTCTTCATGGGGTTCTGGTGTCGATTGTGTCCGACAGAGACCCATGTTTCACCTCCAGATTTTAGGAGAGCTTGCAGAGAGAGTTGGGGACCGAGGTCTTGCTTAGTACAACGTATCACCCACAGACCGACGGTCAGTCAGAGCGCACTATTCAGATACTAGAGGATATGCTGCGAGCATGTGTGTTGGACTTCCGAGGGTCATGGGAGGACCACTTGCCGTTAGCGGAGTCTGCCTACAACAACAGCTTCCAGGCCAGTATTGGGATGGTACCGTTTGAGGCATTGTATGGTAGGCCATGCAGATCGCCCATGTGTTGGGCAGAGGTGGGAGACCGGAGTCTACTTGGTCCGGAGCTTGTCCAGGAGACGAACGAGAAGGTCGCACTGATTCGGGATCGGTTGAGGACCGCACAGAGTCGCCATAAGAGTTATGCAGATAGGTGGCGCAAGCCTCTTGAGTTTTCGATTGGTGATCATGTGTTTCTGAGGGTGAGCCCGAAGAAGGGCCTATTACGGTTCAACCGTGGCAGAGGAAAGTTGGCCCCGCGGTTTATCGGACCTTTCGAGATCTTGAGCAGAGTTGGAGCTATTGCCTATCGCCTTGCATTGCCACCGCAGCTTGGGAACGTTTATAACGTCTTCCATGTATCCCAGCTGCGGAAGTACACTGCGGACCCCTCCCACGTGATTGAGTGGACGGACATCGAGGTGGCTGAGGATGTTTCGTATGAGGAGCAGCCAGTCAGGATTCTGGATAGGCGAGAGAAGGCCTTGCGTGGCAGGACTATCCCACTGGTATGTGTGCAGTGGAAGCACCACGGAGTAAAGTCGACCTGGGAGCGCGAGGATGAAGTTCGTGCGAAGTACCCCAGCCTGTTTGACCCTTGAGGTACGCCTGTTTCAAATTTGGAGGACGAAATTCTTTTTAGGGGGGTAGATGGTAATAACCGCCCCCTATCGATCCTGGTCGAACCGGAGGTTTTCGGCGAAAGTTGACTTTTTACCGAAAAAGTCAACCGATGACTCCGGAAGTCATTCGGGACCTTTCCGTGGCCCAAAAAGCTTAGCCTTCGTTATAGTTAGCTTAGTTGGGCCGTTTCCTTTCCGTTGACTATAATATTGGGAAAAGTCAACTCGGACCTTTTCTCGGTCAAACGCAATCCTATTAATAACTAATCCGATAAATTATTTGTGCTGGAATTATTTAAACTTGGAGTGGTCCCCACATGGACATAAGTTCATGTTTGCTTGGAAGGGAAGAAATTGTGGTGTTTTGCCCCATTTAACCTCCTTGGTATGCCTTGAAGGGATAAGAGTAAGGAGGGGCATTTTCGGGATTTCAACTCTAGGTTAAAGGCACAAATATCAAGAGCAATTCAGCTGATTTGTGCCTCTTGACAGATTTTGGAGAGAGAGAGAAAAGAGAAGAGAAGAGCTTTAGAAACTTGTGGAGGAAGAAAGGAGAAAAATGGTGGATTTTGGGGCTTGATCTCTACTCAAATCTCATCAAAAACATTGGATTCTTTTTCTACACTCCATTTCCAAGGTAAATCCATCTTTCTTTTTCGTTTTGGGTAGTTTTGGTTCATGGGTTTTGGAATAAAATGAACAATGGTTGGGATTTGAAGCTTTAATGCTGGATGATGTTTTTGGAGAAGGAAAGGAGTTAGTTGATTGTTTTAGCTTGATTTTGGAGCAGTTTTGATGAAATCCCTTTATGGGCATTGATTTGCTGAAGCTTTGGGTCTGTTTTGGAGTTTTGAGGTTTCATCAATGGAGGTTTTGAGAAGATTTTCGCAGAAAACGAGTTGGGGAAGAAGTGTTCCGGTCGGCACACAACGGAGCACGAAGAGGGTCAGGTTCCGGCACGGAATGCTTCCTGGAACGGGCTAGGTTGCGGCATGAAACTCGGCACGGAACGGGCTTGGTCCCAGCACGGCACGCCGCACGGACCGTGTCTGGTTCCGGGACAGTGCGCTGCGCGGACCGTGCCTGGTTCCGGGCCGGTCTGTGGCACGCGCTGGGTCTGGTTCCGGGTCAGTCTGTGGCATGAGTTGGTTCGGGTACCGTGCCGGTACATTGCATGGGCCGGGTCGGATTCCGGGCCAGTGGGCCATCCGAAATTGGGCCTCGTTTCGGCCCATTTAGTTGTTCTCGTCCTTAACACAACTGAATTAGTATTGATTCGAGTTTTTAATTGTGATTCAAGGCTTCAGACACGAGATCGACGGAAGAGGAGACCCGATGACATTGTAAAGTGGAGGAGGAAGCGAGCCAGGACGTCAGCAGCTAAGAGTTGGAAATGTTTACTTTTGAGGTAGGGAATGTAGCGAATACAGGTTTAATTGCGGAAAGTTACTAATAACCGGAAAGGTCCTAGTTCGCATATAAGATGTGATTCACTAGAATAGCCGCTTTCAATTACGTTAATAACCGGACGAGTCTTAGTTTGCATATAGGATGTGATTCACTAGATTAATCGCTTTCAATTCTTGGGAAATTGCCGTGTTAGTAGAATGGCCATGTCGAGCCTTAGGTTGTGTGCTGATTGGAATGTCATGATCTTTGATTGAGATGCATGATGTGTGACTTAGTGTCGATATGATTAAGAAACGTGTTATGTTGTACTCGGTGTAGCATGTTGTGGCTATGTGTGGGCAAGTGTGTCGTGATTGATGTGATGCGAATCTTTGGTTGTTATCTGATCGGGTGAGTGATAGACCGATTTGTGTGTTATGGTGTTTTGGCTCGGTTAGTATATCGTGGTTGAGTTATGGCATTGTGATGCGTGTTAGCCTCTTGATGTGTCTTCCAAGAGGAGGTGTGTCCGGTATGATACCTACACTGAGAGAGTATGCCGGTGTAGAGTATCGAGGACGAGGACAACTTAACCTTTACCCCGATGCTATATGGACCGGGAAGGCGTACGACCGAGGTATGTGCCGGTTAGTTATGCGTGAGACCTTAATTTTACGTGACGGGAAGACATCCGATTGATTGTATTGCCGGTCAAGTATGTTACCCCGAGTCTACGTGACGGAAAGATGTCGGGACTGATGCTCCGTGTTCCGGTACGACATAAATGGGACGGGTTGCGATAGCCGGTGATATTGGAAACGGTTGTGCTAAGTTATGTGTTTTATATGTGAGTGTGGTCTTGTGAGATTGATTGGTGGTTGGTACTTGTCCCGTGGGTGTCGTTAGTAGTTATGCTTTACTAGTATGCCCTAATTGGATGGTTACTCGTGGTATTGAACTGATGTTCACAACCTTTACTACTTTTCCTACTGAGCGAAAGCTCACCCCTTACCTTTTTGTTTTTCAGGTGTTGAGCGAGATCTGTGCTAGAGGGATTCTCGGCGCTTGGGAGCCATCGAGGGTCTTGTCTAGGGTCTAGTGACATACAATTTATTTTACTGAACCCTTTTACTATGTGTTTTTACCGAGCTGCTGACTCGTGTTATTACTTGGAGCTTTAAAATGTTATTTTGAGACCTTTTTCTTTATTAAACTACTTTCATTGTTTACTGTTTTAGTTCACGTCTCGAGTCCGGTCAAAACCGGATTTGGGGCGTGACAATACCTCGACGGAATGTTTCCAAAATTCGCTGGGAACGTTTGGTGAGGTAGTTTCAGCCAACGTTCTCAAGAGACCAAGCCGGAAAGGTCGCTTCTTTGGGTTTGCGGAGTTCAAGCTTAAGGAGTCGGCTGATCAAACGATAGAGGTTCTTAACATGTTCATTTTCAATGGTTATAGGTTGTTTGTAGCTTTTGCAATGTCTGGGAATAGGAGTGCTCGAGTTGAATCGCAAGCACCCTTGAATCTGAGCAGGTCGGCTATCTCTGATATAGTAATTAAGAAGACTGTTCCTGGTGTGGAGGAGACGGGTGATGGTGTCATGGCTGTCGTGGCTGCATCGCCAGTTCAGAGAGTGGATGCTTGGCACGTAGTGCAGTAGGCTCTAGAGAATCTCACAGATCCCGATGGTTCTGGATTGGGTTCTCAAATTCCCCTTGATCCTCGGGGGGAATCAGTTGAAACAGATACAATCAATCCCGTCCAAGATACTACATCTGCGTTCGTGGTTGATTGCTCTGTCTTGTCTCAGAAAAAAGAACTGTCCGAGCAGGCCCAGGATTCAGGTTTGGCTGGTGTTTCTAAACGAATTGAGATTGACTTGGGCTTGGTGTCTATTGTGGGTTCAGGTTTAGTAGCCTAGGACAGCGGAAGTCCATTTGAGCAGGATCATCCTCAGGATGGTGAACCGAACTCTGTTGTCGGGATTCAAGGTAGTCCTTGGAAGGAAGCCTTGTCAAAATCCATTATTTCTGAAGTTGAGCCAAATAGACGTGGACAACCAAAAAAGGGTCAATCGAAGTTGGTTGCCCCACCAGTTGTTTTATATCACACAAGAGCCAGGACTTCTGCTGATAAAGGGGTTAATTCGGGACATTTTATTGCGGACGTTGCGAAAAAAGATAACGCCGGGAATAGGAGTTATAGCAAGAAAGTTGGGAAAAGGCGGTTGATCTTTGTTCTTTGGCGTTCGATCAGTTTAATAAGGACTTTGAGGGTAGGAAGGACGAGGATTTCCTTGAAGAAAAAGATTTAACCATTGTCCCGGTCTCTAATTGGTTTACTTGTTTGAATCCAGATAGGAAGTAGGCAAGGTTTTTGTTTGCATCTTGTTTGGGTTTATTTTGTTTTTTGTTGCTTTGTATAGCTGTTTTGGTCTGAGGAAAAGGTCTTTTTGAGGATCTTTTCTTGCTTTGTACTATAGTCTTGTAGAACAATTGCTCAATAAAATTTTCGCTTATAAAAAAATGAAACCTTGGAAGAATGGGTCCGTAACGTACTTGCTTTGTTTTTAGACGTCCAAACAGAGGAGGGAGGTATTTCGGGTTTGTTACATTCTCGACGTCCTCCCCAGCGTACCAGGAAATGAAAAGTCACAACGGGTTCAAAGTTAACAGATACGTACTCTTCGTGGCAATAGCTCGTCCTCGAGCATCAGCGTCCGGCTTGGAAGAGGCACCGTCCGGCTTGGAAGAGAAAAACAGAGCATCCCAGGAAACTCATCTGCGTCCTGGCGATGTTGTGTTGGATGATCTTAAAGGCTCAGGTGCAGGTCTAGTTTTTGACGCGGCTAGTGTCCCTGACGCCGGTGCTACGACTGGCGATGTTCCTAATTCCGATTGCTTGTCTCTGGATTCTCGCAATTTGGGTATATTTTATTTTCAAACTTCCCTTAATGCTCGGGGCCTTCCGTTGATATAGATACTATCAATCTCGTCCTTGGCGTTGTTAATTCCGCGAATCCGTTTGAGTGCCCGAGCTTGTCTTGTAAAAACGAAGCAGGGAGCGGCGTGGTTTCAGCCGAAGTCTTGGAGCCTTTAGTGATGGGCTGAAGACAAGCCCTGTAAGAACCGCTCTCGGTCGAACCGGTAAATTCTGGCGAAAGTTGACTTTCGGCCAGAAAATTCAACCGATGACTCCGAGAGTCATTCGGGACCTTTCCGGGTCCCAAAAGCTTAACCGTCGTTACGGTTAGCTTAGTTGAGTCGTTTCCTTTCAAATGACTAATTTTACGAAAAAAGTCAACTTTCGGTCAAACTAAGCCTAATTCAATTAATTGAGTTGGAGTTTTATTAGGTGGAGGTGGTCCCTACATGGACACTTGTCCATGTTAGCTTGGAGGGGAAGAAAATGGGCTAAAAAGACCCATTTGACCCTCTTTATTTGGTCTTGAGAGGATAAGAGCAAGGGGGCACTTTAGAGGCTTCAACCTTAGGTTAAATGACTCAATTTTGGACCAATTCAGCTCATAACTCTTGGTGTGGCCAAAATATACAAGGGGAGGAGAGAAGAAGAGCTTACATTGAAGCTTGAAGAAGACGCAAGAGAAAGGAAGCTTCTTTAGAGCCATTTCTTCACCAAATCCTCTAAAAAAACATCACCATCTTCATCATCTCATCATTTCCAAGGTAAGTAAACTCTAACAATCTTCCTCGTGACATGATTGGTTGAATGTGATATGATTTTTGCCTTGTGATATGATCGGATGAATGATAGATCGATGTGGCGTGCTTGGTAAGGGCGTGGGTAAGTTGATGGTATGATGTGTTGGTATGTTTGGTATTGTACAGTATGATATATTGTTTACTTGCCCCGAGGTGTGTTTCCGGGAAGACACCTAGGCCGATGTGCGTTTCCGGTATGGTGTATTGTTGCTCGCCCCGATGTGCGTTTCCGAGAAGACATCTAGGCCGGTGTTCGTTTAGGGTATGATGTATGTTGTTTCACCCCGATGATGTGTGTTCCGGGAAGACATCTGGACCGAGGGGTATTCCGGTATGATGTATTCGTTTCACCCCGATGTTGTGTATTCCGGGAAGACATCTGGACCGAGGGGTATTCCAGTATGATGTATTCGTTTCACCCCGATGTTGTGTATTCCGGGAAGACATCTGGACCGAGGGGTATTCCAGTATGATGTATTCGTTTCACCCCGATGTTGTGTGTTCCGGGAAGATATCTAGGCCGATGTGCGTTTCCATTACGATATGTTGAGCTCGTGTGTGGATCGGAGTCTCGTGGTTTAATTATCTTATATTTCGGTATTCGTGTGTTTCTTTAGTTTGTTTCTATTGGCGATTAAGTTGTGTTTCTGTTGATCACTATCTGTGTTGTATTTTTAGTAAGTGTTACTAATCGAGAATTTTGGTGACGGAGCGGGAGTCTTTTTTCCATTTGCTACTTTTTCCTACTGAGTGTAAGCTCATCCCCTCTGTTTTTACTATTTTACAAGTTTCGTTGGCGAGTAGGCTTAGAGGACGTCTCAGGGCTCGGGAGCTCATTGAGGGTCCGGGGGATTACCTGTAGTACAGACGTACTTCCTTTTTCGTATTAAACATTGTTCTTATTTATTTGGATTTTAAATTTTGACTCGTATTATCATACTTTTATCCAGAGATTCATGTTACTTAAATTTTATTTTATCATTATTTTATTATCACTTTAGTTCATGTCTCGAGTCCGGTCAAAACCGGATTTGGGGCGTCACAATTTGGTATCAGAGCCTGGTTTTTCAAAACTTCGAACCGCACGTTAATTAGGTGGGTAGAGTTAGGTTGTTAAGGTTCTAGTGTTCGGTTACGCAAGTCGGAAACGTCCTACGTGTAGATCCGAGACGACGAGAGTCTCGGATGACGAAGTGTCTTGTTTGAGTCTTACCGTATATTGTGTTATGTCGTGTGCCTTGGTTGATCTGTTATGCCGATCGGTCGAGATCGAGGTCGGTTTAGCGAGCGATGCTCGTTGCTGTTTAAGACATGTTTGTCAAGTGATCTTTTATTGGGTTGCCGCCTTGGTCGGCCGTTGATTGATTGGTTAAATCGAAATATTGACTGGGACGGGTGGTAATCGTGTAAGTACCGAGACCCGAGGTGTATAGCTTCGATGATTTGCTGTGTGTTGTGGTTGTGCTGAATGCTTGGTGCAGGTTGCGTATTGAATGTCCCGCTTAGGCGGATGGTTAGTAGAATATTCAAGGGATAACACCAGAAAATAACTATCGTTTGACTTCCTAGTACAAATCACAACTATAGACTTTCTTATCGTCCATAGTACACAGTCCCGTTAGTTAAATTACCACAAACACATGAATTCCGTCCAAAAACACGGAATATCCTGTGTTTTTGAATAGAATATTCCGTGTTTTGAACAGAATATTCCAGAATATTCCATGTTTTTGGACATAATTCATGGTTTGTGGTAATTTAACTAACAGGACTGTGTACTATGGACGATAAGAAAGTCTATAGTTGTGATTTGTACTAGGAAGTCAAACGATAGTTGTTTTCTGGTGCTATCCCAATATTCAAACGAGTCATGCCCAAGTTTCTGCAAAATTGAAGTGTTTGTACTATCACGGTCCGACTTTGGGGCGCCACTATAGTCGAACGTGATAGGGGGACGTCAAGTGGTTACAACGTAATTCGGGGACGCATGAACCGGGTTGTAACGACATGATGTCGACATGAATGTTGTGTTAGAAAGAGAAAGGTGTTGAGAACCTGTGGAAATGAGTTAGTGCGGAGACTCTATGGAATTGTTGTGTGATGTGAACGATAAACTATGTGACTTGTTTAAAATTGTGAAACTGCGTGAGTGACCTTGCGGGACGCACAAGGGTGCGGGGTTTCCCTGGTTGTGGCAAACCAGTTATGATTATGCTGAGTTGTGGTATGTTGATTGATTAGCGTGTGACTTGTGAACTTGTGTGAACATTAGCGATTTAAGCGAGTCATTTTTATACGAACTTTAGGACTCATCACGTGCGTTTATCCGTGCAGCGGATACAAGAGATATGGCTCGCACCTACATCCCGAGAGGCACTAGAGGCCGCCCAGCTAGGGCCCAGGGGCAGCCACCTGCCGTTGAGCAGGCAGGGGCAGCGAGTGTCCAGGGTGCTTCCTCTGAGGAGAACGAGAGAGATGAGGCTGGACCATCAGGGCTACCGCCCAGAGGTCCTCCGGTCGCAGAGCCGACCTAGGCGACCGCTCTAGAGGAGCTAGTTCACACAGTTCTCGCGGCGATCAGCGCCCAGAGGGAGACTGCAGCACCGGCACTAGAGACTGTGCCTGCTGCCACTACAGTTGCTGCTGTGAGACCGAGTCAGGCAGATGGTTACACAGCCCAGACGCTGAGTGACTTCCTCAGGCTGGGTACACCTATCTTTTCCGGGGAGTCAGATCCCGAGGCAACCGAGAGATGGCTGGGACAGATCACCCGCAATTTGGATACGTTGGGGATCGTAGATGATCACATGAGAGTATCCTTTGCATCATTCCAACTTGGGATGAGGCATACTATTGGTGGCAGCGCGAGCAGCGCAGGGTTGGAGACGACTTTCAGTTGTTCGGAAGACTGTTCGTGGAGCAGTATTTTCGAGATCAGCCCGTGAGGACAGACATCAGCAGTTCCTGGAGCTGTGCCAGAGGGGGATGTCTGTATCGGAGTATGAGGCGAGGTTCACTTCCCTGTCTCGCTTCGCAATAGAGATGGTGCCGACTGAGGCACTCCGATGTAGACGATTCGAGGGGGGCTCCTTCCGTCGATCGTGGACCGAGTCATTGCCTTTAGGATTGAGGTGTACACTGAGCTAGTGGACCAGGCACTAGCAGTGGAGCGGCACTTCCGAGAGACCGCCAGGGCTCGGGAGAATAGACCGAGACCGAGTGGCTTTCTGAGGCCGTCTGAGGGCCACGATCCGAGGAGGCAGAGGACCTCAGGATTCTTCCCTCCACATTCCCAGTCTGGTGGGATGCGACAGGTGGGAGCAGTAGCGTCCGTTGGACCTGCCCCGCTAGCGTAGTTTTGCCCACTGTGCAGGCAGTTGGGTCATCTAGGCCGAGATTGCCCGATGAGTGGTGGACCTACAGATCGCCCAGCGGGTCGTCCGACGAGGGTCGAGGAGAGGCCGCGTGCCGTTGAGAGGACATGGTACCACTGCGGCCGACTTAGACACATATCCACCGTGTGTCCCGACCGGGTTGGAGGAGGACCAGTGCAGCGACCACAGTAGACGCAGCCCAGCCAAGCACCTTCGTTTCGCCCACGCCAGGCTCAGGCTCCGAGAGCCCCACGGCAGACAGCGGGTACGCCAGCGCAGAGACATCAGCAGAGGGTTCCACAGCAGACGACCCTTCCACAACCCCCGAGGGGAGGACCTCAGACACCACAGGGTCGGGTGTATGCTGTCACTGACTCTAGAGCAGAGGGAGTCACTCCGGTCATGAGACCACTCAGGGTACGTGCTTGCTTTACAATTCCTGGGCATCCTTGTTATTTGATACGAGAGCATCACATTCTTTCATCTCTTCTTCTTTCTCTGGTATGCTGGGACTGAGGGTAGAGCCTTTGAGTCGACCTTTATGTCTTTACACCCCGGTTACGGGAGATGTAGTCCTGAGTAGCGTATGTCGTGCATGCGAGATTAGAGTGGCTGATTGCCCTTTTTCTGGTAATTTGCTTGTGTTGGACATGACGACATTTGATGTGATCTTGGGGATGGACTGGCTCGCGAGGTACCGAGCGTCGATCGATTGCTATCGACGGCAGGTGACAGTAGTATCGGGCGACACGATCGTCACTTGTGTCTTGGGTAGTAGGAGCGGAGTTCTCCTTTCTGCATTGACCGTGGGAGATGAGGCGGAGACCGTGTAGAGTAGAAAGCTGCCGCGATGGTGTTTGAGTTCCCATAGGTCTTTCCGGAGGAGCTGTCAGGATTACCGCCGGCGCGCGAGGTTGAGTTCAGGATCGACTTGATACCGGGGATGACGCCGATATCCATGGTACCGTACCGGTTTGCACCAGCCGAGTTGGTCGAGCTGAAGCGACAAATCGAGGAGCTTCGGGAGAAGGGATTTATCCGTCCGAGCGCTTCACCATGGGCAGCACCCGCCCTCTTCGTGAAGAAGAAGGGTGGAGCGCTGAGGATGTGCATCGATTACCGGAAGTTGAACCGGGTCACGGTGTAGAACCTCTACCCGATGCCGAGGATCGATGACTTGTTCGATCAGCTAAGAGGAGCGAATTGCTTCTCGAAGATTGATCTGTGATACGGGTATTATCATTTGAGGGTTCGGGAGGAGGATGTGGCGAAGACCGCATTTCGGACTCCGTATGGACAATACGAGTTCCTGGTGATGCCGTTCGGGCTGACGAACGCGCCTGTAGCGTTTATGGACCTGATGAACGGTATCTTCCGACCCTACTTAGACCAGTTTGTCGTGGTGTTCGTAGATGATATTCTGATTTCAGTTTTGACTTTGTTGAGGAGGCGCATGTGGAGCACCTGAGTTCAGTTTTGACTTTGTTGCGTACTCACCAGTTGTACGGCGACCTGGAGAAGTGCGAGTTTTGGCTCGCCGAGGCGAAGTTCCTCGGGCATGTTTTGTCCCGAGAGGGTATACTGGTCGATACGGCGAAGATCGACGCAGTCTCAAAGTGGGCGCGGCCCACGAGTGTATTCGAGATCCGCAGCTTCCTAGGCTTGCCATGATACTATCGACGGTTCGTCCAGAACATCTCACGCCTGGACGCGCCGATGACTGCCCTGACACGCAAGGGAGCCGAGTTTGTGTGGACTGATGAGTGTGAGCACTCCTTCACCGAGCTGAAGTCTCGTCTGACTATCGTACCCGTGTTGATAGTGCTGGAGCGCGGGGTCGGATATGATGTGTATTGTGATGCGTCCGGTGAGGGACTAAGGTGTGTATTGATGCAGTCCGGGAAGGTAGTTGCTTATGGCTCCATACAGTTGAAGATACATGAGCTCAACTACCCTACACATGACTTAGAGTTGGCAGCAGTCGTCTTCGCTTTGAAGAGCTGGCGACACTACTTGTATGGAGAGCGATTCCGGGTGTTCTCGGATCACAAGAGTCTCAAGTACATCTTCTCCCAACGAGACTTGAACATGCGCCAGAGATGATGGATGGAGTTACTTGAGGAGTACGACTTCGAGCTACTCTACCATCCGGGAAAGGCGAACGTTGTCGTCGATGCTCTGAGTAGGAAGTCGACTCACTGCCTTTCCAGTATATCAGTCCGAGAGTGGGACATGATGGAGGAGTTGAGCTCGTTCAGACTTGAGTTGGATGAGGTCACCGATGGCGTGGCTATGTGTTCGATGGTGGCTTAGCCCACACTAGTTGGTCGAGTGCTGGAGGCGCAGGCCGAGGATGCCGAGACGGTAGAGATCCGGGAGAGGATTAACAGCGGCGTTGGCGTTGAGTGCTGGGAGCAGGGTACTGATCTGGGTCTACGTTACCGAGGAGGACTGTTTGGGCCACATAGATGTAGAGACGATGTTTTGAGAGAGTCTAATCACTCACGTCTTGCTGTGCACCCGGGTGGCACCAAGATGTATCGGGATGCCAGGCGGCAGTTCTGGTGGAGCGGGATGCGGAGAGCGATTGTAGAGTTTGTCACGACATGCCTCACTTGTCAGCAAGTGAAGGCCGAGCATCAGCGTCCCGCCGGTCTATTGCAGCCACTACCGATCGTGCAGTGGAAGTGGGAGCACGTCACGATGGATTTCGTGTATGGCTTACCGAGGTCGCCGAGAGGGCACGACGTTTTTTGGTTAGTGGTCGAACGCCTGACCAAGTCGGCGCACTTCTTAGCCATGAGGATGACCGACACGGTGGATACGCTCATCCGTTTGTACGTTCGAGAGATTATCCGACTTCACGCGGTGCCGGTGTCGATCATGTCCTACAGAGATCCTCGATTCACCTCCATGTTTTGGAAGAGTTTGCAGAGAGCATTGGGGACCGAGGTCCTACTTAGTACAATGTACCACCCGCAGACAGATGGTCAGTCAGAGCGCACGATTCAGATCTTGGAGGACATGCTGCGGGCGTGTGTGTTAGACTTCCGAGGATCATGGGAGGATCACTTACCATTAGCCGAGTTCGCCTACAACAATATCTTCCAGGCCTGTATCGGGATGGCACCGTTTGAGGCGTTGTATGGTAGGCCGTGCAGATCGCCCGTGTGTTGGGCAGAGGTAGGAGACAAGAGTTTGCTTGGCTCGGAGCTTGTCCGGGAGACGACCGAGAAGGTCGCATTGATCGGGGAGCGGTTGAAGACCGCGCAGAGCCAACATAAGAGTTGTGAGGGTATACGACGCCGGCCTCTTGAGTTTGCAGTTGGTGATCATGTGTTTCTGAGGGTGAGCCCGAAAAAGGGGCTAGTGCCGTTCAACCGCGGCGGAGGCAAGTTGGCCCCGCGGTTTATCAGACCTTTTGAGGTTTTGGGCAGAGTTGGAGCCATTGCTTATCGCCTTGCATTGCCACTGTAGCTTGGGAACGTTCATAACGTCTTCCACGTTTCCCAACTGCGGAAGTACACTGCGGACCCCTCCCACATTATTGAGTGGATGGACATCTAGGTAGTTGAGGATGTTTTGTATGAGGAGCAGCCAGTCAGGATTCTAGATACGCGAGAGCAGGTCTTGCATGGCAAGACAATCCCATTGGTACGGGTGCAGTGGCGAGACCACGGAGCAGAGTCGACCTAGGGGCGCGAGGATGAGGTTTGTGCGAAGTACCCCAGCCTGTTCGACCCTTGAGGTACGTTCGTTTTAAATTTCGAGTACGAAATTCTTTTAAGGGGGTATATTGTAAGAACCGCTCCCGGTCGAACAGGTAAATTCTGGCGAAAGTTGACTTTTGGCTGAAAAAGTCAACCGATGACTCTGGGAGTCATGCGGGACCTTTCCGGGACCCAAAAAGCTTAGTCGTCGTTACGGTTAGCTTAGTTGGGTCGTTTCCTTTCAAATGACTAATTTTACGAAAAAAGTCAACTTTCGATCAAACTAAGCCTAATTAAATTAATTGAGCTGGAGTTTTATTAGGTGGAGGTGGTCCCTACATGGACACTTGTCCATGTTAGCTTGGAGGGGAAGAAAAGGGGCTAAAAGACCCATTTGACCCTCTTTAGTTGGTCTTGAGAGGATAAGAGTAAGGGGGCACTTTAGGGGCTTCACCCTTAGGTTAAATGACTCAATTTTGGACCAATTCAGCTCATAACTCTTGGTGTGGCCGAAATCTACAAGGGGAGGAGAGAAGAAGAGCTTACATTGAAGCTTGAAGAAGAAGCAAGAGAAAGGAAGCTCCTTTAGAGTTATTTCTTCACCAAATCCTCTCAAAAACATCACCATCTTCATCATATCATCATTTCCAAGGTAAGTAAATTCTAACAATCCTCTTTCAATCATTTTTGGGTTGTGGGTTTTCTTAGAAATTGCATGAACTTGTTGGGTTTTGATTATTGTTTGTTGGATGATGGTTTAGTGAAGATAAGTAGAAGTTTTAGCTAGAAATTTGTGAGTTTTGATTGTTTTGATGGAACCCTTGTTGAATATTGAGGTTTGGGGGTTTGAGTGACTGATTTTGGAGTTTGATGAGGTTAGAAATGGAGTTTTTGAAGTAGATTTTTGTAGAAACGTAGTTGGGGAAGAAGGAGTTGGGTCTGCCCTCTGAGCGCACGGTCCGGGCTCGGTAGCGGCCCTCTGAGCGGCACGGTCCGGGTCCCAGACCGGCCCTCTGAGGGGCACGGTCCGGGCCTGGTGCCGGGCCTCTGAGCGGCACGGTCTGGGCCTGGTTCCGGGCCTCTGAGGGGCACGGTCCAGGCCTGGTTCCGGGCCTCTGAGGGGCACGGTCCAGGCCTGGTTCCGGGCCTCTGAGGGGCGCGGTCCGGGTCGGGTGTTGCATCTGTGGGCTGCCCAAAGTGGGCCTTGGTCGGGCCCAATTTACCCTTTGGTCCAAGTTTGTCGTTGAGGGTAGTTTAGGTATTTTCTCATTAAAACCGCCTTTGTTTGTTCGTTAATTTTAATATTAAATTGTGATCCTAGAATTTGGACCCGAGCTCGGAGGAGGAGACTTCTAGGCGTTCACGTTGACTAAGCTTTTGGAGAGCACTTAAGGTAGGGAAGAATAGTAAATTCCGCTTTAATTAAAGAATGTTAATAGTATGCATATAGGGCGTTAATAACCGGTAAAGTCTTAGCTTGCATATAGGATGTGATTAACTAGAATAATCGCTTTCAATTATGGGAATTGTCGTGCTGTAGAATCACATGTGGCCATGTCGAGCCTTAGGATTGATTGTTGGTTTTGTTTGATTGTGGTTAATAATCCTTAGATGTCGGTGTATAGTTTATCATTTGGTTAATCTAAGAATCATATTAAACTATATGAATTACGATGAACGTGATATGAATGGTTGCTTCGTGACATGATTGGTTGAATGAATGTGTTGAATGCGATATGATTGTTGCCTTGTGATATGATCGGGTGAATGATAGACCGATGTGGCGTGCTTGGTAAGGGCGTGGGTAAGCTGATGGTATGATGTGTTGGTATGTTTGGTATTGTACGGTATGATATATTGTTTACTTTCCCTGAGGTGTGTTTCCGGGAAGACACCTAGGTCGATGTGCGTTTCCGGTATGATGCATTGTTGCTTGCCCCGATGTGCGTTTCCGAAAAGACATCTAGGCCGATGTGCGTTTCCGGTATGATGTATGTTGTTTCACCCCGATGCTGTGTGTTCTGGGAATACATCTGGACCGAGGGGTATTCCGGTATGATGTATTCGTTTCACCCCGATGTTGTGTGTTCCGGGAAGACATCTGGACCGAGGGGTATTCCGGTATGATGTATTCATTTCACCCCGATGTTGTGTGTTCTGGGAAGAAATCTAGGCCGATGTGCGTTTCCGGTACGATATGTTGAGCTCGTGTGTCGATCAAAGTCTCGTGGTTTAATTATCTTATATTTCGGTATTCTTGTGTTTCTTTAGTTTGTTTCTATTGACGATTAAGTTGTGTTTCTGTTGATCTCTATTTGTGTTGTCTTTTTAGTAAGTGTTACTAATCGAGAATTTTGGTCACAGAGCAGGAGTCTTTTTTCCATTTTCTATTTTTTCCTACTGAGCATAAGCTCATCCCCTCTGTTTTTACTGTTTTACAGGTTTCGTTGGTGAGTAAGCTTAGAGGACGTCTCAGGGCTCGGGAGCTCATTGAGGGTCCAGGGGATTACTTGTAATAGAGACGTACTTCCTTTTTCGTATTAAACATTGTTCTTATTTATTTTGATTTTAAATATTGACTCGTATTATCATACTTTTATCAATAGATTCATGTTACTTTAATTTTATTTTATCATTATTTATTATCATTTTAGTTCACGTCTCGAGTCCGCCCAAAACCGGATTTGGGGCGTGACAAGCCCAGGTTCTGTTGGACTCAAGCCCAGATCAGTGTTGCCCAACAACAGTGGCAAAACATAGTGTGACAACCTTATCCGAAAAGCCCCAGGTGTTGGCCCGTGAGGATCCAGGTTTAGCTGGTGTTTTTAATCGAATTAGGACTGATTTGGGCCCGATAGTATCTGTTGTGGGCTCGGGTTTAGTAGCTTAGGATAAAAACGGTCCATTTGAGGAGGTTCATCCTCGGGGTGGTGAAACGAACCTAGACATCGGGTTTCAAGGTAGTCCATGGAAGGAAGCCTTGACAAAACTACCGATCTCTAGGGTTGAGCCTAAGAGACTTGGACACCCCAAGAAGGGTCAGTCGAAGTTGATTGGTCAACCTGTTGTTGTTTACCAGGCAAGAACTCGGACTTCTACTGATAAAGGGGATAAATCGGAACGTTTCATTGTGAACATTGCGAAAAAAGATAGCCCAGGTAATTAGAGTTTTAGCTTAAAAGTTGGGAAAAGGCAGCTGATCTTTGTTCTTTGACGCTCGATCAGTTCAAGAAGAACTCCGAGGGTAGGAAGGACGAGGATTACCTTGAACCGTTTTCAGAACAAGCTCTTACCCATGTTCCGGTCTCTAACCGTGTTTCTTGTTTAAACTTGGATAAGAAGTAGGCAAGGTGTTTTGTTTGCATCATGTTTTGTTTCTGTTTTGTTTTTGTTCTGTGTAGCTGTAATGGTCTGAGGAAAAGGTCTTTTTAGATCTTTTCTTTCTTTGTTCTATAGCCTTGTAGAACATTTGCTCAATGAACTTTTAGCTTATAAAAAAAACTTTTCCACGAATTCTTTTAGTTTTAAGGACACTGATACGAAAAAAGTAGTTTACAATTACAACACAATATATTTTTAAAGTTAAAAATTGCAACTTATTTTTTTAAAGTATAGTTATAGAGGAGAAATCAAATACAAATCATGTCTTAACCTAAAAACTAGATAATCAATCTAAGTCATCCATTTTAAAAATGGATGGATTCGATGCAATTGAGTAGTTGACTTGTGACTGCAAAAAATAGCATTTTTTAGTAAGTGGTAAGGGCTTTTTAGTAAAACTATCATATTATTTTTTTAATCAATTCACTAATTTAATTTTTCCCGCTTCGTTTGAACTCCGATTGGCTTTAAACTTGCGCCATTAGTTTTGTTTTTTTAAGGGATTTAAATCAAGATCAGTCATGAATATATTTTGAAGCATGAAAAAAAAAATTATTTCGGTGTTGATTTTTTTTTAAAAAATATGGGTAATTTTATCAACACTTTGCTCTAGATTTATCAACACTTTTACACTGGTTTTATCAACACTTTACACTGGTTTCATCACCTCATTTTCCAAAACTGATCATGATTTTTATCATCTCATCACGTGCTTTTTATGAACACCAGTTTTATCAACACTAAACACTATATTTATCATTAAGTTACATGTGTTTTTATCACCCCATCACATACTTTTTTATCAACGCTATACTTTAGTTATCACATTTATTATCAAAATTGAACATCGCGTGCTTTTTATGAACACTAGTTTTATCAACACTAAACACTAGGTTTATCATTCAATTACGTGTGTTTTATCACCCCCATCACATGTTTTTTTTGAAGAATGAATTTTTTTTATTTCGGGGCTGGTTTTTATAGAAATTATATCTGGCTAATTTTTATCAACACTTTGCTCTGGTTTTATCAACACTTTACACTGGTTTTATCAACACTCTACACTGGTTTTATCACCTCATTCTCCAAAACTGATCATGATTTTTATCATCTCATCAAGTGCTTTTTATGAACACCAGTTTTATCAACACTAAACACTATATTTATCATTAAGTTACATGTGTTTTTATCACCCCATCACATACTTTTTTTATCAACGCTAAACTTTAGTTTATCACACTAATTATCAAAATTGAACATGGTTTTTATCACCTCAGTACATGTTTTTATCAACATTTAGCACTAGTTGATACCTCCGATATAAAACATTTATTAGTGAAGATTTATCAACACTCAACATTATTTTTATCACTCCGCTATACCTTTTTATTTTCAAGCTCCAAAATATATTCATGATTGATCTTGATTTAAAGCCCTTGAAAAAATAAAAATATTGGCGCAAGTTTGAAGCTAATCGGAGTTCAAACGAATTGGGAAATATTAAATTAGTGAATTGGTGAAGAAAAAAAATGGACACTTGTCCACATGACACCATGCTTTTACAATTATGTTCTTGCTTGTGTGAGAAAGGATGAAAGTGGCGTGAGTTTAGGTGAAATTGGGGTGATGATGTGGCATCATGGTGAATGTTGGATGTTAGGTGTGTGTGGCTAGGATTGGTTCTCTACTTTTTAGGTTAAGAGTGGTTTGTAGCTGATTTCACCTCTAAAATTACAACATATAATCATCCGTTCTTTTTACTTCGTGTACATATTAGTTGGTTTGTACATCGTCTACAAAATTTTCCAAAAGAATGACTTGAATATCTGGACGAATGGATTAAATATATGTAAAACTATCTTTCCCTTACTATATTATTATTTGACCCCTTTAATCTGGTAAAAATAGTATGACAGGATTATATAGCAGAGGAATGGACGCGCGAGAATAACGGTTGATGAAAAAACTACATTTTCTATTTTTTACTCTGTTTTTAAAATTAGAGAAAACAACTAGGCCATATCTGTTTTATTTTGTTCTTCCCCACAACTTGCCTTAGACAAAATCTGACATTCGCAACTATATATACAGAGATAAAATAAAGCTTCTATCGATCTCTCTGCCCTAGCTACATATCTAGGGTAGAGAGACCTTTGGCCCTATCGTATCCATATATTTACATTTTGCGAACTCTATGGCCTTTCAAGATTTTGACTTGGTTACGGACCACAAGAAAGCCGAGAGGCGGCGCAAGTGTAAACTTTGGATCGTTATAGCTGCCATCGTAGGTGTCCTTGTCGCCGTCATGATAGCTATAACAACGGTCTTGGTGATTCCACATATTATTGTGGGTGATGCGAAAGACTCCAACACCCACGAAAATACTGCTAAGCCCATACCAAAACCACCTCAGGCAGTAGACTCCCAACCTCAACCTTCTCCAGCTAGACAAAATGATGATCAAGAAAGCAAGAGGAAACGGGAGGGAAATGCCATAGACAACAAGAAACACGAAGAGAATAACACATCAACCGAACAAAGATCCGATCATAAAAATGGAGGAGATGATAAGAAAGCCGAGGATGGCAATGCCGATCACCACGGTCATTACAAAAACGCTGGAGAAAATAAGAAAAGTGACCATGGAGAAAAAGGAAGTGGTAACCACGTTGGAGACGATAATAAAAACAACGATAGTAGAGTTGGCCACAAGAAAACCGACAAAAATAACAACGAAAACAAAGGCGAGGAAGATAGGAATGGAAGCAACGATAAAGGTGCCGAGGTTAAAGAAGATGAGAATGGAAGCGACGACAAAGGTGCTGACGATAAGAAAGGAAAAGATATCAAGGATAAAGACGGGGCGGACAAGAAGAAGTTACGAACCACACAAAGTTTGTGAAGCTATGTGCCATTGTACAGACTACACAAAAAGGAGTGAATCGTCCTTCGATGTAGTAAGAACTTGATATGCTCGACGGTCTGTAAAATTGTGAATTGCAACATACTTAAACTACCAATTTTGTTGTACTTTGAAAGGCCGTGGCATGGTAGTCTCGCATACTTTGTGATACTACCGCATACATCTTCCTTCTCCTTTAACAGACATTTAAATTAGTCAACACACTGTAAAAGTTAGTGAAAAGATATTTTCCCAAAAAATAAACCATGGACCCGGCCCGAGCTCGGAACTTGAACTCGTCCCAACCCACACCCACGCCACGTCCTTTCGGTCGGTGACGGTACACCCGAAGGTTGGCAGGTGATGCAAAACCCAATCTCAAAATCCTTAGCCCAATATCTTGTACAAGAGATGATGTTAAATCCTTTTCATAAAGTAAAGATGCCTCCACTCAACCATGAGTTTGATCAATCCATATTCTATTTATTTTCTCTAAAACATCCTAACAAGCAGCTTCATGCACTACTCCATTCGTTTACCAGAAAAACAGAGGCAAGGGATAAAACCATCGAACAATCAGAGAAGGTCAACAAGGACCTCTCAAAACCAAACAGATACAGCCCTCATATCTAGATTTTCCAAACCTAAAGAGAACCAGAGTTCAACCTAACAAGGGGGAACAAATACAGACACGAGCGTTCCTCCATGGAACCTCTTAAACAACCTACAAACAGGGACACTCAAAGAGAAAAACAAAAACAAAATAGACACGAGCATCCCAATACTGGAATCTTAACAACCCCCGAAGAGAACCAAACAAAACAGGTTGAAACCACTTGATCCAAACAACATCTAAAATATACAATATATGTCAATTTTATATAATGGCTACAATAATTTCCCCATATAACGAGTCCAGTTTCTTTTTCTTAATATCTTGAATCACCTCAACACATCAGACTCTATCACGGATGCTCGAATATTATTAGCCACACAAAACTCATCCCCTTTTAACATTATGCTTTCAGTAGCGCCAACCTCAAATAGTCTAGAAAGGAATTCACAACACTCCTACCAAAGCCCCACACCAATCCCAAGTTACCACTGGTTGAATGGCACACCATTAAGATTTCAGTTCCAAAGATTGTTCCATCTTAGTACACAAAAAAGGCCATGATATCACAGTTTATGATTAATGGAGATTGGATTCTGGTGTTTAGAAGATACTTGAGAAGATGGGAGAAAGGACAATTCTTACTCCTCAACAATTTATTAAATCAGCAGCCTTGTTTAAATACTAGAGAAGATATTATAGCTTGGAAGGTGGATGAGAAAGGGTTTTCAGTGGCTAAAATGTATCAAACTCTTGATTCAACCACAAATTCATCTTTGGATTGGCCTGCATTACTCTGGTCATCACTGGTTCCTCCAAATAAATTTGGTTCTGCTCGGTTGGTCTGCATGCAAGCTATTCCCACAAAGTGCTTCTTATTGGCCAGGGGTCTCTATTCCTCAAATATTTGGTGTCCTCTGTGCAAAGAAGAACCAGAGGAAACTGATCATTTACTTTTAGGTTGTAACTTTTCTTGGCAAATTTGGAAACTATGTCTAAATTGGTGGGGGATATCAATTGTTGTGCCTGAAAATATGAAAGACTGGATCATCTTTTGGAGACAACTTGGCTCATACAAATCCAAAAAACAATGGTGCATGTTTGCTTTGGTCATCATCTGGAGAATTTGGCTTTGCAGGAATGATATCATCTTCAATTGTACTACTACCACTCCCTCTGATGTCTTTCAACTGATCCTAAGTGATTCTTATCAACTATTGGGGGCTAAATTCAGGTCTGGGGGAGACTCTTTCCCTTTCACTGCTTGGATAAATTTTCCTACTCTTTGCTATAAAAGGGGGAGGTTTCAGGGTCACTTATTGGATGCCTGAGCTCCTAATTGCCTTATATAGCATTAGAGTTCTTGGGGGTTTAGGGGTGTTTCAGGGTGGTTTTGGTTTTTATTTCTAGTTGCAGGTCTACTTTGGGGGGTTTAATTTTGATCTTGAGTGTGGGATGAGTGGTTGATCCAATTCTGGTACTGAGGGTGAATAGATTATTTTAGGTTGAGTGGTTTTTTTGAGGTATGCTGAATCAATATTCAGTACTGGTTTTGTTCCATGGGCTATTTTGTTTGATGTTTTTTGCAGCCCCTCCACTTTGCTGCAGAAGACCTACAAAAGAATTGGATTGGCCACTATAACTGTTGGAGTGTCTAATTCTGAAGATCAGGATTTGTTGTTACTGATCATCTACCTCTTTGGGTGGTACTGACTTACAAGACACATTTTGAGACTTGTTGATTTTTTTGGTTTGCAACTTTGTGATTAATGTGGTTTTTGTATACTGGTGACAGAACAAGTTTTGGTGTGTTGTATGTATAAGTTTAGTGGGTTTGAGACAACTGGTTTGATACCATTTCTGCTGCAAGAGTTGATGTTTAGGTTTGAATTTGTAGTAGTAGAGTTTGAACTATTAGTAGAAGTACTAGGTGCTTCAAATTTTGGTTGTAATAGGGATTTTGTTGGTTTTGTTTGCCGCACAAGTTTGGTGTTCTAGGTTCCCATAATGGGGCAACCTTTGTTTGTAAGCCTCGAGGGAATTTCCCTTTGCCTTGACCATTTTCTTAAAGGCTTGGTATGAATAACAAAAATTGCCGATAAAAAAAAACACTAATGCCTATCCCGCCCAGACGAACACTAGCATCGATGTTGAGCTTTAAAGTACTGATCCTCGGTACAATTTAGGGGTAAATTTGAAAATAGCTTTAACACATAAGTTATTTTGCAAACTAGCCTCCTTCGACTATGTTTATGCTCTATAGCCTTCTCATTTAATAAAACTTGTTGCATTTTATTTTTACTCTTACACTATTTTGTAATATGTACAATTAACCCCTTTTTGTTTCCTTAAACCTTCACCGTAAAATGAAACCCAAAAAAGAAAGTTTTCTCCCCAACCTCCTCCCGTGCTTCCCGTGCGCCGACCATTGACCCTGCTCTACAAGTGTTTTGTCTATTTGTTTGCTCTGAATCATCCTCTTTCATTGGTTACTCTCATCTCGTTATCTTATTCGTCTTCTTTCGTCTTGAGCAAGTAAGCAAGTGAATTTAAATTTCTTCTTTTCTAGGAAGAAATTGTGTTGAGAGCCTTATGTGAAGATGGAATTTGAGGGGTAGCCTTCGTAATTTGTCATTCCGGTTTTATTCATTTATTTTCTTTTTTTAATAGAAAAGGTATGAAAGGACCAAAAAACACTTTCAACTTTATTTTCCTCCAACCCCGACCCCACGTCTTCATCTTCTTCTTCCTTATTCGATTCTCGGGCATTCAAAAAAAAAGCAAAAACCGACGACCTCTCCTCTCCTCTTCGTCTTCATCCTCTCGCTCTCTACAAATATCGACGGCGCCGACTCCATCTCAGTCGCGAGGAGGTTCAACGTTGTCAACTACTCCTTTCAGGTATGAATTTGGGTGTTTGTTTATTTGTTTAGGTAACTGCTAGAGTTTGGTTCATCGCTGGTGAATGGGTGGGAAATCGCCGGTGATGATGCCCAATGCCGGAAAAAGGCCAAAACCCCGCCGAGTTACTTTAAATCGGCGGCGGATTGAACCCATAGTGCCACGTTTTTGCCTGGCCGAGCAAAACCTAATTCTGGCCGATTGACATCAATCGGCCAGTGAAGTCAACTCCGAGGATTGGGTCAATCCTCCGCTCCGTCGATTGATATCAATCGGCCAGTGAATTCAACTCCGAGGATTGGGTCAATTCTCCGCCGAGGTTGAACTCAATCCTCCTCCGAGGATCGGGTCAATCCTCCGCTCTGCCGATTGATTTCAATCGGCCAGTGAAGTCAACTCCGAGGATTGGGTCAACCCTCTGCCGAGGATTGGGTCAACCCTTCGCCGAGGATTGGGTCAATCCTTCGCCGATTGGTGGAGTAGTTCCATTGAGATGCTCTCTGGAATTTTCGATCGGCGTAATTATGGCCGATCGGCGAATGACACACATGCCTTATCAAATTTGAATCAGTTATTATAATCACTTATGATTTATCAGTTATTATAATTTAATTATACAATTGTTAACTGGTTGTCAACTTCTTTTAACTATTTGGGTTGTTATCTACATACTCCTTATCTAGCAGGGAATTGTGCTAAAAATGGCTGGCAGTCATGCTTCAAAAATGCAAGGAATAGAATGAAGCAATGATGATAGTGTGACTGGGTCAGTTGCCAGTGCAACCCCCTCTTAGCACCCGAACCGGTGTCGTCGACTTCGAACTGAACTCAAAGAACATGAGGTGTTCGATTGTCGGATCACCATGAGATGTGGGTACGAAAAATGGGTGAAGAACCAGAAGGCGTTAAGGGATGCTTATGGGCCCATATATGAAGCTATTGAGCAGGGTCCATTCGGTAAGTTCATGAACTTACCGACGAAGTTTGTGTTGGGTTTTAACATACATAAAGCAGCGGAAAATTAAAAAATTAATTTACAACCCAAAATCCGGATCCGTGTAATTCGATTAACCGATAAGAAAAGCGAATAGAAATGGTTACCTCTTGTAATTTTGATGCCTGGTTCAAGACGGGGACCCTTGATTAGAAACGCTTCCGTATTCTTTTGCGATCGAGACGTCTCCAACAGGATTCGTCCTCTGTACGTATCCACACGAATAATGCCCGATCGAGTGTGCTAGCACTATAGTTCTCAGAAACAATTTTGAGAAAGACAAGTGTGAAAATGTATATTCTATAAAAAAAACTATCTTGTTTTCTCTTATCACACGCATATTTCCAAATCAGAGAAAAAAAATTGTTTCTATACAACCTATTTCTTTTTAAAACTTAATCGTGATAAGAAACCCCAAAATAGCACTAGTCCACTATTTCCCGTGAATCACTGAAGCACAACCAATATATGAAAAATATCTTTACCACATATCAATTTAAAATAAATAAAACTAACTGTGCATTTTTGTCGTGGCTTTTCAAAAATAAAATATAAAAGAATATTGAGTTTTTTTTTTGAAACAGAATATTGAAAGTTAAATTCAAGTCTTAACCGTGACTTTCAAAACCAAAGCATTTATTTCAATCTTCTTTTTTTGATAATTAATACATCACTCTTCATTTAATATCATTTCCATTAAAGTTAAATTATTATATTAAATATAACTATTATATTTAAATAATAATTTATATACAATATATTTATCATACAAATATATATAAAAATATTTTCACATTTAATTGGGCTTTTAAAGTCCAATTCACTTTTTGGGCTTGCTTTATGTGTGACCCTACAGGTTCATACAACGGTGGCAGTGGGCCCGAAATCTCCATTCCTTCCACATGTCATAATTGGACTCTAGCAAGACATTATAACTACCCAAAGTTATATGAAGATCGACAATACGATTCAACCTTTTACCGTTAATATCTTAATCCATTTGTCATCGATATCTTGATCGAATATAAGGCATAGGATCGCCATCCTTATTTTATTCGATCGTTAGTTTCTTGATCTTAAGTAGACTGCAAGTGATAACTCATTATCGATTCGCATGTCCATGCATTTCTGCAGTCTCACTTATCAAGGGCCCCAAACGATATCTCTCATATTTACATGAGTGACAAACCCCTTATCAGTCGCTCACATTCCTCACATAGACAATTATGTATACAACAACAATCTTTATTGTTTCCCGGTCAAAGACAACGTTGAACTACGTCAAGACACACAACCACCTATGTAGAAATCCATGACGACTATAAGGTCAAATGACTTAAGTCATATTACGGTACTGAGAAATACTCATGACAGTTCCTATGTAGTATTCTCACAGTGGGTCATCCAATACCATTTCCCTAAATGACATCTATGATTTGACTTCATATCCAATATGAATGATCAGTAAAATGTGATCATTAGCCAACATCATACTAGTCTTAGTATATCGGTAAGACCAAGGATCATTGGAATAATACTTTTTTTTTTCTTCTAAGAGTTTTACTATCAAGTCACGTAATTGATGATCTTAGAAAGAGTCGATTATTCACGCAATTAACATTTAACAAAATGATAATGAAAGTGTCAATGTATTAATAAATGATAATGTCATACATGAAAAGATTGACCTAGGGCACAAAACTAACAGTCTCCCACTTGCACTAGCTCCAATCTACATTACAAGTAATGCCCATAGATCTAACATGACCCTCATGCTTAGGCTGTGGAAGAGCCTTAGTTTGAGGATCAGCCACATTTTCATTTATGGGTACTTTGCATGTCTTCACGTCTCCTCTCTCAACGATTTCTCAAATGAGATGGTAACGACTTAGGATGTGTTTGGATTTCTGGTGCGGTCTATGCTCCTTGACATGTTCTATCGCCCATAGTTATCACAATACATGTTTACCGGATCTGATATAGTAGGAATGATTCCTAAGCCAGATCCAAACAATTTCTTTAGGTGCATCCGATGCAGCTAAGTTCTCAACTTCTATTGTATAATTAACAACAATATTCTGATTCGAGCTTCTCAAGCTGACGCACCACCATTGAAACGAAACACATAATCAGACTATGATCTAAAATCATTTATGTTGGTCTGGAAGCTAGCATCTGTGTAACCCTTTACAACTAGTTCACCTTTCTAACCGACATACGATATAAAGACATCCTTAGTCCTTATCAAGTACTTAAGGATATTTTAACTGCTGTCCAGTGACATTCACCTAGAACTGCATGGTATATGCTCGTTACGCTCAATGCATACGAGACAATGGGTCACACAACATCGCATATATGATAAATACAATATCAGACGCATATGGGATCTTAGTAATGCGGCCTCGCTCATCAAGTGTCATAGGACACCGAGTCTTGTTGAGACTAATGCCATGAGACTATGGCAAAAACCCTCTTTTAGAATCCTGCATACCACACCTTGACAACACCTTGTCAATGTAAGTGCTCTAACTTAGGCCTAGAAGCTTTGTAGATCTATCTCTATAGATTTTGATACCTAATACATAGGCAATTATGCCTAAGTCTTTCATTGAAAACATTTCCTTAACCATGTCTTAACTTCTTGCAAGATAGGGATGTCATTTTCAATGAGCAGTATGTGATATACATACAACACTTAAGAATACGATCACGCTCCCACTAGTCTTCTGGTACACACAAGGCTCGTCTTTGTTCTTGATGAAGTCAAACTTTTTGACTGATTCATCAAAACGAAGATTCCAACTCTAATGAGCATGCTTTAATCCATGAATGGATCTCTGCAGTTTGTCAATGGCCTCTTGGTAGGATGTGAGTTCATCTTGATCCACAACTATCGCGTCATTATTCTCCGAAGTGAGAAACCCATATCTCATATGCGCTTGACGTGTCCTATCAGACCTCCTTCGTACTTGTGGTACAACTTCAGGTACTACATTCCCTCGTTCATGTACTTGAGTAACCATTTTAGGCATAATGCTAATTTGTGGGTTTGTAACTTATCTAAGTTCAACAGTTCTCCCACTATTTTCTTTGGAAATAAACTCTCTTTCCAAAAAGGACCTCATTTCGAGAAACAAACACTTTGTTCTCCGTAGCGTGGTAGAAGTAATATCCTTTTATTTCCTTAGGACATCCTACAAATAGGCACTTCTCTGATTTGGGGCTAACTTATTCGTCATCAGACGCTTCACATAAGTTACATATCCTCATATCTTTAGAAAAGACAAATCAGTAACCTTTCCTGTCCACATCACACATGGTGTCTTATCTACTACCTTTGATGATACTCTGTTCAAGAAAAATGTAGCAGTTTGTAGAGCATATCCCCAAAATGGGATTCGGAGATCAGTGTTGCTCATCATCGTCCGAACTATATCCAATAGAGTTCGATTCCTCCGTTCAGAAAACTCATTCCATTACGATGTTCCTGGAGGAGTTAGTTGAGAAATGAACCCACAATCTTTCAGATGATCTACGAATTCTTGGCTCAAATATTCACCAATTTGATCAGATCGCAGTTCCTTAATATTTTGGCCAAGTTGACTTTGTACTTCAACCTTGAACTTTCCAAAAAAATTCAGATTTATTTTTCAGTAGGTAGACATAGTCATATCTGCTGAGACTGTCTGTGAATATTATGAAGTACTGAAATTCTCCTCTAGCAGTTGTACTTAAAAGACCACATACATCTGAATGTATAATTCCCAATAAGCTACTAGCTCTCTCACGAATTCCAAATAGGTGTCTTTGTCATCTTGCCCATTTAAACAAGTTTTGCACGTTTCAAATGATTCATAAAAAGAACCAAAATCCATGGAATTGGAGTTTTGATATGCGTTTCTCATTTATATGACTCAAGCGACAGTGCCAGAGGAATGTAGGGTTTGTCTCATAAGACTTAAACCCTTTTGTATCAATGTTATAGAGGGACTTCTCATTAAAGTCTTCTATGTTTAAATCATAAAGACCTCTGAGTCGAGAAGTAGCTGCATAATGAACGTTATCATGAGAAAGACAAAACTTACTATTCTCAATAGAAAACTTATAGTATTCTTTGTCCAAACTTGAAATGGAGATAATACTCCTACAAAACGTAGGTACATGATAACATTGTTCAAAATGCAAAACAAGCCCACTAGGCAAAGCCAACTCGTATGTCCCTACAGTTAAGGAAATAACTCCATGGTCATACCCAACTCGTAGGTCCACCTCGCCTTCCTTCAATGTCCTTCTACTTTTGAGACCCTGTACATTAGTACAAATGTGAGATTCGGATCCACTATCCAATATCCAAGAATCAAAAGTAAATGCATTGATTTCTATAACATGAATACATGAAGAGCTTGGTACACTACCCTTGTTATTCTTCAGAACATCCGTACATTTCTTGCAGTCCTCTTTCCAATGACCAGCCTCGTTGCAATAATTGCAAATTGAATCTTTTGGGGTTGGAAATTGAGTGTACTTTGGCCTTGGCTTTAACATGGGCCTTAAACTCATAGGAGTCGCAGACCCCTTTCCTTTTCCTACCCCCTTCCTTTTGTACTCTGTTCTTTTCTTAACCATTAGAACATCGTTGGTATTACCTTGAATGCTCTTCTCAGGAGTTTGAAGCATTCCATGCAACTCTGAGATGGTCTTTACCATATTGTGCATATAGAAGTTCATAATGAAACCATGAAATTCATAAGGAATTGACTGGAAAAGAATATATGTAGCCATCTCCGGTTCAATCTTAAAACCGAGTCTTTCAAGATTCTCTAGATAACCCTTTATCTCGAGCACATGAGGGCCAACATTCTTCCCAGCGTGCATCTTGCATGACATGAGTTTCTTGACAGTATTGAACCTTTCAATCCTAGCCTTCTCTTGGAACATTTCCTTGAGTTTCTCCATCATGTCATACGCACTCTCCTCCATCAATTGCTTATGGAGATCAGTCTTCATGCAACCAAGCATTATACAAGCGACATATATCGAGTCGTTGTAAATCATGGTCCAACCATCTCTAATGACTTTCGAAGCATTTGAAGATGGTTCTTGAGGAACTGGCTCATCCAGAATATACTCTCTTCTTTCATGCCTGAGAACAATTCTCAGGTGTCTGGCCCAATCCAGAAAATTTGTCCCATTGAGCTTATCCTTCTCAAGGAACGATCGTCACGATAAACTATGTGAATTGTTTGAAGACATGATCTACAACAGAAAATATATGCAAAGTCATTAATACAAATACAAAACAATCAACCCTTAGTGTATCTTAAAGATACAGTAAAAACCAAGATCCATATTTGATTCCACTTAGAGTAAGCTTTGGCTTATCGCCCCAAACAGAACTAATTTGGTAGGTAACTCTTTACCAATTGCATCATTATGCAACTCATGGATAGAATAAACACATCATATGTGTTGGCACAAATTCTATCTGATACCCTAGGTCCAAAGCCGTTTTGATAACCTAGTTAAGTACAACCATATCCGGATATGCAACTCAGACAACTATGTGCAACATGCTTTGGCATAACCTACACATATCAATCTAAAGTTCACTCCATTTTATCAAACTTAAACGACCATGTTTACCACGCTTTAGCATAACCTACACATAGCAATTTAAGGTTTGATTCATCTAACTTAGACAATTATGTGCACCACGCTTTGGCGTAACCTACACACAACGATCCAAGGTTCGATCCATCCTATCTAACTTTAGACAACTATGTGCACCACGCTTTGGCATAACCTACACATAGCGATCTAAGGTTTGATAGGTGTTTAATATATGGAAGACATCTCACCGACTTAATATTTAGTTCAGGGTTGATTTCATTTTGTTGTATCGCATACAAACGGCCTAAGCATGTTACTATCAAACAATTCATGCAAATCATACATATGTAAAATAAACGTGTCATAGCATAGTCCATTACTAAGTTGGTCTTCATAGACCCATATGAAGACCAAAAGTCAATCCTAGGGTAAACACAAAAGAAACGACTTCAAAGGATTCGCCATCTAGGGCCTTCAAGTTGGATCTCCATCCTGGGCCTCCAAGTTCGATTTTCCTCCAAAATCTTCGTTCTTGAATTGACCACCTTTAGCTCTTTTACAAAATAAACTTTTCTATTCTACCTTTTACAATAAAAATAAACGACACGCATGTCGTACTTCAAAATAAAAATTACATCCAAATAAACGACACACATGTCGTATTTAAAAAAATTAAAACCCATACATTGAAATCAATCACATTGGTCTCAAAAAGGGATATGCTATGCACCATGCAAATTAAAAACACATACAAACAAAAATCACATATTCGTTTAACAATTAAACGCAATTCTTGAAGTCGCTCATAACGAATTCCACTAAACCATATACCATTTTTATGGTGTTAACCTATATGCATCTTAAATATATATATTCGAAAATTATTAAAAACGATTTCTAAAATCAATTTAATATAATTTCCGAAAACCTCCTAATTTATAACAGATTCAACCATACATATTATGCATAATCGATTAACCAAATTACAAGAGGCTCTGATACCACTGTTGGGTTTTAACATACATAAAGCAGCGGAAAATTAAAAAAAAAAAATCTAAAACCCAAAAGCTGGATCCATGTAATTCGATTAACCGATAAGAAAAACGAATAGAAACGGTTACCTCTTGTAGTTTCGATGCCTGGTTCGAGACGGGGACCCTTGATTAGAAACGCTTCCGTATTCTTTTGCGATCGAGACGTCTCCAACAGGATTCGTCCTCTGTACGTATCCACACGAACAGTGCCCGATCGAGTGTGCTAGCACTATAGTTCTCAAAACAATTTTGAGAAAGACAAATGTGAAAATGTATATTCTATAGAAAAACTATCTTGTTTTTCTCTTATCACACGCATATTTCCAAATCAGAGAAAAAGAAATTGTTTCTATAGAACCTATTTCTTTTTAAAACTTAATCGTGATAAGAAACCCCAAAATAGCACTAGTCCATTATTTCCCGTGAATCACTGAAGCACAACCAAAACATTAAAACTAACTTTGCATTTTGGTCATGGCTTTTCAAAAATAAAAGATTTTTTTTTGAAACGGAAAAGTGGTAGTTGTATTATGATCTCATATCATGCTTACAAGGAGGGACATAACAGTCCCGGATACCAGCTTTTTGTCCCAACCGGTCGTAGCCCATCGGGCGCACATGGTTCCATACATATAGTCTGCTTTGATTCGCAGATCCGAACTCAAGTGTTCCTCGATTCAACGTTACAATCAAATAATAAACCAAAGTCCTAAACTTATTGATCCAAAAGGTTATTCGACCTAAAAAGGTGAAACCTACTACAGAATTAGCCTTTAGTGCACATTCCCCGAGACCTCCCTATTGCAAAAGCTTGTTCGGGGTTAAGAGTCCCGACTTTTGGTGCCGGTGAAATAGGCCCCAGCCTACCGTCCCTCCTCCCGGATCCCAGATCCAACGAGGGAGCGGACCCATGCCAGCGAGGGGTGACCCTGAGGCGGGAGGCCGCTGCAGATGGAAGACGGCGCGTGGATCCCGTATTTCGAAAAACGTCAGGGGGGCACGGACTGCTTCTCGTCCGGTATTGGGAGAGGCTGCCAAGGATGTTGGGACTGTTGGTGGCGACGTTCAGAAGGTTGAGATCACTGTCGCACGGTGGCTACTGGCTCGAGGGCGGGACCGGTCCGGCGACGCAAGATCGGTAGCGCGCGGCGAGGAAGAGGCGGTGACACGGATTGAACGATAGGCGGCGACCTGCGGAGGTAGTCTGTCTGCAAAAAAAGACAAGAAAAAATAAAACCAAAACAGATCAAAAGAACGACGACGGTAGATCGGACCCCGAAGTATAGTGGAGAGCTTTGGGGAAGCAGGAGTTTCAATAATGAAAACGCGGGGCTTCAATGGTGGCTTCCATAAAGGAGGGAGGAGGGGAGGGGAGGGGTTGCGCGCATAGAGAATTAGGTTTCTCTCTGCGCCCTGAGCTTCAAAAATAAAAGATAAAAGAATATTGAAAGTTAAATTCAAAAGGCTTAACCGTGACTTTCAAAACCTAAGCATTTATGTCAATCTTTTTTCTGATAATTAATACATCACTCTTCATTTAATATCATTTCCATTAAAGTTAAATTATTATATTAAATATAACTATTATATTTAAATAATAACTTAGATACAATATATTTATCATACAAATATAAATAAAAATATTTTCACATTTAATTGGGCTTTTAAAAGTCCAATTCACTTTTTGGGCTTGCTTTATGTGTGACCCTACAGGTTCATACAACGGTGGCAGTAGGCCCGAAATCTCCATTCCTTCCACATGTCATAATTGGACTCTAGCAAGACATTATAACTACCCAAAGTTATATGAAGATCGACAATACGATTCAACCTTTTACCGTTAATATCTTAATCCCTTTGTCATCGATATCTTGATCGAATATAAGGCATAGGATCGCCATCCTTATTTTATTCGACCGTTAGTTTCTTGATCTTAAGTAGACTGCAAGTGATAACTCATTATCGATTCGCATGGCCATGCATTTCTGCAGTCTCACTTATCAAGGGGCCAAAACGATATCTCTCATATTTACATGAGTGACAAATCCCTTATCAGTCGTTCACATTCCTCACATAGACAATTATGTATACAACAACAATCTTTATTGTTGCCCGGTCAAAGACAACGTTGAACTGCGTCAAGACACACAAGAACCTATGTAGAAATCCATGATGACTATAAGGTCAAAGGACTTGAGTCATATTACGGTATTGAGAAATACTCATGACAGTTCCTATGTAGTATTCTCACAGTTGGTCATCCAATACCATTTCCCTAAATGACATCTATGATTTGACTTCATATCCAATATGAATGATCAGTAAAACGTGATCATCAGCCAACATCATACTAGTCTTAGTATATCTATAAGACCAGGATCATTGGTATAATACTCTCTTTTTCTTCAAAGAGTTTTACTATCAAGTCACGTAATTGATAATCATAGAAAGAGTCGATTATTCACGCAATTAACATTTAACAAAATGATAATGAAATTGCCAATGTATTAATAAATGATAATGTCATACATGAAAAGATTGACCTAGGGCACAAAACTAACAGTTTGACCACTCGAATAACATTACATGGGCCCTCGTCGTCAAGAGCGCAGCTATTTATACATTGTCTGAGATGTGGTTCATAGTGAAAGGGACACCAATTAAGTTTTCCATCAAGGAGTATGCGTTGATCACCGGGTTAAGCTGCGAAGCTCCGGATAATGCAGATCCAGCGCTGAAAGCGCAAATGGAGTCCACAACATTCACACAAAGACATTTCCCAACTATCAGTCGTGGAGTCTCGGTGTTAGACCTTGAGGCGAAGTTCACTGAACTCAAGAACAACCGGTCGAGCTCAAACCGTTGGAGAAATGTGGCGGAGGAACGAGAAATTTGCAAGTGTATTAACGTGCTCTTCGTTGTCGATTGTTAGCTACCCCATTAAAAAAACAAAGTGATCGATGCCAAGTGGTTGGGGTTAGTGGAAAACCTAGAGATGTACGAGAAGTTGTCGGCAGATAAAAAGATGGCCACATACACCTTTTCTTGTTTTATCCCGGTGTTAATGGTAAGTAACATCAATCCACTTACTTATTATTAGTGTCATCATTTTTTTAAATCATAGTATCGCTCATAAATTAATTTATCTACGTAATAGATATTGGCATTCGAGTGTATGCCGAAACTTGCCGAAACATTTGGGGATCCAAACGAGAGGTACACTGTGGAGCTCCCACGAATGTTCAAATGGGCCATGCCGTGGTCAAAGGCACCGGCGGTGGAAGTAGTTTCTAAACAACTTGTAAAAGCGGAGGTGATACAATTTAATTTATTTGCATGTATATATTTATGTGCTTTTGAAGTAAATCGGAAATATAAATTTTATGTAAATATAATGTGTGTGCAGGTGTAGGTGGCTTAGAGTATCCTCATACCGACGGAAGCAGAATTGGAACGTCCGTGGATGCAAAATATTGCAGAAATACCAGAAGCGGAGAGGAATCCAATTACTGACAGGATGACGGAAATTCTAGAGAAAGGCGGGTCAATTGAATGAGATGATGAGCAAAGGAACCCAGTTGTGGATGAGGAGGGGGATGTGGAGCCACCTAGAATGACAGAAATGGGTCAGAGCTCTTGTCGGGTTGAGGAACAGACAAATAGAAGAGGAGAGGGAGACAGACAAGATCGACAATGGAAAGAAGACCCCGTACACACTGGTCATGAGTAAGGGGGCGCGTCTGATGCTCATTCGGCAGTCCCGGCTGATTTCCAATCTGTCCGGGATGATATCCGAGCTGTCCGGGATGAGATCCGAGTCATACGGGACGAACTACTTGCACAGATAGGAGATGTAAGCGGTAGAGTACGATCGGTTGAGGGTCAACTTACTGAGATCCTCAATCCACTTCGCACCCAGGCCGCTGCCCGCGACGTGCCTCAGGGCCTACGATCCGAGTTGGATCCCCCCCTTAACGATCTGAGTCGGTTCCCTGTCCATTCTGTTCCCGCCTCCAACCGGATGCCCCCCGCGGTCAGCCTCCTACTGTCCACCTCCTGATTCATGCTGCCGACTGTGGGGTAGTTATGGAGGTTGATGATTGTCAGTCTCAAGCTGAATCTCCACCTCGTCTATCAGGTCCCTCGGGTCGAGGAGCGCATCAGGTGGCAGCATTTGAGCCCTTACCTCTTACTTTGATGGTTGTTACATCTCAGCCACAAGTATCAGGTGCATCACTTCAAGGGGAGGAAGGGGTGGCGGAGTCGAGGCATCAAGATTCGGAGCAGGTGGATGCAGATGAGCCTGCTGAGGGTGCGTATCAGACTCTGACTTCTTGGCTTAAGCAAAACACATAAGAAGATGCAACTGAGGGGGCAGATGGCGCTGCGGAGTTTCAGTTTACTCTCCAGCATGGTACTCCTGTTGTCATAGGATCTATATTTGATATCCTCGGCACTCCTGATCCTCCCAGTTCACGAAAGAGGAAGAGAGTCCGAGTGGTCAGTACGATAGAAGCGACTTCGGTTTGCGAATGGAATCCTACAGCGACGGTACCACTTAATCTGAGGATTTTTTCGAAGGTCGTCGACACCGGGCGTCTCCCCCCTCATGCCCAGAGAAACATTACTTATTTCTACTCCCTCTCAAAAGGCAGTTCATGGGTCACCGAACAGGTAGATTTAAATTCTTTTTTAATTTATACAGGATATGAACTCTCTGTTTACATAGGTTACTAAGTTTAAACTGTATTTTGGATTTATGCAGCAATTGGATGATGGGTTGATTGGCAATTGTAAGAACCACTCCCGGTCAACGCCAGTCAAATCGGCGAAAAACAGGAAAATTTAAAATTTTTGGACAGACACTTAAATGAACCCAAATTTGACCCCGAGGGTCATACCAGACTTAAGTTGACCCCGATATCGACCAAAGTGAGTTCCGGGGGACTCAGGGCAACTTTCTGACCAATTTGGGAAAGGTTGACTTTTTGTTGGAAAAGTCAACCGAGCGACGTTTTGGTCCATTCGAGGCTCGTTTTGGATCCAAAAAGATTATCCGCCATCACATCGGTCTTAGTTGAGCCGTTTCCTTGTAGCCCGTGAAGTTTCGTAATTTCTTGGAAAAATTACCCGTTCGGGGCCCGAGACGGCCGAATTTCGCGAATCTGACTGAAAAATATCTAAAAGATATTTTCCAAAAAGGGGTGGGACCCATTTTCCACATGTCACACAAGTGGTGGTGTTAGGTTTTTGGGACAAAAACAAAAGATGAGAAGTTGAGTGTTAGTTTTGTAATTATGGTAAAAGTGTGTGCTTTGAAACAAAACAAAAAGGATGAGACTTGGTGTGTTCGGCCACAACTCAAAAAAGGGAAGAAAAGGAGAGAGAAAATAGAGAGAGAAGGAGAAGGAGAAGAAGAGAGAAAAGAGAAGGGGGTGTTTGGAGTTTGGTGATTTTCCCGTCGATCAAACCGATGGATCGTCTCAACGATCAAAGAATCGAGTTCACACCGACATTCTCTACGGTGAGCATCTAACCGATTTTTCGTTTTGTTAAAGTTTGAAAGTTAGGGTTTGGGTTAAAACTAGTAGTTTTTGGTTGTGTTGAGGTATGAGGTTCGTTGGAGACGTTTTGGAGCGAAGATTGAACGTTTTCCGGTGACCGGAGGCTCGGGGGAGCTCCGGCCACCGTGTAGGGTGGCTGGCCGGACTTGTAGGGTGGCTGGCCGGAGCTAGGACCGGCCACCACCATGGTGGACCGGCCCAAAACCGGCCCTAGCCACCCACGGCCAAAGATGGCCGGGTGGGGCCCACATGCTTGGGTGTTCGGGTTTTCGTGTTCGGGTGGTTTAGGACGTTCCCCAAGTAGTTAATCCACACCCGGATCGAAATTTGGATTTAAATTGTGAAAGTTGTAATTGACGGGTTTAGAAACTTTAAACGCGAATTAAATTACTCGGAAGTCGGAAACTGATTCCGCCGAGTGCATAGGAACCCTTGAATTATTCTACAACCGTAGAAACGAAAACGGGAATTTTTGGAGCCCCGGAAGGACGTTTTCCAATCCCGGGCAGATTCGCCGGGTCGGGCGAAACGGGCCTTTCCGCGTCCATTATCGACAATGTCGAGTAATTGGGAAGTTTGGGAGTGATCGACATTGTCGGGGTTACTTTTGGGCGTCCAGTTTATTATAATTCAGTTTATGCCTGCAAGCTTAAAAGCGTTTTAAATTGTGTTCTTATTAGATCGTGCCACCGACAGAGGAAAGGGAAAGCTAGGCGAGTGATCGAGATCACGCCGGAACTTGATTGTGAGATTTTGGGGAAAGCATACGAGGTAGGGAAAAGTAGCCGGATCTCGGCCCTGATTAGGGAAAGTTAACAGTAGAAATGCATGTGACACCGGGGTGTCGTGGGTTAAGTAAGTTTATCGAATAATAGGAAGGCAGACAACACCGGGTGGTGTCGTATGATACGGGAACGTATCGAACAATAGAAATGCATGTGACACTTAGTAGTGTCGTAGGAGCAGTGAACTTTTGATATTAGAATTACTGGAGGCAGGCATTTGGTTATGCCCGGAGGTTGATTGTTTACTTTGTGTCTTGGGAGGACATGAGAGCCCGTACTTTACTGTTTGTGTCTTGGGTGGCCATGAGAGCCCGTAGTTTACTGTTTGTGTCTTGGGTGGCCATGAGAGCCCGTATTTTACTGTTGGTATCTTGGGTGGCCATGAGTGCCCGTGGGGTTGTTGAGATCGTGTTTTACTGTTGGTGTCTTGGGTGGCCATGAGTGCCCGTGGGGTTGTTAAACCAGTATTTTACTGTTGGTGTGTCTTGGGTGGCCATGAGTGCCCGTGGGGTTGTTGAGCCCGTGTTTTACTAGTTGGTGTCTTGGGTGGCCATGAGTGCCTATGGAGTGTTGAACCTGTGTTGTTGCTGGTTTTTGAACTTTGGTTGTGATTGTGATTGCCTGAGGTTGGGGGCCCGACAGAGATCGGGGGAAGTTGCGTGGGGGTTGGCTAGCTTTCCGACAAAGATCGGTAAAGTTGAGAATTCTTTGGCTAGCCTTCCGACAGGGATCGGTAAGGTTGAGCATTCTTCGGCGATGGAGGGTTGCTCCCCTTCCGACTAGCTATCGGAAAAGTAGCTCGGTACATATCGCTAACAGGTCGACCGCCTGGCCTGACATGGATCGGTAAAGTTGTGTGGGGCAGGCTCGAGCCCAGCCGGTTAGCAACCGGCACTGAGCAGCTGGAGTGTGATCCTTTGTGATCTTGTTTGGTGTGCGATCCTTTGTGATCTTGGGTGTTGTGTGGTTGTCTTTTGTGTCTTTGGTGGAGGTCATAACCGTTGTGTCAGGTCTACATTACGTGTCCGAGTGTTGAGTCGGTTGAGGAAAGTAACAGTTTGTGTGTCAGTCGGGTTACGTGAGTTGGGGGATAGTAGTCCCCGGTGTTGGGTTTGTTGTTGGTGTTACCGGCATTGTCTGCTAGTATGCCGTAGTCAGTCTGTTATCCGTGGTGGTGAGCGAACGCTCACCCCTAGCTTCTTTTCCTACAGGTACTGGTCGCGGGACGGACTAGGTGAGCTCTCGAAGCTTGAAGAGCCAGGAGCGGGTGTCCGGGTTTTCTTTTTGAGTCTAGCGACGTACGCCTTGTATTTTGTCCGCTTGTTGGGACGTACTTTTGAGTTGTAAATTATTATTTTGATTAACTAAACGGTGGTTTTAAAGTGATTTATTTTAAAAGGTTTGAAAATGTTTTATTATCTTAAACGTTCGCGTTCCGGGTTCGGTTCTACTGAATTTGGGGCGTGACAGATATCCTCGGCGGTCCCGATCCTCCCAGTTCACGAAAGAGGAAGAGAGTCTGAGTGGTCAGTACGATAGAAGCGACTTCGGTTTGCGAATGGAATCCTACATCAACGATACCACTTAATCTAAGGATTTTTTCTAAGGTCGTCGACACCGGGCGTCTCCCCCCTCATGCCCAGAGAAACATTACTTATTTCCACTCCCTCTCGAAAGGCAGTTCATGGGTCACCGAACAGGTAGATTTAACTCTCTGTTTACATAGGTTACTAAGTTTAAACTGTATTTTGGATTTATGCAACAATTGGATGATGGGTTGATTGGCATACGGTGGAGACAAAGTCATTACGCTGGGGTTTCCAATGTTCCAACCCCAGTAGTACTGGATGTTCAGTTCCACAACTATTATTGAAGGCACAATATGAAGCCGGAATTGAACCCGGCCATGGTTTGATGGCATATCCTTGGGGGCAGATGCCGGCGAGCCATAGTAGGGTGTTGACGTATGCTGGGCACATTTATTTTCCAGTGAGATGCGCAAACGGGCACTGGATATTGCTGGTCGTTGACGTACATGGTTGTAGGATCAAAGTATACGATAGTTGTGTGGCAATGCTATCCGCCTTCAAGTTAGTGTCTATAATGCGACCTTATGCGCATATGATCCCTAACATGCTCCATCGTGTGTTACCCGGAACACCCGAGAAATTGATGCCTTACGAGCAGGATTTCCCGTTCGAGAAGGTGCAAGATCTACCTCAATTAGAAGGTATGATTCACAAGTCCTTACTCTTATTTGTACAGTTGAATATCCAGTTGAACATAATATATTGTGCTATGTTTGTAGGACGAGCGATTATGGGATCTATACACTTAAGTTCATCGAACTTGGGTTGGCAGGAAAAGAATTCGGCCCTAACATGAGAACCACACTAATTAACCAGTTTCGCAAGAAGTACTGTGTTCATGTGCTGACGGATAACGAACATCTTATGTAGTCTGTATAAGCTGAAACACTTCTGAATGACTGTTGCAGTATCTGCTTTTTTTGCATATGGTTGACTCATATATGAATGTTTGACTCATATCTGATTTTAGTACTCATACCTGATTTTTGCATTTAATAGAATTCACATTAAATACCCAACTACATCTCACCACCCACTTCACTTCACATTAAATGATCTTCTTTACCCTTTTCACCAAACCACGCCTATAAATGTATCTCTTCACTTCCCATTTCACTCACTTCATCCATACAATCCTCCAACATCACAAAATCTTTTTCATCGGGTATTTGCACCATTGTTATTTCGTATATATGTCTGTTAAATGGGAGACATAAAAATGTATATGTTTGTGACAGGATGGTACCAATCACTGCACCTGAACCAGCGTGGAAGCAGCAATACTACAAAACACAAGAGGAACATCAACAACGCTTCAACTTCATTGAGCGCCTGATGCATGAAAAAAAATATGGACCAAAATACACTCAAATTACTAGAGGAAGCAAAAAACCGCTGGGACCAAGGGCATCCTTAGTTAGACCAGGTTGAGGCTAACCTTCAATCTGTTGAGGAGCCAGCGTGGTTCAAGCATTTTGTAGAATGGATGCAAGAGAACAAAGAAACCGGATGGCGTATTATTATTTATCTTACTAATATTTAAAATGTAGTCTTATTGCTCTTCAAGTTGAGTTCTTCAATGTAATGCTTTTCTTTTCCAACGGAATGTCTTTTTATTATTTCCAGCATAATGTTATGGCCAATCCTCCGCCGATTAGGCCAAACCTCCGCCGAATAGGTCAACCCCCCGCCGATTGGGGGAGTGTGTCCTTATACACCTCTCTGGAATTTCCGATCGGCTGGAATATGGCCGATCGGCGAGTGATGCCTACAACATAATCTAAAACCTGAAACCCTAAAACATCAATCCTCTGTCGAGTGGATCAATCCTTGGCCGAATTGGTCTCAAACCTCGCCGATTTTCTCAATCCCCCGCCAAATATGTCAATCCCCCGTCGGTTAGGTCAATCCCCCGCCGATTTGGTCAATCCCCCTAAACCCTAAACCCATAAACCTGAAACCCTATAACCCGAGGTTGGAGTCAATCCCCCACCAATTTTTTCAATCCCCCGCTGATTTTGTCAATCCCCCGCCAATTAGTTGGATTACAATCTGCTTTTGGACTTCATGCAATTTCATGTACAAAATCTGCAATTTCCTGTACAATATCTGCACGTCACTATTCACTCACTACATCCAAGAAACTCTACATATTAATGTCTCCCATTAATATATCTCACCACCCAAGACACATTAATGGATAGACACCCACTCATCCGCCCACTCCAACCCTCTTCACTCTCACCATGCCTATAAATAGGGCTTAGGAGGGCCATTATATGTACTCCAACCCTCCTCATTCTCAGCCTATCAATCATCTGTCAAGCTTTCAAGGAATAGGTATTCGACTACTGTTCTTGCATTATAATTTTGTAGATGTGTTTGTTGTTTTAGTTGTATAAGCATGTATATGTTTGTGACAGAATGGATCCCAACCATGATCATCGTGCAAAGCGTAGACGTAGGCGACGACAGGGAGTCAGAGAATACGTTGCAATTATCAACGGCAGAATAATCAGAATGCCCGAACGACTCTATCAAGCATCGGAACCAACATGGTCGGTAGAGTACTACCGCTTACTCGATGAAGCAAATCAGAGCTTGGACCAAATGGAGGCACTCATGCGCAAGAAAAATTTACCATGTCCTCCACTCCCTGATGGTGCAAACCCATTTAATCCACCTTCGATGAACGAGGATGACCTTCTTGATTCTTTCGGGGAGCCTGCTTGGTTCCAGGGTTACTTAGAGTGGATGGCTCGAAACAAAGAAATTCAAGAGAGTCTAATTAATAGTCTGCCTGCTGCGTAGTGTATTTTGGATTTGAAGTTTATTAATTATGATACTTGGATTAATGAAATTTATGTTTTTGGACTTAATGCAATGAATTGAATTGCATTTAATTGCTTTTAATGGATACATTTCTTATTCAAAATCTGCACGTCCCTATGCACGCACTACATTCAAGACAGTAAACATATTAATGTATCCCATTAATGGATACACACCCACTCCAACCCTCTTCACTCTCACCACGCCCCAAAATTGGGATAATAAGACCCATTATGTGCACTCCAACCCTCTTCACTCTCATCCTGTCAAGCACTATAATTTTCTAGGTATTCGACTATTTTCTTGCATTATAATTTTATAGAACCTGTAATTGTCTAAGTATTCGACTCTTGTATATGTTTGTGACATGATAGAACCCAACCATGATCCTCGTCTTGAGCGTAGATGGAGGCAACGGGAGAACGCTAGAACAGTAGTACGACTGCCGTGACCAGCATGGGCGGTTGAGTACTACCGCATACTCGATGACGCAAATCAGCGGGTGGACCGAATTGAGGAACTCCTGCAACAGAAGAATCTACTATGTCCTCCACCCCCTGATGGTGAACACCCATTTCAATTCCCTTCTTTTGTAAACGATGGTGACCTTCAGAGGCCTTCTTACGAGAAGCCTGAATGGATTAAGGGTTACGTAGAGTGGATGGCTAGGAACAAAGAAGTTGAGGAGAGTCTCCTTAACAGTCTTCTTGTTGAGTAATGTATTTTGGATTTGAACTTTAATAATTATGCTACTTGGATGAAATGAAAGAATTTTATGTTTTTTAATATACTGTTGTCGTGGTCCCAATCCTCGACCGAATTGGTCCCAATCCTCGGCCGATTTTCTCAATCCCCCGCTGAATATTACAATCCCCTGCCGATTAGGTCAATCCCCCGCTGAATATGTCAATCCCCCGCCGATTGTAACTCATCCTCAAACCCTATAAGTACACCTCAACCCCTAAACCCTAAACCTTATAAGTACACTTGAAACCCTAAAACCAAACCTCAAACCCTATAAGTACACTTCAACCCCTTAAACCCTAAAAGTAAACCTTATACCATATAAGTACTCCTCAACCCCTATGACTTCACTTGAAACCCTACAACCAAACCTCAAACCCTAAACCTGAAACCCTATAAGTACACATCAACCCCTTAAACCCTAAAAGTAAACCTTAAACCCTATAAGTACACCTCAACCCCTATGAGTTCACTTGAAACCCTAAAACCAAACCTCAAACCCTAAACCCTAAACATCATGCCATCCTTCCATCAGATTAAGTCATCACAACTACCAATTAAATCTTCCCAACCACCACCAACCCTATATTAATGGAACCTGCCACCCAACTTACATTTATGGAACTCACCACGCCTATAAAACCCACTCTTCACTCCAACCCTCTTCACTTCACTCATCACTACTCTTCACTCACTACTCACTCATCGCTACTCTTCACTCACTTCATCAACAATGTCTTCACCTTAAAGAGGCATCATTACAACACAGCGTGTTGAACTTGAACACAAGGAGAGGTTGGATAAGCTCCACAAGATCAAGATAAGTCTTCTCCGGGTCCAAGTGAAGGCTGATCAACTGATGGACGAGATGAGACAGGCCGATAGAAGTGGATGCACAGATGTAGACGAGAATAATGCCCGTCTCGTGTTGGAGCAGCTCCAAGGACTTCAACACTTCGTCTTGTCCTTCACTCACCAAGACGAGACAACTACCCGTTGGTAATATGAGTTTTTTTGTATCGTAAACAAAGACCTTAATTTTTCAACTCCATATGAGAGTCTTTGTGGTAATAAAGTAGGGTTGTAATGTTTACCGTTGAACTTGGATGAATGAAAGAAGTTTATGTTTTTTGATATACCGTTGTTGTGGTCCCAATCCTCCGCCGATTTTGTCAATCCTCCGTCGAGTGCTTCAATCCTCGGCCGAATTGGTCCCAATCCTCGGCCGATTTTCTTAATCCCCTACCGATTTTCTCAATCCCCCGCCGAATATGTCAATCCCCTGCCGATTAGGTCAACCCCCCGCCGATTTTGTCAACCCCCTTAAACCATAAACCATAAACCCCTAAACCTGAAACCCTATAACCCGAGGTTAGAGTCAATCCCCCGCCGATTGGGTCAATCACCGGCCGATGATAAAGTCAACCCTCATCCGATTGGAAAAATCCCCCGCTGATGAGATCAATCCTCCGCCGAATGGGGAATTGTTCTCAACATGTATTCTCTCTGGTTTTTTCGATCGGCGGCATGCAATGTGAATTTTGGCCGATCGGCGGCATGCACTTAGAGATGAACATTGCAATGTGAACAAAAAAAGGATACATTAAACACATCTAACGACTACATGGTACCCTTAAACATAGTATCCAGTTACAAATAGTAGCATAATCGGGAACAAATACAGAGTCTGTGAAACAAACATAAAGTATCCTACACATTAGATGTAGAAGAAAGCGAAGGACATGTTCATTTGTTGTGACCAACAGTCGAACAATTTCCACATTTTCGTGGACTCTTTAGAGCCGTTGTAGTCGCTCTAGCAGGCTCACCTGCTAAACGAATTCTTCTCTCAGTTCGTCTACCGAGTTGCACTTCAAACTCTGGTGCCTCAACCTCAATAAGGCCACGAAGATCATCAATATTCCACTCTGTTTCTCGTAACACTGGATAAATGGTTCCATGATAAGCGACCGCCCATGCTTCTACCGTATAATACTCGTCGCATAACTCATACATATCTATCCCAGTATCCTCACAACACGCTAAGGCATGAGTACAAGGAATTCTATCGATGTAAAACTTCCAACAATTGCATGTCCTCTTAACCAAATCAACCAAGACGTCATCGAATGGACCACTAACCCGATACTGGCGAAGTCTGTTCAGTGGTGTTATTCGCATATCCTTCGCTTTAAAGTTCCTTTTAGAAATGATACTCTCTACCTTCGGAGCCACAATTTTGCAATCCGGTAATTTGGCCATCACATCTCGACATAGCATGAACCAATAACTAATCGTTTCCTGCATGGCGTTTAACAGCGCAATAATGGGCCACTCTCTCTCTGTTCGTATTACGTTGTTGATGGATTCACAACCGTTCGTTGTCATGATATTGTACCGAGTGGCATCGAAGAAAGCTCTCGCCCATTGATGACGGTCTATGTTCGTTGTCTCCAGATATTCCGCCGCCTCGGGGTACAATTCTTGGAACTGTTGCCACCTAGCATTGAACTTTTCTGTTGTGTACGCATCAACAAATCTTTGGAATAACTCACAAAGATTTTCCCTGTTGCGACCCTCATGATGAATTCTGACATTTACAGTCAAATGCCACCTACAATGGCCATATCTAGCTTTTGGGTAGTGTTCCGACACTACCTTCCTGATACTTCCATGTCTATCGGAAAGGATAACCAAGTCCTCCTCGTCCGGGATCTCCGGCCTCAAATTCTGGAAGAACAAACTCCATGAAGTGCCGGTCTCCCTATCAACCACAACCCAAGCTATAGGATATTGGTGACGATTACCATCTTCCCCAGTTGCAATTAGCATTACCCCTTTATACTTTTTTTCAACCATGTACCATCTACTAAGATCACCTTTCTCAAGGAAAGTTTAAATCCATCAATGCATGGTAGATATGCTATGAAAACAGAGTGAAATCTACCATTTGCATCCACCTGCAAATGAGTTACTGCCCCTTCATTCATCTTCCGAACCTGCTGCAAATAAGCAGGGATTAATCCATAACTTAAATCAGGATCCCCTACAAGTTTAATTATCGCCAACAGCCGAGCCGTCCAACACTTCCAGTATTTATAATCGCCATGCTTGTCACCAGACAAACTGTCTTGAATCTGCCTTGGAGGGGGAATCTTTTTCCTTCCAGCATATTTTACAGCCAACATACAAACAATTGTTTCTGTACTCAGTTGACCTTTTCGGGAGGCGCGATCACGGGCCAAACAAGTATGGAAAAGCTCGTAGGTTCTAATGGAGAATTCATCGGTTCCCCGATCTTTGGCTCCACGCACTCTCCATCTACAATCAACACCATGAAATTTTGCAATGTATAACATTTTTGAAGATCTATCTCAGTCTATCCAAAATTTACCCTTCCTTCCAACCTCTATCAGATTCGTAATAAATGCTTCCTTGTTATGAAACTTTTTACCAACAACTAAATCTGAGTCATCTCTAAAACCGATATTGGTTTGTTCTGGATCCACCCTATCTAACGGAAATTGATGGTCTCTAGAAAAATACTCCATCATTTGACCGTTCTCTTCGATACTATCCAAACTTACCAGCACCGGCGTAGGAGCTGATATACTATCCAAACTTACCGGCACTGGAGTAGGAGCTGATCCTTCTGCTTCAGTATCAACCTCTCTACGTCGACGCCAAATAACTAGGTTCTCAGCATTCTTTACACGACTACAAATATTCAAGTCAAAATGACCATCATACCCACCATTATCATTTCCATCGTGTTTATCTACAACCGGTCCAGCATAGACCATATCATCGTGGACGCTCTCTTCAACTTCCACCGCCTCAACTTCCGCACCACTGTTATCTTTTTTGTTGATCAGCTCTACACATACATGGTTCTACAACATTCTTTCATGTTTTCAGCTACTACATACCGAACACCCATATCCGTTACAATCCCAACTGGCGAGATAATTCCTGTGTAATTTGGCATATAAGGTTGGTAACTAAGTTTTAATTATGTATCACTTTCCTTCACCCCAATTTCAGAATACAGGAGGTCCTTTAATGTTTTCAATGTTGCATTGGCACCATCAGCAATAGCAAGACCAATAATTTTATTGTTTGTTGATGATATCCATTTATAGGTCCCATCCTCCTCTACCTTATATTCCCCACCGTAAGTAGCATGGATCACTGCAACTTCACCCATTCCCTGTACAATTACAACCTCGTTCATTTAAGTAATTAAATTAACCATACACAGACCCATAATACTAACAATGTAGGCTAATCTTGGAATATGCATCCTGCCGATCGGTGGCATGTAGCCGATCGGAGACGCTAGCCGATCGGAGACATGTCGCCGATTATCTCCGATCGGCGACCATCTCCTACACACGAAATCCTCTGGTTTCCCCAAATTGCATCTACTTATGGAGGGGTATGTGTCACGCCCCAAATCTGGTATTGACCGGACTAGAGACGTGACTTAGCGAAATTAAATAAAAACAAATTAAAAACAATTAATATCTGAAAAGGACAGATAAAATAAGTCAACAGCAGTTCGAAACCTTGAGTCCTACGCTCAGTCAAATACAGACGTCCAAAAACATAACAGTACGTCTCTATGAAACATAAAATAAAGATAATCCCTGACCCTCATTAGCCCCATGCTCCGCGATGTCCTCTACTCCAAGTCAAAGCTAAAACATGTAGAAAACACGGTAAGGGGTGAGCTTGACGCTCAGTAGGGAAAACCATAAAAACTTCCTCAATTCGGATTTACCAGAAAGCTATTCCACAAATTTAAGTTAATTAAAAAGGTTGAAACAATGACGCGACACTTAATGTAATTAAAGACGAAAACCCCTTTTTAACCTGACACGCATAAATCCAACCGTACCAACGTTAACTCAACACCAACCACTAAACCAAGGCACACACCGCAGGTAACAATCCAAGTAAAATACACAAGTACATTTCCAAACTAACTTTTAACAATTAAAGAGAGAAGGCGACAACGAGGAACTGTAACCCAAATTAAACAACCTTCACTTTACTCGACCACAAACTATCCCGAAAATCCTCGTCCAGAACCTCTTCACGTCCGACTCACGGATAACCACAAAGACGACGATTTAACTTACACGGAAACCACACACAGAAAACTCATCATCAAACAATCAAAATCAAGTCATTCACGGTCACACACAACTCATAACAAGGAAAACACCCATAGTCACAACATAACAATGCTCATTCAAATTCAAAGCAATCACAAACACACAACTCGTAACCATCGCACGGTCTCAGGAGCAACCCGCTCGGCCCGGCGCATCCGCACGCAACTTCCCCAACACAAAGTCGGGATAGGCGATCGACCTCATCGCGGAACACAGCGTTTTACCGATCGACGGAAGGCAAGGAAATCGCCTATTCGAGGCCTCATCTCTCGCGGTGCTCAACACAGCGTTTTACCGAGTGCTAGTCGGAAGGTAGGGAAACCACCTCTTCGCGGGACACAGCGTTTTACCGACTCACGGTCGGAAGGTAGGGAAACCACCTTTCACATGTAACCAAAGCACAACACAACATCACACTTCACCGATTGCGCGCCGAAAGGTACGATACACCTGACGGAAGAACATCTCTCACACTTTACCGGTCGCGCATCGGAAGGTACAACACCCTCTCGGGCACAACTCAACCACGTATCACCGGAACAATCACAATCACACTCACATCTATAATCATTGGTCACCACAGTAGCACAACCACAATCACAATCACACTCACAAACAGGACCACAATCACATTCTCAACAACTTACACCACCAACACGCACTTACCAGTACTTACCGTCACCCCACTCAACGTGGTAACCCTTCCGGCTTAACCGGTATTCAAATCCCCAACATCCCCAGTCCAACAAATCACAGAAACAGGAAAGTAACTCAAACACTAATATGCATCACCAATTTCAACTCTACTCGTTTTCATGTTCGTTATTTATTAAACCGTTCAAGCAGCACATATCACACAATCAAATACACTCAGCAAACAATCCTACAGGCGCGACATAGCCCGACTCTACCAGCACGACAATTTTCCAAGACAGTAATCGTAAATGTTCACAGTTTATACGTCCACGCTAGTTGTTCACATCCTACATGCTTACTATTTCTTTAACCGGTTATTAAGTTTCCCTATATGCATATTAGTACATCCGTAATAAAGAGGGTTTCGAGGTAATCCCTACCTCTCAAATCTCTATCTGGGTCGCCTAGCTGCTGATGTCCTGGCCCACTCCGGTCTTCTCCGTGCTCGGGGTAAAAGCTGGTTCGAGTTCGTCCGGCCCGAGGCGACACCGGCGAGGGTTCCGGTCTCGTTCACGCTACGGACGGCGGCGGGAGGGGTCAGAAGGGTTTCTCGACGGCGGCGACGGTGTCAGAAGGCTCGGAAGGTCGTGGGGAAGTCGTCAGGGCATGAATCGAGCTCCTTCATCCAGATCTGACGTCGTTAGGAGTTCGCCGACGTGCGAAACTCAGATCTGGAGTTTCGAAACTCCGGTCGTGCTTTTCTTTGGCAGAGCTAGTGAAAATCGAGCTCATTCTCGCTCGATTTCCAGAGAGGGAGCGACGGGGAAGAAGAACGAGCAAGGGAGAAGGGCTCACCATCAAATATTCCGCCTGTAACAGGCGCGGCGAAGCTCGGGGTTATGGTGGCGTGGTTCACTTCGAAGGAGCAGAAGAAGAGGAAGGGGGATTTCTGGGTTTTTGGCACGGGCGAGCTTCAATCAAGGGTTAAGGAAGAAGAAACAGGCGAGAGAGGAGTTGTAACTCTGGCGACGACGAACGGAGGTGAAAACGAAGGAGGCGAAGCTCGGGAGAGAGAAGGGAGGCGTCCTCGGTTCGCGTGCGTGAATTGAAGGTGAAGACAAAGCGTTTTAGGGTTAGGAGGAGAGAGGGGTGGGCTCGGGCGAGATGGGCCTGGTTGGGTCTGGTCTGGCTCGGCCCAAGGATGTGTCTGATCAGGCCCATGCCTGCTTCCCTCTTGATTTCTTTTCTTCTCTTCCTTTTTTTTATTTCCTTTTTGTTTCGTACTTGTTCCAATTTTCGATCTGAAATCCAACCCCACCGCTTTAAAACCGCAATTTAAACTATTAAAAAAGTTCAGGCCTTGACAGTATGGATCCATTTCAATCTTTTTTTATGTTTCTACGTATGGAAACACAAAGGATATAGTTCGATGTAGGATGAATGAATTTTGTTTATATCTTTTTCTCTCAACCCAACCCTATAAATCAAATTAAAGCTTTGGGGTTTACTTACTTGGGCTTCACTGCCTAGGAGTAAGACAGGGTCAGGACGGTGGTGGACGACGCTCGGGACGGTGGTGGACGGCAGTTCAAAATTGCAGCTCTTGTTTGTTTCTTGGTTCTTGGTTGTGAGAGGGTGTCGGGTCTCAAATTGGGCATATATTTGGGTTTGTTTAGAAAATATAGAAACTTGGGTATTTGGGTTTGTTTTGCAAATATAGAAACTTGGGTTCTCTTTTTGCAAATAAAGAAAAGGGTAGAAGAGGGATGAACAAACTTTCATTAACTTGGAGGTTTTTTTCAGATTCCATCTTCTGTCAATGTTTTTTTTTTCCAAATTCCATCTTCAAATAAGGCTAAAAACAAAACTCATCCCTTTTCTAGATATAATTTTGGAATGGAAGGATGAGGAAAACGATATATTGTCATAAATATGTATACACTTAGTGAAGAATACCTTGGGATGGTGATGAAAATGTGTCTTGATTGCGTTTCTCAAAATTTTAGGCACTCTGTGCAACTGTAGACAAAAGTCTCAATCGAAACTGGCCATGGTTGATCGGCATGAGCTGAAAGAATTAAATGCGGATGATCAACCACGAAGGTCGGTTGATCGCTAGTTCCAGAGACTTCCTAATTGAAAGATCAATAAACATCATATGTTCGCACCAGAATGAAAGTACCGATCCTAAAACGATCAATTTACATTGAATTAAGGGAAAGTATCAGTTTAGTACCCCTAACTATACACTTTTAACATATAAGGTACCTTAACTAAAATAATGGCTAAAAAAGTACCCTAACTATCAGAAAATAACACTTTAGTTTACGACGTTAACTTTCCATCCAAAATCAATTATATTTGTTTAATAAAAATCAGTTTTATTATTAAAACAATCTGATTTGTTTTTAAAAAATCAGTTTTTAATGTTAAAAATCAAATTTATTTTTAAAAAATCCAGTTTCGTTATTAAAAAATAATTTTTATTTTAAATTTTCAGTTTATTTTATTAAATTAGATTATTTTTAAATAATTTCAGTTTTAAAAATAATTATGATTTAATAATAGAAACTAAAATTTAAAAATAAAAATGATTTTTTAATAATGAAACTGAATTTTTAGAAATAAAATTAATTTTTTAGGTACAAACTGATTTTTAGTAATAAAAACTGATTTTTTTTAATAACAAATAAGATTTTTTAATAATAAAACTGATTTATATTAAATAAAAAGAACTTATTTTAGTTTTTAAAATCCAGTTTCATTATAAAAAAATCATAACTATTTTTAACACTGAAATGATTTTAACAATAATTTTATTTAATAAAATAAACTGAAATTTTAAAATAAAAATGATTTTTTAATAATGAAACTGGATTTTCAAAATTAAAATTGATATATAATAATAAAAACTGATTTTTTTTAGGGAAAACTATAGATAACTACCCAAAACCATGCCCATTTAACTGATGTTTACCTAAAATTTAAAATTAACTGATACATACCCTGAAGTTTCGAAAATGTAACTCAAAACCCCTTTGTCAGCTAAAATGACGAAAATACCCTCAACTACACTTCAATAATTATGTTAAAAAATTATTTAAAAATTACCTTTGTTATATTGATATATTTACTTATTAAATGACTTCATTTTTATTTAAAAAATCACTTCATTTATATGTTAAAAAAATTATTTTAAAAAAATCACTGAGGGTATTTTTGTCATTTTAGCTGACAAAAGGGGTTTTTAGTTACAAGTCGTAACTTCAGGGTATGCATCAGTTAACTTTAAACTTCATAGTAAACATCAGTTAAATGGGCATGGTTTTGGGTAGGTATTGGTAGTTTTCCCTTTTTTTTAATAACAAATATTTTTTAATAATAAAAATAATTTTTATTAAATAAATAAAACTGATTTTGGTTGGAAAGTTAACGATGTAAACTAAAGTGTTATTTTCTGATAGTTAGGGTACCTTTTTTTAGCTATTTTTTTAGTTAAGGTATCTTAGAGGTGAAATCGGCTACAAACCACTCTTAACCTAAAAACTAGAGAATCAATCCTAGCCACACACACACCTAACATCCAACATTCACCATGATGCCACATCATCACCCCAATTTCACCTAAACTCACGCCACTTTCATCCTTTCTCACATAAGCAAGGGCATAATTGTAAAAGCATGGTGCCATGTGGACAAGTGTCCATTTTTTTCTTCACCAATTCACTAATTTAATATTTCCCGATTTGTTTGAACTCCGATTAGCTTCAAACTTGCGCCGATATTTTTATTTTTTCAAGGGCTTTAAATCAAGATCAATTATGAATATATTTTGAAGCATGAAAATAAAAAGGTATATCGGAGTGATAAAAATAATGTTGAGTGTTGATAAATCTTCACTAATAAATGTTTTATATCGGAGGTATCAAACTAGTGCTAAATGTTGATAAAAACATGTACAGAGGTGATAAAAACCATGTTCAATTTTGATAATAAGTGTGATAAACTAGAGTTTAACGTTGATAAAAAAAACATGTGATAGGGTGATAAAAACACATGTAATTTAATGATAAACATAGTGTTTAGTGTTGATAAAACTGGTGTTCATAAAAAGCACGTGATGAGATGATAAAAATCATGATCAATTTTGGAGAATGGGGTGATAAAACTAGTGTAGAGTGTTGATAAAAGCAGTGTAAAGTGTTGATAAAACTAGAACAAAGTGTTGATAAATATTAGCCAGATATAATTTCTTTAAAAACCGGCCCCGAAATAATAAAAAATTCGTGCTTCAAAAAAAACATGTGATGAAGGTGATAAAACACACGTAATTGAATGATAAACCTAGTGTTTAGTGTAGATAAAACTAGTGTTCATAAAAAACACGCGATGAGGTGATAAAATCATGATCAGTTTTGGAAAATGAGGTGATAAAACCAGTGTAAAGTGTTGATAAAACCAGTGTAAAAGTGTTGATAAATCCAAAGCAAAGTGTTGATAAAAATTACCCAGATTTTTTTAAAAAAAATCAACACCGAAATAATTTTTTTTCGTGCTTCAAAATATATTCATGGATGATCTTGATTTAAAGCCCTTAAAAAACAAAACTAATGGCGCAAGTTTGAAGCCAATCGGAGTTCAAACGAAGCGGGAAAAATTAAATTAGTGAATTGATTAAAAAAATATGATAGTTTTACTAAAAAGCCCTTACCACTTACTAAAAAGTGCTGTTTTTTTTTGCAGTCAACTACTCTATTGAATCTCATCCATCCATTCTTAAAATTGATGGCGTAGATTGGTTCTCTAGTTTTTAGGTTAAGACATGGTTTGTATTTGATTTCTCCTCAGGTATCTTATGTGTTAAAAGTGTATAGTTTTTTTTAAACGGAAAAGAGGTAGTTGTATTACGATTCAAGGGGGGACCTAACAGTCCCGGATACCAGCTTTTTGTCCCAACCGGCTGTAGCCTGCCGGGAGCACATGGTTCCATACAATTTATTATTCGATCTAAAACAGTGAACCCTACTAGCGAATTAGCCTTTAGTGTAGATTCCCCGAGACTTCCCTGTTGCAAAAGCTTGGTCGGGGTTGAGAGTCCCGAATCCGGGTGCCGTTGAAATAGGCCCCAGCCGACCGTCCCTCCTCCCGGATCCCAGATCCACCGAGGGGGCGGACCCATGCCGAGGAGGGGTGACCCTGGGGCAGAAGCCGCTGCAGATGGAAGACGGCGCGTGGAGCCCGTATTCCGGAAGACGCCAGGGGGGCCACAGTGGCTATTGGCTCGAGGGAGGGACCGGTCCGGCGACGCATGATCGATAGCGTGAAGCGAGGGAGAGGTCGTGGCACGGATTGAAGGATAGGCGGCGACCTGCGGAGGTAGTCCGTCTGCAAAAAAGACAATAAAATATAAAACCGACTCCGATCAGAAGAACGGCGACGGTAGATTGGACCCCGAAGGGTAGTGGAGAGCTTTGGAAGCATGGGCTTCGATTGGACCCCGTAGTGGAGAGCTTTGAAGCGTTAAAAGTGTATAGTTAGAAGTACTAAACTGGTGTTTTCCCTTGAATCAATGATAAAATTAAAAGGTTTACTTGATTTGTAGAACAAAATTGATTTGGCTCCGAAACTACGAATCTTCTAGTGTATCCACACCGAATTATTTAAGATGACAATGGATGAAAAACGATTCTTCATTTTTGTTTGGGAAGAAAAGAGAAAAGGGAGGCTATAGAAAATAATCTGAATTACTCTCTTAACTCTAATCTCTATATTTAAACACAAATCATTATTGGGTCTAAGAGTCAATTAGGTTTTAAATCTAATTAGGCATAGAACAAAACTGATCATCATCTTCAAAGGTGAGGCATTCCTTGTCTCCATGGGTGTTGTCGTCCTTGCAACACCGACCTTACTTTATACATTGGATATTGTTGCAAAATATTAGCAAGATAATCAGAAAAGTTATTGCAAATTTTATATGATTTCTTAAAGACAATCCGTTCAAATGTAATTGAGCTTTGTAAGGTCATTCAAAGTTGTCTCTTGGTAAAGTCAAATTCAACTTCATTATGTAATCAAATTTCTCAAATTATATCTTGGAAAAGTCTCATGTCTTCCAAATTTTTCAGTCCCTTAAGAATGGAGAACTATAGTTATACTATATGTTGCGTACATTCTAGTCACATATCTTTCCTACATGTATATATACTTGAACTCTTTTAGCACCATTGATGCAAAAATGAACATGCATGGATATAAAAAAGAAAATCAGATTAGACCAACACATCTTCAATGTTGACAAAAGAAAAACCAAACAGCAAAATCAAATAAAGCGAGTAATTGTCATTTAATTAGGTTAAAGCCGGCCAAGCTTCCAATACATGAAAGTCCGAGGCATCTTCCATGACTTCTGTCACAATAATAACCAGGAGAACTCTGGTCTTTTTCTGTTTTGCTTCTGCGTTGCAACAATGAGAAAAATCAGACATTTCATAAATAATTATACTTTATTTGTTTAACCAGTCAAATACATCTCCATATATATATAGATCCTTGTAAATACATAATATGTCTTGAACTATCTTATAATTGTATTGTTAATTGGGGTTTATTTTTTGTTAAATTCTGCTAATTATTATTTATTTTGAGTTTTGATTATTAAGTAGTGTATGAGCTATATGTTTTTATCAAAAAAAATGTATTAAAAAAACGACATGGATTCTAGGAAAGAAACTATAAAGCACCAAACTTTTATCAAAATCCAAACGTGAGACCAAAAGGACGAAAAACAAATAAACATCCGACCGTTGGAAATGCAATCTGCTCGAGAAGGAAAAAAGTCGAGGGGCAAGAAAACACATTTTGAAAGGAGGGAAAAACAAAAGTGAGTGAGCAAATATGATCTATAACAGTTTGGAATTTTGAGTTTAAAAAGTATATATATAACATCATCTGATATATAACAAAAAAAAATTATATAGTTATTATTATTTGATTGATTCTTGTCCGGGAAAGAAATAGAAGAGATGGAAATAGTATGAGCCGGCAAAAGTATAAAAGAAATGATCAGTTGGGACAATGTCAACTCCTAAATATCATACCATTCTACAGCTTTCATTCCAATATCTCATTAATTTCCTGAACAATTAAATAATTGCAAAACATTATGTAATTAACGCGTCTGTACAAATCACTATGTCATTGTTAGATAGGTACACTGAAACAACAATGTCTTATTTAATAGACATAGACAAGGTCATGAAGCTGTAATCAACTTCAACATTATGCTTATATTGGTTCCAAAACTGTTCAATATTAGCAAGAGTTGCATGTAAGAATGGATTTAAGCATGAGCTACAAGGTGGACGAGCGAGAAGAGCAAGCCTACCGCCGCAAGTCGCGTAAGCGCCTCGCCATCGTCGCCTTTTCCACCGTCGTCCTCGTGGTGGTTGCAGCCGGCATGACGGCCGGAGTATTCATCCCCTCCATGGAAAAATCTAAGTCAAAGAACGCCTCATCGGTCTCTGCCAACTCGACGCTGGACTCGGTTTGCCAGATGACCCGGTACCCGGACTCGTGCAACTCAAGCATAGCTCCTCTGGCGATCCAATCCGAGGACAAAAACGACGACCCCGAGCAAGTGTACATGTTGTCCCTCCAAGTCTCGCTCACCGAACTCAACAGGGTCGCTTCTTTCATTGCTTCCAAAGTCGCCGAGTATGACCTCAAGACAAACGATTTCATCGCGAGGAACTCGCTACGTAACTGCAGAGATATGGTCCGAGACGCAATCGACAAAGTGAACCGGTCTCATTCCGCGATGCAGGAATCGAACCCGACGCTGACGGAGTCAAAGATCGAGGACATGAGGACGTGGCTGAGCACGGCGCTGACGGACCACGAAACGTGCGTGGACGGGATCGTCGAGTCGGGGGACACGGCGCTGGCGGGGGAGGTGAGGTGGCAGATGCGGAACTCGACGGAGTACACGAGCAACAGCCTGGCGATCGCCACCAACGTGTTGGGGGTTCTTAACAGGTTCCAGAAGTCGGTGCACAGGAAGTTGCTGGAGTGGGTTGATAGGAGGCTGCTGGCGGAGAGGCCGAATGTGACGGTGGCCAAGGACGGGAGCGGGGACTTCAAGACCATAGGGGAGGCGGTAAGGGCGGCGCCGGAAATGGAGGAGGGGAGGTTCGTGATATACGTGAAGGAGGGCGTTTACGTGGAGAACGTGGTCGTGGACATGCAGTTATGGAATGTTATGATTTACGGCGACGGAATGACGAAGACCATCGTCTCCGGCAGCTTGAACTTTGCCGACGACACGCCTACCTTTTCCAGTGGAACCCTTAGTAAGTTCCCTTACTTAACTTATGTGATGAAATTATAGTATATATATTCAAGAGCTTTGAAGCACAAACTGAGTTCTAAATTATCGTGTGAAAATTATAGTTGAATAAAATCATTTAGAATATTACGTCGCATAATTAGATTAGCACTGCAATTAAAGTTAATAAATATGTGACATTTGTCCTAACAAAGCTGAATTACCCAATGCAGTCGCTGTTGGGAAAGGGTTCATCGCTAAAGACATGGGCTTCGAGAACACCGCCGGGCCCAAGAAACTGCAGGCCGTGGCCGTCCGATCATCGTCCGACATGTCCATCTTCTACCGGTGCTCCTTCGACGCTTACCAAGACACCCTCTACGTCCACTCCAACCGACAGCTCTTCCGCGACTGCCTCATCACCGGCACCATCGACTTCATCTTCGGATTCGCCACCGTCGTCTTCCAGAACTGCGACATCAGGCCCCGCCAGCCCCTCCCCACCCAGTTCAACGCCGTCACGGCCCACGGCAGATTCGACCCCAACCAGAACACCGGCTTATCCATCCAACGCTCTCGCATCGCCCCCAACGGCAACGTCACCGCCCCGACTTACCTGGGTCGGCCCTGGAAGGATTACTCCACCACCGTCGTCATGGACTCGTTTATTGACGGCGTCGTCGATCCTTACGGCTGGACTCGCTGGGACCCGAATCGAGACCCGCCCAGCACCATCTTCTATGCCGAGCATAAAAATACTGGGCCTGGGTCTGGGCTTGAAGGTAGGGTCAAATGGGACGGCTATAGGCCCAGCATGACGGCCCAGGAGGTTGCTGAGTTTTCTTTGGAAAGTTTTATCCAGGGAGACAAGTGGCTGCCTCCCGGAGATGGCGTGTTTGATGATCCGGGTGTATGACCAAGATTTGTCAGGGAGGATTAAAATTGAGATCCTTTTCATATACATGAACTAATTCAAGACTGGATATTTTTTTTTATTTGTGAAAGATAAATACATTGTGTTGTGCGAGTAATGGAAAATGATGTAGTGCTTTGTTTATAATCTCAAAAAATTAATAATAATTCAAAGTTATATGGCACTTTCAACAAGCATGTATCATGACTTTAGTTTGTAATGAAATGAAATAAACTAATTACATGAAATCAGATTTGTTATTGTTCACTAAAGTTCGGGGGATTGATCCCGGAGTGTCATTCTTATCCAGATAAGTGAATGCAATATACTGTCTTTCCGAATGAAAAAGCAAGATCAGTGAAGTAGGTCACAAAAGAACCAGATACAAGAAACAAAATCGGAGACATGTCACAACTCAAATTCAAAACATGGGTCCAACAAACCTATAGCTAGAATAGAACTATGAAGCATACTAGAAGTCACGAAAGGTTATTTTTATCGGCAAAGCATATTGAAAGTTTTATAAACCCTCTTTTGAGAAAAAAGAGGAAAAAAGGTTCATCTACAAACCAACAAAAAAAGAACTCCAAGACGCTCAAAGTCGTCTTTTAATGGAACAAGTGAAGCGAGCACTGGCATGTCGCTCAACCTCATGAAAGGTATGAATGGGTACGCAGACCCTGAAGCCCACACCGGGGAAGACCAACAATCACAATGAATGGGTACGCAGACCCTAAAGCTATGAATGGGTACTGGTAGTTATGAATGGCTACGCAGACTCTGAAGATGAATGGGTACGCAGACCCTGAAGATGAATGGGTACGCAGACCCTGAAACTCCACACCGGGGAAACCTCTGAAGTGAAGTGAATGGGTACGCATACCCTGAAGATGAATGGGTACGCAGACCCTGAAACCCCACACCGGGGAAACCTCTGAAGTGAAGTGAATGGGTACACATACCCTGAAGATGAATGGGTACGCAGACCCTGAAGATGAATGGGTACGCAGACCCTGAAACCCCACACCGGGGAAACCTCTGAAGTGAAGTGAATGGGTACGCAGACCCTGAAGTGAATGGGTATGCAGACCCGGAAGTGAAGTGAATGGGTACGCAGACCCGGAAGTGAAGTGAATGGGTACGCAGACCCTGAAGTGAAAGGGTACGCCGACCCTGAAGTGAATGGGTACGCAGGCCCCTGAAGTGAATGGGTACGCAGACCCTGAAGTGAATGAGTACACAGACCCTGAAGTGAGAAAGGGTACGCAGACCCGGGAATGAAAAAAAATCGGCTAAAAAAGGAGACTCACACCCGAATAAAGCCACCATGAAGCACAAAATAAAGGTCTCAAACCCAGATTTGTCAACCATAAAGCGCTGAAAAGCTAGCCGTCTTCCAAAGTAATCAACAAAGACTTTACCCTAACTTGAGGAGAAAACTGTATCTCATCGGCACCCAAACTAAGAGAGTTAAAAGATACCGACATGCCGACGACCAACATCGCATAACGGCAAAAATAAATCGGTGCATAAAAACACTGAAACTCAAAACCCGTAAGGACTTCTCAATTTCCAAGGCCTAAAGACCTAGTACAGCCCGTCAAAGGCCAAAACCTAAAAATGACGGGCCCTGCAAGCAAGGCAGAAGTACAGAGGAAATCAAAACGAGCCTACTTGTAAGGCTGAGCAGAAATCCTATAAGTTATAGATAAAGTCAAAGGAGAGACCAGGACCAAACCATCCGCGACGAGTGACGAGGCCAGAAGCACGACGAATCCGAGCTCGGAAACACCTCCCACGATGAAAGTAGACGAAGTCACCCAAGAGACACCACGATCAGGTCCGCAAAACAGCTAGCAACACTCCAGGCCGGGAACATGCACTGGACCAGGCCAAGGAGCTGGCCCAAAAAGAACAGGTGAATGGGATGTCCCAACTGGACCAACATTGGGCCAGCAGGCGCAGACGCTAGCCCAGCACAACTTGGACCAGGCCTAAGCTTGCTGCCGACTGGGTCAGCAAACCCTAACCCGACCCGGATGACCCTGACCATCCCAAAACTTCGGCTCAGCCCTACCCGGACTAGCAACCCACCCGAGCCTTCCGCCCCCGAACCAGCCGCCCCCGATCCACCATCACCGCACTGCAGTGACCGATCACACCTGCAGGGGAGCTCGAGCTCCAGCACAAGGACGAGACAACAACACGGACTAACCTTCCACGCCACAGCCGCGCCGCCGGCAGGCTTCCGGAGCACAGTCCCGACCAGAAGACAAAAAGCCACACGCCTCCCCGGCGAGAGCAGAAGCAACCTCCGGCGAGCGCAGCAGCAACTCCGACGACGAGCAAGTTGTCTCGAACCAGTTCTGCGACTCCGTGAGGGCAGCACCGAGCAGGACTACGACACGAGGGAGCAAGGCCGAGCACCGGCCAAGACGTGGCATGGGGAACACCAAAGTTGCAACAAGAAGGAGGAAGGATCGGCCACACGCTCAAGGAAAGAAGAAGAGAAGAAGGGAGGAGGGAGAAGGAGGGTTTCCGCCGGCAACAACCATGACGGCCGTCACTGGCGGGAGCAGAGACGCGCTCAGGCGGCTAAGGTTAGGCTCGGGCTCGGTTTTCAAGCAGAGGGTTTTGTTGACCTTTCGATAAAAAAAGAAGTTACAACTTACAAAAGATCATATACACTGATTTATCTAATATGAAAAGCTGATGAGCTACTGTATTACATAGAAAACGATCTAAACTCTTAATTTATCAACCATGAAGCCCGGTACAGTACAACCCAAAGGCCTAAGGCCCAAAACAAAATAAAGTATAAAAAACCCTTGAAAAAAGTCAAAACAAGCCCGATACGACGAGCCACAGCGTTCGGGCAGAGTGCACCTCGAGCCACGAAGAAGATGCCTTAAAACCACCCCTACAAAAGTCTGACAACTTCCAAGGAAGTCCTCGACAAAGATTGCACTAAGCTTGACGACCTCTGGCCACTCACACACCAACACCCTGCTTGGGACCACCACGAACCAGACGGGACAAATAAATCGCTCGGTTCTCCATTATCGGTTAAGTAACTTATCTTCAGCAAACATAGAGAGGTGACCCAAACGAGGAGAATCGGAATCAAAACTGATACCAAGCAAAATAAAAGAATCCCTAAGTATCCCCTAACCCTAAAACCCTCAAAACCGTTGGCCAATACCATAAGCACGGCCAGTTTAAACTCTCCGAGACACAGAGGGAAATAGAATTTAATGCAGAAGAAAACCATACATGAGTGAAGGCAACAAACCAAAAGCAGCTTCTAGCAACCGTGGAACCAAATTAGAGCACTTCAGGTATAGATTTATGTTTAAGTAAACATATTATAACTTATCAAAGCCTAATCGTCGTCTCCGTTCACCCCTAATCACTGGGAAGCCTCTAGAAGGACAAATGGACATTAATTCCTCTCTCATCGTCCCTCGATCTGTCCCGACGTCGTAGCTTCACTCATGCCCGTATGTCCAACAACTCTCTTTTACATCGTGGTTTGCAAGGCTGACCGCCAAGCCTCTACCGACTCTTGGGGTATCAGACGTGTCGCGTCCCATATTACTGTGACGGCGATGACGGTACCCACCACGACGGACAGAGAGCCTTCGGAACAATGTGCACTATGGGCCATTATGTCTTCGCGCCATCTAGGGTTGTTTGTGGCCTTCTCCTTAAGTATACATCTCCTTCACTGACTAAAAACAAAATGAGAGAGTTCTCCAACACCCTAGCTGCTATTAAATATATCGGCGCCTCACTCCTTCGTGATCTTTATTGCCTTTGAATACAACGACTTATTTGGCGGAAGTGTTGCATGGGGATTCATGGTACGGCCTCTCGAAGTCCGGTGGAGAATGTGGACAAGGCTACGACAGGGCAATAAAAGCCTGGTGGTGATGGTTCGAAGAACATCACACAACAAGGCATGTTCAACCCCACCTTAGATTTGTGAGGATGGTGTCTGATCTGTAAGGACATTAGTGCTCATGATGGTGGGGTGGTGGGCCTCATAGGATGGTGTTCGATCGATACCAAATGATGGAGGAAGGGTGGTTAAGTACCAAGGAGAGGTCTGTTAAGTAGTCTTGCTAAGAATTAAGAAGTTTGATTTCTTTGTAAAATATAAAAATATGTTCATTTATTTATTTCAATAAATAAACATATTTATTTGTGGGAAGTTGCATGCTTCTTCTCTGGGAAATTATGGTTTCTTCTTTAGTAAAATCGTGGGCATCAGCGGACCTTATTTCCATTTGTTGTCGGGGACCTCCCTCTGCTTTCCAAATTAACCTCTCGGAGCTTCTTCAAGCTTTCCCTCCTCTGACCACAAACATTGACTCTGTGAAAGAGAGTGATGGAGGATGTCGTGGGGGAGTTATGTAGTAGATACAGGACGCACGTTCGACACGGTAGAGGAAGACATCATCACATACGACTACGTGACGAGTTCAATATCAACTCCTCGGACTTTAGCCAAAATCATCCACGTTGTTGTGAGCACCTCCACGAGTTCCATCTCTTCCCTCGGATCTGGTTGGAGCTTCTCGGATATGAAGGGACCTTCTCCTCGTCGAACCTCCACCTCTTCCCACCTTCACCTTATCGCCCATCCAAAATTTGTCACCGCCACACAAAACTAACCCTACTTCTTTTTAGTTTCTTTATTTAAAAATCAAATTTATATTAATAAATTAATAAGCAAATATTTAAAACTTAATGAATTTATATTATAGTATTTAAAAACTAATTGAAGTTATTAATTTAAAGAATATTAAAAATAATAATTAATTTTTAAAATTACAATTGAATATAAAAATATCATGCTTTTTAATTACTTAATAATCTATCTATGAACGGGGTTAGGATTTGAAGCAAGATTGTTGAGGAAGGTTTAGTGTTAGAAGGGTAAATGAGTATAAATTTAGATGGTAATTAAGGGTATATTTGTTATTTGGTCAAAAACCTAATACAGTGGAAAATCGATAATTTTTTTTTGATAAGCGAAATTTTATTAGGCAAACGTTCTACAAAAAGTAAAACGATGTGAGAAAAACAATCCTTAAAAGGACTTTTTTCCCCAACCGATACAAAAGCAAAAACAATACTAAAAACCAAACTCAAACAGGAAAGTAAACTAAACAGAGCATCGCCCTCCTTGCCTACTTCATGTCCGAAGACAAGCAAAGAAATCGGTTAGAACCAGAAACAGGAGTTGATCCTGAACTCCATTCCGGGTTAACTTCGTCCTCGCTAAACACGTCGTCCTCCTCAACCTCAACACGCTGAGGGGGTTCGGGAACTGGGGAATTGGCAACAGCCCTTTTCGCAGTTCTCTTACTAAAGCTCCACTCTCCATCTTTACTTTGTGTTGCAATATCGATGGTGAAGCTTCCCGTTTGACCCCCCTTATCAGACGATAATTTGGCTCTTGTCTGATAAAAAACAACTGGGGAAGCACTCTTTTTTTGCTGTCCTTTGTTTGGACGGCCACGTTTCCGTGGAACCTCTATGAGAATAATTTTTTTTCTCAGAAAAATGTCTTTCCACGGGCTTCCTTCTTGTTCCACAAAGGTTCCTCCGTCAACTACCGTCGCATGAATTGCAACCCAGACAACTCTTTGGCTTGCGTGACTGTCAGGCCAAGCTGAACTTGAGTTTCCACTAGCCCATCCTTAGCCGAGCTTAAAACCTCAAGCCCACTCGGGGATAAGCCCTCAACTGAAGTCAAATCATTATTGATGCGTTTAAAAATGTCAAACCACCTCGGGTCAGTGGCTGAGTTCTGAACTCTTGGGCCTGGGCCACTACTTGGCTCTTTAGCTGCACCCAATTCAGGTGCTAAAACCTGGCCTGCTTCAGAACTTGTCCCATTTACTCCACAACCCAGTCCAGTGAAGACTCCTCCACCCAACACTTCTTCCTCGCGTGAGACCTGAGTTGTCGGATGCGTGTGCTTGGCTTTTGGAAACAACTGAGTGCAGTTGTCGACAGACGCTGAAATCACGGAGCGTGATTTCCGGGCCACCAAATTCGGGATATCAGTACCACCATCCACGCGAGAGGTTTCCAATCCAACCGAAAAGATCGGAGGTGGAACGTCGCTCTCGCCGCCCGTAGCTTCGACGGTGAATGGACTGTCCACGGCCAACCCAATTCCCTCACCTGCTCCTTCACGACTTTTGCCTGACGTAACACCACCCGGACGCAAAATCTCCATGGGTTCATCGATATTTGCTTCCAGACGAGATGCTCTGTTTTTATCATCTGAGCCGGACGTCGGAGCTCGAGGTCGAGCTATGGCCACGAACAGCATATAACAGTTAACCTTGAGCCCATTGAGGCTTTCCACGGCTGCAATCGCTGCAGACGACGTCGTGAAAGTAACAAAGCCGAAATACCTCCCTTTTCTGTTCGCGCGTCTCAAAACAGAGCACGCGGAAATTGATCCGAAAGTGCCAAAAACATTACGCACCCAATCTTCAGATGTTTCGAAAGGGAGGTTATGGATGAATACCTCGTGGGATGGGATATGGAGGCGCGGAGAGGACGACTCGTCCTGAACAGGGAGCAAAGCAACGTTCTTTGGCTTCGCTGATTTCTCCTCCGACACCAAACCAGAGTTCTCAGAGGTCTTGCCTGCACCCGAAACTGGCTTTAACCTCCACCATTCGCTCTTTTCCCCTGTTTCCGACGAGATGGAGTTTCTGTCCCAGCCCCTTCCCTCTTCCTTATCTTCCTCGATACACCTTCAACGCCGCCTTTTCCATTTCCTGCCACAGTACTGTTCACCACCACAACGTACTCTCGATAGGAATCTATCAAAATCGAAGCGAAGGCCGGAAAAGAGAGCATCGGAAAAGACTAACCGGGCAATGACACACCTTGAGACTTAGGGAAAAAATACTCGATTATTTAATAAAATATTTAAGATAATATTTTTGTCTAGTATCGGGTTGGTGATATGGTGCTAAATTAATAATATAAATTAATTATTCTTTTAATTAAAAAATTTTGATGGCCCCTTAACTATTAATTTATAGAGTTTCTACTCTATAAGTGGATGGAAAAATAAATGTCGTTATTGGATATAAAACTAATACAGATATATGATATTTTTAACGTCAATGTACCAATGTAAAAAATGTGTAAACATAGATATCAGTAAATATCTCTTGTTTGTATGGACGGATGCAGGGTCAATACAATATTAAGAGCATCTACACTGTGCGCGCCAGGTGGTGAACCACAAATCGTGGTGATTTTATGTTTCGCGATTCGCAAATCGCACGATGAAGCATGCATGATTCGCAAATCGTGAACCACGAAATCATGCATCACGATTCGTGGCTCGCACCGTGAACCACGAACGTGGTGCGCGGCTTCGCGATTCGCGAGTCGAAGACGCCTAATCACGGGCTGCCACGTGGCACCTGAAGCAAAAAAAATCAGACCGTTGGCCAACCGTCTGATTCCAACAACCATTTTAAAAAAATCAAAATAATTAATTTTAAAATAAAAACAAACCATTTTTCTCCACCTATAAAAACCCCTCGCCCCATTCATCAAACCCTCGATATTTCTCTCAAAATTCTCTATTCTTTTCCTCTCCAGTTCTCCAATTTATATCGATCAAAAATGTCCAACGATGAGGCCCAAATGAGTCAAGAACTTCGTGCTTGGCAATAAAGACTTCGGCGAAGGACCGCCATAATGGTATAGAGAGCAATGCCAGAAATCAACACATGGAGGAAAAGGATCAAAAGTGGGGAATCTCCCCGACGAGTGATTCACAGAGGTCGTCTCGAATGCCACAACCGACTGATGCAGGATTATTTCGTCGAGCACCCAACCTATGGGCCCAATATGTTCAGACGTCGATTTTGTATGTCCTAGCCACTCTTTCAACGGGTTATGGATGCGACAGCGGAGCATGACAATTACTTCGTCTAGAAGCTGGACGTTGCAGGACGCTTGGGGTTATCGATGCACCATAAATGCACCGCCGCGATACGAATGCTAGTGTATGGGTGCTCGACCGATTCATTGGGCGAAACCCTACGTATGGGGGTAAGTACTATACTCGAATGTGTAAAACGTTTTTGTAAGGCCGTTATTGAGGTTTTCGTGGAGGTATACATGTGGAAGCTAACTTGGGAGGACATGCAGCGATTACTCGAATCGGGGTACAACCGAGGGTTCCCCGGTATGATTGGAAGTCTTGACTACATGCATTGGGAGTGGAAGAATTGCTCAGTCACATTGCAAGGAGCCTTCTGTCGGGGAGACCACCACGTGGATCCAACCATTATGCCGGAACCGGTAGCATCCCTTGATTTATGGATTTGGCATGCGTTGTTTGGTATGTCTGGCTCGAACAACGGCATCAACGTCCTCCACGCCGACCACTTATTCAAAGATGTTTTCGTGGTCGTGACCTCGTCGTGGAGTACGAGATCCATGGGCATCGGTACGACTGCACGTATTATTTAATTGGCGACATTTACCTCTCATGGAGTCGGTTTGTGAAGTTGATTTGCCATCCCTATACTCGCAAAGAGAAATTGTTTGTGAAAGTCGAAGAAGGTGCTTGGAAAGATATTGAACGGGCTTTTGGAGTCCTCCAAGCATGGTGGCACGTAATTTCAAGGCCCGCTCGTATTTGGAACCCGGCAACTTTGCTTGATATGATGCATGCTTGTATCATTCTATACAATATGATTATGGGGGATGAACGTGAACGGTACAAAGTCAGGGATGACGAGCCCCCTCCGAAAATACCAGGTCGAACACCACCTCAACGATGTCATCAAGGAGGGCCCTTGCCCTACCGAGATCGGTCGCGTACTCGAATCATCGTCACAAATAATGAGTCCCATTGGCAATTCCAACACGACCTTATTGAGCACATATGTGGTTGGTTTGACATGACTTACCATGACTTAGACGACGACGAGGAGTATTGAGATGAGTTAATAAATTTGATGTGTCAAAAGTATTTGTAGTTTGATGTACTGTTCGGGAAGTAATGGAATTTCAAGTTTAATTATCTATTTTAGCTAATTAATTAATTTTATTATTATTTTTTGAGAGAAAATGGAAATATCATTAATGTAAAATAACTTGAAGACCCCACACATGGAGATCATCGTACATAAACCAAACTGATATAATTGGAAAGACAAGTGCAGAAAACTTAAAAGTGCTCTGTAGCATAATTGCGGTCGGGGGGGTGGGACTGCGGTAGCATCCGGGGATACTGATACAGTATACTCCAACCAGAAGAAACTAACCGAGCAGATCAGATGATAAACGAACAACGGTGGACCAGTTACTCCCCCGGTATGTCAGCGTGCGTCATCCTCCCTTGACTGATAATGGTAGGGCTCCTGAACGCGGGAATGCTGGCCCCGAAGTGGTAGGGCAGTAACACATCAGATGTTGGTGATACCAATGCCACCTATACACCAGGGAGAAGGTACAGCCGACCAAACCCTCCCTGGCCCTGTCAGGACTCATTCTTGGAGGCGAGGGTGCTTGAAGCCCCCCACCGCTGTAGGTGATACCTCATTGGACGCCGCCGAGTCTTCCTCCTCCTCCGACTCCTCCTCCCTCACTAGCCTCTTGTTTCCAGATACTGACGGTGCCTGATCCTTCGGCACCCAGTCTTCCCAACCCTCCTCCTCTCCAGTTGCACTATGACCCCACCACCCCGGCCCTTCCCTCCTCACCGGTGTTCGTGGGGTCTCTGTAGACCGTCCACCTCTGTCCGACCCCCCCCCCCCCCAAGTAGGTCCAGTTTGTTCCCGGGGTAGCCTTCCCATGCTTCGCCTTCTCTATTGCCGACCTCGTGTCCCCTGGTGCCCTCAGGGATACTCCCCTAGATCCTCCAACCACCGGACAGACCGGGAATAGGTGACCCGCGCAGCAGCAACCAAAGCAGTGTTCAGGTAAATGTTCGTATGAAATAAGAAAATGTGTCCTTACCTGAGAGACAGAGAGACGAAACCAAAGTTTGCTCTGCAGGGGGATTCTGATATCCGCTCTGATTCGGACCTTCATAAAGTCCCCCCAGCACAATACATCCTTGTCCACATCCACGCCTTGGCAAACGCTCGGTGCATTGCCGACTCTAAATCCCACATCCCTCGTCCATGCCCCAACTGGTAGATTGGACACTCGCGCCCAGACTGAGAAATGATGGAATTGCAGATCACTAATCTGCATATGAGCCCTCAGATCCGTAAGTAAGATCAGAGAGTCCCAAAAAGACCAGGGTTCCCCCAGCAGAACTCTTTCCCTTTCCTTAGCCGATCTGAAGAAGAAAGCGACCAGACCACCTTCCAGTGGTTTAGCCTCAACCTTCATACCCCAGACGTCCTCCATTCTTGCCACTACTGATTTCCAAAAAAAATTCCTGGTAGTCAGGACCTTGGCTGCCAGCGCGTACTTATACGAATTGTCCCTGCTAGTAATCTCCTGAACCGGGACCACAACCTCCCTGATATGCATAGCCCCCATCTAACGGTCCAAAGCCAACTGTTCCCCCTTCTCGGGACCCGTACCCAACGATGGACCCCCCCTGAGGATCGGATTCCCATGACCCGGCTGACCAGCTTGCAGGAGCGGGTCAAAACCAGCTGCCTGACCCGACCCGACCCTCGGATCCGCCCCGACCCTAAGGTCCGGTCCAGCACCCGTACCTCGTCCCGCTCCATACCGGGCAGCCCAAGTCGCCACATCCCCCTCACCTTCACGGGTCCAACCCGAGTAAGGCCCCAGCCCAGCCCGAGGTTGGCCAGCCCGACGTGCATCCTGCATGAAACCCCCGCCCAAGCCCACATCCTCCCTAGCCCGATTGGGCGAAACCCTAGCCGTCATAGTTTACTTTCCCTTTCTTCGCCGCCAAGTCACCTCTACTGGCGCCGCCCTCGCCGCCAGCTCCGCTTCCAAGACCGGTGCTTCCGTCCTCCCGTCCATCCCAGACGCCGAGTCTGACGAAATCAGCACCGGAGCACCTCCTTCTCCGTACTCCATCTCCCCGCCCACAGCCACGCCAGCCCGAGCCTCCATACAGCGCCCTGCACCGGAGCCCAGACGTCTCGGTCTGGGGCCTTTCGCCGCCGTGCGACAGAGGGTGGCCGGATCAGATCGGATCCGACCCCCCACCACCCAACCTTCCTCCTCCACTGGGAGGGCCGAGAAGCACATCTCCGGTTTCCCAGAAATCCTCCTCAACCACAACCCAATCGACACCACCGGACTGGTATCGTCCTCCGGTGTCTCCTCCGACGAAGGCTCAAGCTCCTCCTCCGTCGTCTCCTCCGGCTCCAGCCACCCATGACCGAATCCTTCATCCTGCACCGGGGACACACCCCGATCACCCGACTCCGTCAGCCGAGGCCCCCAATTAACCCCGCATGCGTCGCCGCTCTCGCCGCTCGCCATTGACCTCGCGTCCTCCATGAGTTGCGGCTGAAAATCGCAAAAACCGTCTAACCCTAGAGAGAGAAGTCGGCTGCGTCTAGGTTGATAAATCTTCTAATTTTATTTATTTATTAGTTTTGCATATTAGTTAATAAATAATATCATATTTATTTAGTATTTACTGTTTTAAATATAAATTTAATAAAAAAATAATTAATTATCCAGTCACCATCCACTCAACACGTTTACAAACCATGATCTTCATACATGATAGTATTTACTGTTTTAAATATAAATTTATTAAAAAAAATAATTAATTATCCAGTCACCATCCACTCAACACGTTTACAAAGCATGATCTTCATACATGATCACTTTGATATGGTGCTCTCTCAGTTTTAAGGGTTTGCATCACAATTCATCTCAATCACTACATGAATGCCGAAATATGATCCCTTAATTGTGAGTCCCTTGATATACATGTTTTAATATAGTTTTGACTGAGGCATGTCCTGTTGAATTATTGACATTTGGCAAAAACTTAAAATTCTCTCAAATGACTAAACCAAAGCTCGTTCCTTGCGCATGTGTATACTGAATACAGCTAGTTTTTGACCTCTCAGATCTTACCTATCTCGTGACTATCAAAGAAAAAAACAATAGGTAACTGATTAATATCGTCGCGTGATCATCCTTAATTATCAATTGTATTTAGTCCGTAAAGTAAATATATATCTGCCGTAGGATTACTTGTCCTCAACTGTTACGTTTGTCACTTTCTTCACTTGAAAATTTTCAAAGACCATTGTGTATAGTATATGGCTAACATGTGAAATCCAACTGGCATATCAAAGACATGCACGTAAGTCCATTAATTACCCGGCATTGTCTAAAACTCCAAACACTTAAATAAACTATAATACTATACGGCCTTTTAATGTTTGGACCCCTCTGCACATTTTGTCTAAACTATAAATATCATCGTCTCAATTAACTTTTAATGACCTTAGCATCTATTGCCTGTGAAATAGGTTAACTTATCTTATGTTTGGTGCAGATTAATACATGCAGAAATATCGATTGATAACTAGTATTGAAATGTTGTATATATATATATGACCATCTTTATTCCATTCTTAAGCATTGAGAAATAAGGATCAATCAAAATGGTTTCGTTATCTCCATCTTCATTATTCGTAATACTCTGTTGTTGTCTACCTTTTGTGGCAGTGTCGTCAGCTAGGTTTCGTTTCGGAGCGAGCGATGGAGATTTGGTATCCACAACTTGCAACCGCACGCTTTACCCCGAACTGTGCGTATTTTCCCTGAGGTCGGAGCCTCGGAGCGCCACGTCAGATCTCCGGGGACTCGCGGAGATTGCGCTGAACCAGACAAGGGCCAGTGGGGTCGAAACGCTGTCGTACGTTGGCGTGCTGCAGAAACAATTGCACTCCAACAAGTACGTGTCGAGTTGCTTGAACGTTTGCTGGGAAGAGTACTCCGACGCCGTGGAGAGGTTGGAGAATTCGGTGGGAGCTCTGAGCGGTAGAGATTACGGGTCGGTAAACTCGTGGGTGACGGCGGCGATGTCGGATTCCGAGACGTGCGAGGAGGGTTTCAAGGAGGATCCCAATAATCCCGGTGTAGATGACAACCATTACTGGTCTCCTTTGACGGACAGAAACCAACACTTTTCCAACATGTGTAGTAATTTTCTAGCAATTACCAATCTTTTACTGTGAAGTATTGTAATATTCGACCTTTATTGTTTGTTTTGGATGCTTAATTTTACCCTCTTGGTAGAGGTATTAATGACAATGTCACTTTGAGAGGGAAGTATGAGACCTTTATGGATTATAATAAGGTCACATATATCCTTTACTTCTTTTTGAACTATAATTGTGATGAGTATATAATAAAAATAAAACCCCAACCTAAAGCGGGATAACTAGAAGGTATGAATCCTCAAAACAAAACAAAAAGAAAGTAATGAACTGAAACGTCAAAACATCATGGGACGAAAAAGAAATAAAGAAGTGCTCATGTGCCAAAATGTTCTAAGGTGTGTGTCAAGAGAGGGATACTGCGAAAGAGGCCACAGTTGATATCGAGGCAACCAGTACAGCTACTCCAAATGGTGAGCTAGGATAGAAGGGCCATTTTCCGAAAGAATGACCTCGAGGCAGACTAAGTACTCCTTCGAGGATCCAGCGTGTGTTGTCCTCTCAGTGATGCCTCTCAAGATAATGTGGGAGTATCGTGTCGTTACTTGGTGGAAATACTACCACCAAACGATCAGTGAGGTGGTACCACCCGCAAACCCATCACTGGACTACGAACTCATCATTGGTCGAGGCGAGGGTGTTTACTGCCCTCGTCGCTGCACGTAACGCTCTATCATAGTGTAGATACAACGGATTCCAAGTCCAAGCCCTCATCAGTCGCTTCCTAACCAGTAAGGAACTCGTAGCTAGGCCGGGAGGGCCCTCTAGCCTATCCTCCATTTGTCCCTGCGGAAAGGTATATGATAGACCCTTAGTGGGTGGCAGATACTACAAAGGCCCTCTACCTCGCAATGGGGCCTCACTTGCTTGTTCTGAGTGAGGCCCTATGACGAGAAAAGTCCTTACCCATGACCGATGATCCATATATGGTTGCGCACTCTTGATAGAAAAAGTCATGACCTACTCGGATGGTCCTGCCTCCCCATCCACCATCTTCCCTTTTCGGTCTCCTAGTTTAGGGGCCACTATTGCAACCCTCGAGGCCTGGGTGTGGGAAGCTCCCACCGGGTGGGATCTGTTCGTCCTCGAGACCACACGACCATGAATTAAAGAGTGTGCATCCCAGGTAACAGTTGGGCATTTTAAGATGAGTACCCTTTCCCCTTATCCCGTCGGGCAAGCCACTGTCATATATACCCAATGCAGCTACACTCAAAGTAAAGATCCAGAAGATGCTTATATGAAAGGTGGAGAAGGATCCGTATCTTAGATTCCAAAATTCGGAACCAAAGGTGACTCTAGAGAGGAATTCGTACGTCCATCCGAACCCATATCCTCATAAATTCCCCTCAGCTCATCCCATTCACATTGTTGTCCACTGTGAGGAAAGAGCCTAGATATCTTCCTAGTCAGAATTCGACAACTCTATTCCAGGCCCCCACCGGGAGGTTGACGATTTAGACCCTCATAGAGAAGTGCATGATTGGAAGTCACAGGATCATATCCGCAAAAAGGAAAAGTGAGCATCGAAAATCCCAAGATTACCATGTCAAGACACGAGCCCTTTCTCTATTTGTCCGAAAGATAAAGTCCACCATGCCTCCCTTTACTGGTATGGCTACCACATCTGGCATATGCCAGAGTTCCGACAGTCAATCTACCAAGGATTTTCAATAGAAAGTCATGGTGGTCCGTACTCACGCCGCCACGGCGTAGGAGAAGTTGAGGCCCAAGCCATAGAATTCCGTGGGCGAGACAAATACCTCCAAATTGCCAGGTCCCCCGCGAGAATCCAACTCGTCCACTCTTGACGGTTGACCACCCTACGGGCTCGTGCGGTCCTCCCTACATCATGCTTAGTCCTCTAGAGGTCTGTCATTTTGCTCCTGGTCCAGTCCCAACCGATCCCTACCTAAATCACTGACAAACCACTCAATCTAACAACCGGTATCACCGACCTCTTTAACAACAGATCTCCCTTGGTAATCGAACCCGAGGACGCCTCAACAGGGATCACCTCCGTTCCAACATCCGCCACATGTCCCTCAGCACCCACTGTGGAAAACTCCCCTACAATCCTTTTGTGCCCCTCGTCGTTGCCTGTATCATCATCATCGGCCATGGATTTCCTTGTTGGGAAACCGTTCCGCCACCATAGGACAGATCTGTCCGCCCAAGACATGTAGGGTAGTGACAAGGTCCCCCCCCCCCCTGTCGGGGTACGCTGCATCAGGTCCCTAACCGCCCCTGGTAGATAGACTTGCTAGATTGCCCGCCTACCACTTGTATGAGACGTCGGGAGAGAGCCACTCATCCCAAACCCCCTCCGTCCCCGAGGAAACAAACGGTACAACAGAGGAGGAGAGAGGAGAGGAACCCCCGGTGGAGGAGATATTGGATTCCCGTGCTTCCGCCACCGCCGTCATCACGGAAGAAGATGACGGTTTGATTTCTACAAACCCTTGAAACCGAGAACTTTTTAAATTATAACTGTAATTACATTCCTACCCGTATTCTGTTCAGAAATAAGAAATGAAATAATGGTTTACAACATAGACCCAGAATCCAACCAGAAATATGAGTATTAGTATTGTGAATTATTAAGATAAAATAAAATTATTGGAATAATCTTATATGAAACTTTATTATGATCTTTTAATCTTCTTTAAATGATATTTTCCTCTATAGTCTGCTCTCTCTTTTTTAAATGTGCCTTGAGGAACATGCTCCTCGACCACTGAAGGTCAGTATGAATGAACAATGGTTCATTGAGCCTTTTAATACCAGAACCGCCACATACGGTATTTTGATTCCCCATTCCCAGTGTCAATCCCCGATGCTTAGGCCGTATATCATTTCTCCCGGCAGGGCTTCTTCCCCGCCTGTAGTTTGACTCTCCACCTAGGAGCTGGTGCTACCCTCTTCCGTGCTCCATCAGCTGCGCTCCCAAGGGTAATGGCCGATGGAACTTCAACATATCGCGCCCCTGGATGTACGCGTCCTCCACCTCCAAACTCCCCACGCTCCCGGAGTAGAGGATCAGCAACCGAATCAAAAGAGAGTTGATCATCACCCGACTTCTGCCAAATCTTTGCGGATACAAAGTCCGGAGGGTATGGGGTGGACCACCCAGGGAGGCTTATCGCGGGTAGCCGGCTGGTGCCCCAGGTAGGAAAGCGGAGTCCCGAATTAGGTCTCGGGTCCATTGTCACGCGGGCACCCCGCCCTCTAGACAACCATGCATTAGGTCTCGGATCCAATATCAGCGGGCTGGAATTAGCTCCCCCCAGAATCCTGGTCATTGCAGCGCCGTCTTCCAGACTCCCATTCAGGGCAGCGCCATTTCCGCGGTCCCCGGGTGAGGTCTGCCCCATACAACCCAGAGAGGACGGATATAACTCCCGCCTGATCCCACGCCCGGTCCCAGGAACACCCTCACCGTAAGGTATCCAGACCCGAACCCACCTTCGTGCCCAACCTCGCCGAACAAACGTGGACGAAGCCTCCCCCGTCCTCTCCCTCCACCCATAAGCGTCACGAAACACGCACCAGGACCGGACCCGTACCGTCGTGGAATGGAGTACGCCGAGCACAACGTGACCTCCCGAGCAATACCCCCACCCAGGCTTCGAGGGGGAACAAACCTCAGAAACCTAGACCTAACGTCGTCTACCCTAGGCACCAGAGCAAGGTCATAGTTAGCCCGGGCATGCGGTCTAGGGTTCCGGCAGAGCGAGATCACCCAATAGCGTGGAGGATAAGGTACCCAATGGCATCTTACTAGGTCACATTGACGCGGAACAGAAATCCCCCCCCCCCCCCCCGACAACACCATAGAAGATAATGAAGCCTACAAGACCTCAGGAGGATAGGACCAGCCCAAGGTGAGGGAGAGAGGAGGAGAAGATTGGGACGAAGGCAGCCATCCTCACAGATATTTATCCCCCGCACCAGATGTGGTCTACAAGGGAGGCAATCGGATGGGACAGGGTGACACCAAGGTGGCGCGACCGACAGACCCAGCCCCATGTGGTGGATGGGTAGGGTGCATGGCAGCGGCGGTGGCAGGAAGAAGCACCATATCGCGGCTAGGGTTAGGGCAAGGTTCCCAACGAGAGAGAGAGAGAGAGCGAGTTTTTTTTGCTTTTCACAATCTGCTCTTTTAATAAAACACAATGCATTTAACAAATTAATTAACAAATCTTAAAGCCTCTAGCTTTTCCCCTCTATATCTTAATGGTACCATCCATCGTCCATGTTTTCTAACCATGACTTACCTCTGTTAGCCACTAATACCATGACTTTACAGTCTACATCCTTCTATTTGGCGCTACCAATGTGCCCCACCATAAAGTTCGCTAAGCTTATCCAAGCACGTAAGGTTATTAAAAGGCCTTATAATTATAAGGCTCTTTCTTTTCCATTGTTTCTGACACCTCCGTCTTTCTTCTTGATCGTAGATACTCTGTTTCCCTTACCTCTCCTTTACCACGAGGTCATACGACCAAATAAAACGTCTCGAACAATAAAATTGTGTAACAACTCTATCGTCCCAACATTCTTCGGTCCCACTTTCACACGTCCCGCCACCATCGAGGGCATGACTGTTGCTAACATGCCAAATGTCTTGCTCTGTGTCTCTCCGCCTGTCGTTGGCACCCTATCTTCCCTTGATTCTGTAGTTAGGGCTACTATGTCGATCTTCCAAGCAGGCTTGTCACCTCTTCCTCTGAACTATTCCACTAGTCGCAACAGGCGACCACAAAAGCCAACCATTAAGAGGCGACCTCATGCATCGCCATCTATCTCAACGAGAATATAATCATCTCATGTATCGGGAGTATGTCACCACCTCCTCCACTCTTGAAGGATATCTAGAGGAGCTTCACAACATGCTCGTTGGTGGTAGGCACCTTAGGGTCTCTGATCATTCCTCGATCAACTATGACAACGGGGTCGTATTAAGGGAACGACGCCTCTGGTTACGACTTCCCCACCACCGTCCCTTGATGACATTCGATAGACTTTTGCTACCTGCTCTTTGTTTCCGGACGAGGACGTCGTCATCGAGTTTCCCCACACATCGTTAGACAAGGCTTCTCTAATTAGCCTCCGGTATGGGATGGTGGGGTTTTTGTTGTCTCAAAGTTCATAAAACATGGACTTCATGCTTTGGGTCGTAACATAAGGATGGCCCTTTGGCAAAGGGTCTGCTGATCAAGGACTTGGCTCTAGGGGTGTATAGTTTCTTCGTCGGAATCTATCGATTACGGTTTTTTCCATCCCGATAACGGTTGGATTAGTCGATTTTCGGCGGTCCGGATTTTTTTTTCAACCCCTAATGATACCACCCCTTACCAAGCCCAATAATGATTAACATTCATGGTTACCCCTATGACAAATGTTTTCAACATCTCACCTGTTATCAAATATCACCATATCTTGAGATCACACACATAAATTTTAAATCTCAGTGTCTCAAGAGCACATGCTATTAGTGATTTGTCAATTGTCAAATCAGACAAGTTTTTTTTGTTTAAAAAAGGGGTATGAATTCGATTAACCAAGAAAAATCAAATAAATACATCTAGTACAAAACAAACCAAACCAAAGTTTTAGGATACAACCTGAAGCAGTCTAAGGTAACGTTCGGAATCCCCCTCCCTAAATTCGAGAAGGTGATCCAATTCACATGGATAACAAACTAGAACTTCTACAAATAGGTGTAGAACTAGGTAGGGACCAAAGATACACACTTTAACGCAACGCCGCGAAACTAAATACTGGTGAAGGTGGTTGTCCTGGCTCGCGGATGGACTGATACGATCACCCTAAGGAACATGGCCCGTCCAGATGGGGCCAGGATCTGGTTGGGACTGGCCCCTCAATGGTGAGTTGCACTCACGGAGAAAAGTCGGGAAGCTCGTCTGATTCTAGGAGCAATGGGTTTCCTTCCCCCCACTGGGCCCTGGACTGCGAGGATCACGATCAGGGTTAGGGTCCAGGTCCTTGTCGATGGTGCACGGACCAGGGATCCGATGTACTTGGTGGTGCAGATAATTGCAAGGGGGAAGCCGGGAGCCAAGACGTTGTGGCGATCATGATGGTAGGGCATGATAAAGGCACGACACGACATAGGCCAGGAAGATCGTTCACTGGGGGCCGGCTATGAAAAGCCCAAACTTCGGTCATATGGGCACCAAGCGCACACGGTCGGAGCACGGGGTGAGAAACTCGATCACCGGTAAGAATCAGACCGAGATCGTCTCCCCTCTTCGATGTCAGATCAGAAGAGACCCGAACTTGTCGGTAAACGCCATACCCCGACGAGGCTTGCTTTGATTTGGTCCGGCCTTGTTGGAGATCGGTCTCATCCACCAAATCTTGACCATAAAAGGTGTTGTAAGTTAATCTAGGCATAAAAGAAATTATGGATACTCTCTAGGGGCCGCCAATGGAGATCTTGTAGGGGGAACAGATTCGACAATGAGAGGCTCAAAAAAGGCAGGGTAAGCCGGCACCGGTCGTGGCTTGGACCGTCCAGGCAAGGGTAGACGACCAGGCTCACCTGTAAGCCCGGTCCGAGGAGATCCAGGCTCCATCTTCCCTGGCAAGGCACTACTCGGCGAGGTCGTAACACGTTCTGCCTGACCAGCTCTGAACCCCTCCTAATCTGACGAGATTGTTCTAATACGAGTGAGAACGACAAGCTGATTGGATGGGATAGAACGAGGGGGCGGCCGACGAGGATGGCCAAAAATAGAGGAGCGGTGTGGAGGGAGACGAGGGTCGAATTTGCGAGCGAGAGCTCATGCGGTGATGGGGGAGGGGTGTTCCAAAGTTGGGTTGGAGAGAAATCTGACCGGTGTAGGGGGAGAAATTTACATAAAGAAGGGGATGGATAGGAGGAACTGATCTTGTAATCCCTTATTCCAGTGTCCGGGTGTAGGGGGGGAAAGAACTGAAATATGGAACGACAAATCAGACAAGTGAATCCATGTTAAAGAAACGTGATCATTCATGGAGATATAGCGATTAGCGAGAGGTTGTATTGTATTAATGGGGGTATTGAAATAGAAACGGAAAAATGAAAAAAAAGCGCAGAGAAAAGCACGTGGAGGTGTGGTTATAACTTACAAGAGTAAGCATTTTCCGTCCGGAGGGGAATATATATATATATACATATAAAGGAAGAAGAGAAAGAAGAGAAAAAAAGTGTGAATCGAATTCGAAGATGGGAGGAGGTGATGCCGTTTCCAGAGGATACAATTTCGCTTCCACTTGGGAACTCGTAAGGGCTCTTCACTCTATTTCTCGATCCCATCAATTCTAACATTTTCCTTCGCATTCTGCAGAACGCTTCATTGACGGAGCAGCAGCAAGCAGCTGTTGTATCTCTCTCTCATGCCATCGCCGATAGACCCTTCCCTCCCAATTTGGTCACAACTCATCACCACTTTGTCTTTTGGGATAATTGTCCAAAACTACGTAAATGAGTTGATGCACGAAGTTTTGTCCAAGTTGTGTGTTACCTGAAATTTTGTCCACGCTTTTGTGGGTACATTGAAGTTTTGCCCACTCTTTTGTGGGTGCATTGAAGTTTTGTCCACGCTTCTATTCTATTACTGTCAAAACTAAAAAAGTTGAGGACAAAACTTTAGGTAGTCACACAACATGGACGAAACTTTAACTTTGTGTATCAACTCGTTTGTGGACGAAACTTTAGGATAGTTTTGGACCATTATTCCTAGTCTTTTCTATGTATGTATGTAGCTCCTAATTAACAATGTCATTGTGCTAATATATATATATATATATGTAGGCCCAGGATCATCTTCCCGGCCAGGAAAACAATCTCTCTCTCAAGACTAAAGATGATTGTTTGGGGCAATCTGAGGCTATAGAAGCTGTTTTGATCAATACAAATCAGGCAACAGCTTCTCTCTTCTTTGAATATTCATTATACAATTTTGTATGTTATGTTATACAAGGCTACACTTCCATGCTCAATTTTGTATCTTCCACAGTTTTACAAATGGTTTACGGATCTTGAGTCCGCCATGAAGTCAGAGGTTAGTTGTTTTTAAGCTATGGAGCTTCAATAATCATGTGCTTATATTATTTGATTTGTGTTTGTATAGACAGAAGAGAAGTATAGGCACTATGTAAATACTCTAACAGACCGCATACATACTTGTGATGAAATACTCTCTCAGGTTTGTATTCTAAGCATTACTGAGTTTTCTTGATAATATATAGTTTTGGAGTGATGGAGACTCTTGTATGCAGGTGGATCAAACCCTTACTTTATTCAATGACTTGCAACTACAACATCAAGCCGTTGCAACGAAGACCAAAACTCTTCACGATGCATGTGATCGACTGGTCTGCCTCTCACTCTCTCTTTTCTTTCTCATTTTTTATCTTCTACTTTACTTATTTGGTTTAGTTCTGATGAAATTTGACCCTACTGTGGTCTCTTAGTATGAGCTGGTTAAACTTTCTGCTACATTTTCGTATGCGTATCAGCAGATATTGGTTTGTGAAAGCTTTTACTTCATTATATATCTCATAACTTGTCTCATAATTTCAGTGAATAATAGTGCTTAAGTGTGGGTTTTTCACTGTTTGTTTGTCTTACTTCTTGTTCATGTTTCAGGTAGTAGAGAAACAAAGACTGATGGAATTTGCTGAAGCACTTCATAGTAAACTCAGTTACTTTGATGAATTGGAGAATGTACGGTTTTAAATGCTATCTTATAAATGTCTGCAATAGCTGTGCCATTTTCTTATGGTAAATTTGCTTTAAATTATAACCTTAACCATACAGACTGAAATTATAATTTGAAGTTTCTAAGTATCTACATTATCCTTAGGGTTAAATATTGAAACTTACTCTTAAGTATTGATCACTAACACTACACTACCCAACGTTTCAAAATGACAAATGCACGTCACGCGATTCTGTTAGTAAAAATGCTCGGCATATTCCATTTACTTATTTGACCTCTATACATTTTGTAAGGAACAATAACGAGGGTACAATGGTAATGTTCCTTATAAAACGTATAAAGGTCAAATAAGTAGGGGCAAAATCGTCATTTTACCATCCATTAAATGACACATGAGGTCATATGACTAACGGAATCGAATATGCCGACCATTTTTACTAACAGAATCGCGTGACCAATATTTAAGGTACTGCATTTGTCATTTTGAAACGTTGGGTAGTGTAGTGTTCGTGACTAATACTTAAGAGTAAGTTTCGATATTTAACCCTTATCCTTATTCGTGATGCATGAATAATTATTTCAGACTAGGTTTTTGAAATTACTGGATTGTCTTATTGTACACTTATATTCAGATTGCAACCAAGTTTCGTTCCCCAAGTATGAATGTCGGAAATATGGACTTTCTCCCACTGCTCAAACAGCTTGACGACTGCATTGTGTAAGTGAATAATTTTTCAATCCAAACATTCTGTTTCTTCTTCATACTTAATACAAAACATCTGCTAAGAATGATTAGTCTTTGTATTGTTACATTATTAGCCTTTCTTACTTACTATTTAGGTATGCCGAAAGCAATCCACAGTATGCAGAATCTAGTGTTTATTTGGTCAAATTTCGGCAACTCCAGGTATGCTCAACACTTCAATTTATACTTTTTGTCTCTCTTTATTTTTGTACAACTCTTTCTGTTATTTTTTACTTGCTAAAATGTCCAAAATTTTATCTTGACAGTCTCGGGCTATGGGCATGATTCGCGCCCATGTGATTTCAATACTGAAAAATGCTTCTTCTCAGGTGAAATAGTTTCTGGTCTTAGTGCTCTCTCTCTCTCTCTCTCTCTCTCTCTCTCTCTCTCTCTCTCTCTCTCTCTCTCTCTCTCTCTCTCTCTCTTTCCCACGCAGCAACATAATAGAAATAATGTGTGATGTATCCTTAATCAGGTCCAGGGAGCAATGAAAAGCAGTGGTGCAAGCAAAGCAGCTATCTCCGAGGGTGTAGAGGCATCCCTTATTTATGTCCGTTTCAAGGCAGCAGCAAGTGAGGTACAAATTCCGAAACTGTTACAGCTTTCCTGCAGCATTTGCATTAAAACTGTATCAAGGTCATATCCAAAGAATGTATTTAGTGACATCTTGATATTCTAGTTGGAGCCTGAAGCTTTATCTCAGTTAAATGTTGGCAACTAAAAATCGGAAGGTGTTGCAGCTTAAACCAGTCTTGGAAGAAATTGAAAACAGATCAACAAGGAAAGAGTATGTTCAGCTCCTTGCAGAATGCCATGGATTATACTGTGAACAGAGACTTGCCTTGGTGAGCATGTCATTGCATGTTGTTTTATTAACTTTGGGTGGTTGCCTCTAATCATTTGCCTTATACTTTGTACAGATAAAAGGCATAGTGCAAAGGCGAATCTCTGAATTCTCCAGAAAGGTGGAATTGCCATCACTAACAAGATCTGGATGTACATATCTAATGCAGGTAGGAACTTAATGCTGCCCTTAGCATGTGCCTTCTGGTTGATTGGAAGATGATTCCCTGCTCTCCTTCATCTGTCTAGAAGAATCTAAATTTTTTAAAATCAAATGGCTACGTTTGAGTAATGATTTAGATATCATATACCAGAGAGATAGATTTTACTTCTCCTTACTGATTCAGTTGTTCTGTTTTCCTCTTTACTTAATCAACGCTTAGAGATTTGAAATCACTTATATTTTTTCGATCACTCCTATCAACTCTGTTCTTTTTTCAACATGCCAAACCAATCCTTTGAAGCATTGTTTGTTTTACTCTTTTTTTGAAATAGTGGCAGCAAGCAATGTACTGTTACTTGTCATTAAGATTTCAGTAAAGATCATATGATAGCGAGAGAAACTTCTTACAACAATGACATAGTTTAAGTATTACTTCCTGTTACAATTTTGGTTTCTGGTGTAGTACAGTCTGTCTCACAGTAGCCAACTACTCAAGTCAAATTGGTATTACTGCTTATTAATTGATGTGTAGTTCTTTTATTGCATGTTGTAAATTCATACAACTTTTGGCAAAGGTATATAAAGTAGTCATATACCTTGCCTGGCAAATGGGGTTGATCTGTGAAATGGTTCTGCAATATTTCAGGTTTGTCAACTTGAGCACCAGCTTTTTAGTCACTTTTTCCCGTCTTCATCAGACGATGTCTCAAGTTTGGCTCCGCTGACAGATCCTTTGTAAGTTTTCGGGCTTTTCTTTCCTATTGCTTCTTGTCTAACACTGTTCATCTTTTTGGTCCAATTGTATACATTGAGATCTAGTATTAGAATTTAGTGTTCTTATACAAGTAAAAACGAATCATCTTTTTAATGCATAATGGAAAAAAAAAATATCTTAATATATTGTGGTAAAAGCGGTAATCAAGCTGAATTCTTAGTGTGGTTTCAAAGTTACCACACTGCACCTTGATTTCATCCGAGACAGAAAGCAAGAAAAGATATTCGGAGAAAGATAAAACAGTTTTGCTAGTGCTTCCCATTGACTAAGAACGATTGAGATATTGATATATGACCGAATTGATTGAACGTTTCTACTATCTTTATAAGTTATAATTAGAGTTACCCATGATATAATACCAAATGTTACCGAATATCTTTTTGGTATGTGTGCAGATCTACTTACTTGTATGACACACTACGCCCAAAACTTATCCATGAAATAAATGTTGATTATCTCTGTGAGCTTGTGGACATCCTAAAAGTTGAAGTCCTTGGAGAACAGCTCAGCAGGCGGGTTGAGTCATTAGCTGGAATAGGCTCTACTCTACAGAGAATTCTAGCTGATGTTCACGAGCGACTAACCTTTCGTGCTCGTACATATTTACGTGATGAGGTGCATTGGTTGATTGATCCTAGCATGTGAAATATGATTTTCATCCTACCTTTTCATGTTGTAACTATGTATTGCATGTATGAATTCAAGTTTATCAAACATGAAATTGCTAGCTTATTCTCAAGGGAGTGCATTGATTTTGTCAAACATGAATCTTATATCTCCTGTAGCTAGCAAATTACATTCATTCGGATGAGGACCTGGATTACCCTGGAAAGCTAGAGCAATCAGATCAGAAAGACACGCAAACTACTTATGTAAGCATCTTAAATTTCAGCTCATTTAAATGTTATCTGAATACTGTTACCAGATTGTTTTACCAAACTTGTTATTGGTTTTCCATAGTTTAGCTTTTGTTTATTCGTGAAAGATACTTGTGATATTGGGTTGGCTTAATTAAAAAGAGCTGATTATGTATCAACTTGTAGGGTGATGGAAACCCAGATGTATTTAAAACTTGGTACCCGCCCCTTGAGAAAACTATATCATGTCTTTCAAAACTGTATCGTTGTCTAGAACCAGCAGTTTTCACTGGTTTAGCACAGGTAATGGAATCCCTCTTTCTATTCTTCTTGTGTAAAATAGCATTTTTTTTCTTGTTTTGTTAACAAGTCTATTTTCTCCAGGAAGCAGTAGAAATATGCGCAACATCCATCCAGGTAGTATTTTAAAGGTCAAAGCATACTGACTTTCTTCTAAACAGTCATATAATAATTTCTTGTTTGAAAATGGTACAGAAAGCAAGCAAACTCATTATGAAGAACTCGTCACCAATGGATGGCCAACTCTTCCTCATAAAGCATCTCCTGATCTTGAGGGAGCAGGTTCTCATTTTCACCCTCTGGTTTCATTTGTTACCTACAAGCTAATATTTTTCATGTTTTGGCTTTCCAGATTGCGCCATTTGATATAGAATTTTCAGTCACACACAAGGAACTTGATTTCTCTCATTTACTGGTCAGTATACTGTAAAGCTCTTGTGTGTGTAATTTTCTGTAAGTTTAAGTCATGTGATTTAATATTCTGACACGTGATAAATGTACTGATATAATATCCAGGAGCACCTGAGAAGGATTCTTGGAGGTCAGGCGTCAATATTTGAGTGGCCCAGGTCAAGTTCATTGGCCAGGACATTGTCTCCCCGTATACTGGAAAGTCAAATAGATGCCAAGAAGGTTTGTGCACAGTTCTTTTCCATGTAGTGCTCAATCAACATAAACACAGCAACAGGTGAATGAGCATTATTATGTGGTTGCAGGAACTGGAGAAAAGCCTGAAAGCCACTTGTGAGGAGTTCATTATGTCAGTGACTAAGCAAATTGTGGATCCCATGCTTTCTTTTGTAACCAAGGTTCGTTTTTGGCCTCTCACTCACCCTTTATATCGGATATAGCTTTGTAATTTGATTTTTCTATTTGTTTTTGTATGGTAGGCGACAGCTGTGAAAGCCGCACTATCCTCAGGCAGCGAGCCAGAATCAGTAATGGCAAAACCAGTTAAGGATCAAGCTTTTGCTTCTCTAGATAAGGTGGCAGCACTTGTGCAAAAGGTACTATATCACTGTTTCTTGAAAAGTAATTGAAATTCCCCTGCCTTTCTTAAGTAATCAATTCAATTTGGAAACAGGTGAGTGATGCTATTGAGAAAGAGTTGCCCGTAGTGATGGCAAAAATGAAACTTTATCTGCAGAACCCATCTACAAGAACAATACTCTTCAAACCAATAAGGTCACTTAAACCTTTTTGTTTCCATGTTGGATCAGATATGTTTAACTACATTTTCAGTAGTAAATCAAAAATGTGATTGCAGGACAAATATAGTGGAAGCCCATATTCAAATTCAATCCCTGCTCAAGGTGGAGTATCCTGCCGAAGAAGTTCAAGGTGTCGTTAAAATGGTATCCATAGAAGATCTGCAAGCACAACTCGACCGTCTCCTCTAGGAACAAGGATGATCACAATTCTTTGCATTGATTTAACAGCTTTAGGATAATGCAGATTTTTCCTTTGCCGCGTGACAATGATAATGATTCATTTTAGTACACTGAAACTGTAAGATATAAGAACAATGAGCAGGTTTTATATTAAAGAAGCCATTACTATTTCATATTGCTCTATAATCTGTATCATGTCCCATTCATTATGTGCATGCGATTTCAAGCAGAAGCTAAGTTATGTTATGTCCCTCTTTGAGTTCAAAGAACAAGAGCATTCTACTCTTCTTAAATGAACTTATCAGAGATTAAAAACCTAAGATTTCAGAAGCTGCCTCATTAACCAAAATGATGTGCAACCAAACCAAAATTTCGCAGTTTCTAGGCAATAAAAGGAGCCTTATCTTGCTTCTATTAAAAAAAATCAGGCGCATCTACCTATAACATTCATGAGGAACCCAAACAAAAACAAAGATTACAAAGGAACGTACCAAAAGAAATGTGGTTGGAGACTACAAAATTATAACAAATTGATAATCAAATTACATCTGGGAATGTACAGAGAGATTTAATTCATATTATGAATCAAGATTAGACCCGCCTTGCTCATCAAAGAGGAGATCCGATTGGGAGGCACTGGGGATGATCCTCGGAGGGGACCACTGATCCGGCACCATGAGAAAGTAAGCAGTCATGGCTTTTCTGAACCGTTTCTTGTACTGTTGAGGCGAGATCACCGTTGGCGCTGTGTTCTTAGGCCCGCCCAGGATGCCCGATGTCTTCACCCAAGTCTCAAGATGCTTGTCCCATGTATATTGCCTCATGAAGTCAATAATTCCAAGAACTAGCTCATGCTTTTCCTCATCCACACCAACCAGTAACGAGTAATCCATTACATCAATTGACTGTAAGCAACAACATAAATAATTACTTTAGCAAATACTATCAACACCTACTTACTTTTTTCATTATTTACTTACATGATGTATCTAAAGGAGAAAATGCACAAGACTGGTCGCAAAATGACTGAACAAATTTATGTAAGCACATAACCATCATGAGAGGCAGTGGAATCTAACTTACAGCGAGAAATGAAGTATCATTCCAGACAGCCCTTTCTAGGAGCCGTTTAGCCTTGTTTCCCACAAAAATAGGAGAAGTTGGCATAGCTTCTATCAGATTCTGATCCAGCAGGACCTTATTGCTTCCACTTGTGTCTGGGTTATACCGTGACCGAGAGGATCCCTTGAGGTCATAAAGACGTACAATGTTACGCCTGAACAGAAGATTCTCCATTACCAGTACATCCATCTTTGTTTCTTTCCCTCCTTTAAGCTGCTTTGATACCTTCCAGAAGTACAAACGAAATGACAAGGTTTTAATAATTGTGTTTCGGAAAAACAATAAAAAAAAAATGGGAATGGGAATGGTTATGGTTATGGAATTGCATATTGGTTTGACTACATTACCACTTCTAATTTTTGCCATATGTAATATTAAAATATCCACATCAGACATTTTAAAAGCATGTTAAACATACAAACGCATAGTTTTTCAGTGTCACGGGCTTGAACAACGACAGCAGCGTACTCAATCAATCAACATTCACAGAAAAGCTATCCAAGGCCATCAACCACAGATGCGCTAGCGGTGAACGGTAGTACACTACTCCTTACTATTTAACTGATGGTATTTATCCACCTAAGGCTGCATTTGCGAAAACCATACCACCACCACAACTACCTAAACACAAAATTATTTGCCAAACATCAAGAGCAAGGAAGGATATTGAACGAGCATTTGAGAATTTTCCGTTACGTATTTTAAATTATTTAGTACGGTTGAATATATCAATTTGTAAGCTAAAAACATGTTGGAATCAAATAAAATTAAAATCTCTATTCACCCATCACATTAGCCCAGCCAGGGCTATTCTCATTGGTTGACGATTTTTATTAGGCCAGTTTTTGAACTTTCTTTCTCCCGTAAAATCATTTTCTAACCCCCCCGAATAGCTCAGGCTGGGCTATCTGCATTGGAGATGCTCTAAGTATCCATAGGGGTATCTACTACAGATGGTTAAAGCTAACACTGTAAAGAGCTTATCAGCCCTGAGAAACATATATATGAAAATAGCTATGAGAGACTTCTAAAACATGATAAACATTAAATGGCATGAAGCTCAAACTTAGGCTCCAAAACATAGTACACTGAGCAACTAAAATAATATAGTACATGTGCTACAAATATATGACGAATTTGAACAAAGTTGCTATCCACTCTGCAAATGTTGAAAGTCAAGGTCACAAGTAATTTATAGATTGAAAATACTCGGGCATACTATTGGACTATTCGAGATTAGATTATTCATAAAACTAAACCCTGAAACTATTTTTTGAATGCCATAGGATGTAAGAAAAATACCTGATAAATCCCGAGGACTTTTGCCAGACAAGTCGGACTCTTTGTGCTGATTGATTCTGACAAATACTTAAAATAAGCAGATGCGAACTTAATGAAAGACTCCAACTCTGTCTTAGTAACTTGCTTGATGATAAATCGGTCATCCAAAGTTTTGGCGAAGAAAACATTGCTTTTGCCACCCTGTGCCCCCCACTTCTTGCAACGACTAAGGGATCGTATGTAATCTAACTCTGAAGGGCAACAGATCCTCCTTAGAGCCTCAAAACGCTTTGCATAGTAACAAGTCACTGTATACTTCACCTTACCAAGAGGACCTTCATCTACTATTGAAACTCTGGCATGTAAATCCTTTGTATACAAGAGTGGGTCTGCAACCTGGGAACTACGAGATCCCGACATGGATAACATGTTCTCATCTATAGAACCTTGGCTTCTATAAGAATCAAAACCCAACTCATCAGAGGAATGCATTGACATTAGATTTACTGAATCAAAGAGAGACATAGAACTGAATGAAGTTGTAAGCTCCCCACTCTCCTTCAATCTATCAGGCTCAGACATCTGGGCATGATAATCTGATGAGACAAGAGCATATGATATGATGCTAGTGGGTTCATCATCATAAACAGGCACAACCGTGTCATTAACACCAACAGGCAAAAGCAGCCTAGCACCACTTTGGCGTTCGAACTCCCGTAATAAATTGACATAGACAGGACTGTACTCACCCAAACCAAGTTTTTGATGATTCAAAACAGAATACTTCAATGAACTATATAAATTCATATATGGCATTCCCTCCAAAATCTTGGACTTCTCCAAACTGTCAGGATCCTTTAAGAAGGGAGAACAAGCCAAGTCTGAATTTTCTGCAGCTGAATTTACCAGAGAAGACGGAAAGCCATTATCTTTAGTCGTCATGCTTGCAGGGCTAAATTCACCTGTCCATGCAGCATCAAGGGTATCAGACAAATTCGTCATAATCTGGGACTCCCCCTCCGAAAGGTCCCTTCGTACAGGATTGCCATCTTCTGAAGGAATATTATCACTCAGATCCACAGTAGAGGAAAGGCAAGGATCAGTTTCCTTTCGAGGAATCGTATCCAAGTCCATGTCAATCCCATGCTGGCTTATTTGACCAGCTTTTCCTCCATTAAGGGACTCAGACATATTAGATCCTTTACCCGTTTTGGAACCCACATCAGACTCATTGACCTTCTCAACTGATTTAGGGCTGGGCCTGCTTGAACCACCTTTGAGATTATTTTTACATGAATTAGCAACATGTACTAGGCGTTGGTCCCAGACATAGGAAAGGAAGATTAGCTGCCTCCGGAGCCTATTAATCTCAAGAATATCAACTGCAGGTTCACCACGCTTCATCTGCCTATTAATCTTTTGAGATGACTCCTAAATACAATTATACAAATCCATTGAGTTACCACAGAACGAAGAGAAGTTAGAAACATAGAAAATGAACTAGAACTCAAAAACAAATCAATGGGGGCAGGGGGGATGTGTCTAATTCATAAACAAATTCAATTTTTTTTTATTGGGGAACCCCAACATAGCCCTTCATAGCTTTGTCCCTGCCTATTCAAAAATGAATTATTGCATCTCTGAGAGCATGATGTGGCTCAAAGGCAGCAAATTAGGAAAGCTTATTAGCTAAACACAAACTTTGAAAAAGAGGAACGCCAACAACTACTATAGACAACTATATTGACACTCTTAAGAATAGCGGAAGGTCAGTTTCTACCTTCAACTCTTCTTTCTCCTTTTGTAGAATGCCTTCAAGTTCGGTAACACAACATCTTGTTTCAGATGCTCCACTGCCACTACCTTGCAGTCCTACACCTGACTCTTTTTCAGAAAAAACTCTATGAATAGCATTGTATACTTCAGTAAATAGTTGCTCTTCCTTCTCATGCACCTATCAAACAAGAACAATAACCCTATAAGCATTGAGAAATTTATATCTCCTAATGTGTTTAAAAATAGAATTCGCAATAAATGCACCTCATTAGCTTCTGTTTGTAACCACTCCTGATAATCATGGTTAAAGTCAAGTTTCGGTGGAGGAAGATAAACCGAATAAACATCAATTGAAGCATAGCGAAAACAAGCAACCATTCTCCCAAAACTGCAAGTATTGAACAGTTATGTAAGAGAGCCAGTCATGACAAATAGAAACCGAACTCCCATCATAAGGCTAATGAACCCATAAATTGAATGCAAATAGACACTTCAAATAAAATACCTATTCCCTAAAGTATACATTCTCCAAGGCAGCCACACATTTTTCTCTGCTATATAATAATATTTGAAGGGTTAGCTACCTTTTGTACCCCTTTTGAATTGGTAACATACCTTTAGTACTCCAAAGTTTTGTAACGTTCAATAACAGTCCTTAAGTTTTGGTAACACACATTTAGTACCCTTTATGAATTGGTCACATATCATTTAATACCCCTTATGTATTGATAACAGAACATTTAATACCCCTTATGAATTGGTCACAGATCATCAAAATGGCGTAAACTTGACCAAAAAATTTTCCAGAGCGTTACCAATACATTAGGGGTACTAAAGGAGTGTTACCAATACATAAGGGGTACTAAAGGTAATTAACCCTTGAAGTAAAGATGTAACTCTAGCGTGATGCAGAACAGGACCAGCACATTACGTTTGTGTGTACGCAAATAGGGCATGAGTATGGCAGAATTCTGCTTAACAAACTAAATACTTCATATTACCGCAAACTTTATTTTATGAAGAGTAGAAGAATACCCATAGAATCTGAGACAATCTCTGTGAAGTGAATGACCACAGCTTGCAACCCTGCTTGCAGCTGCATGGTTTGAAAAGCTTAACTCCAAAAACTTCCCAAAGGACAAACCCCAGGCAGCATCTGACATTACTACTCTCTTAGTGGCTGGAGGGAAACCATTACTCCGAGGACATCTCAGGCATCTGTGCCACATCCAAATCTTGCCTTCACGTTCCCCGGGCAAAACAAACTCTCCAAACTTCTTAACAGATATTGTAAGGCTGCCTTGCCTATGAGTATAGCAATGAACATGTGCTTCTGATGGCAACTCACATGAATGACAACGGAAACTCTGAAAAGAGAGAAGCATATTCAATTTTAGCGTGGGTCCTAAGTTCGACAAGGAAAAATATTGCTTATGCGAATGTGTTTGTTCTCAAATGTATGTGTTGTAGAACGTGATAAATACCTGATCAAACAAATGATCCCTCAGATACCGTCCTAAAGGTTTGTCAAAGTTCCCATAGTATTTGATTCGAAGGAGATGAGCCCGTTCACATACAGTCCCCTTCCACACACAACGTGTGGACAGTGACACCAAAATACTCTGATGGTCTGAAGATGAGGGATGAAACTCTTCCATTAAAGATCCCATCTCCTCAATAAGATTACTACTGTCTTGCTCCAGAACTGTCAACCCTGAAGTACCCAGGGATCTACTGCCAGGACTTTGTCCAAATGCCTCTAAGGTGCCAAAAGAGTTGGGAGTTAAATCATCATTTACAACAGTTTCCCTATCGTCAGCTGTACTGGACCAAAAAAACTCTTTAGGACCTATATTATTATCATGATCTGAGGGGCACTCATTACTGTCAGGAACTGGAAAATCCAGACCTGTGGGGGGCCAGGAATTGACTGTACCAGTAGATCCTATAGAGTTCATGGCAAGTTCTGCAGATGTAGTGCCTTTAGAAAGACATCCTGGTTCTGGTCCTGCTTCTCCCATTTTGCAAATAGGGTCAACAGGGGAAGATGAAGATCCATCTGAAATGAGATCTTTGCTGGATTTTTGAGATTCGTACACAAGCTGGGGACTAGAGGGCTTGTCGGTCATGGGTACAGCAAAACCAGGTATGATAGAGATGGACCTGTCAATACTTGATGGTTTATTAGGTAATGCAACAGTTATTGGAGACTTTAAAGGGAGCTCTGGAAGTGAAGCTCCTTCATCAGCAAGAAAAGATGTCTCAAGAGCCAAGTGATAAGCAGCAAAAATTCCATACTGAACCACATGTTTCACTTTCTTCAACTCATCTCCACTAGCACCCTTGAGCAAAATCTGGAGGAAGTAAAACAAGGTATCCATCTTAATTATTGTAAGGTACGAACAGGTAATTCTCTACCAATGGCATAAAAGTAGTCAGAGCTAAAAAAGAAGGCACACCCTAGTAACACATGTGAACCCACATACAACAGGTTTTCAGCACTCTTTTAGAACAATGAAGTTAACATTCATATTAGTGTGTGCTTGAGTACATAGATAGACTACTTACCGTACAACCCAAAGGCCTGGGGCAGCCCTCAAAAAACATGAGGGTCTTTGTCAATTTCTTCCCACCTTGCCCAGCACTGCCATGTGCTTCAAAAAACTTCTCCACATGGAATGTATCACAATACCCAAGCTTCTGTGACGTTAGATGATCAATTGAAGGGACTATTTGTGCCCCAGTGCATCGAGCTATACGCTCTAAGAGAGGTCTCTTAATATTCAGAACAAGTGAGATATCTTTTGCAAGGAGGTATTCTTGTGCATATCTTGATACCGACTTCTCCACCAAAAGAACACTTGGGTGATGAGAGTCAATCTTAGCAACTGCCATCTTTAAGTGGTCCATTTCCTGGAAAATGGGTAGAAGGCATATGAGCATATGAAGCAATCCAAGTTTCTAAAACAATGGCAAAAACTGAGTAATCAGAAGACTGTCTACATTGTTGCTTGAGCCTACATCAGAATCCAGAGAATTATGAAAACTAATTCAGAAACAAAATGAGAAAGAAAAGTGAGCAACTAAAACCTGCTGCAACAATGTATCAAAACTCGACAACAGGTTAGAGACCCGCTGATACTCCAAAGCTCCTCCGAGGATCAGAAATCGAGGTTTATCTATTTTTGATGTCATTCGTCGATGGGCCACATTTTTCTTACAAACAACACCTCTAACCACCATGCTAGAAAAAATGAAATCGAACTAGCATCAGTTTTACGAAAAACGGCAAGCAAGAACATGAAAAAACTGAACGGAACAGTTTCAAGTTTATACGGAGACAATGGAGTTACATCAGGAAGAATGTTGAGCATGTTTTAGCAAAAGAATGTATAAAAGAAAAATCAATTTTAGGTGATCCAAATATATGATACTGAGTTGACAACATAAAATTGATCAATATCATCATGTAATGATTTGAACACTGGAATTCTTGAAACAAAAAGAAGATAAAAATCATTAAAAGTTGGGAAGAAATAAATCATTAGCAAACAAAAATATTGCAAGAGAAACCTAGAAAATAGAAGGATTTACATTATTGGCTACCACAGAGGTCGGCCAAATTATTGAAAATTGATTTGCACCTATTTGGTAAAACTATAAACTAACACTTCAAATCTAGTCCAAATAATTACCTCTCACTCCGGCGCCCACAAGCTATGCATTTTACCTTCACATATCCACCCGGATCCATTCCTCCTCCCTTGCTCATATCTGGCTTTAGGAGTGTAGCGGCTTCCCAGGACAAAGATGTAATAATCTCCAACCAACTCTCTTTGTCATCTTCATCACCCACAGGTAGGTTTTCAACCTGCAAAAGCTGAGCCACCAAAGCTCTAAAATGCCCCTCCACCACATTCTTAATGGCTTTTTTGTGCTCCTCACTTGACTTGTCCCTTCCACTTGACTCCCTACTAACGAAACTGTTTGAAGAGCGTAAATATCCCCACTCTCCTGTCACACCGTCATCATCGTCGTCATCATCAAATAAAACAGCTTCTCTCTCATCTTCTTCATCTTCTGGTTCTGGAGGAACCCAGAGCAGTCCATTGCTCTCAAAGTCCACAGGTTCAGCATCTCTACCTTCTACATCATATAAAGGAGTTTCACATTCATCACCATGATCACGATGATGTTCTTCCGCTCCTTCCCCAATTCTCTTAATTTCTTCCACACCCTCAGTATTATGATTTTCAGCTAGCAGTGAGGAGCTCATGTTCTTGGTGTCCCCGTTATTCTCAGTTGGATGATCTTTATGCAGTGCCTCACCAAGACTGACATCACCATAATAGTCATCATTTTGAGAAAAATGCCTTGTTTCCAGATCTGAATGATATGCACTATAACCATCATCCTCATCATCGCTCCTGACACTAGACAATATAAACAGATAATGGTGAAGCAATAACTGAGAACACATCAAAGCGCAGGACTGTGAATATGGGTGACCATGGTAAATACAAGCACTGTTTGATATAAGCTATGTCAGAAATATTAAACAAGAGACTCAAAATATGAAATAACATCCATGTGCTGATCATATACGATTTACCAGATAGCATAAAGATGTTTGCAGCTTTATAGAAGGCGAAGCGCTCAGGTAGATAAATAACAAGTATACCTGTTTATGCAAAAGCCAAATTTATCAGGAGCCACATCGTCTGTGTTAACACTGGAATTTGTAGCCCTTGCTGATGCTATATTGTCCAGCACTATGGTATCTGGATCCATTTCGGCAGACTGACAAGGGCTAAGACCACAACTATATGTAACACGCTGGTAAGGTCCAGTAGAATAAGGAGTTGAACCAACAGTGCTGTTACTACTATTACAGGTGCAGCTGGACTTGGTGCTAGCCAAGCTTGTTGCAGATGGTGATGGGCTGAGACCAGGGCTGGGCACACAAGTCCCATCTTCAACTGCTGCTGCTACTCCCTGCTCCCATTGCTTAAAGCAATAATTACAAACCCGGATTCTCTCGCTGTCTTCCCGGCCAATCTTTGGTTCATCAGATGGGGAAGGAATTGTGTTTGATGTACACTTGGCACAGAAAACACGCCCGCAAAGTCGACAATGATGCCTTCGGTTGAAAACTGTGAATTGGGAGTCACAGTCGTAGCATACCCTGCAGCTGTTATCGGGCATCCAAAAGTCCCTTGACACATTCGTTGGTTCAGTCCTCCGAGGGATCCAAGACTTAACTATGTCGACTAGCTCGGACAGTTTGTTGTCGGGGGTGCCCATGGACAACGATCCCACCCGAGCCCCCTCATTTTACAAGATTCTCATCTGCCACTCTAAATAGTGCGCCACAAATCAATATCCGGGCAATAAGAAAATGCAAAACTAAACTTGAGCAAAGTGAAAACCAAACAAGGTTGTGTAGAGTCACAAACTCAATATCATATGTAAACCCCCACAGAATCCCAATATGATAAGAAAAGCGAGATAAACTGATATTAAATGATAGGGTAATATTTCCATTGCCCAATAATAATCTTAATAAGCAAATGTCAAACTCATTCATTGGGAGAGAAAAAGAATACTAAAAGGAGAAAACTATGTAGCAAAATTCCTGAACTAGTACAGTTTTCAGCAACCAGATGTATCCTAAAGAGAAGATATTTTCTGGAAAAATGAACATACCCGCAATTGAACAGCTTTAATTTTAACTCCAGAGACCAGAAATTCAATGGCCTCCAGCCAGCAGCAATCAAAATAGGGTAAATTTCTTAGAACGCAGCTGATAATTCTTGCTCAGTCTAAAAACCCAAGAATCCCTCAAATTCCAATTCCGAATACAGTGTTATGCACATCAAAAGTCACTGCAAATTACAAATAATCAATTAAAACAAAAAGAACCAGACAGAAAATTATGAATACGCGGAAAAGAAACCCATAGTGAATCATTCAGATGAGCGAGAGACAATATAATAATTGAAAAGAAAATCGACTAGATTTGCGGCATGTTAACCCCGTTGGCGAATAATAATAGTTGAAATGAAGTGAATAAAATATAGATACAGTATGTATCGAGAGAGAGAGAGAGAGGAATGGCAGACCTATCCAAATCCAATTGAATTGTGAAGGTGAAGGTGGCAAGTGAAGAAGACGATAAATCCATGAGATTTGCGATAAAGGGACTCACGATAATCGTGTGGTGATCGAACAAGTTTTTCAACCGAGGTGTCCTTCTGTCTCTGTCTCTCTTTCTCTCTCCTTTGCTGGTCTGCCTTTGCCTCTCCTCTGCTTTAATTTATTTATTTATTTATTTATTATATTTGCTTGCTTTCTTCTTCTGGGTTACTCTTTTTATCTGTCTGTCTGTGGTGGCGCACACAAAAGGTCCATCTCAGTCAAACTGGAGGCCATTTGATGTATTAAAATTTTATGATTTTTAAATGACACGGTGACATTTAAAAACTATTAGCGTTTCAGAAATATAAATATCATACATTGGATATTGTTTTGTTAAACAAAAATAGGGGAAAAAATGAGCTGCAAGACATTTCAAACAATCAATTAGGGTGACACAAAAATCAGGAAATTTATGAAAAATAAAATACCTTTGATGCTTCTGTTACTACAAATCAAGGAGCTATTTTGATGAGGAAGCAACTTAACAATTACTGAGTATATGAAGCAAACTTGGTGTCTTAATTATCACCTACAACCGAAAGTTGAGGAGGCTTCACGCTTCAACTGACATTGACTTTTCCTAGGTCACGTATCCATTGTTTGTTGGAAATTCTTTATGATTTATTTAAAATTTCAGGTTGTTATCTTTTTTCAAGAAAAAAAAACTAAAAAGAATATGTGTCATGTATTATACATCAAGTAAATATACATATACTTTGTTGAAACGCACAAAACAAACGATAATATTATGTATTTTAGACAATAACATTATAGACTATAGACTAAAACAACACAGCATAACATACTACGCATAATCAATATAACAAATCTACACACCATATTTGTAATATATGCCGCTATTCATCCAAATTCAAACTCAAAACATTGGTGATGAAAGGTGAGGTTTAAACCAATGGGTAAACTACAAATGCATATTTTGAAGTTGGCACGTTTAACCGATGATTATCCTGAAGTTTAAAATTAACTGATGCATACCTTGAAATTACGACTTGCAATTAAAAACCTCTTCTGTTAGCTAAAATGACGAAAATACTCTCGGTGATTTTTTTAAATAATCTTTTTAAAATATAAATGAAGTGATGTTTTAAATAAAAATGAAGTCATTTAATAAGTAAATATATATATATATATAACAAAAGTAATTTTTAAATAATTTTTTTAACATAATTATTGAAGTGTAGTTGAAGGTATTTTCGTCATTTTAGTTGACGGAGGGGTTTTGAGTTACAACTCGTAACTTCAGGGTATGCATCAGTTAACTTTAAACTTCAGGGTAATTATCGGTTAAACGTGACAACTTCAAGGTATGCATTTGTAGTTTACTCTAAACCAATAGAATGTCTCATTATAGACAAATTGTTATCTTTAAATTTCAAATTGATATGTTTATCAGATAATTTAATTACAATCGCTAACTTAAGTATGTTCACCCTTATTATTAATCAATAAAGGAAAAAAAAAACTCTTGACTTTCTAGCCTTAGTCCTAGCCCTAGCCGCTATGGAGTTCTTACCTGACATTGTCGTCCCCGCGCCGCCTGCAGCCGTTGTCGAACTGGTCGTCCCCGTGTTCATCTTTCCCATCGGGTCGCACCCCTCGCAGACCACGCCTGGTGCGGGGATAATAATGGGATTGGATCCCCATCCATATCCCTCCGTCTTCTCCTTCCCTCGTCATCCTTCACGCGGTCTCGCCGGCGTCTAGCCCGATTGCATTGGGACCCCAATTCTCTTCCCAGCCGATGTCGGCTGAGTCTCCTAACCCATCCCTGTCTCCACCGCTCAGTGCCCTTGGTCGGGTTGCATTGGTGCGGGTGGCTCGAATGCCTTCCGACTCACGCCACGAGGCAACGCGGCTTCGGCCGAACCCTAACTCGTCTCCCCGGGCCCACCACGACCTTGCTCTGGTGGCTGGGTTGATTGGGACACGACATGGAGGTGTGCTTCCGTAGGATAGTCTCCCTCGTTTCATGTAGGTGGGGATGATCAAGGACGTGACGGAAACCTCGGCGTTCTCCTCGGTCACGGTAATGAAAATCCGGCTTCAGCGTCTGGTTTGCGACCGCTATGGGGTGAGAAGGAGCACGGTGCCTTTTAACGGGGTCGGCCCTGATAATGCCGGTGAGGATGGTGGCTCTTTACCTCTGACCCCAAGGATGGAGGCACTGGTTACTATGGGGACCACAACTCGGAGGAGATCCCAAACATCGACGTCGATCTGGAATCCTCTGAGTCATCTCCCGACTATCAGCGAGGACTGTTGTGTTTCAATGCGGCACGAGGGCCTCGCCCACGCGGCAGACGTCCGGTTGAGGTGCTGCCGCAATCCTTTGAAGGGGCTGGTGGAGATGGTGAGGCATTGGGTTGGGAGCGGGAGCCGAAGGCCCCAACCCTGGTGACAATGGACCTGATACCTAAGGCTCGGTCATCTCAATGGGGACCAGGGTAACAATGGACCCGGTACCTAACCCGTATCCCTGAGCCCTCAGTTGGGATGCCGGCCAAGTGCTCGCGATAAGCTTCCTTGGGTGGTCCTATACGAGAGCCCCGACTTTTGTACATGAGAACATCCGACGAGGGGCTGGTGGAGATCAACTCTCTACTGATTCGATTGCTGCCCTACAGTTGCGGGAGTGGGGTAGAAGTGGAGGTGGTGGTCGCGCCTACCTAGGAGCGCGTGCTGTGAAGGCCCCAGCGCCACTGGTCCGGAGGAGCGCAGCTGCTAATGGATGAGGAGGGATGGTGCTTGCGTCTGGCTGGCACGTCAACTCACATGCGGGGGGAGATGCCCCTTTGGGAAGAATGAGGCATTAGCAGAGCATCAAGGACTGGCCTCGGGAGGGGTCCCTAGATGATGCATTGCCTCCCACCACCACTACTACTGTCGAGGTCCCTCAGGAACTCCGGTACCCCATTCCCCCTCCCCGCCTTCTTTCTTTGCCTATGGGGCGTCAAAATACCGTCCATGACGCTTCTAGGTATACAAAGGTCAGTGAACTAGTGTTCGCTCATACTGACCTTTCATGGTCAAGGAGCATGTTCCTCAAGGCATTTCGATGTAATCGTTCTTAATGATTTATAAAATTGCAATTTATCGTTCAAAAAAAATTATGTTCACCTTTTTACAAATCTTTGATTTCCTCTCTGCATTTTCAAGTTACAACTTCATAAATTTTGCTTTCATTACAGCTTTCTCTTTTAGAATTTTCAACAACTCTTTGTCAACACTAATGGTATCCTTCATCGAGTTAATTATTTTATGAAAAATTGGTAACACTCTTTTCTCGTATTTACATGTCTCAAAATCATGCTAGTGATTTTTTTTTTTTTTGCATGTAATGCTGCTTTGTGCCAAACTAAAACAAAACCAAATGAATTTAAGGCCCTAAATTGTTGAAACCCTGGTTACTATAATTTAGGAGGGAAATGCTCTCTTACCTTGCATCTCAAACACCCAAAAACCTTATGCTCGGATTTTGGTTCGTCCACGACATATGGGATAAAGTCGAAAGCCTACGCTCATATGGACCAGGCTTGATGTCCTTCTTCTCCGATTGACATCTCTCTTTCTTTCCAAACCCATGCTCGATCCCTAAACATCCTTCCCTCTGTAAGAATTTACAACAAAACACTATGGGAATTTCAAACATTTCTTCAAAATATGGAACCCATGTGCAGTTTGCATGGGGCTTTGTAGAAATTCTAAGGAGCGAAAAAGCAGCGGAAATTAAAATTCCATAGAATAGCCTCTGGATCCATGTAATTCCGAGTAAACTAACAAACGAAAATTTTAAGAAGATTACCTCTCTCGGTTTTGAGACTGGTTCGAGATGGGACCAAGAATATTTATGCTGCTTGACGATGTTGAGACATATTCAAAAGGATTCGTCCTCTACCAGTATCCACACCAACAAGTATTCTCAAAATCATTTGTATGCTAGCACAAAAGAAAGAACTCTTCTTCTTCTTTTTCTCTCTCGCTTTCTTCTTCTTCACCTTGAGAGCAGTTCTCACTCCCCTCTAGTTTTTGCATGCAAACTATTCCCAAACATGATCACACTATCTTATTTTCGAAAAATCCAATTCATGAGCTTCCAAATTTGACAAGTGGAGTCATTCTAGAAGTAGTGGACATGCAAAAATAACCTCTTTGTATTTTTGAAATTCAAGAGTTATTTTTGCATTAAATTGTGTAACATATATTAGCAATTGAAAAACGAGTTTATGAATAAATGAATATTATATCAAATATAATATTATTTTATTAACTTAATGGACTTCCAAAGTCCAATTCGATTTTGGGTTTGTTGTTGTGTGTGACATTGTAGGCTCATACCACGTTTGGTAGTGAGCCCGAAATCCCGTTTCGCCCAAATGTCATAGTTGGCCTCTAGCACGGCATTATGACTATCCAAACATGTATGATGGTCGTCAATACAACTTAACCTTTTATCGTTAATATCTTAATCCCTTTTGTCATCGATATTTCGATCGAAATCAGGCATAAGACTGTCATCCTTATTTTATCTGATCGTTGTTTCTTGATCTTAAGTAGATTGCAATTGTGATGACTCACTATCGATTTGCATGACCATGAATTTCCGCAATCTCACTTATCAAGGGACCCAAACGATATATGTCTCATATTTATATGAAGGACAAATCCCTTATCAATCAACCACGTCTCTCACATAGCCAATTATGTATCTAATAACAATTTATTGTTGCCCGGTTAAAGACAACGTTGAACTGTGTCAAGACACACAACCATCTATGTAGAAACCATGATGACTATTAGGTCAAAGGACTTAAGCCATATTATGGTACTTGTTAGTCTTAGTGCCCGTAGTTCAATCCTAAATGTCCAAATGTATATATCATCGTTAGCAATAAAATTAAAGCGGCTTTATATTACTTATGTGTTGGAGTAATATATCGATGTGTGCTCTGATCTATGCCCACCATGCGAATAGAACCATAGATCGAGATAGATCACACTCGATGGGTCCTTAGTCAACAAAGTTTCACTAGAAGCGACTAGTATGAAAGATGGCTCTTTATGGCTTACGTTCTGTTAGTCATTGGAATGGGATTCCGGAGTCTGATCATAGATATCATGTGGGACATGATATTGGACGACCCGCCCTGAATATGTGCCATAGATTAAGTCATGAACATATTCAGTGTTGTAGCTTGTCATGTATCCTTAGACCAAGGAGTCTTTGTGATCGCTATGTAGTCAACAACTGAGTTTGACCTGAGCCTAACGTTGTCCGTAACAGGGCTTCCATAACGGCCAGGATTGGCTTGGGGACGGGCTACATGAGTGACACGAAAGACGGCTAAGGGATTTATCCCTCATACTAAGGTATGGGAAAGATATCGGTTCTCGGCCACTTGATCGAGAGTGACTGGAAGAATAGCATGGCCATGCACATGATACTGGGTATCATATCTTCAGTCATCTCACATATCAAGGAACGGTGATTGAGAATAATAAGGATGACGGCTCTATGCCTTATCTCAATCAGGATATCGGAGATAAAAGGATAATGACAGGGACGACGGAAAGGTTAGAATCGACAGGGTCGATTCGTTATGTAGTGTCAGGCAATACTAAAGTCTCGTTAGTTGCCACTTAAATAGGATCAAGTAAAATGGGATTTTACGTTGATCTATTGACATGCATAAACCTAAGGGTCACACCGGAGGATGAAACTCATTGACACATTTATGGAGAATGGCCAAAAGGGAGTTGTCTCGGGACATGACCAAAACTGGGTTTTGGGTCATGTGCCCGTAAGTGAATAGGACTTCACAGATCGAGACAAGGCTTGGAGTCTTGGGATTGATCGCGTCAGATAATGTTGGACATTTCCGGTATGGAAGGCATGGAGGCGATGAGTGAATCACGGGACCTCGTTGGAAATGGCCACGGGCCATGTTCCAAGAGGCCCATGAAAGGCCCATGCAACCAAGGCCCATGGAACTAATTAATCAAGTCTTGATTAATTAGTACTAAGTAAGCAAGACAAGGATTAAGGTGTTGGTGATTCACCACCTAACCCAATCTTGTCTTGCCATACTTTGTCCTATTTACACCTTACTTGACACCATACTTGTCCCATGCCTTTAGTTGGACAAGTATGGGTTTTGTTATGTTTAAGTCATCTTTTTTCAACATAACAAACACAAGACAAGAATAGGAAACACATTTTCTCTCCCTCTTCCATGGCCATTTCGGGTTTGGCTAGTTTCCACCTCCATGTTTGTGTTCTTGAGTCCTCAAAGAGAAGAACTACGTGGCTTTGATTCCCATGTGGATACGTAGGCGTCTTGGAGACTCAAGTCAATCATTCGTTAACCGGTGTTCTTGTTTTGGTAAGATATAGTGCTGAATTTTTCTCTTGTGAATCCATTCTTTGTTAGTTGTTTCATGGTTTAATCGTCTCTTGGTTTTCATTGATTTTCCGCTACGAGTTGGTTCATCTCCAACCCTACCTCGAGACCCAACAGTACTGAGAAATGTTTATGACACTTCCTATGTAGTATTCTCACAGTGGGTCATTCAATGTCATTTCACCAAATGACATCTATGATTTGACTTTAAATCTAATATGAATGATTAGTAAAACGTGAGCATCAGTCAACATCATACTAGTCTTAGTATATCAGTAAGACCAAGGATCATCAGAATAATACTATTTTTCTTCTAAGAGTTTTACTATCAAGTCACATACTTGATGGTCTTAGAAAGAGTCGATTATTCACGCTATTAACATTTCACAAATGATAATGTAGTGTCAGTGTGTTAATGAAATGATAATGTCGTCAAAGATCAAGATTGGCTTAGGGCACAAAACCAACAGGCTTTTTAAAAATTTCTGTCACGACATATTTGAAAATAGGTATTGTTGGTAAGTGGTGAATACTTTAGTGTACCCATCTATAATATTCATATATTTGTATACCATCTATAAAATATGTACACTTGAATATGGCTTTATGTAATTTCTCCTAAAAAAATTACCACTAATGAAATCAATTAGATTCGGGTCTAATATGTGATGCAATAACAACATTGTTCCTATAAATTTTGTATCGTTGTGAAAATATAGAGAATAAAAATTGTATGATATTAAATTGAATTAAAAAAAAACGTTAATGAGTATGGTTCATTTTTTGCAAGAACGTAAAAATCGGACACTTTTTTCTTCCTATGAGTCCAATTTTGGTTTAAACACCCGATTTTGGGGTACTTGGACGGTTCTAGGCGTGAGTCTGATTCGCACCTAATCAAATGATCGGGTCGATGTCTATGCCTCTAGTCGGACTAGCGCTCAATCGGATCCAGGCGGCTTCCAATCGGGGCAATAAAAGACTAAATGGTTAATTGTCAAAAACTGCACCAAAGTTTTGTCCAAAAACGAAAAATGCATCAACTTTTGTCCACACTTTTAGGGTGCATTGAAGTTTTGTCCACTATCTTCGGTTAGAAAAACTAACAGGATATTCCGTTTCTATTATGCATGTGACTACATGTGATAGTTAAGGGTAAAATGAAATTACCATTTTACCTTTAACATTTGAACTCTTTGAGTTTTATAAAAGAAAAAATTATTTTATCCTTTTTTGATGATAAATAAAATTAAACAAATAAAATATTTTTTATAATAAATAAATACATTTTTATAAAATAAATCATTTTATTAATAAAAAATTAAATATTTAAAATATTACTTTTTTATAAGCTATAAACTTTATTGTTAATTTAAAACACCTTTTCAAGGAGAAAAGGTCGGAGGGTCAAAGACCAAACTACATTGTTATTCCATTATACTCTTTACTTCTTTAAATGGCCAAAGAGACCAAAAATACTATTTTTTAGGGGTGTACAAAATTAACCGAAAATCGAAAAACCAACCAAAACCAATCGGAATCGCCACTGGTGGTGTGAGAACCGCGGCAATACGGTGCAAATCTGGTGCAATTTTCATAAAACCAAAGGACAACGGATCGGCTTTCGGTTTTGGGATTTGATAACCGGCAATTAACCGAAACCAACCAGAGAGAGAGACCCAAACACTTAGTATTCCGTAGATGTCTCTATTGAAATTTATAAACTAGTTTTTCATAAGGAAGTCTTTTGGTGCGGGACTGATTTTATAATTACTTTTTTACTGCATGTCTTTCTCTAATCAATGGTGTATTATGGAAAATAAAGACACTAACAACTTCTGACATGATAAACTTAAATGATTTAGTGGTATACTTATTCAAAATTTGAGTTCGTTGATCTGCAGATTTTTTATTGAAGACCAATATCAATTTTATAACATATTTTCTGACACTCACTCTACCGTTTTACAAACTTAGATGCATCAGTTTTAATACTATCAGCATGATCATGTTTAACCATTTGGACCAAAAGTTGCCAAGGCTCGTTTAATTATAACAAAAAACCCATGATTAAAGTGTAAAATGTGGAGTCTTTACTAGAAATAAGTTCTTGCAACTATCAGTATGATTGTGCACGGGAACATCTTGTTCAGGAATATTAGAAACCACCAAAAGATAATCGAAGAGCTTCAAGTAAATTTTCGCAGTCCACAAAATAAAGATAGTGAGCCGAGAGTAGTTATTGAAGCACGAATATTTGCTTAGTTTTTCTTGAGTTCCACATCGATCAAAAGAAAAAAATGTATCACTTTGGTTTCATTATAAATTAAAGCCTTCGGATGTTTCTGTTTCAAACAACTCTACTCTCTCTGCCTTTTGGCTTAATCCAGTCTAGATGGGCCTTAAATTGGAAGTTTAAATTGATTTCGGTGTTGCCGGTTCAAAACCGTAAACTAACCGCTTTTATACGGTTGGTGAGAATCCGGTGTCATATATTCTGGTGCCGGTGTCGGTTTTCAAATATGATAAACCGGTTGTGTCCGGTTCGGTTTTTAATTTCTGTTTTTGGTCCGGTTAACCGGCCATGAACAGTCCTACTATTTTTATGGAAAGTATCCTCATAATTTCACTAATAACCGATCACAAATCGATTGGACCCAATTATCCGGGTTGGTCAAAGAGTGTTCATATCTATTTACGAAGTATTTAAAAGGACAATCAATATTCTAATGACCCCTTGTTGATGACGAAGCTAAGAAAGAATAGGTGCATGATGACGCACACTTGTTCCTTCAAATCAAGACTTTATTGATCATAAAGTGGTCATTTTGGTTCCCAAATGTGACTATATTAAAGAGTTGATTAATTATTTAAACTTTGACTATTCTGGGAAAGAGAATGTTGCACGTATTTATAATGTTTGTTAGAGCTTTTATCGTGTTGAACAAGGAGAGCAATCCCTACAAACCTATTTCATGAACTTCAAGAAGACTTATGAGGAACTAAATGCAGTAATGCCTTTCAACATAGATGTTAAATTGCAGCAGACACAATGGGAACAAATGGCGATCATGAGCTTTCTTGTAGGACTTGGCTCTCAGTTTGAGTCTGTCAAATTTCAAATCCTTTCTAGCACAAAGCAAACCTCGTTGGTCGAGGTGTTTAGTAGAGTTTTTCGTACATAATACCAAAAAGGAGAAATGTCATCTACCCCCTTAGGTTCACAATGCTCTTATTGGTCACTCACAGAGTCCTCTCAATTCTTGCCCTTATCGAAGACTCACACACAGGAGAGGTGGACGAGGAAGCAATCCTGGCCGTTGGAGTAATCGGAATCAAGAGACTAGTTGGGGCAATCAAAATAAAGAGACAAGGGGAGTTATCTGCTTTTATTGTAATGAATCGAGACATGCCAAAAGATCGTGTTCGAAGTTGCTCCCACGATCATCTACTAATGTTTCCGCTACTCCTTCTGATCAAACCATCTCTATATCTACAGTTGAGTATGTTTGTCAGGACGCATCCACACACTCATCTCACTCTGTTACCTCTGCCGCTGAGTCAATTAAACTACCTACATGCCTCATTTTGTACCAATCTCCCTCTCGATGGGTCCTTGATTATGGAGCCACAAATTACATGACAGGTTCCCTAAAATACTTGACACTTATAATCCTCATACTTCATGTTCTTCCGTAAGCTTAGTTGATGGTTCTCAATTCTCTGTTTTTGAATTTGGGATGGTCCACCTCACATTGTACATTTCCTTACTTTCTATCTTAAGTTTACCTGGATTTTCTTTTAATATGATGTCCATTAGTAAAGTCACCCGTGCCATCAATTGTTATGTCTTCTTTTACCCCAATCATTGTCTATTTTAGGATCTTTTGATGAAGAGGATTATTGGTAAAGGACATGAATCAGGGGGCTTTACATCATGAATACCGAGAAACCTACACCACCAGTCATCTGTTCAACCTCCTTAACCCTACTTGAAGCCCATTAATTTTCAATCTGGCCATCCATCTCTTTCAATTTTGAAGAATCTTTATCCCCGGTTTGAGAATGTACAATCTTTCGTATGTGAAGCATGTTGGTTTGCTAAATATCATCGTCTCCCCTTGAGTCAAGAAAAGAGTCTGCTCTCCTTTTGAATCAGTTCATTATGATGTTTGGAGTCCGTCCCCTGTAGTGTCGAAAACTGGGGTTCACCATTTTGTCTCTTTTGTGGATGATTTTTCTCAGACTATGTGGCTTTATTTAATGAAAAATCGTTCTGAGTTATTTTCTCATTTTACTACTTTTTGTGTTGAAATACAAACGCATTTGGTACTAATGTTCGTATCTTGAGAAGTGACAATGCCAAAGAATATTTTTCTGAGTCATTCACTACCTACATGGCTCAGAATAATATCATTCATGAATCATCTTGTGTAGATACCTTGTCTCAAAATGGGGTTGCTGAAAGAAAGAACAGACATCTTCTAGAAACTACATGGACTCTTTTATTTCAGACTCATGTACAAAATTATTTTTGGGTTGACGTTGTCTCAATTGCATGTTTTCTCATTAATCGTATGACTTTGTCTGTCCTTCAAGGTAACATTCGTATCATGTCTTATTTCCCACTAAACCTCTTTTTTCCTATTACTCATCGTATCTTTGGGAGTACATGTTTTGTTCGTGATGTTCGCCTAATCGTATGAAACTGGACCCTAAGTCTTTTAAGCATGGTTTCTTGGGGTACTCTCGGTTACAAAAAGGATATCGTTGTTATTGTCCCGATCTTCACCGATACGTTGTCCTCATTGATGTCTCTTTTATAGATAATTTTTCTTTCTTTTATTCGGAAATTCCTCACACTCCACAACAAGGGGGCGGGGCGATGACTTGTTAGTCTACCACATCTCTCATCGAGAACATATTATACCGACAACTCTTATTCTATCGCCTACCACCATACTGACACCGTCTATGCCTTCTATTCCAAACCCACCACTACCACCAGCGCCACTACCAATCTGTTACATTTATTCCCATTGACAAGCCCCTCCCGGTACATCTCCGAAGCCAAGTCCCTCTTCGCCACCAAATCCTAACGACCTCCCCATCGCCCTCCGCAAAGGTAAACAATAATGTACATATCCTATCTCCTCCTTTATGTCACATGATCAGTTCTCTCTTTCACCATGTTTCTTCATAGTCTCTCTTGATTCAGTCTCGATTCCTAAATCTGTTCACGAGGCATTGTCTCATCCTTGTTAGCGTTCAACGATGAGAGAAGAAATGAGCGCACTAGATGCGAATGGTACTTGGCAGTTGATTATGTTGCCTCCCGAGAAAAAAGATATTGGTTGTAAGTGGGTGTTTACCATTCAATTCAACTCTAATGGCTCTGTATCCCGCCTTAAGGCTCAACTCGTGGCCAAAGGCTTCGCTCAAACTTATGGAGTGGATTACTCTAATACTTTCTCCTCTATTGCTCAGTTGACTTATGTGCGATTGTTTATCTCTTTAACATCCCCTTATGATTGACCTTTATACAAACTAAATATCAAAACTCCTTTCTTGAATGAGGAAGTCTATATGGAGCAACCTCACGGTTTTGTTACTCAGAAGGAGTGTGGACTGGTAAGTCACCCCGGAAATCGTTATTCGGTCTCAAACAGATTCCTCGAGCTTGGTTTGGAAAGTTTTAGCCAAGTAGTTGAAAAGTTTGAATGAAAAAAAGCAAGTCGGATCATTTTTTGTTCTACAGGAACTCTCCCGTAGGTGTGATTCTTCTAGTTGTATATGTGGATGACACTGTTATAACTAGTAGCGATAATTTGGTCATCTCTTTTTTGAAGTATTTTCTCCACAGTCAGTTCAATACCAAAGACCTAGGAGTCTTGAAGTACTTTTTAGGAGTAGAGGTATCAAGAAGTAAAAAGGGAATATTCTCATCTTAGAGAAAATATATGCTAGATTTATTAACGGAAAGTGGGAAGCTATGAGTCAAAACATGTTCTGCCCCAATTCCTCAAAATACGCAACTCATGAAAGAATGTGAACTATTTGAGAATCTAGAGATGTACAAAAGAATTGTGGGAAAACTGAACCACCTTACATTAACTCTACATGATATTGCATATTCATTGAGCATTGTAAATCAACTTATGTCCTCCCTTAGAATTGAACATTGGACTCCTCTTGAACATAATATGGCTTATTTAAAAGGAGCACATGGACGTGGTATACTGTTAGAATATAACTATAATTGGGCCTTCAACTATCAGCTTGAGCTTTTAGTTGAGTTGGTCCTCTAATATGGTATCAGAGCTTGCTTCCTCACGGACCCAGGTTCAAACCCCACTATCTACAAAAATTATAATTTCTTCTTAATTTATCAAATTTGTCCTAAAATGGACCAGCTCTTATATCTCTCTTCTCGATGGGCTAATCTCCTCTTCTATATAATTCACCTCCAAACCTGTAAACGGGCTTGTCCGTGAGGGTGCGTGTTAGAATATAACTATAATTGAGCCTTCAACTATCAGCTTGAGATTTTAGTTGAGTTGATCCTCTAATTGTATACTCTACCAAAGCCATAGTCATGCTCATATAAAAAAATTTACAAATGCAGATTGGGAATGATCCAAGATTGACCGACGATCCATGTTAGAATATTGTGTATTTGTGGGAGGAAATTTAGTCTTGTGAAAAAGTAAGAAACAAAATGTTGTCTCACGTTCTAGTGTAGAATCATCATATAAAGTCATGGCTCAATGTGTTGTTGAGATAATGTGGATCCATATATCAACTACTTTCAGAGCTCGGTCGCAAAGTCTCCATGTCGACAAAGTTATGGTGTGATAATCAAGCTGCTATTCATATCGCCTCTAATCTCGTATTTCATGAACGAACTAAGTATATTGAAATTGACTGTCATTTTGTCTGTGAAAAGCTTCAACAGAACTTGATTACTACCGTGTACGTAAAAACCGTAGAGCACTTAAGATATATGTTCACCAAAGCACTTTCGGGTACTCGGGTTAATTATTTTTGTAACAAGTTGGACATGATCAATATCTATGGATCAGCTTGAGGAGGAGTGTAATAAATGATGGTAGATTAAAAGTTACCTATTAATGATCTCATCATTAATGGGGTAGTTGAGAAAATAAGTTACTTGTGTTTATATATATAGTTCCTATGTACAATCAAATCAAGTTGAATAAGAACATTTCTTATTTCTATAATTTATCGTTTTGAATACAATAAATAACTTATGGACGGTGTAACATACCTAACAATATCGGTAATAACACCCACAATGGCGTCGAATCTACGTCGGTTGTGGGGTCAAATCGACAGGAAAATTGGTCAAAAGTCTGTGGGTCTAAGAATCCATCAAAGAGTACTAGATTCTACACCACACCCAATTCTACAACGACTAGTTTGACTAGTTAAACAGAATCGGCCACGTGCGTGTAAAAATAAAAAAATAAAATCCAAAATTTCCTCATAAATTCTTAATTCATCTTCATTCCCCTCGCATACCATTTTCTTTTCCTTTCTTAATTGTAACCCCGATTCTCTCTTTAAAACAAATCTCTCGTGGCATATCATAGTAGTGACCCCGCATTCCTTGACCGTCTTTATGAGAACAGTCCATGTGAGTCAGAGGACATGCCTAACTCGTAAATACTCTCTCTAAACCACAATGAAGAAATCTTGTGGGTGGATCCCTACGTGTCATCCCTTGTGCATTCATCTCTCTCTATGTCGAGCCTTAGTAGGTCGACCAATATACGAGTGTGATTTCCACCGCTGACATCTTAGACCCCCTACCTGTCTTCACACCATTAAGCAGCTGACCCAAGAAGAAGGTGAGATGGAGCGAGAAAAGAAGTGTCAACTGGTTCGTGTATGGTTGAACACCTCCTAGGAATCAAGCAATGGGAATGACATGAATTAACAGAATTTATGGGATGAAGTCTCCAAGAAGGTCGACATGATGAAAAGGTCAACAGTTAAGAGAGATTGAAGTGCGAAGAACTGCAGGAGTCATTTGAGTGTGATCAGCAAGAAATGGAAGAAGTATCAAGGGTGTTGGTCGAAGATAATGCACATACACCAAAGCGTTCTATCAAACGATCAAGTCATGTCTGATGCTAGAATGAGTTAAGTGAATGTAAGAGCATGACTTCATTTGCAAACACTAATGGAGGCTTGTGAGGGACAAACCTTGTGGCAACACAAGTTTGAGAATGAGTTCGACGAGTTTGGGGCCTTCATCGGTGGCACAATCGGTTCGAGAACCCTGACGATCCCAGCTTCCAAATCCGATTTGATCCCCGCCGTTGGACAATAATGACCTGAAGGACAAAAGTCAATGTCTACTAAGCGATAATCCTAGAAAAAACCGAAACACATCAGACAACCCAATTGACGTTGACGGAGAACATCATGCACGAGTATAGAGAGATGCAAGCCATGAGCAATTACATTATGATTCTCGCTTACCGTGAGGCTCATCATCCGCTTTTCTCGATCTAGTTAAAAGGATGAATGAGTCGGTTTATGAATGTAATTTTTTCTCCTTTTTAAAGAAATCTCTATTCCGTTCGATATATGTATTTACATAATTCATCACATTATCCAAAAAAAATAAACATAAATAAAATTCAAAAATGGAGAAATTTGGGTCTAAACAGATTGGTTAAGTCTATTTCACTATAAGCCATTTAACAAAGTTCAGGTGTTGGAAGAATGAAGGGGATGAATACCTCATATTCATATTATATAAGAGCATCCACAATAGATTTAGAAGAAATCGTTCTATTCCAAGGGAAATTCACTTTAAATGAGCCACCGAATCAGTAAAATGCAATTATTTTTGTTTTAGAATCCATAGTTGGGATAGACCGAGGTAAAAAATTTTAAAAAAATTTACTTGTAAACTCAATGATGTTGGACAAGAAATTTTTATTCATGCCGGATCCGATAAACGGAAAGTACAAAAGGCGATCGAGAAATAAAAGAAACCACAACAACCTAAAGTGCCTCGAGTTCGTTGTAGAGGCACCACTTTGGATAATCCCAGAACACAGCCCATCAATCGTTCTTAGTGAAGGGATGACTGACATTCTATTGGTACTGACGATAAGCCTACAAAATCATCTCATATTCAATGGCGTTCGGACCAAGTGTTACTAGAACCAAGTGTTACCCGGGACTCAAAGAACGTCAACTCAAACGCCTTCACTCGTCAGTTTCACTTTTTCCTGTGTCCTTGAGGTGCCTCTCAAGCTGTGAGTACGGATGCTGCTCAATGGCTTTCCATTTGTGGTGGTGGACTCTCTAATAATCCCAAGTAATGTCCGTATGTAACATCCACATGAGGTACAACCAAGCTTCTTCTTCCTTTATTTACTAAGGAGCTATAGTAGATTTTGCTCAGTGTAGAAGCGGCAACGCTGATCTTACAAGACAAAAACGTTACAAAATAATATGTAAGGAAAAACATGTGGGTGGGGAGAATCGGTGAGATGTGGTTATTAAATAGGGTGAATCAATAGTGGGTTGTAGTTAATAGGGTTGAATCGGTCAAAGGACCCTTGATGGATTCGGTGAATTTTCGGTGACAAAGCGAAGGGAAGAATCGGTAGAATATAGCATTTTTTTATTCTATCGAGCATGCCTAGTTGATAGCCAAGTTCAAAGTCGAGTAAAAATATTAACAAACAAACATACATGGAAGAAACTTAGTTGTGATTCATAACTTGAAGCATAACAAACATGAGTGGTTCGTGGCTTGCCTTCTCGAACGGGGTCCAATCGAATGTGTCTAGAGCTACGGCTTTGGCATATTGCCTCATCAACGAGTTGTGGCACTTAAGAAGTCAGGCTTTGGTGCACTCAAATCTACACGCTGGCATGCTTCTTACTTGATCCTCTAGAGTCTAGTGGTAGACCCGAATCAGCATGTGAAACCCCACTTTCATTGTCGGATTCTATAGTTTGGGGTAAGGGATTGAATACAAAGAACATGAGGACATTTCCATTGTTTTGATTGTCTTATATAGATGGAAAAAAGATGAGGGTGGAGTTTTGGCGTGGGCCACTGATTCGACCTACAAGAAGCATGAGGAAGGGACAAAGTACATGTAACGATAAAGGACATATTTTTTGACGACATATTAAAATTTCCGACATACAACGACACGTAATGGAAATACAACAAAACTAAACCGAATTACAACAAAATATAACCGAAACATAAGAGATGAAAAAATTCCAACTGTAGCCTACATATCATATTCATCCACGACCGCCTCGTTCCCGCTGAACAAATTCCAAATGTGTTATATGAGTTCTTTTTTTAGCAGAAAGTGCACGCCTCTATTTTCAATAAGTTTGGTGTGGGATCGGATGACATTGCAAGATAGAAATGGTCCTTAGTTTCTCACCTCTTTGTACATGCGCAAGCAATGCCGATTGGTTCAATACATTAATGTCGTTGTTCAAAGCCGGCATACAAAAAATAGATGCCAAAACCATGTGCCCGGCTCCACAACAACTTTAAGCATAATTGTTTACTCAGGATGATCACTTTTACTAGTGCACCCTTGAAGAGCTTTTGGGCATTTCTTACACGCCCAATGCATACAGTCTAGGCTACCTATGCAATTAGAAATCCACGCGTTTCATTTACATGCAGAGGGTGCTCAATATCATTAGAGTTTGACTTACACAGATGGGTATCCTCGAACACATTAATGACGACGTAACAAAACTAATGCATGCACTCAAGCGTTGTCGTTTCCGTCATTTTCAAATACTTGTCTAAGCTGTCGGCTGATGTATCATAGCATATCATCCAGATAGCGTCATTACAATTTTGGTACACAATGAACTCGAGTCGATCACGACAATCAAATTTTTTGGGTATGTCACGCCCCAATTTCAGTAAACCGAACTCGGGACGCGAACATTTAAAAACATAAAAACATTTGAAACTTGTTTTGAATAAATACCTTGAAATTACCAAATAGTTGACCAAAATAATGTTTACATTACAAAACGTCCCAACAAAAGGACAAGGTATAAGGTATCCGTCACTAGACTCAAATTATAAAGACCAGACTCCGCTCCTAGCTCCACAAGCTTCAAGAGCTCACCTAATCCGTCATGTGATCAGTACCTGTAGGAAAAGCAGCTAGGGGTGAGCGTTCGCTCACAACCACAGATAACAGACTGACTATGGCATAATTAGCAGACAATGCCGGTAACACCAAAATCAAACCCAACACCGGGAATACAATCCCCAAACTCAAGTACTCAACTGACACACAACCCGTTACTTTCCTCAACAGACTCAACACTCGGACTCGTAATGTAAACCCGACACAACTATCGACGACCTCCTCCAAGGACACGACAGAACACTACGCAACACCAAACAAGATCACGAATGATCGCACACCAAACAAGATCACAAAGGATCGCATTCCTGTCAGCTGCTCAGTGCCGATTGCTAGCCGGCTGGGCTCGAGCCTGCCCCACGCGCTTTACCTATCATTGTTAGGCTCCAAGCGGTCGACCTGTTGGCGATATATACAACGCTACTTTTCCGATAGCTGGTCGGAAGGGGAGCTGCCCTCTCATCGCCTACACATGCTCACAAACTGCCAAGACTCGAACACGGATCATGCTAGCCAAAGAATGCTCGCAACTTACCGGGACTCGAACTCGGAAGCCAGCCAAAGAATGCTCGTAACTTACCGAGACTCGAATTCGGAAGCCAGCCAATTTCCACACCACTTCCCGACACGAAGTCGGGTCACTAACCTCGGGCACTCGCAATCACAATCACAAGCAAGGTTCAACAAACAGTAACAAGACCAGTTCAATACTCCACAGGCACTCATGGCCACTCAAGACTCCAACGGTAAAAACCCGGGTTCAACAACCCCACGGGCCCTCAGGGCCTCCCAAGACACACCAACAGTAACTCACGGGCTCAACAACCCCACGGGCACTCATGCCCTCCCAATACATCCCAACAGTAAAACACGGGCTCTCATGGCCACCCAAGACACCAACCATACAACACGGGCTCTCATGGCCACCCAAGACACCAACAATAGAACACGGGCTCTCATGGCCACCCAAGACACCAACCATACAACACGGGCTCTCATGGCCACCCAAGACACCAACAATGAAACACGGCTCTCATGGCCACCCAAGACATAATTTAAACAATCAACCACTGGGCATGGTCATATGCCTCCAGTAATTCTAATATCGCTAAGTTCTCTGCTCCTACGACACTGCTAAGTGTCACATGCTTTTCTCATAAACGCTACGTTCCCGTATCATGCCTTTCTAATACTCGATAAACCTAATTAACCCACGACACCCCGGTGTCACATGCAATTCTACTTTTAACTTTCCCTAGTCAGGGCCGAGATCCGGCTACTTTTCCCTACCTCGTATATAACTCCAAAAGTGCTCAACTAAGCCCCGACGTGATCCCAGTCACTCGCCTAGCTTCCCTTTGCCTCGGTCCGCAGCACGATCTAAAAGAACACAATTTTTAATGCACTTTAAACTCGCAGGAATAAACTGAAAATTAACAAACCTAACGCCCAAACGTAACCCCAACGATGTCGATCACTCCAAAACTTCCCAATTACTCGACACTGTCGATAAAGGACTCGGAAAGGCCAGATTCGCCCGACATGGCGAATCTGCCCGGGTTTTGTAAATGCCCTTTCGGGGCTCCAAAAATTCCCGTTTTCGTTTCTACGGTCTTAGAATAATTCAAGGGTTCCTATGCACTTGACGGAATCGAATTCCGACTTCCGAGTCAATTAATGAACGTTTCAAGTTTCTAAAACCCATTAATTACAACCTTTCCATTTTAATTCCAATTTTCGATTCGGTTATGGATAAATGGTCCGGGGAACGTTTTAAACCACCCGAATACTAAACCCGAGCACGTGGGCCCCACCCGGACCACCTTGGCCGTGGGTCCTAGGGCTCAATTTGGGGCCTGGCCACCATGGTGGTGGCTGGTCCCAGCTCCGGCCAGCCACCCCATGGCCGGCTGGCCACCACCCACTGTGGCCGGAGCTCCTCCCGAGCTTCCGGTCACCGGAAAACGTCAAACTTCACCTCCCAACACCTCCAAAACGTCTCCAACACTTCCCAAAACTCAATACAACCCTAAACCATTCATTTTAACCAAACCCTAGTTTTGAAATTAATCAAATCGACGATCGGTTTAGTACTAACCGTAGAGGAAGACGAAGGGAGTTCGATTCTTACAACGATGAGACGATCCAATGGTTGAAGCTTCGTGAATAGTAGTTAAAACCCTAACCCTAACTCTCTTCTTCTCCTTTTCTCTCTTCTCCTTCTCTCTCTAACTTCTCTCTTTCTTTTTCTATTTTTTTTCTCTTTTGTTTAAAGTGTGGCCGAAACCCCTCCTTAACTCTCTTCATTTTCCCCCCAAAACTAACACCACCACTTGTTGGACAAGTGGCAAGGTGGGTCTCACACCTTTTGGGAAAATATCTACTAGATATTTTCCAAACAGATTCGCGAAAATCGGACGTTTCGGGCCCCGAACGAGCACTTTTCCCAAGAAATTACTAAACTTGACGGGCTACAAGGAAACGGCTCAACTAAGACCGCTGCGACGACGGCTAAGCTTTTTGGTTCCAAAACGGTCCTCGAATGGACCAAAACGTCGCTCGGTTGACTTTTCCAGCGAAAAGTCAACATTTCCCAAATTGATCAGAAAGTTGCCCTGAGTCCCCCGGAACTCACATTGGTCGATATCGGGGTCATCTTAAGTCCGGTATGACCCTCGGGGTCAATTTAGGTTAAGTTAAGTGTCTGTCTTAAATTTTTTAAATTTTCCTGTTCTTCGCAGGTTTAACTGGCGTTGACCGGGAGTGGTTATTACAATGTACCCCCCTTAAAGGAATTTCGTCCGCGAAATTTTAAACAGACGTACCTCGGGAGTCGAACAGGTCGGGGTACTTCGCGCGAACCTCGTCCTCGCGTTCCCAAGTCGACTCAGCCCCGTGATGCCTCCACTGCACCCGTACTAGGCGGATAATATTGCCTCCCCGCAGTTGCTACTCCCGTGTGTCCATGATCCGAACCGGCTACTCCTCATAGGAGACATCGTCAGCCACCTCGATATATGTCCACTCAATGACGTGGGAGGGGACACGTGGAAGACGTTATGAACTCTCCCAAGTTGCGGTGGCAACGCCAGACGATAAGCCACTGCTCCCACTCTGCTCAGGATCTCGAACGGGCCAATGTACCGCGGAGCCAACTTGCCCCCGCTGCGTCTGAACCGTACCAGTCCCTTCCTCGGGCTCACCTTCAGGAACACGTGATCCCCGACTGCGAACTCAAGGGGTTGACGTCGTCTGTCGGCATAACTCTTCTCCCGACTCTGCACGGTCCTCAATCGATCGCGTATTAGCGCGACCTTCTCTGTCGTCTCTCTGACAAGATCCGGCCCTAGCAGACTCTTGTCCCCCACCTCCGCCCAACACACTGGCGATCTACACGGCCTCCCATACAACGCTTCGAACGGTGCCATCCCGATACTAGCCTGGAAGCTGTTGTTGTAGGCGAACTCGGCCAACGGAAGGTGGGTCTCCCATGATCCACTGAAGTCCAGCACACATGCCCGTAGCATGTCTTCCAAGATCTGAATAGTGCGTTCGGACTGACCGTCTGTCTGGGGATGATGTGCTCTACTGAGTAGAACTTCGGTCCCCAACGCTTTCTACAGACTTGGCCAAAACCTGGACGTGAAACGAGGATCCCTGTCAGACACTATCGACACCGGGACCCCATGAAGACGCACTATCTCCTGAATGTACATGCTGCTTAACTTGTCGACCGGATCCGTCATCCTCATGGCTAGGAAATGGGCCGACTTGGTCAACCGGTCGACTACCACCCATACGACGTCGTTTCCCTTTGGCGATCTCGGTAGTCCACACACGAAGTCCATCGTGATATGCTCCCACTTCCACTGGGCAATCGGTAGTGGCTGTAACAATCCTACGGGACGCTGATGCTCGGCCTTCACCTGTTGACAGACGAGACATCTCGACACAAACTCTACGACTGCTCTCCGCATCCCGCGCCACCAGAAGTGCCGCCTGAGGTCACGGTACATCTTGGTACCCCCCGGGTGCACTGTAAGAAGCGAATGATGAGCCTCTCGCAACACGTCGTCTCTACAGTTCCCCAGCACGAACAACCCTCCTCGATACCGTAGCCTCCAATCTGTACTGATCTCCCAACCTACTACCTCGTCGCCGTTCACGACCCTCTCTCGGATCTCTGCCGTCTCGACGTCCTCCGACTGCGCCTCCAACACTTGGGCAAGCAGTGAGGGCTGAGCCACTAGTGAGCACATGGCCATGTCACTAGTAACCTCCTCTAGCTCAAGCCCAAACGTGCTCAGCTCCCCCATCATGTCCCACTCTCGGACTGATATGCTGGCGAGGCTCGGAACCGACTTCCTACTCAAGGTGTCGGCGACCACGTTCACCTTACCCGGATGGTAGTGTAGCTCGAAGTCGTACTCCTCGAGTAGCTCCATCCACCGCCGCTGGCGCATGTTCAGGTCTCGCTGGGAAAATATGTACTTGAGGCTCTTGTGATCCGAGAACACCTGAAACCCCTCGCCGTAAAGATAATATCGTCAGCCCTTTAACGCAAACACGACTGCTGCTAGCTCCAAGTCGTGGGTAGGATAGTTGCGCTCGTGCGTCTTCAACTGCCTGGAGCCATAAGCCACAACTCTGCCCAACTGCATCAGTACGCAGCCCAGTCCCTCTCCGGACGCATCACAGTAGACATCATACCCGATCCCTCGCTCGGGCACCACCAATACTGGAGCGGTAGTCAGCCGAGTCTTCAACTCCGCGAATGCACGCTCACAATCCTCTGTCCACACAAACCCGACTCCCTTGCGCGTCAACAGAGTCATCGGTGCGGCTAGTCGCGCAAAGTCCTAGACAAATCGCCGATAGTAACCTGCCAACCCCAGAAAGCTGCGGATCTCGAAGATACTCGTGGGTCGTGCCCACTTCGAGACCGCGTCGATCTTCGACGGATCGACCAGTATACCGTCACGGGACACGATGTGACCGAGGAATTTCACCTTGGCGAGCCAGAACTCGCACTTCTCCAGGTTGGCATATATCTGATGCTCGCGCAGTAGTGTCAGAACAGCCCTCAGATGTGACTTTTGTGCCGCCTCGTTCTGCGAGTAGATCAAGATGTCGTCCACGAACACCACCACAAACTGATCTAAGTACGACCAGAAGATGTTGTTCATCAGGTCCATGAACGCTGCAGGTGCGTTCGTCAGTCCGAATGGCATCACCAGGAACTCGTAGTGCCTATAGCGTGTCCGGAATGCAGTCTTTGCGACGTCCCCCTCACGGACTCGCAACTGATAATAACCGGATCGCAGATCGATATTCGAGAAGCAGGTCGACCCTCTCAACTGGTCGAACAAGTCATCGATCCTCGGCATCGGGTATCGGTTCTTCACCGTAACCCGGTTCAGCTTCCGGTAATCTATACACATCCATAGCTCTCCACTCTTCTTCTTCACAAAGAGTGCTGGTGCTCCCCACGACGATACACTCGGACGGATAAACCCCTTCTGCTGAAGCTCCTCTAGCTGACGCTTCAGCTCAGTCAACTCTGCCGGCGCAAACCTGTAAGGCGTCATCGATATCGCCGCCGTTCCCGGCACTAGGTCAATCCCGAACTCCACCTCACGAACCGGTGGCAACCCGCTCAACTCCTCAGGAAAGACCTCGGGGAAATCGCATACCACTCTCGGTAACTCTCGGCTCTGCACAGCCGATACTTCCTCCTCAGCGGACAACGCCGACAGGAGGACCCCGCTCTTACTACCCAGAACACACGTCACCTTCGTACTGCCCACTGACACTGTCACTCGTCGCCTGTAGCAATCGATATTGGCTCGGTACCTCAACAACCAATCCATTCCCAAGATCACATCAAAGGTCGTCATTCCCAGTACGAGAAGATCACCAGGGCAAGGACAGTCTGTGACTCTAATCTCGCAGGCACGACAGACCCTAGTCAACGATACACCACCCCCAACTGGGTGTCCAGGCATAGGGGTGGACTCAACAACTCTAAGCTCAACCCCAACCTCTCAGCACAACCCAACGAAATAAAAGAGTGCGACGCCCCGGTATAAAATAAGAATAACGCCCATAAATGATACAATAAACACGTACCCTGGATGGTCTTGCGGTACGTGCTAGATCCTGGGGCCCTGGAGTCGGTAACTGCGTACACTCTCCCCTGCGAGGCCTGCTGCCTCTGACTCGGCGCACTGGCTGCTGAATACCCATGTCTCTGATGTTGCCTCAGAACCGGCGCACTCGTAGACGGCTGTGAGAGTCTCGACTGTTGACTCTGTCGAGGGCGACCCCTGGGTGACTGTACTGTCCGCGACTGTTGCGGTCGCTGCGCTGATGTCGCTCCCAACGGCTCACGGCACCATGCCACAGTGTGTCCCACCCGGCCGCACCGAAAACAGCTGACCTCATCGGCTCTCGACCCCGAGCCCTGGCCTGTCCGACTGGTCGATGGTAGCGCCGCAGGCCCTCCTCCCATCCGGCACCCTCGCTGCAAGTGGCCTGACTGCCTGCAGATATAGCATGTCGGCCCCCTCTCTGACGTGACTGGCCCCACGGACGCCACCGACCCCTGCTGTCTCGATCCACCCTGATGAGTCGGTGGTCGGAAGAACCCCGCGGTTCTCTGTCTCCTCGAGTCTCGTGACTCGGACGGCCCTGCAAAGATGGTCGGCCGCTGGTGAACCTCCCGGGTCCTGGCCGTATCCCGGATACCCTGCTCCACCGTTGCTGCGGTGTCCACAAGATCTGTATACTTCCGCAACCTCAAGGCTAGGACCTTATCCCGAATCACCGGTCTCAGTCCCCCCTCGAACCGTAGGCAACGGTTCTGCTCGGTCATCACCATCTCCGGCGCGAATCTGGTCAAGGTCGTGAATCTGGCCTCGTATTCCGCCACTGTTATCCCCCTGCTCCAGGTCTAGAAACTGCCGATGTCGCTCCAACCGAGCCGACTCGGGGAAGTACTGTGCTAGAAACAACTCCTGTAAGATGTCGTAGTCGTGCCAGACACTTTCCTTCACACGCCCCCACCAGTGGTAGGCGTTGTCCCTCAGTTGGTGAGCTGCGAAGGACACTCTGCGGCGGCCATCTTCGATACATGATGTATCCAGGTCCCGCGTGACTTGTTCTAGCCACCTCTCGGCTAGGTCGGGGTTCGGCTCCCCGACGAAGATGGGTATCCCTAGCTTCAGGAAGTCTAATAGGGTCCGGGCTCTGTGGTCCTCTGTATGACCAGGCCTCACTTTGACCGCTGCTGCCTCCGGAGCTGGTGAAGCCGACTCTCGGCTGGTGATGACCGCCACCAAACTCTGGACTGTCCTGGTCAGCTCATCCAGGGCAGTCATAACGGGAGGGTCCGCGACTGGCAAAACACTAGGTGTGCCTGTAGACGGTCCCGCGTCGCTTCTCCTGTCTTCTCCGACAGGAGTGCCCTGCGCCTCCGCGTACTCGGCGGGCTCAATGGTTGGCACCCGTCCCGGTGTCCCCGATGACCGTCCACGCCTGCCTCGCGTGGGCGCCCGACCCCGTGTTACCGCTGCTCGTCCTCGTCTACCGCGAGCCATAAGTCAGTATCCTCTGCACGGATACACGCAAACGTTTAATTTGCGAACTCATATAAAGGCAACAAGTTCAAATACACTAACGTTCACACGGTCTACGTCTACCCTAACGTACTTGTTACTAAACATCACCCCGCTCACGCTGTATATACTTTAATTATAATAATACGTAAGCGGAACCTCAATTAAACCGCATAAACGCACACCAAGTCACACACAACAACACGAAAAAACTGCGAAGTCAAGACGGTGCAAAAACAGGGGTCACGGACCCGTGACAGATCCCCTCACGGTTCGGGTCACGGACCCGTGACGAAGACCTAAAAACTGCCAATTCGCTCTGCTCCGTCACAGATCCGTGACAGGATCCGTGAGGCTCGTGCAGACCTGTTTTCCAAACTCGCTTCAAACTCGAATCTTAACTCGTCTTAACCCTAAAATTAGTCTTAAACGACACACGCGCTAGACCACCAATTTAACTACACACGCACAACAATTCAAAACCAACCACAAGTCTTCCAACCTCAATCATAAGCCAACCCGGCCAAACAACAACAACCATAACAACGATAACCCCCGCTCACCGGGCCAACCAAAGTCGAACCTTGCCCACCGGGCCAACCAAAATCAAAACATACGCCCACAGGGCCAATCAAGTTTAAAACACGCCAACAGGGCCAACAAATTTTAGAACTTTCTCCTTTTCATTTTAAAACCTCATTTCTTGACATCAGGTAGTTACAACCCGGTCCAGGCGTCCCCGAACTACATTGTAACCACTTGACATCAACACCGTCACGCTCGACTACAGGAGCGCTCCTGAGTCGAGTCGCGACAGTTTAAAAACAGTTCACGCAACCACACACAATCAGTATGCCAGCAACAAAATGCTGCAACATACGCACAAACAAAACAAGACTCAAGACATGACGTGTCTACACTAACTCGACCCTCCCCACCTAATTGACTCGAGCTCTGATACCAAGCTGTCACGCCCCAATTTCAGTAAACCGAACTCGGGACGCGAACATTTAAAAACATAAAAACATTTGAAACTTGTTTTGAATAAATACCTTGAAATTACCAAATAGTTGACCAAAATAATGTTTACATTACAAAACGTCCCAACAAAAGGACAAGGTATAAGGTATCCGTCACTAGACTCAAATTATAAAGACCAGACTCCGCTCCTAGCTCCACAAGCTTCAAGAGCTCACCTAATCCGTCATGTGATCAGTACCTGTAGGAAAAGCAGCTAGGGGTGAGCGTTCGCTCACAACCACAGATAACAGACTGACTATGACATAATTAGCAGACAATGCCGGTAACACCAAAATCAAACCCAACACCGGGAATACAATCCCCAAACTCAAGTACTCAACTGACACACAACCCGTTACTTTCCTCAACAGACTCAACACTCGGACTCGTAATGTAAACCCGACACAACTATCGACGACCTCCTCCAAGGACACGACAGAACACTACGCAACACCAAACAAGATCACGAAGGATCGCACACCAAACAAGATCACGAAGGATCGCACACCAAACAAGATCACAAAGGATCGCATTCCTGTCAGCTGCTCAGTGCCGATTGCTAGCCGGCTGGGCTCGAGCCTGCCCCACGCGCTTTACCTATCATTGTTAGGCTCCAAGCGGTCGACCTGTTGGCGATATATACAACGCTACTTTTCCGATAGCTGGTCGGAAGGGGAGCTGCCCTCTCATCGCCTACACATGCTCACAAACTGCCAAGACTCGAACACGGACCAGGCTAGCCAAAGAATGCTCGCAACTTACCGGGACTCGAACTCGGAAGCCAGCCAAAGAATGCTCGTAACTTACCGAGACTCGAATTCGGAAGCCAGCCAATTTCCACACCACTTCCCGACACGAAGTCGGGTCACTAACCTCGGGCACTCGCAATCACAATCACAAGCAAGGTTCAACAAACAGTAACAAGACCAATTCAACACTCCACAGGCACTCATGGCCGCTCAAGACTCCAACGGTAAAAACCCGGGTTCAACAACCCCACGGGCCCTCAGGGCCTCCCAAGACACACCAACAGTAACTCACGGGCTCAACAACCCCACGGGCACTCATGCCCTCCCAATACATCCCAACAGTAAAACACGGGCTCTCATGGCCACCCAAGACACCAACCATACAACACGGGCTCTCATGGCCACCCAAGACACCAACAATAGAACACGGGCTCTCATGGCCACCCAAGACACCAACCATACAACACGGGCTCTCATAGCCACCCAAGACACCAACAATGAAACACGGCTCTCATGGCCACCCAAGACATAATTTAAACAATCAACCACTGGGCATGGTCATATGCCTCCAGTAATTCTAATATCGCTAAGTTCTCTGCTCCTACGACACTGCTAAGTGTCACATGCTTTTCTCATAAACGCTACGTTCCCGTATCATGCCTTTCTAATACTCGATAAACCTAATTAACCCACGACACCTCGGTGTCACATGCAATTCTACTTTTAACTTTCCCTAGTCAGGGCCGAGATCCGGCTACTTTTCCCTACCTCGTATATAACTCCAAAAGTGCTCAACTAAGCCCCGACGTGATCCCAGTCACTCGCCTAGCTTCCCTTTGCCTCGGTCCGCAGCACGATCTAAAAGAACACAATTTTTAATGCACTTTAAACTCGCAGGAATAAACTGAAAATTAACAAACCTAACGCCCAAACGTAACCCCAACGATGTCGATCACTCCAAAACTTCCCAATTACTCGACACTGTCGATAAAGGACTCGGAAAGGCCAGATTCGCCCGACATGGCGAATCTGCCCGGGTTTTGTAAATGCCCTTTCGGGGCTCCAAAAATTCCCGTTTTCGTTTCTACGGTCTTAGAATAATTCAAGGGTTCCTATGCACTTGACGGAATCGAATTCCGACTTCCGAGTCAATTAATGAACGTTTCAAGTTTCTATAACCCATTAATTACAACCTTTCCATTTTAATTCCAATTTTCGATTCGGTTATGGATAAATGGTCCGGGGAACGTTTTAAACCACCCGAATACTAAACCCGAGCACGTGGGCCCCACCCGGACCACCTTGGCCGTGGGTCCTAGGGCTCAACTTGGGGCCCGGCCACCATGGTGGTGGCTGGTCCCAGCTCCGGCTAGCCACCCCATGGCCGGCCGGCCACCACCCACGGTGGCTGGAGCTCCTCCCGAGCTTCCGGTCACCGGAAAACGTCAAACTTCACCTCCTAACACCTCCAAAACGTCTCCAACACTTCCCCCACCTCAATACAACCCTAAAACATTCATTTTAACCAAACCCTAGCTTTTGAAATTAATCAAATCGACGATCGGTTTAGTACTAACCGTAGAGGAAGACGAAGGGAGTTCGATTCTTACAACGATGAGACGATCCAATGGTTGAAGCTTCGTGAATAGTAGTTAAAACCCTAACCCTAACTCTCTTCTTCTCCTTTTCTCTCTTCTCCTTCTCTCTCTAACTTCTCTCTTTCTTTTTCTATTTTTTTCTCTTTTGTTTAAAGTGTGGCCGAAACCCCCCCTTAACTCTCTTCATTTCCCCCCCAAAACTAACACCACCACTTGTTGGACAAGTGGCAAGGTGGGTCTCACACCTTTTGGGAAAATATCTACTAGATATTTTCCAAACAGATTCGCGAAAATCGGACGTTTCGGGCCCCGAACGGGCACTTTTCCCAAGAAATTACGAAACTTGACGGGCTACAAGGAAACGGCTCAACTAAGACCGCTGCGACGACGGCTAAGCTTTTTGGTTCCAAAACGGTCCTCGAATGGACCAAAACGTCGCTCGGTTGACTTTTCCAGCGAAAAGTCAACATTTCCCAAATTGATCAGAAAGTTGCCCTGAGTCCCCCGGAACTCACAATGGTCGATATCGGGGTCATCTTAAGTCCGGTATGACCCTCGGAGTCAATTTAGGTTAAGTTAAGTGTCTGTCTTAAATTTTCCTGTTTTTCGCAGGTTTGACTGGCGTTGACCGGGAGTGGTTATTACAGGGTAAAATAAGGATCGTATTTGGACACGCCTTGTAAAAGTTACATGATTTCACCATAGGGAAGTGTCATATAACATATTTTTTTCATGTACAACGACCGATGAACGAAATAGTCGGACATAATCCGCTCATGAGCAAGGTGTCGATCTCTGAAAATGTAATTGCTGTTATGCTTTACCAGTATGGGGTTCATGATCCGTTCCTCGGCTTCCTTCATAGTTGCCCGTAAAGACTCCACCATCTGACTCTATGTTTCCTTGGTCATCTCTTGTAATATGACATAGTCGATTGCATCCGCATCAAACTCGTTATTATTGAACGAATCCATCAACAATCGAAACAAAAAAAATTACTCCGAGAAATGGTATAGAGAACAATGAAATGGGTTGATGATTCGTGAAAAATATAGTCTCAATGGATTTTTATAGCCAAAATTGTCGAACCTTAGCGAAGAGAAGCCTGTGTCGCTCCTCTAAGAGCATCCACATCAAGGGGGGAAGAACCCTGGACCCTGAGGCAGAACCCTCTGCTGACTGGGCAGGGTTCAGGGTTCTGCCCCCTTAAAAAAAGTGTACTGCACATCAGAGGGGCTTGTATGTGGGGCTTGATTTTCAGAATTGCTGACTGTGTAATTAATTAAGCTTTTAACTGAATTGTTAACGTTATTTTTAAATCGACAATTGCTAAATAAAATTTCATTAATAGAAATAAAAATTCATTAAAATAAAATGCAAATTAAAAAACATGCATAACTTAAAAAAATACATAAAAAAGTTACATTATCAGTCTTCCCCATTCACGTTGTCGAGTTGTTTCTGAAGCTTTTTTATTTGATCCATCCATACACGCATTATTTCCAAATGTTGCTCCTTCTGTTCCGGGTCGAAATCGGACGTGTCCGCAGCCCTCATTTCTTTAAGTTCCTGCATATATTTATCAATTTTCTCGTCAATCTTCACGGCAAGCTTCGCCCTCTCACACCTCCCTTGATCCATTTAGATGACATACGATGCCCTGTCCGACAAACTCTTCCCCTTCCTCTTCGAGGCCTTATTGCCAATTGGGCGTTCTCGTGGAGGCGGCATGCCTGTTGGGGAACTTGGAACCACGAGTGGGGATCGTGGACGTCGGGTTGGGGAACTTGTACCTCCCAACGGGGAAGTTGAGCCTCCTGCTGGTTGCTCGTCACCACTTAAATGTGTGACATTATCATCGTCGGTGGGGAGTGAAGCGGGCGGGGTTGTGCTGCTATAACTGCCGGCCTCGTCCAATCGTCGTCGAACTACCCCGACTTTGCCGAGTTCCGCTACCCAGAACTTGTCGTCGTTTTCCAACGGCTCTATCCAATGGTGGAGCTTGAAAACCTTCGGCTCGCCTTTGATTTTTTCGACATGGATTCGATATTGTTCCATCACCCGCTCCCTAAACTTTTCTTCGTTCCAGCCGCTATGACCTAGCTCTTTCCTCTCCTTCTTCATGAGTGTGATATACCGCCTGACTCTTCCAGCATTTTTGTTGAAATGGCTCTTGGCGGCTTGGATCATCCACTGATCGATTGGGAAATTCCCAGCTTTGCACAAGCGCCTCCTCACCGTGGTCCAGAACGTGTTCCCATCTTGAGAGGTTCCGTGTATGGGGTCGTGCGTTGTGCGTTTCCAAGCGTTGATCAGGAGCAAATCCACTGCAGGGGGCCATTTGGTTTGCCTTTCTGCAGTTTCCCGGGTGCTCGGTCCCACTGAGGATGAAGTAGACGACAGCCGGGTTCCGGTGGTGGCCGACATTGGGAATTGTTGGTGGCCGAAATAGTTGACCCCCATGTTGAATTGGTCGAACAGTGGGCGTGTGAATACGCCAGTCACCGATGGAAGATGACCAAGTGGATTGGACGGTTGGGCCGGTTGGTAGGTCGGTTATCCCGGTGGGTAAATCGATTGTCCTAATCCACCTACGTTGACAATTATATTTTAATTCAAAGTACAAATGGATAATGCAAACTTTGATAATGGAATGATTAACATTTTATTTATTAAAATGGATAAAATTATAATTACCTAGGCCGAAAACAGAGCTCATGTATTGGTTGAACATATCAGGGTTCCAACCACCGGTTGGAGTGAAGCTGGTTTGCAACATATGTACGTAGTTTGCCCCGGGTTGATTGGTGGTCGCATCTTGTTGATTGGTGTTCGCCCCTTCTTGATCGGTGTTGTCCTCCTCGTCCGTATTGCAAACTGGGTGTTCCGGCGGTTGAGTGAAATCGTCGTCTGACATTATCGATTGGATTTTGCAAAGACGGTATGAATTTGAGAGAGTGAGGGTTGAGAGAGTATGAAGTTTGTTGTGTGGATTTAGTGAAATGGGGTGAGGGGTATTTATAGTGTTGGAGAATTGAGTATTTTATTGTATTTTGTATTTAATTAAAAAAAAAACTGAAGTAGCCGTTTATAACCGTTGCTCACCAACGGTTATTTTTTTTCGTTCTGGACAGATGTCAGCGCCCAAATGGCGGTGCCTCGCGCCCCTCTGCCCCGAACACTTCCCCTTCTCCCCACGCCCCTGCCCCGCACGCCTCGCCCGCCACACCGGACCGGACCCTGAACCCCGAACCCTCCTCCTCAGCTCTTGCCCCGGCCTCGCTCGCAGGATTCGCCTTGATGTGGATGCTCTCAGAGAATTGACGTACAAAGTACAAACCATGGATGTGGCTCCCCGAACGACTCAAGAAAAACAGTGATTTAGCAGAAATTAAGAAACAACCACGAGCCAATTCTGGTAACTGGGGCCCAGCATAGAATTGAACCTGATCATGATGTTCTCCAAACACGACACTAGGAATGACTTGGACCATCTCACCTGATGAGCAGAGACAGAGCAACAGCAAGGTCGAATCCAATGGATTTTTGTGTTCAACCCAAGTGAAATTACACACAAAAATCCAGACTTTGAAGAGCAAGAACAAGAACAATGGACAGTGATTCCAGTAAGTAAATTGCGTGTTAAGTTGGTGTTTGTTGAATGAATGCGAAGTGGAATCATGTGGGCATGTGGAATCAAAAGGTGTGAAAGAGAAAAAGACTGTGCTTGTTGGCTTTGGAATTAGGAAGAAAATAAATGGATTATTGTATGTGTGTGTATTTAAATTTCCAGTTGTTCGAAAAAAGAAAAGAATGATCATATGAATTAATTGTTTTGACCCGATTAGATGAGGTGTTTGGGACTGTAGTTAAAAACTGACATTTCGTTTTGGTTTTTCTTTGAACAAAAAGTAAGCCTTCAATGATTCTATATTTTTAATTCAAAATTAAATTAATTTATAGGCCAGATTTTTTCCTTGTGTTTTGCTTGGGCGAGAACGTGAGAGGATTTTTATTATCGATGTCATTTTGATTTCTTTATTACTCAGTCGTCCTTGCCTAAAGCTTGTTACTTTACTCTTTCGATTTTGGGATTTTTCGACGACTTCTCAGATTTTTCTCTGGCTCCGGCCATCCGGTATTGCGAACCCATCTCTGATTCATCTGGGTCGCTGGGATTTAGTTCAAATTTCATATTTTTTTGCTTTTGTTTTTGGTTTGGTGACATGGGTTTTCTTCAATTTATTGGATATAGGAGTGTTTTGAGGAATTAAGATGCTGAGTCGTGTGATTTTTAGGGTTAATATCTGGGTTTTTATTTGATTTCACAACCCTGCTTTTGGTTGTCTGGTTGGGTCGGGGCTTAAGAGGCAATGGTGCTCTTGGCTTAGCTGCAAGCACTTGTGGTTCTGGGAAAAGTATAGTTATTTTTCTTGTATTTGCTTTCACTCCAGCTGAGTTTTGGGCCTGGGAGGCCCTGGTATGTGTGCATGATGCTTCATGCTCAAGGTCCTTCCAGACAGCATTGCAATCTCCTTGCAGTTGTTTGTGGAAAAATCAAGCAGAAGCAATATGTTTCCAAGGATCAAGGGCAATACCCTTTTCCTGAGCTAACTTCTTCAGGGCGTCTCGAGGTGTGGAATGAAGGGCACATTTCTGGAATTACATATAATCTCATTTTAGTTTTTGGATATTATGATTACAGTGTAGGTCCAACTTTCTGACATTGTTTTGATACTGCTAAATGCAGGTTCGAGTTTTGTCCAATCCGAGTATTGATGAGTTCCGTCGAGCTGTTGAGTTGTCAGCTCCAAATATAGTTTATCTGCAAGGCGAGCAGCTTGAAGATGGTGAAGAATGTGGACCTCTGGTATGGGGAGGTGTTGACTTCTCGACTCCTGAGGTCTTGTGTGGAATCTTTGATTCCATATTGCCCACCACTGTGAGTGATTTAACCTCCCTTGCTTGCCCGTTGGTCTCTTGGATTCTAGATCATTTTGGAAATACATTGTGTACTTGGTTAGTGGTATGTTTCTTATCTTGAATGTGGACCAATAGAAGTTGGGCCATGTGGGAAGAAGCTGACTTTTACATGTGTAAGGTCCTTGTTTGAATCATAGTACATACAAATTAGTTTAGGATTAGACTAGGAGTTGCTGAAGGATAAAAAGATCATTGTGAATTATGTTTTAACTTAAGAAGCTAAAGCATGAAAAAGGGTAAAGTAATATTTGCAATCACATACTCATGGAAATGTGTGTATCATGGTTACTATGTTCATATATAAACTGATGCGTGGCATGTATCAACTTAAATCGTATCTGGTCCTAAAGCTGTCAATTAATGCAAAGCATGATACCATGTTTTACTGGAACAAACAAAGCCGTCTTGTTTGGAGAGTTCATTTCTGGGGAAATGGAGATGTTGATGGAGTTGGATAGATACAAGGCCTGTTTTTGTGGGGCATGTGGAATTGCTCCGGATGATATTGTTAGTCCCTCAATTTCAGCAAATTATATAGATCTTTGTATTTTGGTTGCTTATAAATTATAAGGACACTAACTTGAGGAATACGCTTGCTGCAGTTTAACCTGTTCTTCTTAAATATGGAACCTTCATATCTTCTTGATTAGTTGAGCTAGTTATTTTTACCTATAGACTTAGCAGAACTAGTAATGACATGTTTACTCATCAATGCGTGTTAAGGTTTATATAGAGGCCCCGAATGGTGAAAAGTTGGCGGAGGCACTTCATGCTAAGGTAATAATCTATTATGAGTTTATCTTGTCTTTAGTTATTGTTAAATGTGTGAAGGGAGAGGTTTTTCAAGAAGCGGATATCTGAATTTAGTTTGACAAGAATCTGCATTTTCTACTTGGTGTAAATGCCGTTTCCTAATAAAAGGATGTTAAACTCTGATTTGCAGGGAGTTCCGTATGTTATATATTGGAAAAATACATTATCTCTATATGCAGCTTGCCACTTCCGTCAAGCATTATTCTCTGTGGTACAAAGGTTTGGTCATTCACTTTGTTGTTATAGATAAGAAAACTGTATTATATTTAGGTTAATTGCTAAAAACTACAAAAAAAATTTCCCACATGCTAAAAACTACACCGAGTTTAAAAGTGGACAAAAACATACAATAAATATTGTCCAGTCTTCTGTTAAAAGAATGAACAAAATATTCTGTTCTGTTAAGTATTTTGGCCCATATGCTTTGTCCACAGTACTTTTCAAGGCCCATATGTTTTGACCACAGTACTTTTCAATACTATAGTATTGTCCACATATCCTGCAGGGGTTAACAGAACAGAATATTCTGTTCATTATTTTAAGGGTTAATATCATAAAGCACCACACAAGTATACACGTTTTTCAAATAACACACTAAGTTATGGTTATTTCATGTGGCACACCTATGTACCAACAAATTATCAAAGTTTGTTGATACATAGGTGTGCCACATGAAAAAATCGTTAATACATAGGTGTGCCACATGAAAAAATCATAACTTAGTGTGTTATTTGAAAAACGTGTATACTTGTGTGGTGCTTTATGATATTAACCCTTATTTTAACAGAAGTTCGTGGACAATACTTATTGTATGTTCTCGTCCATTTTTAGACTCCGTGTAGTTTTTAGCATGTGGACAAAACTTTTTGTAGTTTTTAGCAATTAACCCTTATATTTATGTGTCAAACTGACAAGTAAATCATATTAGGTCAATTTTCAGACACTGATTAATTGCTTGATCTTCACATGCAAACTGGTGTTTCCTTGCTATATTTTATATGTATAAAGATCTATTGTGCTCTTTCTTTGCATTGCAGTTCATGCAGCCATACATGGGATGCCTTCCAAGTGGCTCATGCATCATATAGGCTCTACTGTGTACAAAACAGTGATGTATCTTCTGACATTGAGATGTTCAGTGGGAAGCTTGGACCACTCCTTCTTGGGGACCCTCCCAAATTTGACACCAGTTCACCAGAGCTTGACATGCAGAAAGAAGAAGGCTCTCCTGAGCCTCTTTCTGCTGTGAAGATATATGATGATGATGTCAACATTAGGTTTCTTGTTTGTGGAGTACCAAGCATTCGGGTACGACTTATCTAGTGTGTGTTCAAATGGAAGAGAATCAATATAGTTTTCTGATGATTGCATGATTAAATACAATGGGAGACTCCCTAATGTAGAAACTTGATCTTTATGAAACGAACTAGGAATATAAAAGGCATGAGAAGCAACCTGCTAAGTTTACTTGGACAATAAATCCATAATTTATTTGAGAATATTCTAACCTGGGTTAATGGAGTTAAACCTGTAACCTAATCCGACCCCACACCTGCCAGAGCAAGTGACCCATTAGGATTCAAACCCCTGACCTCAAGGAGGTGAGAGAGCTCACTTGACCCACTAGGCCAATCCTAAATGTAACATATGCGAGATTCATGCAAGAATATGTTGTAAAACTTGATCACTAGTATTAAGGTAACTTGTGATGCATCATGACATAATCTTCTTTCTAATTGTTAAGATATAAGAGAGTGTATTTAATTCATGGATTAATATCATAAAACACCACACAAGTATACACGTTTTTCAAATAACACACTAAGTTATGATTTTTTCATATGGCACACCTGTGTATCAACGATTTTTTCATGTGGCACACATATGTATCAACAAACTTTGATAATTTGTTTGTACATAGGTGTGCCACATGAAAAAATCATAACTTAGTGTGTGATTTGAAAAATGTGTATACTTGTGTGGTGCTTTATGATATTAACCCTTAATTCATTGATAGTCCTTGATCAAGTACAATGAGAGACCCCTTAATATAGGAAATTACTCTACGCTGTATAGGAAAAAAGAAGAAAAATAAAGAGTCTCAACTAGCAACTGATATCATGTTGAAATAAAATAGAATTGTTAAGAAATTTGTCTTCTTGATGAATTTGAACAATGTGAAATTGGTGGACAATAAGTCCCTAATTTATTGGAGACTATGCTAACAATGTGAAATTTGTCTTCTTGATGCATTTGAACAAATTAAGAATTTTGACACCTGACTTGTACTGACTTAAGATTATTTTCTACTCAGGATGCACGTGTCTCACAATCTTTGGCGGATGGACTTAATGCCCTCTTGAGCATAGAAGTAAGTTTTGTACATGAAAATTTCAAATTCATTCTCTCCTTATGTAGCTGTGTTATACTTTTTTTTAAAAATCTTTCTGGCACATAAATGTCAGTTATGGCTATACATTAGGTCAGTTTCAGTTGAAGAATGCTATGTGACCTTGTCATGCTCTTGACAAAAACTCAAACATCTAAGTGATATTTTCATGATTTTTTTCTCCATTACTTTCTTTTTTACTACTGAAGGTAAAGCTTAAATGGTTCCAAAACAGGAGTAAGGTCTGACAGTTCAACCTGTACCCTCCCGGACTAAAAGTAATAGACTCAATAATTGCATAGTAAAGAAAGAAGAACAATGAAACAAAATTAAAAAACAAAAAACATTTCCATATCCAACCTGGTTTACCTTCCTGATGTATGTGCTCAAAGCTTCAATCCCCCTTGGTGTTATGATTAGAGTCTCTCTCCTTACTCAACAATTATTACTCTTCTTCATAGTTCTGAAATCTTTCTTTCTGTATGTTAAGTTTCTATAGATCTTTTACATTTACATTTCATATTATTTAACGTTATACTGTTAAAAGCTTTACATTGCAAAATATAGTGTTCTGTGTAAATTATTCTTACTTTATTCATTTTTTTTTCTGTTGTTTCTTATATTGTTCATTTTTTCATGTCATTTCTAGATACGGGGAAGTAAACTTCATAACAGGGCAAGGTATGAAATTGCTTTGAATGAAATTTTTTGCCTGTTTTATTTTCATGAACATACCGATTTACTCAAGTTTTGGTCTATTCCGAATTTTATTGTAAGTTCATTTAAAAATTTCCAGCTTTTGAATGGAATCATTATCTGCAGTGCCCCACCACCTCCAGTTCATGCTGGGACGTTTTCTCGCGGTGTAGTGACAATGAGATGTGATTTATCAACTAGTAGTTTTGCTCACATATCACTTTTAGTATCTGGTAGTGCCCAGGCTTGCTTTAATGATCAGGCAAGAAATAAATTTTGTCTATCTCTCTGCATCTTTATGTGTATGGATTTTCAAGACCATCTGACATCTGCTTCTTTTCAGCTTCTGGAGAGTCATATTAAAAATGAACTTGTTGAGAACTGTGAGTTAGTCCATGCATTGCCTAGCTGCGAGGAACAAAAGTCGTCTTCTGAGCCTCGGAGATCAGCTTCAATAGCTTGTGGGGCGAGTGTTTTTGAAGTTTGCATGAAAGTCCCTGCTTGGGCCTCACAGGTTCTGAAGCAGCTGGCTCCAGATGCTTCCTACCGTGGCTTAGTTATGCTTGGAATCGCTAGCATTCAAGGGCTGGCAGTTGCTTCTTTTGAAAAAGGCGATGCTGAACGGCTCCTTTTTTTCTATAGAAGACAGATCGGAGAAGTCCGTTCAGACAATCAGATTCTCTTTGAGACACCTAGCTGGCTCATGCCTCCCGCACCTAGTCGAAAAAGAAGTGAACCATGCCAAACCAAACCCTTGTCTGGTACTAACCTGGATGCTAAGAATGGACGGAAACAAAGTTTTGCGGCTATGAGGCCAATCCCTCACTCTCATCGTCATAAGTTGCTACATTTTACACAATTTGTTGAGGCGGAAAGATATAACGGGGGAGAGCTAGTAAAGGGTAGCTTATCAGTTGTCCCTGCAAAGCATGTAATATCAACACCTATCGCATATCGCAAAAGTGTTTCGAGTTCATTTCAAGCTCAGCAGATTATTTCCTTAAACCCTCTACCTCTGAAGAAACATGGTTGTGGCAGGCCTCCAATACACAACTGCTCAGAGGTAATATCCACTCGTCAGGTCTCAAAACCACCATTCTACATGTATTTATACGGTTTGTGTTGTTTCAGGAGGAATTTCTGAAGGATGTAATGGAGTTTCTGATCCTGCGTGGACACACACGTCTGGTTCCTCAAGGTGGGCTGGCGGAGTTTCCTGATGCCGTCCTGAATGCAACACGGCTTGACCTTTTCAACTTATATAGAGAGGTAAGCTTGGGTGAGTGGTAGTAAGTGTTGCATTCCAGGTAGTGGTAGTAGTTGGTAATGAAGCATTTACAGGTGGTTTCAAGAGGAGGGTTTCATGTTGGTAACGGCATCAACTGGAAAGGACAAGTTTTCTCAAAGATGCATAATCACACATTGACCAATAGAATGACGGTACATACACTATTCAACTATAATTCTTGATCAAAGAACCGAAGGTAATGTATTTGTCATGTTTGGCTTCCTTTTGGTTATCTAGGGTGTGGGAAACACGCTAAAAAGGCATTATGAAACGTATCTTTTAGAGTACGAGTTGGCTCATGAGGATGTTGATGGAGAATGCTGCTTATTATGTCAAAGGTCTCTATCTCTGTGATCTGCACTCACACACACACACACACAACCTATCTATGTGGTGTTACTGACAAACGGATGGATTTGTGTAACAGTAGCGCAGCAGGTGATTGGGTAAACTGTGGAATATGCGGTGAGTGGGCCCACTTTGGGTGTGACAGGCGGCAGGGTCTTGGTGCGTTCAAGGTAGGGAAAATGACATACTCATGATACTATCTATAGAAGAGAAAATGTTACTGAAATCGTAATTGTGTGGATTGGTGGATGACAGGACTATGCAAAAACGGATGGGCTGGAGTATATTTGTCCGCATTGTAGCATTGCTAATTTTAAGAAGAAATCCCAGAAAACTGCAAATGGAGACTGAACTGTGTAATTATACTATCCTTGTTTGTTTTTAGAATTACGACATAAGCCCCTAATAGAAGATAACCCCCTAATTCTTTTTTCTATTTGTATCTACTATTGAAAAAGGATAGCCTATTCCTATTCTTAGATATCAATTTTGTCAAAAAGAGATACATCCTGATATATTTTAGCTTGATAATTATTTACAGGCAACTGTAATTGCAACAGTATGTGTGTGAATTAATAATTTTTCCACATTTGTTTTTGAACAAACCGTATCAACTTGAGTTAACCCTATAAATGCAGTCTATTAGGAGTCGGGAATCATGAGCTGGGAACTGGGAATTGCAGGTGGCAGAAATCGGGAGACAGAACCGGTGAGCTCCGGTTACCGAATTGCACAACACAAATGGCATCGCAGCGCGTAGTAGGGAAAAATACTCACTTTTTTTAATTATTCTTTTAAATCAATTTTTAATGATACTTAATTTTAAAAATAAAAAATTTATTAAAAAAATAATTTTAGCCGCCCCTGAAGCACCGTTGAAGCCGTCGTCCTGGTGGTTTCCGTCTCTACAACCGTCGTCCTTAATCGAAAGGGTCTTTTGTATTTCATTTGAGTTTGTTTTTGCAGGATTAATGCCTACCGAACATAGAATCAAAGATTTCTCTAGGGAGGGGAGCATTAGGGACTGGCCCTGGGAGGGGTCCCTAGACGATGTTTTGCCTCCCACCATCACCATTACTGTTAAGATCTCTGATTTTCGGTACCCCGTTCCCCCTCCCCGTCTTCTGTCTTTGCCCGAGGGGGCGTCAAAATACCGTCTATGATGATTCTGGTACTATAAGGCTCAGTGAACCATTGTTTATTCACTTACCTTTCGTGGTCGAGGAGCATGTTCCTCGATGCACAACAATGTAATCAATTTTAAAAGGAATAGTATTGCAACTTTCGCTAAAAAAAAACACCTCTTGTGTTTGTTTTTCACTCCCTCCACTCTTTGTTTTTTTAATCAGCAAAGCAAATTTAAATTAAACCTCATTTGAGGTAAAAGAGGAGTTACAAAGTATAAATCAAGACCAACCAAAACCCAAGAAAACCCAAGGAAGGGCAAGAACCTACCCATGTCAAGGAGTCAAATAACCAAAACTACCCACCCAAATACAATTGAAGAGCAAAGTCCTAACAAACAAGGAGCCTTAAACACCAGAAATACAAAATAACCTTATATACAACAAGTCCTAACCTCTATCTTGCGACCCAAGTAACTGCCGGTGCCATTTTCGACTTAACTTGCAACACAAGGAACCGAACAAAGGGGGTAGGACAGAGGGTCAAATATGATTTTCAAGGATTAATTGATGCAGATACCCAACTTTTTGATGATGAAGGGCTTTGTAGCAGAGGTGGTTTACCAGGGATGAAGAGTTGCTTTGATTTTCCAAGTTGGTAAAGAGAGTCAACTTCTGCCCTTTGAGGACATCTGACAGTTGAGAAGGAACCAGCAGGTACATGTATGAGAGGATGATGTTCGAACTCAAAGTCTTGTATTTCAAAAATGACCAACAACAAGCTAATGTTGTCACAATAGTCTTCAGCTTCTGAACTGCATCATGAGGAAATGCAGCTTGAAATGACTTTGAAGAAATGTTCATCTGCAAGAGGACCAAAACCATCTGCAAAAAAAAAAAAAAAAGAGTAACCTTTCCAAAACAGGCCAAAGAGGAAGATAAGCCGTAAAAGAAGTATTTTATTTATCTGAATTAAAACACATAATTTGAATAGCTTAGTTCTTTCTGAACAACTGATGGTTGAAGGATGTGAGAAACTTTAGGAATCCATACTAGTTTCAATTTAGAATTTCTGAAGCCTTTTATCATCCTTTATGATCGAGCCTTAACTATCAGAGGTTTGATAGTTTATTTATGGCTCTCTCTCTGCGAGAAGATCGGACGGCCAAGTTTGAGATCTGGACTCCGGCGGCGAGTACGATCTCCGGCCATTCTATTTCCACTCCTTCCCCCTGATCGCTCGACTGCCCTGATCTCTCACACGGCGTCCTGCAACCTAAAGTGGCCTCTTTGATTACTCGGTTCGAATCTTCTGCTCAGACTTCTAAAGCGATCGTGGCTTTCGACAGGTCCTCTGCCCCTCCGTCTCACACCGCCTCAGGCGACCGACGAGAAGTTGATCCCTGTAAACTATTCGTCAGCAATTTCCCCCCTCTCGCAAAAGAACCATGAATTTTTCATGTCTTCTCTGAACATGGATCCATTCATGGTATTTACCTCAGTCAGCGTTCAATCGCTAAGGGCCGACCGTTTTTTTTTCTCCATCTGGATTCAGAGGCAGATTGCTCAAGGATGGCGGCAGCCATGAATGGCAAACGGTTCGCTGGGCGCAAACTCCTCGTGGTTCCGGCTTGGCTCGACCCCAAACGCCGGTCCCGATCAACTTGGAAACCACCACCCATCTCAGCTGTTCCAGCCACTAATCCCGTAGCTCAGAACCACCTGAAGCCAATCGAGGGCTCTGAGTTACCCGATTTGAATTCGAAAGCTCTTCTTAGTGCAATTGGGATTTCACACTCCTCTTCCTCGCCAGAGGCTTTGCTGGAGGCAATGCATACTGCAGGGATTCAAAATATTGAACTCAAGAGCTTTGGGAACATAATTTACATGATCTCTAATACCAATTCTGATAGAGATTGGGCAACTCTTAATCCTTGGTTCGATATTGTGCGCACCTCGGGAGAACTCTTCACCAAGTCAGGGTTTTTCAAATGGATTGCTATCTCAGGAATGCTGATACAGGGCTGGAGTTTTGAGAATTTTCTCTCGGTTGGGAAGGCTCTTGGGGACGTTCTTCAGGTTCTCAGGAAGGACTTCGAAGGCTTCTATGTCTTGATGCACAACGCGAACCGTCTCTTTGGGCAACTGTGTCCCTTCAGTTTGAAAGGAACTTCATTCAATCTTTGGGCGGAACCCATTCCGGCTTCTCTTGTTCCTCTGCCTGTCGCTCCCCGTATTGTTCACGCTTCGGATTCATCGGAGGATTCAGACCCATCAGATTCCTCAGTGCCGGCGAGTACTCCCCCACCCGCGCGTGAGGTTATCGATAAGGACGCGATTTCGAATTCAAACCCGAAAATGGATTTGGATCGATCTCCTATATCTAATCAAGGATTCCAAGAGTTTGAGGACTCATTTTGGGCTCTGGGAAAAGTCTCGTTGTACCTGACTCTGCGCTGGGCCTCTCTACAGTGCCAATTTCCACGAAACCTGTGAACGGTGGCTTGCGTGGAGCGTAAGCAACGTCATCCTCTCGAAGGAAATGAGCCTCTTCTGCCCAAAAATTCTTTCACGTCTCCGGTCCTTCGAAACCGTCTCCTTCAAGCTCTAACAGATGGGATTACGTGAAGAAACTGGGATTTAAGGCTCTTGCTATTGGGGGTGATATTCAAGAGCAGTTTGAGAATCTAGACGTTGAGGTATCCGGCCGTCTACAGTTAGAGGACAGTGATTTCTCGGACCCTGCTCTCGACTCCGGAGGTGGCACTTCTTATCGGATTGCCTCCACTCCTCACCATTCCGATTGAGCATGAAGCTCCTCTCATGGAATGTGAGAGGAGCAGGCTCTCCTCATAAGAGGAGAGATATTAAGAGGGTGATTATCCTTCTTCGACTAGATTTCGTTATGCTTCAGGAGACGAAAATTCGGGATGTCACAACTGGTTTTCTACGAGAATATGGACTATTCTTGGGCTGTGAATTCGTTTATATCCCTTCTGATGGTGCCTCCGGGGGTGTTCTATCCGCATGGAAATCCTCTGTCTTTCACATCTCTGATTCTAAACCGATAGGCTCGGCTTTGGCATGGACTGGTTCCTTTCTACCTACAGGCACTGGTTTGTCAATTTTGAACATTTATGGACCCTCGACTTTGGCTGGTCGAAGGGATCTTTGGGATTTACTGGTAGTTGACCTAAACACTTTTGGTGACTTCTTGTTGGCTGGGGGGGGGGGGGGGGTTCAATTCTGTGTTGTGTTCCGAAGAACGTCGTAACTCCATATCATCTGCTTCGGACTGCGCCCTTTTTGCTAATTTCTTACAGAATATGGAGCTAGTAGACATCAACCTCGCTGGTTCTAAATTCACCTGGTACGGTGGTGGATCAAAGGTGTCTCGCCTTGATCGTTTTTTGATCTCTCCTTCAGCACTCCTGGTTTTTGGCAGTTTAACGCAGCAAAGTCACCCTCGTTCTCTATCTGATCATCGGCCGATTACCTTGTTCTCCTCCGATACAAATTGGGGCCCCAAACCAAGGCGTTTTCTCAATGCCTGGACTGAACACAAGCACTTTCTGAATGATGTTCGGGCTTTCTGGAGTTCATATGCTTGTCATGGCTCCGCTAGCTATGTTCTCTGGTTTAAGCTAAAATGCCTACGTATTGACTTGCAGAGATGAAGTAGGGAGGTGTTCGGCCGAGTGGACCTGGAAGTTGAAAATCTTGCAGCTGAAATCGATGCTTTCGATGATACTTTGGATGATCGGGAACTATCCGGGGCAGAATGTTTAGCTCGTTCTTTGGCTCGGGTCGCTCTGATTCGTAAGCAAAAGCTACTAGCTCGTATTTGGAGTCAAAAGGCTCGTATCAAATGGCATAAAATTTTAGATGTTTGCTCTCGTTTTTTATCATAAGATTGCCAATCTTAGAGCTGCGAGGAACAAAATTCAGCAACTCCATTCGGGTTCGAACATTCTTACTGATCCTCTTGACATTCAGAACCATGCTGCAGAACACTTTAGCACTCGTTTTTTGAGGCCCCCAGGAATTCGTATTCCACTTCCCCAGTTGCCTTTTGCTAGACTTTCTGGGTTTCAGTCCTCATTCTTAGAGGAGCCCTTCTCATCAGACGAGATTTTTGCTGCTATTTGTGATTGTGGTTCCGAGAAGGCACCAGGCCCTGACGGTTTCTCTTTGCTTTTCTATAAATTTTGCTGGGATATAATCAAAGATGATGTGCTTCGGTTTTTCTCTGATTTCTTTGTCTCAGGTACTATTGGGAAGGGTCTGAACTCCACTTTCCTCACCTTGATTCCCAAAGTTCGAAATGCTGACAGGATCCAAGATTTCAGACCTATCAGTCTTATTTCAGGGCCTTATAAGATCTTAGCTAAAGTTCTAGCTAATCGTCTGCGCCAGGTTCTGAATGACATTATCAGTGATCCCCAGTCTGGTTTTGTGGCAGGGAGGCAACTAGTTGATGGGGTGCTGATTGCCTCAAAAGTCATAGATTATGTTCACCACTCTAGTGAGGAGACGATTGTTCTCAAACTTTATTTTGAGAAGGCCTTCGATAAGGTCAACTGGGACTACATTGAGGAAGTCCTGCTTGCTATGAATTTTGGGGCAAAGTGGTGCTCTTGGATGGCCTCCTGTTTTCAGGCATCCCTAGCTGTTCTTGTTAATGGTTCGCCGAGCCGGGATTTTCCCATTCTCAATGGGATTAGGCAAGGTTTCCCCCTATCACCATTCATTTTCTTGATTGCTGCAGAGGGCTTACATCAGGTTCTTGAGGAGGGAATCAGGTTGGGGGAATTTTCTGGGGTGGGAATAGGTTCTGCAGGACCTGTCATCTCCCACTTGCAGTTTGCTGATGATACTCTGCTTTTTGTGCGAGGCTCTGTGGATGATCTTTTGAGGCTAAAGAGTACCCTTCTTACCTTTCAGTTCAGCTCAGGACTTAAAATTAATTTTGAAAAGTCCACTGCCATATTGTTGAATGCCAGATCATTGACCCCGGATTCTGTAGCTTCTTCTTTGGGTTGCTTGGTTGGTTCGCTCCCAATTAAATACCTTGGTTTTAATTTGGGAGCTAATCCAAGGCGATTGTCCTTCTGGGATCCTGTTGTTAAAAAGTTTAAGGATTCCCTTGCCTTGTGGAAGACAAAGGATTTATCCATGCCGGGGAGGTTAGTATTGATTAAGTCTACTCTCTCGGCATTACCCATTTTCTTCATGTCTTTGTTCAAGGCCCCTAAGGGAGTTATTAGGGAATTGGAAGCTTGGAGAAGACGTTTTTTTATGGCACAATAGGGCTCGTTCCCGAGTTTTTTGCAAGGTTCGTTGGTCCTCTGTCTGTAAACCAAATACTGAAGGAGGCTTGGGTATTCGGGGCTTGGAGAGGGTGAGCAACAGTTTATTAGCCAAATGGTTTTGGCGCTTCGCCTCTGAGAAGGATTCTCTCTGGAAGCAGGTTTTATGTGCCAAGTTCGGTTGGAATCCGAATGAATGGGATCTCACAGCGTTAGACAAGCCGGGTTCCTCCTTCTTATTCAGTCATATTATGGCTTTGTCTGAGGATAATTCTTTCTGGAATCTTTTTGGGGATCAGAGTTTGAATTAGAGGCTTGGGAGAGGCGATCACATACGTTTCTGGCAGGACGTGTGGGTCGGCCACGTGGCCCTTCGCTACCGTTTCCCTCGATTATATCTCATTTGTACCGGGAAATGATCGCGTATTGATGAGATATGGTTGAATGGTACTTGGTTTACCGTCACACTTTCATCTTCTCATATGAATGGGACGACTCGACTTCTCTCATGGAGCTTTTGAGTATAGTCTCAGTTCGGTTTGATACCCCTGACTTGCTAGTCTGGTCACAAAGGGAAACAAGTTTTTCTACAGCTTCTGCTTACTCTTTGCTTTCAGACTCTGTCTCCTCTTCTGTCCCTTGGGCTGGCATTCTTTGGGTCAAGAACGTCCCGCCCAAATATAGCTCTTTGGTATACTCATTCACAATGCCGTCCCCACTAAGGTTTTTCTGGAGGAAAGGGGTTTACGGGTCTCGATTAATGATATGTTCTGCAGCCTTTGTTCTGGTTTCTTTGAGGATGCCTCCCACCTGTTCCTACACTGTAAGTTTTCTTGGCATCTCTGGTCTAAGGTTTTCTCCTGGTGGTCAGTTGTCTGGACTATGCCTGGGGATGTCGTTACCTGTTTATTTTCTTGGAGGGGACTTGGTCGAAAAAGCTGGTGGGAGTCTTGGGTCAAAGTGGCCTACCTTTGTTTATGGCATATCTGGCTACAGAGAAATTCAGCTGTTTTCAGACAGCAAACTGAGACCTTGGATGTGGTTTTCTACAAGCTTCAGTTACATAGCTTTAGCATTTGCAAGATGTCTAGGGCTTTAGTGGAGGATTCGAGTCTATCTCTTTGGCTGAATTCTCCCTCTTTATGTCTTATGTGTTCTCGCAGGAGTTGATTATATTATTTGGTTGTTTTATTTCTTTTGGAGGTTATTTGGGGATCTCTCCCCTAGCTTTGTAAACCGCTTTTTTTGCAAAGTTATGAATAAAACCATCATTTATAAAAAAAAACAGTAAAAGAAGTAGAGGGAGAAGACATGAAAGAACACTCCTCAACCTAACACTAACTACCCTCAGACAGAAACATATATGTGAGGGAGAAAGAGAAGAAGAGCCCACACACAAAGCTTTGAACAACAATAGAAAACAAATATGAGAACCTTACCAAACTCACCACAGTACCCATCCCCCCCTCCAACCCATCCCAGAACCCAAACCTAGAGATTTAAGAAAAAACTCGGCCAATCTTAACAAGGATCCTAAGAATACTGAAATCAGACTAAGCCTCAGAGCTACCAAGGGCCAAAACCAGGCTTCTTAAAGATGGATCCCAATAGAGGAATTTAGATGTTACTCCTCCTGATCTGACATGATTTAGGAGAAAAGGCCCAAGAGCTAAAAGAAAAGAAAGCTCCATCCTTTTAGAATTTTGCCCACTCCCATGTATAAGCTTGATTCTGAATTTTACTAAAGATCTTCGCAGAGGTAAGAAAATGATTTTCAAAAAGGGCTTGATTTCTAGCAAGCCATACTTGCCAACAAGTGATAAGAAAAAAAAAATCCCCATGATCTTTTACAGTGTGAGGAGACCAGTGTAAGAGTTGCTTGATATTAGAAGGAATTGTCCAAGAAATCCCCCAGGTTGTCCAGGCTCTATTACAGTGTAGTAAGGTATGTGATGTATCCTCAAAATCATTATTACAGACAGGACAGAGCAGTCCTTGTAGTGACAGATTCAAGCCCCTTGCATCTAGGAAGCATCTTGTGGGTATGGCTTCAAGACAAGATAGCCAACAGAAAGCTGTAATTTTGGGTGGTAAATCAGTTATCCATAGAGCCTTGGTCCAAGGGGCAGCCAGGGTTGAGGAAGAGGTTTGATTATCCAATAGCATATAGAACTTCTTGACTATAAATCCTTTTGGATCACCTGTCCAAATGAGTTGATCTGGTTCTTGTGTTAATATAACCCCAACAAGAATTAGTTTCATGGCAATGAGATCAGATTCAGCTCTCCCTCTAGGGGATCTTCTAAAACATAATTCCCAATCTCCCTCTGAATAGGCCTGTGCAACTAGAAAATTCTTGTTCAAAGATAAGGAGTATAATCTTAGGAATAAGCCTCTGAATGAAACTTCACCCCACTAAATATCAGACCAGAAATGCACTCTATCTCCTTTTCCAATTTTCGAGGATAAACCTCTAAGTCCAAAGAGATTGTGAAAGGCTGGATCAGCATTAATAGCCAAGATGTGATGCATAAAGCTAGAACCTCCCATTTATGAGAAATTAGAGAGGTCCCAATCTGAGACACTCCAGTAATACTTGCTACATATTACCCTTTTCCAAAGAGAGTTATTGTCCAAAGCAAATCTCCACCACCACTTGGCAAGAAGAGCAATATTCATCTTGGCAAGCCTTTTAATTCCCAAACCTCCATCTTTCTTAGACCTGCACACATTATTCCAATTTACTTTGCAGAAAGCTCTAGGAGAAGATGTACCATGCCATAAAAACCTCCTTTGCCAAGACTCCATTTCTTTCAGCACTTTCTTTGGAGCCTTTATTACTGAGAAATAGTATAGGGGTAGTGCACTTAGTGTAGACTTTGATTGCCACAAACCTAGAGCATTTTTGAACTTCTGCACAATCAAGTCCCAGGTTTTGATCCTTTTAGGATTTGCTCCTAAGGGAAAGCCTAGATAAGTAGTGGGGAATTTTCCACAAGAGCAGTCTAGGATCTGCAAGATAGATTGCGCTTCATCTTCCTCAAGATTCATTAGAAAGGCTAAATATTTGTCATAATTCACTGTTAACCAAGAAGCTAGCTTGAACATTGCCAATGATAACTTGAGACACAAAGTACCTTCTTCAAAGGCTTGAATGAAAAATATAGTGTCATCTGCAAATTGCAGATGTGAGATTGTTGGTCCATCTTGATTGAAATGTATGCCTTGCAAGAGTTGTAGACTGGCCTTCATTATTTGATTTAGACCTTCAGCCGCAATTACAAATAGTAGAGGAGAGAGAGCACATCCTTGTCAGGGTCCTCTTGATAATTGGAAGTCAAGACTTGGTGATCCATTAATTAATATTGAGACACTCGCTTTAAGGCATGATATTATCCAGAATTTCCATTTAAAACTAAACCCCATCCTTGTCAGTACTTTCATAAGATACCCCCAATTAACCTTATCAAAGGCTTTTTCAAAGTCTGCCTTAAAAATAATGGCATTTTGCTGTGCACACTTGATGTAATCCACAACCTCAGAAGCTATTGAGATCCCATCAATAATTTGTCTTTCTTGTATAAAGCCAGATTGTTCCTTGCCTACTATATAACTGATAACCTGCTTACGTCTTGTTGATAAGAGTTTGGACAAAATTTTGTAAGCCCCACCCATGAGACTTATAGGTCTGTAATCATCAAAGGTGAATGGAGCTTTATTTTTTGGGATCAAGGTAAGGAATGATGAATTTAAACCTTTTCCAAGCTGGCCAGTGTGATAAAAGCTGAAGATAAAATTCAAGAGATCCTGCTTTAAAATTTGCCAGCAAACTTGAAAGAATTTCAAGGTGAAGTCATCAGGTCCAGTTGCTTTTTCAGCACTACAAGCCATTGTTTCTTGGAGAATTTCCTCCTCAGAGAAAGGCCTTTCTAGCCAGATAGATTGCTCAGATGTTAGATTGGAAAAGGGCAGATCCTCAATTGATATATCTGAGCACTTGTCTTCTGTGAATCTTTTTGCAAAATGCTCAACAACAACATCTTTTATTTCTTGAGGGGAGGATAAAATTCTATCTTTAAACCAGAATTGACTAATTTGCTTCCCAACTCCTTTGTAGTTAGCCACCCTATGAAAGTACCTTGTACCTTTATCACCCTCATCAAGCCACTTCTTCCTATCCTTTTGGCTCCACAATTTTGACAACTGCTTTGTAAGAACCACCCCCGGTCGATCCCGGTCGAACCGGTGATTTCTGGCAAAAGTTGACTTTCGGCTGGAAAAGTCAACCGATGACTCTGTGAGTCATTCGGGACCTTTCCCGGACCCAAAAAACTTATACGTCATTACGGTTAGCTTAGTTGAGTCCTTTCCTTTCAAATGACACCTTTTGTGAAAAAAGTCAAACTCGGGTCAAACTAAGGCTAATTAACGACTAAACCTAATTAAATTAAAGATGCTGGAATTTATTAAGGGAAAGGTGGCCCCCACTAGGACACTTGTCCATGGTGGCTTGGAGGAGAAGAAATGGGTCTCTAATGACCCATTTTCCCTCATAAATGCCAAAATAGAAGAAAGGAGCAAGGGGGACCTTTTAGTCATTTCCACCTTAGGTTTAAGACTCACTTGCGACAACATTTCAGCCCATTATTCCTTGGTGGCCGAAAATCACAAGAGGAAGGGAGAGCTTGGGAGCTTCATTGCTTGGAGAAGAAGATAGTGAAGAAGGGAAGCAACTTTAAGGGATTTTCATCACCAAACCTCTCCAAAACACCTCCATCTTTATCCTCTCTCCATTTCCAAGGTAAGTAAGCTCTAACAATCTACTTTCAATCATGTTTGGGTTATGGGTTTTCATAGAAATTTCATGAACTTGTTGGGTTTTGAGTTAATGGTTGTTAGATGGTTGTTTTGATGATGAATAGTGAAGGTTTTGGTTAGAAATCAATTGATTGTTGATGTTTGGAGGAAACTCATTATGGGTATTGAAGTTTGAGGGTTTTGGTGACTGATTTTGGAGTTTGATGAGGTTAGAAATGGAGTTTTTGAAGTGGATTTTCGTTTAAACGAAGTCGGTGAACATGTATGTAATGGTGTTGTGCGGTGTGACTTGTACCCCGTGCGACAGGAAGATACCCGACCGAGGTGTGTGCCAGTCCGATATGTGTGTGGTGTATGGTTGTTTACCCCGAGGTGTGTTTCCGGGAAGACATCTAGGTCGAGTGCGTTTCCGGTATGGTGTATTGTTGTTTACCCCGATGTGCGTTTCCGGGAAGACATCTAGGCCGAGTACGTTTCCGGTATGGTGTATTGTTGTTTACCCCGATATGCGTTTCCAGGAAGACATCTAGACCGAGTGCGTTTCCGGTATGGTGTATTGTTTCACACCGATGATGTGTGTCCGGGAAGACATCTAGACCGAGGGTGTATTCCGGTCTGATGTATTTGTTTCACCCTGATGGTGGATTCCGGGAAGATATCTAGACCAAGGTGGTGTTCCGGTACTAGGGGTGGGCATGGGCGGATATCCGGCCCAATCCGCATATATTTGAACCCGCCCACAAATATGCGGATCGGATGAATTTGATCTCTAACCCGCCCACACATCCACATATTTGAAAAAATATCCGATCATTCGTATTTCGGGTGGGTCGGGTCCGAACCCGCAATATCCGAAAAAATAAATAACGGGGCCTTAACACACAAGCCCAGAATCAAAACCTGCAAATACATACATAACTTAATATTGCCTTAATAATTTAGAATATCCAAACAAGTCCATTTCTTACATATCTACATACCTACCTAACATATCCATGAATATTCCAATTCATCAAAAAATCATCCTATAATAGTTCAACTACAAAAGGTCATCATCTAGATGACTATCAAATTACCAACTAACCAAGATGACTCAAATTACATGGTTAACTAATTATGTAAGGGCAACAACAACTTGAACTAGGTATTGTTCGAGTGATAATCCAATGGTGAAAACGCTCTCTTTCTCTAGGTTCTGCTCTTTGCTTTTGTCTTTGTATGGAGAGTATACCAACATCGTGGTTGGAACTCCATCTTCGATCAAGACAAGGAGGAGAGCCCGTGATCGCAAGGCGTCTCCATCTGGTGGTTTCAAAGCTCCCAAGCCTTCTGTTGGTGCTCGTGCCTCAACCAGGAAGGATCGGACGGCTTCGGTGAGTGGTGCCGGAGTGTCGTGTGAGAAGGAGACGAACCAGACGCAATCAAGCGGTCAGAGTGGGAAGGAGGCGAGTAGGAAGCCAATTCAGTCCGGTGAAACCATTTCTGCTCAGGCAAAAGAGACAAAGAAGGGTGGTGTTGCTGGGTGGAAAGTCGGGTCCTTCCAAGAGTTTGAGGACGAGATCTTCATCTATAACTTACCCTATGGGTCGTCTGCGGATTGGGCCCAGAACGTGTTTGGGGTGTACGGAAAAATCGCGGCAGCTACAGACTATAATCGACCAAATCGCGTAGGTCGGTACTACGGTTTCGTACGTTTCGAATCCAAAATTGACGCTGCTCAAGCAATTGAAGGGATGAATGGCTTTACGTATCACGGCCATACGCTCCTGGTTGCAGTCGCAAGACGTCGGATTCGAGAGACAGTGCCGAAGGCGATCTCGCAAGGTGCGGTTGAAAAATAGAGCATCACCTCTGTTCTTCATTCCCAGAAACAAAGTCTCGCCTCAGGGATGCTCGTCGATGGGGGGAGCTCAGAGTTGTCTCCGGCGGCGTTGCTGTTTCGTTCTCCGGCTGTTACGACGGGTGTGGAGACGTCCTCTCGCCCGGAAAACGATAGGTTGTCGAGTTCCGGCGATCTCGTTGATTCGGATCTTGGCGATTCAGTTTCGTTTGCTGAATCCCCACAGAATCCGGAGCAGAGATATGCGCGTTTAAACTCAGTTGTAAATCAGGGATTGCGTGACGATCTTTCGGAGGTTCGCGTCGACACTTTTCCGGCAGATGGTATAGGGGCTGTCGTGGTTGTGTCTAGTCCCTCTGTTATGGCCCAGGGTGGATGGGCCCCGGAACCATGCCCAACTCAACCAAAGAAAGCCTTCCGATCTCATGATGCTGCAATCACGCGTGGAGAAGAAGCAATTGTCACTGAATTCACGCGTGGAGAAGAAGAAGTCGTAGAAGATGTAATGAGGCTCGCGTCTCCCCTAGCTCAAGTTGGGCCGGCTCATTATTTATCACATCAACAAGGGTCCATGCTTCATGGGCCTGTTGCTGGTGGTGCATATATTGGGCCTGTCCATAATTCAAAGTTAGATGGAATCGCTCCTTCGTGTTCGTTGCCTACGGTTCCTTCAGCTCCGGACCAGCTGGAGGTTAGTGTCGGGTTCGAGAATGTTAAACCTTTGTCGTTTGTGTCCCCGACTTCCTCCCTTTCTCTACACTCACGTTTCGATCAGGAATTTCCCGTATTGTCACCTGAAAATGTGAAGAAAGGAAAAGGGAAAAGAAGGAAAAAACCTCAACAGGCCTTTACAGTGACGACTCGTTCACTCTGTATGAGTGAAACTCAGAGGCTCGAGGCTCAGCGTAAAAATGAGGTTTGGAGACATTTTGTCAATACATGGACTTTGCTGCAGATAGAGTCCAAGGAAGACGTTCTACCTTCTATCGATTAGTTTTTTCTTTGTATTTGGCTATTGTCCCCTTCTTTCGTTCTTTCGTTTTTTTGTTCTTTGCGTTTTTTAAGGAAGATTCGCTTACCGTTTTGTGGTAGAGTCTCTTTTGCAGGTTGTTTTTGGGATAGCTTTTTGCGGTCCCCTCTCTTTTTCCCCGACTTGGGGTAAAAAGATTATTAATAAAACCATCATTTATCAAAAAAAAAAAAAACAACTTGAACTCCTCCAACAACACTATCTCCCTCTCCAAGGTCTTGTGTCTGCTGACCTCCTTCCATATGCAACTTAACACACAAAAGATACGAATTATAAAAATGGTAACAAAGTGACTTTACAATTAAACTATTTAATAAACTATATATGTAAGATATACACATCTCATCAAAACAAAGATCAAGAAAGCATTTGTAAAAAAAGTACACATATATGATAAGTTATAGATATCATTTCAAAATATGATCATATACTGGTTCATATATGATCATTTCAAAATAATCATTTTTAATCCTCTAACATCACTATCTTCCTTTACTGATTCATATATGTTCGTTTTAAAATAAACTTAAGTTGTGTAATGAATATAATCAACAATTTAAAAATTAAGATAGACCATTTCTTTTTATGCCATTTGTAGAGACCATTTCAGAAAATCTCAAAATACACAAAATATGATATCAGTTCAACAAACTAATATAAAACATGAACTCAAAAAAACATATGCTTAGTTTACAAAAAAAAATCACCAAATACGCAGTATTCATTTAAACAACTCTTACGAACAACTCTTTCAACAAAGTACAATTTCAAAGAAAAAACCCAATATTTTACACGACACCCATATTTTACACACAAGCTCAAAATGAGCACACTAAGTTTACAAAACAAAGTCAATTCATCAAAGTGTATCAAAAATATTAGAACGTCGAAGTCCATCAAAAATGCAAAAAAAATATCAGTTCCTCAACATACACAACAATAGTTTACAAAAAAAAGCACAAAATATGCAACAATATTAGTTCTTCAAACTCAATAATATCAGTAATATAAAACATGAACTGAAATAAAACACATATATTTAGTTTACGAAACAATCATCAAATACACTATAGTTGTTAAGCAAAGTTTATCACAACAACTCTTACAAATGATGCAGTTAGAAAATAGTATCGATTAGATTCGGTGGGTAGAAAAAAATTCTCTCAACTAAAGCTACAGAAAATTGAAGATCTTCTTCATCGATTTGGGCTTCTTCGATCATCGCTTCAAAATCTCTTTCTTGAGTGTGGGGAAATTGTGAAAGCTGAGACACCTCTTAATCCCAATAGCAGAGGACGTTGGTTTGGTTTTGTTACCTTCAAAACTCAGGAAGCTGCTCAGAAAGGGATCAATATCTTCAATGGGTATTTTCTCAAGGGTTATAAAACTGTTTGTGACAAAGGCTTGGATTAAAGACAAAGTTGGGGGGGATAAAGCTTTCAACCTTGAGTGGAGGAATAAGCAAGCTGGGAGTTCAGAACATGACGAAGTGGTGGCTAGAGGGAAAGTGGTTGAAGAACATAGGTTATGGCTTGAAAGAGGTCACATTGCTGTACTTCATAAATCCTTCCCCGTTGAATTGATCATGGAGGATTTCAGTGCTGAGAGAGATGGGGAGATAATCATTAAATCCTTGGGTAATAGGGTGGTGTTGATTTATTTTGCTGATGGAGATTTAGAAAGGGAGACACTGAAGAATGAAGCAGCTTGGTTGAGACCTTGGATGACTATTCTGAAAGATAAAATGCATCTCTGCAAGCAAGGTGGCAAGTTCACTTGGGTAACACTACATGGTTTACCCATTTTGGGTTGGTGCTCTGAAACCTTTGAAGCTGTGGTAGAGGATCTTGGGTCGATGGTGTGGATACATCCGGAGGCCTTTTCTGGCTCATCTATGGAGACGGTTTTCATCTTGATGCATGCACAAGAATATGTGAGGGTTTACAAAGAATCAAGTCTCTTCTTGGAGGATCAGGAGTATAAGGTCATGACTAGCTCTGTGGATGTTAAAAGTATACCTAATTTAGTACCCAATCTCTCCAGAGTTATCATTAATTCCTCTTCCGACAGTGATTCGGTTAATTCTGGTAATGGGATGAATGCCATTAATTCCCTGGAGTCCAATAAATCCTCTGAGGCTGCAGCAGTTGACAGGGCTTATGCTGAGGTGGGGTGTTTATTACATTCACAGGATCTGGTGAAGGAAACACAAGGCTTAATCGACGAGTTTCAGTTGAATGATGATAATTTTCCCACATTAAAGGACTCCCTGAGACCGGTGAACACTCCCACCCCCTCTGTTACACCCTTGGTAAGACCAGTGGAAGCTACAAACACAGCTGCAACAAATTTCAAAGAAGCACTATTTGCACAAGACATTTTGGGAGAGGATAGCACTATTCCTTCTGCCACTGTTCCGGCTAGAGATTCTGAGGGCCAAGGACTTCCTCCCACTGTTGAAGATGGGACTACACCAGTTCACAAAGGACACAATTTTTCCTTGATTAGTGAGGACATTAATGGGATTGAAAGTGTTAACCCAACACTTACAATCGTGGGGTCCAGCCTTTAAAACCCTCTTCCCAACCAATTAGTTTTTGGGGGAACTGAAAGTTTAAATTCTAATCCTACTTCTAATGAGATATTACTGACTCTTACTGTTCCTCTTGGGTCCTGTGGCAAGAAAAAGAGAGGGAAAATGCTGGTTGCTTATAAACTCGTTCAAAGACCAAAGTTGTATTAGAAAAGAATATTCTTCCATTGGGGAGTACTGAGGAGGGTGATCAAAACCAGTTGTTTAAATTAGGAGGGGCTGGGACTTGGGAGTTTGGTAAAGTCTTGGGTTTAAATGCCTTGGTATCTGAGGAAATTGTGATTCAACAGCTTGAGAATTTGTAGGAGGAGCATAATCATACTGTGCAATTGGAGACTAATACTGATGATGATTACTATGATCTAGAGGGAACTGAGGAAGGGGAGATTGAAACTCTACCTACTCAGAGACTCTCTTCTCTATGAAGATTATTACTTGGAACATCAGGGGAGCGTCTTCTAGCCAAAAAAGGAGAGCTCTTAGAAACTTGTGTCGCAAGCAACAACCCTCAATGGTGTTAATTCAGGAATCAAAATTGTCTGTATTGCCAGTTTACTTTCTCTCTAGTTGTGGCTGTAATAGTTCTTGGGAAGCCTTGTCTGTACCAGCAGATGGAAATTCTGGAGGCATCATCACCATCTGGAATAAAGACTTGTTTGAAATGCAGTCCCATACCATTGTGGATCACACTCTCTACTGGACAAGTTGTTACTTGCCACTGAATATTTGTTTATCAGTGGTGAATGTCTATGCTCCTTGTCAGGTGTCCTCTAGAACTAATCTTTGGCTAGACATAGGGTCAAGGGTTTCACTACTGGCTTTAGATCTTATAATTGCAGGGGATTTCAATGCAATATTGGATCCTTTTGAAAAGACAGGCAACTTATATTCTTCTACAAGTTTGAGAACTTTCAGAAACTTCTTGGATGATCTACAACTCATTGATCTTCAATTGATTGGGGGAAAATACACTTGGTTCAACTCAAGGAACATGGCTTCTAGGATTGATAGATTCCTTATTTCCTCCTCTTTATTAATCAATTTCAATAACCTTTCACATACTTGCTTGCCTAGGAGTATCTCAGATCATAAACCAGTTGTGCTCTCCAATCCTGTGGTGGATTGGGGTCCAAGACCCTTTAAATTTATCAATGTTTGGATCAAGCATCCTTCCTTCTTTTCTGATACTAAGAATTGCTGGGACAACATCCAAGTTATGGGTTCCCTACTTATAAGCTCTGGTACAAACTGAAAACCCTTAAAGCTTTTTATAGATCTTGGAACCTGAGTACATTTGGTTGGTTGGACAAAGTAATTGCTGAGTTACAGGAGGAGATCAATACACTTGATTATAGTTTTGAATCCAGGTCTCTTACTACTACTGAGGTATGTCACAGAGCTAGATTGAAAGCTTATTTGATTCAGAAACTTAAATTGCAAGCAAGATTGTGGTGTCAGAAGGCAAGACACAAGTGGTCTAAAGAGGGGGATAGATGCACAAAGTTCTTCCACTTAGTAGCAAATTTCAATAACACTAGAAGAAAGATCTCAGTCATTCAAGAAGGCCATACCTTATTTTCCACTCCTGCTCAGATTAAAGGGGTTGCAAAAATCCATTTAGCAGCCAGATTTACTGGTCATTGTTCTCCATCCATTGACTTATCATCTTTACCTTTCAAGTCTATAACACCTTATCAAGCACAATTACTGGAGACACCTTTCACTGATTCTGAAGTTTGGGAGGCCATAAAAGCTTGCAATGGTGAAAAGTCACCTGGTCCAGATGGGTTTTCTCTAAAATTTTATCAAACTTGTTGGTCTATTGTGAGAGATGATGTTATGGAGATGGTGGAGCACTTTCATTCTGGAGGGGAGTTGGGCAGAGGGTTGAATTCTTCATTTATTACTTTGATCCCCAAGAATAATGCTCCTGTGACTTTTGAGGAGTTCAGGCCTATCAGTCTTATTAATAGCACTTACAAGATACTGTCCAAAGTACTAACAGCCAGACTCAAACCTTTGATGAACACATTGGTACATGATGTACAATCAGGCTTCATTGCTGGAAGACAAATCATGGATGGAGTCTTGATTGCCACTGAACTTATACACTATATCAAAGAGTCCAAACAGGAAGTGATAATTTTCAAAATTGATTTTGAGAAGGCCTATGATCACATTTGTTGGGAAGCCTTATTAAATCTGTTGAAGTGTATGGGGTTTGGTGATATTTGGAGAAAATGGATGAGCACTTGTATGCAGGCATGGTCTTCAGTTTTAATCAATGGATCCCCATCTGAGGATTTCCCAATGCTGAGGGGGTTGAGGCAAGGGTGTTCCCTCTCTCCTCTGTTATTTTCCTTAGTAGCTGAAAGCCTCCATCAACTCATGGACAAAGGATCTGCAAATAAAATGTTCACAGGTGTCAAATGTAGTGAATCTGGTCCTGAGATATCCCATTTGCAATTTGCAGATGATACATTGATCTTCATAAAGGCAGGAAGACAGGAAGTGATCAATCTGAAGCACACACTGAACATCCTTCAAAATGCTACTGGCTTGAAGATCAACTACAACAAATCAAAGGTGCTATTACTCAATCCTAGTACATTAAACCTGGAAGAGGTTACTGAGATCTTGGGGTGTAGCTCAATGTCCCTGCCTTTTGAATACTTGGGGTTCCAACTTGGTGCTAATCCTAGAAGATTTAAAACTTGGGAACCAGTTATAGAGAAATTCAAGAAAAAATTGAATTTATGGCAATCCAAGTCTAGAACTTTGGGGGGGGGGGGGGGGGGGGGGAGAGTCACCTTGATCAAATCATCTCTGAGTTCTCTACCATTGTATTATATGTCTCTATATAAGGCTCCTAAAGGGGTAATCAAAGAATTAGAGAAATGGAAAAAGAGGTTTCTTTGGAATGAGACTGTTTCTAAAAAAGTGCTACACAAGTTAAGATGGGATCTAGTGTGCAGACCTAAGAGTGCTGGGGGCCTGGGGATTAAGAAGCTGAGTATCATGAATAATGCATTGTTGGCTAGATGGTGGTGGAGGTTTGCAGTTCAAGAAGACTCCCTCTGGAAACTATTGATTTGATCTAAATATGGTTGGGAGCCTACAACTTGGGATTTGTCCAAATTCTCTCTACATAATGGTCAAGGTTATTTGTAATATATTCAATCCCTTCTTCTGTGGTCCAAAGTTTGCTTGTGCTTTTGGGCTACAGGGGCTCACTTGGAAGGTTAATTCAGGAAACTCAATTAGCTTCTGGGATGATCTGTGGATCACTAACATTCCCCTCAAATACTTGTTTCAAAGATTGTATCATCTTAACCAACAAAAGCAACAAATTTTAGCCAACATCTGGAGCAATGGGGAGTGGTCTTTGATCTTTAGGAGGGAGTTGAGGGGTTGGGAAGAAGAGGAATTGGAGAACTTAGGTGAGATCATCAATAACATCTCAATCAATAGTAGTGAACCTGATAAGGTTTCATGGGTGATAGATCAGAAGGGCTTCACAGTTCATAAAAGGTATCAACATATGGACTTGGAGTATGATGAGGATCTTACTTGGCCTGCACTTATTTGGGAACCAAAAATCCCTCCTAAAATTGCTGCTTTCCTTTGGCTTCTTTGTTTGAATGCAGTACTACCCAAATGCTTCTTACTATCTAGGGGTATATACTCAGAGAACATTTGGTGCCCTTTTTGTTTTGATCATCCAGAAGAATTAGATCATCTATTTCTTGGGTGTATTTTTGTCACGCCCCAATTTCAGTAAACCGAACTCGGGACGTGAACCTTTAAAACAATAAAAACATTTTGAAACCTTTTACATTAAACCGCTTCAAAACACCATTTGTTCAACAAAATAACATTTACAACTCAAAATAAGTCCCAACAGGTGGACAAAACAAGGTATCCGTCAGTAGACTCAAAAGTAAAACCCAGAATCCCACTCCTAGCTCTTCAAGCTTCGAGAGCTCACCTAGTCCGTCCTGTGATTAGTACCTGTAGGAAAAGCAGCTAGGGGTGAGCGTTCGCTCACCACCACAGATAACAGACTGACTACGGCATTATTATCAGACAATGCCGGTAACACCAACAACAAAATCAACACCGGGGATCACTGTCCCCAACTCAAGTACTCCGACTGACACACACACACGGTGACCTTCCTCGAACGACTCGACACTCCAACACGTAAAGTAGACCCGACAGAACAATCGACGACCTCCTCCAAGGACACGACAGACAACCACGCAACACCCAAGATCACAAAGGATCGCACACCAAACAAGATCACAAAGGATCGCATACCAGCTGCTCAGTAACCATCTCTGTCTCTCGCCCTTTACCGATCCCAGTCAGGTCAGGCGGTCGACCTGTTGCGCTACTTCTCCCGATCCCAGTCGGAAGGCTAACCCACGACCTCTCCTCTTCACCCGATCTCAGTCGGGTGGTTAGCCACACCCGCGCGTACCACGAAACTTCTCTCGATCCCAGTCGGGAAGCTAGCCCACTGTTAGTCTTAGTGCCCGTAGTTCAATCCTAAATGTCCAAATGTATATATCATCGTTAGCAATAAAATTAAAGCGGCTTTATATTACTTATGTGTTGGAGTAATATATCGATGTGTGCTCTGATCTATGCCCACCATGCGAATAGAACCATAGATCGAGATAGATCACACTCGATGGGTCCCTAGTCAACAAAGCTTCACTAGAAGCGACTAGTATGAAAGATGGCTCTTTATGGCTTACGTTCTGTTAGTCATTGGAATGGGATTCCGGAGTCTGATCATAGATATCATGTGGGACATGATATTGGACGACCCGCCCTGAATATGTGCCATAGATTAAGTCATGAACATATTCAGTGTTGTAGCTTGTCATGTATCCTTAGACCAAGGAGTCTTTGTGATCGCTATGTAGTCAACAACCTAGTTTGACCTGAGCCTAACGTTGTCCGTAACAGGGCTTCCATAACGGCCAAGATTGGCTTGGGGACGGGCTACATGAGTGACACGAAAGACGGCTAAGGGATTTATCCCTCATACTAAGGTATGGGAAAGATATCGGTTCTCGGCCGCTTGATCGAGAGTGACTGGAAGAATAGCATGGCCATGCACATGATACTGGGTATCATATCTTCAGTCATCTCACATATCAAGGAACGGTGATTGAGAATAATAAGGATGACGGCTCTATGCCTTATCTCAATCAGGATATCGGAGATAAAAGGATAATGACAGGGACGACGGAAAGGTTAGAATTGACAGGGTCGATTCGTTATGTAGTGTCAGGCAATACTAAAGTCTCGTTAGTTGCCACTTAAATAGGATCAAGTAAAATGGGATTTTACGTTGATCTATTGACATGCATAAACCTAAGGGTCACACCGGAGGATGAAACTCATTGACACATTTATGGAGAATGGCCAAAAGGGAGTTGTCTCGGGACATGACCAAAACTGGTTTTTGGGTCATGTGTCTGTAAGTGAATAGGCCTTTATGGATCGAGACAAGGCTTGGAGTCTTGGGATTGATCGTGTCGGATAATGTTGGACATTTCCGGTATGGAAGGCTTGGAGGCGATGAGCGAATCACGGGACCTCGTTGGAAATGGCCACGGGCCATGTTCCAAGAGGCCCATGAAAGGCCCATGCAACCAAGGCCCATGGAACTAATTAATCAAGTCTTGATTAATTAGTACTAAGTAAGCAAGACAAGGATTAAGGTGTTGGTGATTCACCACCTAACCCAATCTTGTCTTGCCATACTTTGTCCTATTTACACCCTACTTGACACCATACTTGTCCCATGCCTTTAGTTGGACAAGTATGGGTTTTGTTATGTTTAAGTCATCTTTTTTCAACATAACAAACACAAGACAAGAATAGGAAACACATTTTCTCTCCCTCTTCCATGGCCATTTCGGGTTTGGCTAGTTTCCACCTCCATGTTTGTGTTCTTGAGTCCTCAAAGAGAAGAACTACGTGGCTTTGATTCCCATGTGGATACGTAGGCGTCTTGGAGACTCAAGCCAATCATTCGTTAACCGGTGTTCTTGTTTTGGTAAGAACTAGTGCTGAATTTTTCTCTTGTTAATCCATTCTTTGTTAGTTGTTTCATGGTTCTAATTGTCTCTTGGTTTTCATTGATTTTCCGCTGCGAGTTGGTTCATCTCCAACCCTACCTCGAGACCCAACACCCACAACCTCTCCGCTTCTCCCGATCCCAGTCGGGAGGCTAGCTACACCACCAACCTCGCAATCCTTCCCCCGATCCCAGTCGGGGAGCTAGCCCACAACCTCTCCGCTTCCCCCGATCCCAGTCGGGAGGCTAGCTACACCACCAACCTCTCAATCCTTCCCCCGATCCCAGTCGGGGGGCTAGCCCACAACCTCTCCGCTTCTCCCGATCCCAGTCGGGAGGCTAGCCATACTACACAACCTCCGCCACCAGGTAACCACAATCACAATCACAAGCAAGTTCCACAAACAGCAACAACACAGGTTCAACACTCCACAGGCACTCATGGCCACCCAAGACACCAACAATAACTCATGGGCTCAACAACCCCATGGGCACTCACGGCCAACCAAAACACTAACAGTAACTCACGGGCTCAACAACCCCATGGGCACTCACGGCCAACCAAAACACACCAACAGTAAAGACACGAGTTTAACAACCCCACAGGCACTCACTGCCTCCCAAGACACACCAACAGTAACTCACGGGTTCAACAACCCCACAGGCACTCACTGCCTCCCAAGACACACCAATAGTAAAGACACGGGTTCAACAACCCCACGGGCACTCATGGCCACCCATGACACAAATAATAAAACACGGGCTCTCATGGCCACCCAAAACTCAACAATAATAACACGGGCTCTCATGGCCACCCAAAACTCAACAATAATAACACGAACAACCTCCGGCATAACCAATGCCTCCAACAGTCCTAATATCAACAGTTTCACAATCAACCTCCGGGCATGGTCATATGCCTCCAGTATTACTAATCTCGATAAGTTCGCAATCAACCTCCGGGCATGGTCATATGCCTCCAGTAATTCTAACATCGCTAAGTTCTCTGCTCCTACGACACTACTAGGTGTCACATGCTTTTCTAATAATCACTACGTTCCCGTATCATGTCTTTCTAATATTCGATAAACCTACTTAACCCACGACATCCCAGTGTCACATGCATTTCTAGTGTTAACTTTCCCTAGTCAGGGCCGAGATCCGGCTACTTTTCCCTACCTCGTATACTTTCTCCAAAAGCGCACAATTAAGCTCCGGCGTGATCTCAGTCACTCGCCTAGCTTTCCCTTTCCTCGGTCTGCAGCACGATCTAACAAGAACACAATTTTAAACTCTTTTAAGCTTGCAGGCATAAACTGAATTTTAATAAACCCGACGCCCAAAAGTAACCCCGACAATGTCGATCACTCCCAAACTCCCCAATTACTCGACATTGTCGAAATTGGACCCGGAAAGGCCCGATTCGCCCGACATGGCGAATCTGCCCGGGTTTTGGAAACGCCCTTCCGGGGCTCCGAAAATTCCTGTTTTCGTTTCTACGGTCTTAGAATAATTCAAGGGTTCCTAGGCACTCGACGGAATCAAATTCCGACTTCCGAGTCATTTAATTAGCGTTTAAAGTTTCTAAACCCGCCAATTACAACTTTCACAATTTAATTCCAAATTTCGATCCGGTTGTAGATTAATGACTCGGGGAACGTCCTAAACCACCCGAACACGAAAACCCGATACCCGGGCATGTGGGCCCCACACGGCCATAATGGGAAAATTCCCTTTTCGCCCAAAACGTTCCTAACGAACTCCAAACCTCAACCATTCATCTTTAAACCAATCTTAAACAAAACACAACCTTAATCAACCCATTTAAATTCAAACCCTAAAATTCAAACTTAATCAAATCGAAGATCGGTTTGGTGATTACCGTAGAGGAAGACGAGGGGAGTTCGATTCTCCTAGCTTTGAGACAATCCAAGGGTTGGATGAACGAGAAACGTCACAACTTCCCAACCTCTTCTCTTTTTCTCTCTTCCTTCTCTCTTTTTTTCTCTCTCTAAAAACACTAACTTCTCCTTTTTTTTGAACAACATGGCCGACCACACATAGTCTTTATCCTTTTTGTTTTGTTTTAAAACCACACAAGTTTCCATATTTACAAAACTAACCCACATGTCTCCTCTTTTGTTTTGTTCAATAAACCTAACACCACCACATTGGTGACATGTGTCAAGTGGGCCCCGAACGGGCACTTTTTCCAAGAAATTACGAAACTTCACGGGCTACTAGGAAACGGGTCAACTAAGACCGCTACGACGACGGCTAATATTTTTGGATCCAAAACGGTCCTCGAATGGACCAAAACGTCGCTCGGTTGACTTTTCCAACGAAAAGTCAACTTTTCCCGAATTGATCAGAAAGTTGCCCTGAGTCCCCCGGAACTCACTTTGGTCGATATCGGGGTCATCTTTAGTCTGGTATGACCCTCGGGGTCAATTTTAGATTCAATTCAGTGTTTGTCTTAAAATTTTTAAATTTTCCTGTTTTTCGCAGGTTTGACTGGCGTTGACCGGGAGTGGTTACTACAACTTTGGCTTGGCAAGTCTGGTGTTTGGTATTAAAGTGGTGGGGGATCAGTGTTGTCTGCCCAGAGGAGATTAGAGACTGGTTCATCTCTTGGAAACAACTATACTCTTCAAAATTCAAAAATCAACGGGGGCTACTGGTGTCTATTTGCATCTGGAGAATTTGGTTGGGGAGAAACAATTTAATTTTCAACAACAGAATTATTTCTCCTGAGGAGATTTTACAACAAGTTCAGAATGATACTTATCAATTATCTTGGGAAAATTTTGATCAGGAGTTCTCTTTCAGCTTTTTATCATGGATCAATAACCCTAAGGAATGCTATAGAAGGAAGAAGCTGAGTAATCTGGTTGGTCTGATAGGTACCTGACAGTTTGCACTTGTTTGGGGTGGGGTTTCTGGGTGGTTTTGGGATGGGTTTGGGGAGTGATGTGAGGGTGTCTGTGTTGGGTTGTGAGGTCCAGTTTTATGAGTGTACTTTTGTGTGTGGGTTTTTGTTATCAAAAAAGAGGGGGTAGTTAGGTTTCAAGTTTATTGTCCTTTTAGGTCTGAGTTGTGGTTTGTGTTGGAGTACTGCTGATGAATTAGGACTGCAAGTTTTAGTTTGAACATTAATCCTTCTCAGTGTAGGCTTGGGCTATTTGGTGTTGACAATTGGTTGTGAAGTTGTTAGCAGCTCTGGTGGGAAAGATCTGCAGCTGGTATTGCAGTTTCTTCTTGATTTTGATCTACTGAAGCAAGGAGGGGTTGGGTTTGTTGGGTTACTTCTCACCCAAGTTTCCGTTTGTTTGATTGTCTAATACTTATTCATTTTGGGGGTAAGGCTTCAACAGTTTACTTGTGGAACAAGGTAGGTTGTGGGGGGTTTTAAAAGGTTGTTTGAGAATGTGTATTTTGTGTGTGTGTTGAGGACTTGATCCTTGGTCTCATTTTCACTTCGAAAATTAGACTTTTATTAATAAAATTAAAAAAATTGCTGATAAAAAAAAACAACTCTTACAAAAAAAAAACTTAAAATGCACAAGAATGTTAGTTCAACAAATCTCATCAAAATACACATATGTAGTTTACAAAAAAAAAACTCTCAATATGTCACGCCCCGAATTCGGCAGGACCGAACCCAGAACGCGAACGGTGAAACAATAAAATAATTCTCAAACATTTTAATAAACCGCTTAAAATCACCACTTTGAGTTAACCAAAATAATATTTTACAACTTAAAATACGTCCAAAACAAGCGGACAAAAACCAAAGCGTACGTCGCTAAAATCCCCAAAACCCGGACTCCCGCTCCCAGCTTTTCAAGCTTCGAGAGTTCCCCTTAGTCCACCTCGCGACCAGTACCTATAGGAAAAGCAGCTAGGGGTGAGCGTTCGCTCACAACCAAGGATACCAGACTGACTACGGCATACTAGCAGAAATGCCGGAACACCGAAAACAAACAAACACCGAGGACTACTATCCCCAAACTCAAATAACCTGACAGTCACACGAAAACTGTTACACTTCCCAACCAATCTAAACGCCCGTGCCCGTAATGTAGACCTGACACCGTAAAGACGACCTCAAAGCACACAACAACACAGAAGTGATCAAAGTCACGCAAACCACAACCACAAGCCTCAGCACTTTACCGATCACGCGCCGGAAGGTGTCACACACCTGACGGGGACCACAGCCCTCTGTTCTTTACTGACCGCGCACCGGAGGGTACGACACACCCCTCGGGCATAAATCCAGCCACAACACTTTACCAATCACGCGCCGGAAGGTGCTACACACCTACGGGGACCACAACCCTCTGCTCTTTACCGACCACGCATTGGAGGGTACGACACACCCCTCGGGCATAACTCTAACCTCACACTTTACCGATCACGCGCCGGAAGGTACGACGCACCTGACGGGAACCACAGCCCTCAGCACTTTACCGACCGCGCACCGGAGGGTACGACACACCCACGAGCATAGCTCAACAGTCATCACCAGAACAATCACAGTCACAACCAAATAACACACAAAACCCCGCAAATAGAAAGAAAATACGACACCACGACTAAATACCGCTCGGCAAGTCAGTCAACCAATACGGGTTCAACTCCCCAGAGGCACTCATGGCCACCCACAAACACAAACAATTCAATCAACCTACGGGCACAACCAAAAGCCACAAGTATTTCTAATGTTCGATACGTTCACTTATCCTACGACACTACTAAGTGTCACATGCATTTCTATTGTTCGATACGTTCATGTATCCTACGACACCACTAGGTGTCGCCTGCATTTCTATTGTTCGATAAATTTACTTATCCTGTGACACCACTAAGTGTCACATGCATTTCTACTGTTAACTTTCCCTAGTCAAGGCCGAGACCGGCTACTTTTCCCTACCTCTTGAAGCGTGTCAAACCCGATGCTCTCGCTCCGGCAAAGCTCCATATTTCCCGCTTAACCTCCTCTTTCCACGGTAGGCGACACGGTCTACAATTATCACAAATTTAAACACTTTTTAAGTTCGCAGGCAAAGCTGAATTTTAATGAGTTAGACGCCCAAAAGCAACCCCGACAATGTCGATCACTCCCAAACTTCCCAATTACTCGACATTGTCAACAATGGGCCCGGAAAGGCCCGATTCGCCCTGCTCGGCGAATCTGCCCGGGATTGGAAAACGCCCTTCTGGGGCTCCAAAAATTCCCGTTTTCGTTTCTACGATCTTTGAATAATTCAAGGGTTCCAATGCAATCAACGGAATCAATTGCCGACTTCCGAGTGATTTAATTCGCGTTTAAAGTTTCTAAACCCGAAATTTCCAGTTTTCACAACTTAATTCCATAATTCGCTCCGGGTGTGAATTATCGATTCGGGGATCGTCCAAAACCACCCGAACACGAAAAACCCGAGGCCCGGCCAAGTGGGCCCCACACGGCCACAATGGGAAAATTTCCTTTTCCCCCAAAACGTTCCTAACGAACCCCAAACCGTTTAAACTCAAACCCTAAAATTCAAACGTACCAAAACGAGAAAAGAACGGGTTCTCACCGTAGGGGATGACGAATACGCAAAAATTGAGACGATCCGTCGGTCGGATCGTCGGGAAATCGACACAACTCTTCTCTTTTCTCCTCCTTCTTCTTCTCTCTATTTTCTCTCTCATTCTCTCCATTTTTCTGAAAATTGTCGTGTATCTCTCTTCACCTTCTCTTTTATTTTGTTTTAAAAACACAACTCTTTCTTATTTACAAAAATACCCCTCATTTCTTTTTCTTTATTTTAAAACTATCAACCACCATCAGATTCGCAATATTCGGCCGTCTCGGGCCCCGTGCGGGCCCATTTTCCAAGAAATTATGTAATTTCACGTGCTACAAGGAAACGGCCCAACTAAGACCGATGTAATGACGGCTAAGCTTTTTGGATCCAAAACGGGCCTCGAACGGACCAAAACGTCGCTCGGTTGACTTTTCCGGCAAAAAGTCAACCTTTTCCAAATTGGTCAAAAAGTTTCCCTGAGTCCCCCAGAACTCACTTTGGTCGATATCGGGGTCAACTTAAGTCCGATATGACCCTCAGGATCAATTCTAGGTTCATTTTGGTGTATGTCCAAAAAATTTAAATTTTTTCCGTTTTTCTGCCGATTGACCGGCGTTGACCAGGAGCGGTCTTTACATTATACATAAAAGATTCAATTAACCTAAATTCAGAGGCTGCAATCAGATAAACATAGTTTACCAAAATTCATACACATGTAACACTATAAATAATATAAAGCATGAACTCATATCACTTGTGAGGAAAATTTATACATGTAGGTTGTACCGAGTTTAAATGCCTTTTGAAACAATCCACAACACCAAACGAGATGACCCTACGATTCCAACAAGGTAGAAGTTAGATTTAAGTAAAACAAAACTAAGGTTATACAAATAAAGCAAAAAAAAAACGAAAGCCCATAATTTATTTAGGATTTCGGGTCAAACCTGAGATCAATTTTCTTCCTCTACCGCCATGAGTAACGATGAAATCATGAGTGAAGGAACTCAGGAACACGAGGAGAAGGTCTCTGGTGGTGAGATTTCTAATGGTGGTGGGTGAGATTTCTGATAAAGAGAGAGTTGTGTGGGAGAGAGAGTTGAGAGAATTAGGGTTAGAGTATGAGATAGAGAGAAGATAAGGTGTAGAGAAATCAGAAAAGAAGAGAGTCGTTGAAAAGGAGTGATTCTCCTTGAACCATGTAGCTTAATCTTGACCTTGTGTTCAAAAAATCTGATTCTAATCAACGGCTCACAACAAATATTGAAATATACATTATATCATTAACACATACTTCGGGTGGGTCGGTTAAACCGCGTAGAACTCATACTCGATCCGCAACCCACCCGCATTTATGCGGTTTTAACACTTTTCAGCCCATATCCGACCCGCAATCCATTTTATATGTCTCACTCGGTTCTCGGGTTGGGCGGAATTGTAGGCGGGCCCAGACCCACGGGTTTTTTGCCCACCCCTATCCGGTACGATATGTTGAGCTGCGGGTGTGGATCAGAGTATCCTGGTGTACTTGTCTTGTGTTCGTGTCATGTTGGGTTCGAGTGATGTTCGCAGTAGATTTTACAGTATAATACTCTGTTGTTTATCTGTTTTCTTAGCTTGGTTCTATGGCCGATAATGTTGGGTTCCTGTTGGTTTTCTATTCGTGTTGTCAGTTATTAGTTTATATTCTTGACTTAGTATTTATGGTGAAGGAGCGGAAGTCCATTCCCATTACTACTTTTTCCCACTGAGCGAAAGCTCACCCCCTCTGTTTTTACTGTTTTACAGGTTTTGATGGTGATTCGGTGTACTGGACGTCTCAGATCTCGGGAGTTCATCGAGAGTCCGGGGGTTTAGCATTTAGTAGAGACGTACTTTCTGTTTATGAACTAGACCGTGTCTTTATTTATCTGGATTTGAGCATTTGACTCGTGGCATCGGATTTGATCATGAAATACTCGAAGTTTTATGTTATTTAAATTTACTTTTATTATTGTTTTTATTTTATTTTTAATTCACGTCTCGAGTTCGGTCAAAACCGGATTTGGGGAGTGACATGCTTATACTTTTGTATCAAAATAGCCTTAAGCTCTCCTCTACTTGTACATTCAGCAGGAGAAAGAGGCTTTGATTCCACAATTGAGTCAAGTATATCAATGGAATTAGTCAATGTAGCTATTAAAGTTTCTAGGTGGCCAAAAACTTCCAAATTCCATTTCTTTAGATCTGTCTTTAATAACTTGAGTTTCATCCAGAGAACATAATGAGGCTGACCATATATTTTGTAGGACGACCAGAAGCCCTACACTGCTTCAAAAAATCTTGGATCCTCAGTCCAAATATTTAGAAATTTGAAAGGCCTAGGTCCCCAATCAATTAAATTATCAAAGAGAATTAAGGGTCTATGATCTGAGATTGATCTAGGTAGACACACCTGAGATAGGCTATTGAATTTGGCCAAGAATTCTTGAGAGATGAGGAACCTGTCTATTCTAGAGGCCCTAGATTGAGGGCCAAACCAAGTATACTTGCCACCATTTAGAGGTAAGTTGATAAGGCCTGCATTTAGGATAAAGTCTTGAAATAGCCTCATATCTGATCCCCCTTGTCTCTGAGAAGATCTTTCAATCACTGATTTAAACACATTAAAATCTTCACCCAATAGTAAAAGAGTGCCTGAACGGAGTGACTTGATTAAGTCATCCAATTTAAGCCATAAATCTTTCCTTCCAACAGCAGAATTAGGAGCATATATATTAATAATGCAACAAAGGGATTTGTAATTTACCAGCTTGCCATGCCATATCAAGGCCCCTTCTTTTTACTCAAAATAATTGATGGAGAATACACTTGTTTTCCATATAGAAATTATGCCTCCTGGAGTATCTAAAGCATCTGTATGACAAGAGTCCCAGCCACAAGAGAGTCCACAGTTTTTGAGAAAATTGACTGGGAAATGATCAAGTTTAGATTCCTGAATGAGAATAAAGCAAGGAGCTTGCTTGGACACCAAGGAACTGAAGTTTCTCCTCTTCTGATGTGAGGAGATTCCTCTCATATTCCATGAGAGGAATTTCATAGCTCTTATAGGATGTGAGAGTTGTTAGATCCTTTGACCAACTTGTGATCTGATTTTGTATCCTTATCCAAGTCTACAAACTCATCTTCAGACCCCCCATCAAAGTCCACTGATTGGTTTCTGAAATCTTCAAGATCATTGATCTTATTTAAGATGACTTGGTCTGCAACACTTGCTTTCAAGCCTATAGCTTTGCCAAACCCCCAAGCTTTTTTTTGCTATTGAATCTTCTTCCAAGAAGCTTCTCTTTTTGATATGAGCAGAAGAAATAGAAGTGTCTAGAGATAAATTTGTGCTTGCATTTTTTAGTTTAGACCTGGTACTGTATGCATGTGGAAGAGTGCTTTTGATTCCTTTTTTCTTCTCGCAGTAGATCTTTGTTTTAATTGGAGAGACTGATTTTCTTAAACCTAAGAATTCAGCAACCTCATTTACCTGGAATTCTTCTATCTGAAATTGGAGGGAAGCTTGAAATTCATTCCCATTTAAAAGGCTGTCAAGGCCCACCGGATCCTTTGAAGTGGAAGAATTTAGACCAATATCCTCTATCATGTCAGAAGGAAATAAGGCATTATTTGAAGTGAAATAGCTTTCTCCTTGAGCCTCACCCTTCATTAAATGCCCATCTACCTATGTCCTTGTTTGCAATATAATATGAGTTAGGGACAAGGTGGGGTCTTGAATAATAGCATTATCCTCAGGATTAAGGGATAAACCAGCTGCAGCATCCTCTAAGCACATAAGAGGGAGAGTGTTGATAGGACTAATGAGTTGAGAGGTGGGAGTAACAACCTTTTGATTTGAAAATTGAGTTTCAAAATATGAAGAGGCAACTTGAGGTGTTACTTCAAAAGAATCTTTGCAGACTAAGGATGAGGAAGAGATTAAGACTGAAGGGGTAGAAACAAGTATTGTAGTGATTGGAGCTGGCTCAATGAATTGGGATTGATCTGCAGCAGTTTCAAAAGTGTCTGGTACTATCTGTTCCTCTAGAATTGGAGAGAGAGCATGCCTTGTCTGTGGAGCCTGAAGAGGAGACAAAAATTGAATTTGTGTAACATCAATTAATGCCTTAGATTGTAGAAGAATGTTTGCTGGCGTAGTAAATGTAGTCTGTTGCACCAAAGAATTTAATTGGTCTTCTTTGTCCAAATCTCCCAAGCCATTTAATTGTGGATGCAGAGGGACCAAATCATTGTCCTTATCCCCCATAATTAACACATCATCCTCAGAAATAGTCACTCCAAATTCTGAGGACATTAGATCATCTGAGTTAGGATCAATAGAAGCATGAACATCAGAAGAGCTTGAACCTTTTTCTAAGAGATCTGAGACTGGAAATGGGGGAAGAATGACCTCATCTATGGTATTAACCAACACCTTATAAGAAGTATTCCCCAAAGTAATTTGAACTTCTTCACAGAAGGCATGCAACTTGTTGGTATGGATTAACACATAAGCTATATCAACATAGACCCCATTCTTGCAAATGGGATGAGTAAAAACTACAGTTCCAAAGTCCTCTGAAGCAGCTTGAAAGGTTTCTTGGAACCAACCAGAGTAGGGAATCCCATGTAAAGAAAGCCACACAAACTTACCCCCTTTACTGCATAAATTATCAAATTTTGGAAGGAGAGTCACCCATGTATGTAGCCAATTATCTTTCTCCTTCAGAATTTCTTCCTCAAACAGCTCATCTTCACAATACACTAGGACAACTTTATTCCCTAGAGTAATTAACTGAACTTCAAAGATATCTTGGAGGTCCATTTCTCTCATGATTCCTTCCACATTTAAGTTACCTTTTGTAACAGCCAAATGAGCTCTCTTCAAGACTCTACAATTGTTTGTGACTATGGACCCTTTGTGAAGAAAGTCATCATAATTCAGAGCTAGAATTGTGTCTGTAGCTTTAGAGAATCTGAATGGAAGGTAGTTGTGCTGGTCTTTACTCCCGTCTCTAGCCCTGGTAACATATAGTCTATGATTTAGAACAAGTATACCATTAAACCTTTGAATAGCTTCTTCCACAACTTTTGAATCATTAAAGTAGACAAAACCATAGGCTTTTCCTTTTCTATTGAGTCTTGTGGCCTTCAGAGCTTTACAGTATCCAGGGGAATTTTCAAACATCTTGGCCAACCAAACTATATATGTCCCTGGTGGTAAATTGCAAATGAAGGTAGTGAAATATGCTATTCTTGAGACTGCCTTTGTAGATGAGCTTTGGCCTTGGACTTGAACCAACTTTCTTTTCTTCTGAGCTTGAACTGGCTGGAATTTCTCAAATCCAAGAGGAGGATACCCCATTGAAGAGGAGTCCTGAGCCACTTGACCATTGTTTTACAAGTGCTTATAGTCTGAAAATGGCTTTCTTCCTCTCTGAGAATCAGAACCCACTCTTCTAGAAGATAGCTCTAGAGTATAGTCAGTGTCTGAGAGTATATGTTGAAAATACTTATCATAAAACATCTTTTGTCCATGTAGAAGCTTGGTATGACCTCCTGGAGAATACTCTTGAGTTCTATCTAAAGAGGAAGATGTTTGATCATCATTGAACCTTTTCACTCTCTTTTTTATAAGCTTTGTTTTTCCTTTGCCTTGTGACTTTATATTGTGCTTGATATAGCTTTGAGGAGGGACTTGATTGAATTTCTGAGCTAACTTGGAGTGTTGTTGCTTATGAGCATTTTGTTGCTCACCACAGAGTTCTTCTAATGTTAGCCCCATTTGCCTTGCATCAGAGAATACCAAGTAGAGGCAAGATCTAATAATGTAGATAGAGGCCAGAAAAATCAGTTACCAAAGTCCACCAAGACTTTGCAGATCAGAATGTGACTTGTAAATAGAGAACCCAGAGATCAAGATCAGGCTAATGCATCTTCCATCCGAGTGCCTTGAGACATATGAGAGGGAAAAGGAATTCTTCCAGACACCAGGAAGCGAAAATACTTGGATGAAGTTGTTCTTGTTGTTCTTCAAACCTCCGAACCATCTTCAAAATTATTGTTTAAGTCTTGAGGAGCTCGAGAGAATATTTAGCAACAAGGGAGAACATAACTATCCAAAGCATCTCGGTGGTTCGGTGATCTCTTGGGAGATCATCAGGAACACTACACCAGATGAAAAGCTTGAAGATCTTCAGAAGTTCTTCATGGAGATAATGTAGCTAGTTGAGAGCATTTTCCATTTGATGTTTCCATCTTTTATTTATTTCATGTAGTTGTCTTTCAATAATGTTATACTTTATGTACTACTTATTAACTATAAAACAAAAAATTATTGAAAAAAAAATGTACTGCTTATTAATTAATTATAAACTAATGTTGCATTTTCATTGATGAGTAGTTATGTAGATATATTATAAGCTAATATTTTATTTTGTTTTCATTGATAAGTAGTTACATATATATTTTATAAGCTAATATTTATTATTTATTAATTAGTAATTATATATACAAACCACCCTGTATTGTAAAAACTATGGATTAACCTGAGTCACAGGATGCGCGCGCTGACGTCATCAGGATGCGTAATATACTGACACGTGGGTACTCCCGCATTGATGCGGGCACCAAATGCTAGTACCTTACCTAACATGGTGTTGATACCTACATATAGAGTGATGATATTATGCAAAGTGTTGGTACCTTACGTAACACGCTACTGATATTTTACATAGCACACTGCTAGTACCTTGCATACGCGGTGCTGGTACCTACCTAATAAATACAGAGTGTTGATACCATGGACGCGCACACAATCAAATGCGCACGCGAAAAAGGTCATGTGTCAACATCGCGCGCGCTTTGATGACGTCAACTTGGCCGCATCCCGTGGCTTATATTAGTCCTTAGTTTGCACGATAAGAGTGGTTTGTATTGGATATTAGTCCCGAGCTCACCGTCTCTGCAAATCGAGCTCGGCTCCGGTGAGACCATGAAATCTTGAGCACTGGTTCGTGGAGCACGAGAAGAAGATCTAAATCAACATCGGCTCCGCGCCCCACCATGTCCAATCGTCGCAGTTGCTCAAGCTCACCGATGTTGCTCCTGCTCAAGCGTCGTTGCTCAAGCTCACCTCTCGAATAAACCAGAGCATCTCTTCTCCGGCTGCTGCAGCCAAAACGGCAACGAAGAGAACTCGAGAGTGACAGAACAAAACTCCACTAGACATGGAGATGTTCGGTTCAGACTTAGAAGACGCATGTATAAAACAAAAGTGAGATCGAAAGTATTATCTTTTTTCCCCTTTTTGCATGTTGTTATGCTCAAATATCGTTTCTTAACTAAGATGGATTTGTTGTTATTCGTCTATCGTGTTTGGTTTTGGAATTCATTTCTTATCAGCCTATGAGTTTTTGTAATTGCTAATCTTCAAATAGTCATGGTTTGAATGTGTTGGTATTTTGTAGTCCCACGTTTACTCAATTAGTGCTTTTGAAATAGTTATCCTATATTTGGTATCTTCAAATATAGGAAAATGTTTATTTTGAAATAGTTAGTGCTTTTGCTTTGAATTATATGACTCTAACTGTTGATATCTTTGTAGACGTTCTTATCTTGAAGTCATGACGTGAGGATTATTTTCACTAATCCTTCAATCCTTTATTCCTTGTTGATGGTTTTGGGAATCTAGACCCTTTCACAGAGAGCATCCAATTCCGTCTTTCCTAGCTTCGGCCTCCCATGTTCAGACATGTAGGCTTTCCCTTTAAGAGGTACCCAGACCAGTGGGGGTAGCGGGTTGATGGCGGGTGTTGTCGTAGGCGGTGCAACGATGGGGAAAGTCGAGGTAGCATCGGGCTGATAAGAGGCGGTGATGAGGAGAGTTGGTTCCGTCAGTGGTTGAAGAGCAAGGATAGTAGAGTCTTCAAGCCGCCAAGAGCGGACGACATGGCTTTCGAGTCGACGCTGGATGGCGGCGGAGTTGAATTCACAAAAACCCTAGCGTTAGTTGCAAAGGAAGCTAGGGTTAGGTTCTTCATAGGTCGGCCCCATCTCGGAGGTTCAGACAGACCGGAGAGAAGGACACGACCGTCGTGGTTGGGAAGGAAGTAGAGGCGGTGTGGAGGAGAGGAAGATAGGAGTTGGGGCGATATAAGAGTGCTCAAGGTTTCTTCTACGCCTTGATTTAATGGCAGGCTTCACGTCCGAAAAGCAGCGAGGTGGAGGCACATGTAGAAGGGACTGCACCAGGGTCGACTGCGATGAGACAAGACCATCGAAAAGGCTAACATCAGTCTAGTCAGCAACAGAGATACGGGATTCCATAGGTGGGTAGGGTTAAATCGGAAAGAAAGAGATCTCGATAATTACAAGAGAATTTTCACAGCAATGGCTAATTATTTATCTTTCACTCAGCACTATCTTGTAACATATAATGATGAATTGTAAACGGTTTATTTTGAAAGGGTAATCAATTCCATCTAAAAATATATAAAACTTTAGGTATACGCGCTTATACAACTCATTAATTTAATAAGGTTTATAAAATTAAAAACTGAATTACTTCAAAAATAATTAAATTAATTAAAAACTGAATTAGTTCAAAAATAATTAAATTAATTAAAAACTGGATTATTCTGAATTCAGATTCTAGTATTTAAAATCCATTTCTATAGACATCAATATTTGTATTTTATATATTGTATTCTTATTTAAGTTATTTTATATTCACACTCGTTTAATAAAAAAAATTATTCTTTTTGACCCATAAAATATTACATTTTAAGAAGGGAATACATATATATATTTTGATTAGCAACTGATAATATTAAAGAGCCTTGATCTTTGAAATAAAGATCGAGGTCAAGAGATAGAAACAATCTCTCCAGAAACACATTACAAGGTGTAAAGCCGAGAACCCTAAGAACAAAAGGGTAAGAAATTATAAAGCAAGGTAGTTTGTACTACAAGTAAGCTAATCAAAACTTGTTTTCAACACCAAAAGGATGAACTCCAACAAAACAAAAAAGTAGCAAAATCTCTATGAATCTTGAAGCAATCTTTAGCTTCTCAATTGTAAGAAAGGGGTGAGGCTCTTCATTTGTCAAAAGAGAAAGATTGACACTTATCAAACAAAGCTCATCCAGATTAAATTAGGAGCTTTGAATCCTGAGGAAATCAGGTTGTTCCTGACTAACTAGAAATACCAAAAGAGTAAAAGAAACCAAGGGGACATATATAGCATATTCTCTAATCTACACATTCTAAAGAAATTACATTGTATTATACATATATACACATATATTATAATATATGAAAATTGTAATACATGTTTTTCTTACTTTTAGCTGCAGAAGAATAATTAAAATTCTATCTTTGTTTTGTTGTGAATTTCAACTCAACTTCCAGTAAGGAAATAGCAAATTTAGTGAAGTACATGATACAATTTCACATTCATTCAAAGAGAGACTGTAACCTCTCATTAATCCCACATATTATAACATTTGGATGTTTGATGTGTCTTAAATATACCGCATTTTCATACAATTTAATGATTTAACATACATTGAAGCGACCATGTATATATGAATGGCCAACAATACTTGTCATCCGATAGAAAGTTGAGTATAAAGGTGGATTGAAATAAAAAATTAATGTAACCCTTACAAAGTGATTAATTATATAAAGGGGTTCACATAATATACTAATAAAAAAAAATCAACCTCCAGTTTGTGGGCAAGACCTAGAAGGGCTTGTTAGTTAGGAGGATTTACATACCGCACAGTAGTGGTCTTTCTGTACCTTTGTTCCACATCTGTAGCAGAACTGAGCTCGGCACCTTTAATGAATAGAAAAAGGAGAATGAATATAAAAGAAAAGTTAAGTAACGATGAAAAATGGAGGAATAATTGACCTGCAAGTGACAAAGGCGCAGCCTTGAACTTTCTCGACATAAAAAGTGCAGGTCGGGCAGCGATGCCAGTTGTTGTTCTTGGCCAACTGCCTGAGCATGAGATCCTCCCTCCCCCTCTCGTCCGCCCCCAGCTTCTGGAACTCCTCGCAGGCCACGCCGCCGTGCCACGGAACCCTGCACTGAGCGCAGAACATCCTCCGGCAGTAGGGGCACTCCGACTCCCTGACGGCCAGCCCGATGAGCATGGCGGAGCAGTCCCTGTAGGGGCAGTAGAACCTGTGGGCCCCGAGGATCACGGCCTCGCACAGGGAATCCCCCCAGCGGTCGAACACCTCCTTGGGCAGGATCCGCTGGCAGAGCTGCGGCTCCAGGGCGCCGGGGCACCCGCTCACCGGGCACCCCACCTGCAGCTTCGACGCCACGTACTTGTTCATGCATTCCTCGCAGTAGGCGTGAGAGCATCCCTTTATGCTGAACGACTCTTTTGGGGGTTTCGGCTCCACGCAGATTTCGCACATGAATACGGCTTCGGATCCGGATTGGCCTACTTCAGTCCGCCTTCGCCGGCCGAAGGGAGTGTTCTCGGGCGCGAAGCTGAGGAGGACAATGTCGTCGTCGTCGTCGGGTAAGTCGAGGTCGATGAAGACCTTTTTGGAGTAGCGGTCGACGGCGATGGGGTTAGACTTGGAGGAGCCGGAGGGTGTGAAGGTCTCGACGTCGACGATCTCGCTGACGTCGCCATGGTGCGGCGGTGATGATGGGATGAGGATGGTCATCATGGGAGATAGATATGGTTGAGCAGTTGCACGATTGATTGAGAGTTATACAAGTCTCCAAAGTCCTTCGGTCTTCCAAATTCCAAAGGTTGCTTTTGGTGCAGTAATTAATTCTAAGCTAAATCCGATCAATTTATTTCCCAAATTATGATTTATGATGCGGGCTTGAGGTGTACATAATGAATGAATGCAACTGTGGACTGAATTCCTAGGTTTAGACAGAAACTAAGGATTAAGGTTTAGATAGAGACGTTTTCAAAATCTCTCGAGAGCTTCTCTCTCTGAAAAACCCCCTCCTTCTCTGACTTCCCGTCGTCGTTGCGCGTGGTGGCTATGATGGCTTCGGCCACCAAGGCCACCGTTCGTCCTCTCTTCTCAGCCCACCCCCCCCCCCCCCCCCCCTTGTTTCCCTCTCCTCGTTTCCCTCACTGACTTTGTAAAACCCCACTTATTTCTAAAAGGATAATTTTGTGCAATCTGAAACAAGGGGATAAGAATTTGCAACAAGTAGTTTTGAAAATAAAATAAAAAAAAGAGGGAAAAGGAATTTTTGGGCTGATCTGGACATTTGGGCCAGGCTAAGCCCAACTCAGAAGCAAGCCCACGCGAACTGGCCCATAAGCACACTCAGCCCAAACCCTAGCAACAAAACCGGAGAAGACGCCGCTTCAGTGCTCATTTTTGGCACGCAAACCGAGACGCGTCTTCAACCTTCAGACGCCTCTTTCTCGAACCCTCGCCGTCGCTAACCAGAGCCGTCGTGCTCCTTCTTCTCCCTCGACCTCAAACCGTCGTCCTTCGCCTTCCTCCTCTTCTTCTACTTCCACCACGACTCAACCCAACGCCAGAAAACCTTTTCCCCTCTCTTCTCCTTCCTCTCTGACGCGAACCGAACCCTCGCCGCCGCGAATCGCCAGAGCTACCACCGTAGGAATCAGCCACGACGTGGACTACGCGGACTTCGCCCTAGAAGACCGGAGTTAGGCCAGGTCGTCAGCAGCTAGGAGACGTAGCTGTGTGATCGTCTTGAGGTAGGGAAAGTACTGAACTCCTCTTGTAAATTAATGTTTTAGTATGCCTATAGGTTAATAATAACCGGAAAGGTCCTAGTTTGCATATAGGATGTGAATAACTAGCATAATCGCTTTTCAATTACAATAATAGTCGGACGTGTCTAGTATGCATGTAGGATGTGATTCACCAGTGTAACTCGCTTTCAATACTTGGGAAATTGTCGTGCTGGTAGAAAGGCCGTGATGAGCCTTAGGATTGTTTGTGGTTGCTTCACATGCCTAGCTTGCTTAGTCTTAGGTTAAATTAAGAGTCTAACTAACTAGATAATTGTGATGTTGTGATCTGAATGCTTGAATGGTTGATTGGATGAATGCTTACATGATTGCTTGAATGAATGTTTGAGTGTGAATTGATTGTACCGAAGGGTATGATCGGGTGAGTGATAGACCGATGGAATGTGGTTGGTAAGTATGTCGGTAAGTGTGATTGTTAATCTGATTTTCTGTGGCGTGTTGCGGTAAGATTGTGAGTTACTAAGTTTTGGTTGCACTAAGTGGGGTTGTATTCCGGTATGGCACCCACACTGCGGTGTGGGGTAGTGCCTGTAAGGTACCTACACCGAGGGAGTATACCGGTGTGGGGTAGTACCTAAGCCGATGACTTGTGGTCCGGTATGGTACCTACACCGAGGAGGTAATCCGGTGTGGGGTAGTATCATAGCCGAGAGATTGTTTACCCTGCGGGGATGGTTACTTGTTGCTTCACCTCGGGTGTGTGCGTCTTGCGGGAGCATTCCCTGTAGGTTATTCTATTTTGCCCCGATGACCTATGGTCCTTTGGGGGCATTTCTGGGAATCCCGATGCTATGTGTCCCTTCAAGGATGTTTCCCGTAGCCCCGATGTATGTGTCTCCTCTGAACCGAGGGGAAATCCGACATGACACAAGGACTATTGTGGATCGGAGTATTGTAACCGACATGACACAAGAACCAACTGTGGATCGGAGCATTGTGGTTTAGGTTGTTGGCGCGATATTTACACTCTCTCGTTTTAGTAGTTTATTAAAGATTACATCTTTTTCCCTTAATCTCCTTAAGTTACTGTTAACCCTTAAGAATGGAATATTAGTATTATCGTTCTCTCTTCCATAACATCTTATTGATTAATCGTATTAGTTGTGAATTGTGCCGTTTGTAATAAATCAGTTTATTTACCAAATTGGAGGTTACTCTTTTTATTATTTTCCCTACTGAGCGTAAGCTCACCCCATGTTGTTTTATCTATTGTTTGTACAGGCTTGCTTGGTGAGTAGTGGACTTGAGGCTCGGGAGCTTCGGAAGAGTCTGGGTGTTTGTTTTAGAGACGTCTTTCGGTCATTGTAGTGAACCTTTGTTTACGTATTTTATTTAGAGCTTGAATCTTAACTACTATTGGGAACTTGTTTCTACTGAGTTATTGATCGGAACTTAACTTGGAGGCGTATTATTGTTTAAAGTTTACTTTTTATGTCATTATTTAATTGTTAATTTAAGTCACGTCTCGAGTCCGGTCAAAATCGGATTTGGGGCGTGACAATTTGGTATCAGAGCCTGGTTGCATTTTGATAATTGTTTTCAAAACCTCGGACCATACGTCAATTAGGTGGGTAGAGTTAGGTGGTCTAAGTCGTAGTACTCAGTGACGCAAGTCGGAATTATCCGATGCGTAGAGTTGGAAAGACAAAAGTCTTATTTGTTTATGTGCTTTATTTAAGCTTTGGCTTCTTTATGTTATGCTGTCTGCTTTACTTGGCTTGTATCTTTTGCCCTATTGGTTGTATGCCACAATGATCTGTGAAGCCGACCGGTTGAGATCGGGATTGGTTTAACGAGCGAGGCTCAGGCTGGTTATGAAGTGTTAGTTGTAAAATGGTTAATTGTGTTACCACATTGGTTGGTCGTTACTTGATTGATAAACTTGAGTTGTTGACTTATTTAAGTGTTGACCGTTATTTAAAGGGTGAAGTTGGAATGTTGAACCGATTGGGTGTTAATTGAGTAAAGGGTAAAAACCCGAGTGGTACTCGCGATGCTTTACGGTGATGTGTACTTTTGATGGTTGTAGCATGCCTAGTATGCTGAATGTTGTGTGCAATTGGTTAATAAATGTCCCGATTAAGCGGATGGTTAATGGATTATATCAACGAGTCATGCCGAAATTTCTGTAAAACTGAAGTGTTTGCACTATCACGGGTTGACTCAGGGGCGCCACTGTAGTCGAGCGTGATAGGGGGATGCCAAGTGGTTACAACGAGATTCGGGGACGCCTGAATCGAGTTGTAACGACGCGAGATCGACGTGAATGTTATGATAGAAAGACAAAATGTGAGAACATATGAAAAGGGAATTAAGGCTAAATTTCGTGGAACTGTGTTGTGTTATGATTTGAACCCCGCGTGATGGGAAGATACCCGACCAAGAGGTATGTCGGTCCGGTATGCTGTTGTGTGATTTGTTTGACCCTGTGCCTCCGGTGGGAGTTGATTGAATTGCATGATTGTTGTTGTGAGACGCACAAGGGTGCGGACTTCTTTGCATATATAAGTATAACCATTGGGAAACACGTGCGAACGTCTTTATGTTTTAATCGAACTGCTTCGTACTAAACCGAGAAACTGAACATGTGTGTTATCCGTGCAGCGGATATACGATATGCCTCGTGCTTACGTGCCGAGAGGTACCAGGAGCCGCCCAGCTGGGGGCCCGAGTCAGACACGTGTTTCTGAGCAGGCGGGGGCAACAAGTGCCCAGGGTGCTGCTTTTGCAGAGCACCAGAGTTTTGAGGGTGGACCGTCGGAGTTACCACCCAGGACTTCTCCAGTCGCTGAGCCGACTCGGGCGGCCCCTCTGGAGGAGGTGGTTCGCGCAGTGCTGGCAGCGATCAGCGCCCAATAGGGGACCGCAGCACCGGCACCAGAGCCTATGCCTATTACCGCCGCAGTCACTAGTGAGAGGCCATGCCAGTTTGACAGGTACACGGCCCAGGCCCTCAGGGACTTCCGTAGACTAGGCACACCGGTCTACTCCGGGGGAGCAGACCCCGAGGCAGTTGCAGGATGGTTAGAGCGGATTACCCGCAACCTGGATACCTCTAGGGTATCCGAGGGACGTCTGAGAGTATCCTTCGCGACCTTTCAGCTAGAGGGGGAGGCGTATTATTGGTGGCAGTCTGTGCAGACCAGGGTTGGGGATGACTACCAGTTATTCAGCAGACTGTTCCTGGAACAGTTTTTCCCTCGATACGTCCGGGACGACAGGCGTCAGCAGTTCCTGGAATTGCGTCAGAGAGGGTTGACCGTCTCTGAGTATGCAGTGAGATTTATATCCTTGTCTCACTTCGCACCGGAGATGGTGCAGACTGAGGATAGTCGCTGCAGGCGATTCGAGAGCGGGCTCATTCCGTCGATCGAAGACCGGGTCATCGCTTTCAGGACCGAGGTATACTATACACTGGTGGATCAAGAACTGGCCATAGAGAGGCATCTTCGAGAGACCTCCAGGGCGCGGGACATCAGGCCGAGGCCGAGTGGCTTCCTGAGGTCATCCGAGGGACGCGATCCGAGGAGGCAGAGAGTCTCTGGATCTTTTCAGCCACAGTTCCAGTCTGGTGGCACGCGCCGAGCGGGAGCAGTAGCGTCAGTTGGACCTTCCCCGTTAGCGTAGGTGTGCCCTCTGTGCAGGCAGCAAGGTCACCTAGCCCGAGACTGCCCGAGGAGCAACGGACCTGCAGATCGACAAATTGATCGTCCACAGAGGTTCGGGGAGAGACAGCAGGTTGATGAGAGGGCATGCTATCAGTGCGGCCGACAGGGGCACCTTTCTTTCGCTTGCCCTGATCGAGTCGGAGGAGCGCCCGCGACGAGACCTCAGCAGGCGCAACCTCGCCAGGCACCTCTTGGCCGACCACGGCAGGCACATCCTCCGAGAGCTCCGCGTCAGGCGGCGGGAGCACCATCCCAGAGACACCAGCCTAGGCCTTTACAGCAAGTGGCACTTCCACCACCACCGAGAGGCGGACCCCCGACACGGCAGGGCCGAGTCTATGCAGTCATTGACGCCAGAGCTGAGAGACAGTACGCCGACCATGAGGCTACACAGGGTACGTGTTTACTTTATAATATGTGGGCATCTTTTCTATTCGATACGGGAGCATCCCATTCGTTCATATCTTCTTCTTTTGCTCATTTATTGGGATTGAGGGTGGAGTCTATGCGTAGACTGTTACGTCTTGATAGGTGGTCCTAAGCACGACACGCCGGGACTGTGAGGTCCGAGTGGCTGACTGCCCCTTTGTGGGGGGACTTACTTGTTCTGGATATGACTGCGTTTGACATGATCTTGGGGATGGACTAGCTCACGAGATACCGGGAAACGATCGATTGTTATCGACGTCAGGTGACAGTGAGGTCGGGCGGCAGAGTTATTACTTGTGCTTTGGGTAGCAGGAGCGGAGTCCTTCTATCCGCCTTGACTACGAGAGATGATACGGAGGTCGGGCAGAGTATTAGAGAGTTGCCGAGAGTGGTATGTGAGTTCCCAGAGGTCTTCCTAGAGGAGTTGTCAGGTTTACTGCCAGCACGCGAGGTGGAGTTTAGGATCGACTTGATCCCGGGTACGGCGCTGATCTCTATGGCACCGTATCGGTTTGCACCAGCCGAGTTGGTCGAGTTGAAGCGACAACTCGAGGAGCTGCAGGAGGAGAGATTTATCCGTCCGAGCGTTTCCCTGTGGGGAGCACCTGCCTTCTTCGTGAAGAAGAAGGGCGGAGCACTGAGGATGTGCATTGATTATCGGAAGTTGAACCGGGTTACGGTGAAGAACCGCTACCCGATCCCGAGGATCGATGACCTATTTGATCAGTTGAGAGGAGCGAGGTGCTTCTCATGGATTGATCTTCGATCAGGGTACTACCAGTTGAGGGTTCGGGATGAGGACGTGGAGAAGACCGCGTTTAGGACTCGTTATGGACACTATGAGTTCTTGGTGATGCCGTTCGGGTTGACGAACGCACCTGCAACGTTCATGGATCTGATGAACGGGATATTCCGACCCTACCTAGATCAGTTTGTCGTAGTGTTTGTTGATGACATACTGATCTATTCACCTAGTGAGGAGGCACATGAGGAGCACCTGAGGACTGTACTGACTTTGTTGCGTACTCATCAGTTGTACGACAACTTAGAGAAGTGCGAGTTCTGGCTCGCTGAGGTGAAGTTCCTCGGACATGTTGTGTCCCGAGAGGGTATCTTGGTCAATCCGTCGAAGATCGACGCAGTTTCGAAGTGGGCACGGCCCAAGAGTGTGTTTGAGATCCGTAGCTTCCTGGGACTGGTAGGGTATTACCGACGGTTCATCCGGGACTTTTCACGTCTAGCAGCACCGATGACCGCCTTGACCCGCAAGGGGGTTGAGTTCCTATGGACTGAGGAGTGTGAGCGTTCCTCCATAGAGCTGAAGGCTCGCTTGACCACCGTGCCCGTGTTGATAGTACCGGGGCGCGGGGTAGGATATGATGTGTACTGCGACGCTTCTGGCGAGGGACTGGGATGTGTGTTGATGCAGTCCGGGAAGGTAGTTGCCAATGGCTCGAGACAGTTGAAGATACATGAGCGCAACTACCCGACCCATGACCTTGAGTTGGCCGCAGTGGTCTTTGCTCTGAAGAGCTGGAGACATTATTTGTATGGTGAGCGGTTCCGTTTGTTTTCAGATCACAAGAGCCTCAAGTATATCTTCTCCCAGCGTGATCTGAACATGCGCCAGAGCCGATGGATGGAGTTGTTGGAGGAGTACGACTTCGAGCTACTTTATCACCCGGGCAAGGTGAACGTTGTCGCTGATGCCCTGAGTAAGAAGTCGACTCACAGTGTGGCTAGTATTGCAGTCCGGGAGTGGGACATGATGGAGGAGCTGAGCTTGTTTCGACTCGAGCTTGATGAGATCACTGATGGCGTGGCCATGTGTTCGTTGGTGGTGTAGCCCACGCTTATTGCCCGGGTGCTGGAGGCACAAGCTGGGGATGCTGAGACAGCAGTGATCCGAGAGAGGATGATCAGTGATACTGACACCGAGGGCTGGGAGCAGAGTGCCAATCAGGGTCTACGTTACCGGGGACGGCTGTTTGTGCCGCAGGCTTATAGGGACATCGTGTTGAGAGAGTGTCATCACTCCCGTCTTGCGGTGCATCCAGGTGGCACCAAGATGTATCGGACATCCGACGATAGTTCTGGTGGAGCGGGATGCGTAGAACAGTCGCAGAGTTCGTTTCTAGATGCCTCACTTGTCAGCAAGTGAAGGTCGAGCATCAGCGTCCCGCCGGGTTGCTATAGCTGTTACCGATTGTAGAGTGGAAGTGGGAGCACATCACGATGGGTTTCGTGAGTGGCTTGCCGAAGTCGCCGAGAGGTCACGACGCAGTTTGGGTGGTGGTCGACCGACTGACCAAGTCGGCACACTTTTTAGCCATGAGGATGACAGATTCAGTGGATACTTTGAGCCGATTATATGTTCGAGAGATCATCCGTCTTCACGGAGTGCCAGTGTCGATTATGTCCGATCGGGATCCACGTTTCGCCTCCAGAATTTGGGTGAGCCTACAGAAGGAGTTAGGGACCGAGGTCTTGCTTAGTACAGCTTATCATCCACAGACCGACGGTCAGTCAGAGCGCACTATCCAGATATTAGAGGACATGCTACGAGCCTGTGTGATGGACTTTCGGGGGTCATGGGAGGACCACCTACCCTTAGCAGAGTTTTCCTACAACAACAGCTTCCAGGCCAGTATTGGGATGACACCTTTTGAGGCGTTGTATGGTAGGTCGTGCAAATCGCCTGTGTGTTGGGCATAGGTAAGGGACCGGAGCCTACTTGGTCCAGAGATGGTACGGGAGACGACCGAGAAGGTCACATTGATTCGGGATCGGTTGAAGACCGCACAGAGCCGCCAGAAGAACTATGCAGATAGACGTCGCAGACCGCTTGAGTTCTCGGTTGGTGATCATGTATTTCTGAGGGTAAGCCCGAAGAAGGGCCTACTGCGGTTCAACCGCGGCGGAGGAAAGTTTTCCCCGCGGTTCATCGGACCCTTTGAGATCTTGGGCAGAGTTGGAGTCGTAGCTTACCGTCTAGCATTGCCACCGCAACTTGGGAACGTGCATAACGTTTTCCACGTTTCCCAACTGCGGATGTACACCGCGGATCCCTCTCATGTTATCGAGTGGACGAACATCGAGGTAGCTGATGATGTCTCGTATGAGGAGCAGCCCGTCAGGATTGTGGATACGGGAGAGAAGGTCTTTCGTAACACGACTATTCCGCTAGTTCGAGTGCAGTGGAAGCACCAGGGAGCTGAGTCGACTTGGGAGCGCGAGGACGAGATCCGGGAGAAGTACCCCCACTTGTTCGACCCTTGAGGTACGTCTGTTATAAATTTCGAGGACGAAATTCTTTTAAGGGGGTATACTGTAAAACCCCACTTATTTCTAAATGGGTAATTTTGTGCAATCTAAAACGAGGGGGTAAGAATTTGCAACAAGTAGTTTTGAAAAGAAAATTAAAAAAAAAGAAGGAAAGGAATTTTTGGGCTGATCTGGACATTTGGGCCAGGCTGAGCCCAACTCAGAAGCAAGCCCACGCGAACTGGCCCATAAGCACACTCAGCCCAAACCCTAGCAACAAAACCGGAGAAGACGCCGCTTCAGTGCTCATTTTTGGCACGCAAACCGAGACGCGTCTTCAACCTTCAAACGCCTCTCTCTCGAACCCTCGTCGTCGCTAACCAGAGCCGTCGTGCTCCTTCTTCTCCCTCGACCTCAAACCGTCGTCCTTCGCCTTCCTCCTCTTCTTCTACTTCCACCACGACTCAACCCAACGCCAGAAAACCTTTCCCCCTCTCTTCTCCTTCCTCTCTGACGCGAACCGAACCCTCGCCGTCGCGAATCGCCAGAGCTACCACCGTAGGAATCAGCCACGACGTGGACTTCGCGGACTTCGCCCTAAAAGACCGGAGTTAGGCCAGGTCGTCAGCAGCTAGGAGACGTAGCTGTGTGATCGTCTTGAGGTAGGGAAAGTACTAAACTCCTCTTGTAAATTAATGCTTTAGTATGCCTATAGGCTAATAATAACCGGAAAGGTCCTAGTTTGCATATAGGATGTGAATAACTAGCATAATCGCTTTTCAATTACAATAATAACCGGACGTGTCTAGTATGCATGTAGGATGTGATTCACTAGTGTAACTCGCTTTCAATACTTGGGAAATTGTCGTGCTGGTAGAAAAGCCGTGATGAGCCTTAGGATTGTTTGTGGTTGCTTCACATGCCTAGCTTGCTTAGTCTTAGGTTAAATTAAGAGTCTAACTAACTAGATAATTGTGATGCTGTGATCTGAATGCTTGAATGGTTGATTGGATGAATGCTTACATGATTGCTTGAATGAATGTTTGAGTGTGAATTGATTGTGCCGAAGGGTATGATCGGGTGAGTGATGGACCGATGGAATGTGGTTGGTAAGTATGTCGGTAAGTGTGATTGTTAATCTGATTTTCTGTGGCGTGTTGCGGTAAGATTGTGAGTTACTAAGTTTTGGTTGCACTAAGTGGGGTTGTATTCCGGTATGGCACCCACACTGCGGTGTGGGGTAGTGCCTGTAAGGTACCTACACCGAGGGAGTATACCGGTGTGGGGTAGTACCTAAGCCGATGACTTGTGGTCCGGTATGGTACCTACACCGAGGAGGTAATCCGGTGTGGGGTAGTATCATAGCCGAGAGATTGTTTACCCTGCGGGGATGGTTACTTGTTGCTTCACCTCGGGTGTGTGCGTCTTGCGGGAGCATTCCCTGTAGGTTATTCTATTTTGCCCCGATGACCTATGGTCCTTTGGGGGCATTTCTGGGAATCCCGATGCTATGTGTCCCTTCAAGGATGTTTCCCGTAGCCCCGATGTATGTGTCTCCTCTGAACCGAGGGGAAATCCGACATGACACAAGGACTATTGTGGATCGGAGTATTGTAACCGACATGACACAAGAACCAACTGTGGATCGGAGCATTGTGGTTTAGGTTGTTGGCGCGATATTTACACTCTCTCGTTTTAGTAGTTTATTAAAGATTACATCTTTTTCCCTTAATCTCCTTAAGTTACTGTTAACCCTTAAGAATGGAATATTAGTATTATCGTTCTCTCTTCCATAACATCTTATTGATTAATCGTATTAGTTGTGAATTGTGCCGTTTGTAATAAATCAGTTTATTTACCAAATTGGAGGTTACTCTTTTTATTATTTTCCCTACTGAGCGTAAGCTCACCCCATGTTGTTTTATCTATTGTTTGTACAGGCTTGCTTGGTGAGTAGTGGACTTGAGGCTCGGGAGCTTCGGAAGAGTCTGGGTGTTTGTTTTAGAGACGTCTTTCGGTCATTGTAGTGAACCTTTGTTTACGTATTTTATTTAGAGCTTGAATCTTAACTACTATTGGGAACTTGTTTCTACTGAGTTATTGATCGGAACTTAACTTGGAGGCGTATTATTGTTTAAAGTTTACTTTTTATGTCATTATTTAATTGTTAATTTAAGTCACGTCTCGAGTCCGGTCAAAATCGGATTTGGGGCGTGACAATTTGGTATCAGAGCCTGGTTGCATTTTGATAATTGTTTTCAAAACCTCGGACCATACGTCAATTAGGTGGGTAGAGTTAGGTGGTCTAAGTCGTAGTACTCAGTGACGCAAGTCGGAATTATCCGATGCGTAGAGTTGGAAAGACAAAAGTCTTATTTGTTTATGTGCTTTATTTAAGCTTTGGCTTCTTTATGTTATGCTGTCTGCTTTACTTGGCTTGTATCTTTTGCCCTATTGGTTGTATGCCACAATGATCTGTGAAGCCGACCGGTTGAGATCGGGATTGGTTTAACGAGCGAGGCTCAGGCTGGTTATGAAGTGTTAGTTGTAAAATGGTTAATTGTGTTACCACATTGGTTGGTCGTTACTTGATTGATAAACTTGAGTTGTTGACTTATTTAAGTGTTGACCGTTATTTAAAGGGTGAAGTTGGAATGTTGAACCGATTGGGTGTTAATTGAGTAAAGGGTAAAAACCCGAGTGGTACTCGCGATGCTTTACGGTGATGTGTACTTTTGATGGTTGTAGCATGCCTAGTATGCTGAATGTTGTGTGCAATTGGTTAATAAATGTCCCGATTAAGCGGATGGTTAATGGATTATATCAACGAGTCATGCCGAAATTTCTGTAAAACTGAAGTGTTTGCACTATCACGGGTTGACTCAGGGGCGCCACTGTAGTCGAGCGTGATAGGGGGATGCCAAGTGGTTACAACGAGATTCGGGGACGCCTGAATCGAGTTGTAACGACGCGAGATCGACGTGAATGTTATGATAGAAAGACAAAATGTGAGAACATATGAAAAGGGAATTAAGGCTAAATTTCGTGGAACTGTGTTGTGTTATGATTTGAACCCCGCGTGATGGGAAGATACCCGACCAAGAGGTATGTCGGTCCGGTATGCTGTTGTGTGATTTGTTTGACCCTGTGCCTCCGGTGGGAGTTGATTGAATTGCATGATTGTTGTTGTGAGACGCACAAGGGTGCGGACTTCTTTGCATATATAAGTATAACCATTGGGAAACACGTGCGAACGTCTTTATGTTTTAATCGAACTGCTTCGTACTAAACCGAGAAACTGAACATGTGTGTTATCCGTGCAGCGGATATACGATATGCCTCGTGCTTACGTGCCGAGAGGTACCAGGAGCCGCCCAGCTGGGGGCCCGAGTCAGACACGTGTTTCTGAGCAGGCGGGGGCAACAAGTGCCCAGGGTGCTGCTTTTGCAGAGCACCAGAGTTTTGAGGGTGGACCGTCGGAGTTACCACCCAGGACTTCTCCAGTCGCTGAGCCGACTCGGGCGGCCCCTCTGGAGGAGGTGGTTCGCGCAGTGCTGGCAGCGATCAGCGCCCAATAGGGGACCGCAGCACCGGCACCAGAGCCTATGCCTATTACCGCCGCAGTCACTAGTGAGAGGCCATGCCAGTTTGACAGGTACACGGCCCAGGCCCTCAGGGACTTGAGGCTCGGGAGCTTCGGAAGAGTCTGGGTGTTTGTTTTAGAGACGTCTTTCGGTCATTGTAGTGAACCTTTGTTTACGTATTTTATTTAGAGCTTGAATCTTAACTACTATTGGGAACTTGTTTCTACTGAGTTATTGATCGGAACTTAACTTGGAGGCGTATTATTGTTTAAAGTTTACTTTTTCTTTCATTATTTAATTGTTAATTTAAGTCACGTCTCGAGTCCGGTCAAAACGGATTTGGGGCGTGACAGACTTCCTTTACTTCCTCTTGTCTATTGCCACCGCCTCTTTCCTTCAGATCTGGTCCTTAGGACGACATATCTACTCTTCTCGGTCTTGGTTAGGCTTGGATCTGTTCTCTTCACTCATGTTTTAGGTCTTACAAGATTGTAAGAGTTGGGGGTGTGGTTTTGGTCGGATTTGTGAGGGTTCTGTTTGTTGCTCGTGTTGGGAAAGGGAATCTGAGTTTCTCCTTCGAGCTCATGGGTTCTTTCGTTCCCAGATCCGATATGGTTTCTTAGGCTCTGGGGCGGCGGTTAAGCTTCCCTCTCTTTCCTTTTTTTTTCTCTTCTGTATTGTGCCTTCGTGCTTTCTCCTACCCTCTCTATCGAAGGAGGGTCTAGGAGAGACCGGAGCTCACTCTCCCGTCTTGGTCCTCGACAGGTGTTGGCCGTTGAGGGACTACCTCTGGTAGTTGAGAGCAGTGTACAGTTGAGAGCTTGGGTGGGACTTTGAAGCTCGCCGCGTCTCCTTTCTCTCATGGCATTTTCTTTGGTCAGCTTGCTCGGATCCGGGACTTCCCTTCTCATCCTTCTCCGACGGTGATTTGGGGTTTTGGAGACGACTCTCCCTTTGGGTCTTCTATCGGTGCTGGCCGGTTGAGGGGCTTCCTTTTGGTTGCTGAGAGCAGTGTATGGTGATCTCGTTACGTCTTGGTGAGTCCCTATTTTCCTCTGATTTGGCCGGTTCGTGGGTCTTGGTGGTGGGATGTAGTTGGTCAGTTCTCTTCTACCACATCCTCGGGTCTTTTGGCTGCTGTGGTGCACCTGCTTCGTCTCTCAGTTTGCTCCATTTGGTGGTCCGGTGGTAGATCCGTGTTGTCCGGCCGGTGATGGTCGGATTGGTTCGGGGAAGACTCTTCGAGAAGTTCAGGCTCTTCCTCATCTGTCGAGGCGCGTGGGTGGCTCGGGGCTCGAGGTCGTCACTTTCCTTGTTTTTTTAGGGATTCTGCTTTAAATTTTGGGCCTTCTAATTGTTGTATTGCTTTAATTTCTTCTTTTGAAGGCCCAATTCTACTTGTACTGTTACAGTTTATGCCCTTGTTTGGCTGGTTGTCCCTTGTTGGGCTTAGTTTGGGTTCTTGCCCCTTGTTGGGTTTAGTTTGGTTATGTTTGGTTGGTCACCCCTTGTTGGGTACTGTTTGGTTCTGTTACTTGAGGTGAACTTTGTTTCCCTTGGTCGCTATCTTTACTTCAAAGATGCGAACCCTTCAATAAAACCTTTGCTGATAAAAAAAATGGTTTAAGGTTTAGTAATCAGGTATAAACCCAGGATGATAAGTAAAATCAAGACAAAAAAACTAGCAAAAGATTTGATAATTTTAGTTTTGTTTGCTAAAACTTGTCTCTCTCTCTTTCTTAAAATAAACAAGTGCTAGCCTCTCTTCCCCCCTCTCTTCAACCCTAGCCGCCGTCCTTTAGAGCTCTCTGTTTCCTACCGGCGACGCCATGGTCTCCAGCCATGGATGTCGCCGGTAGGTCCTCTTGATCTTCTGTTCCGTTTTCTCCTAACTTCAACCCCCCGTACCCCCCTTTTCCCCCTCTCCTCTCAAGGTCGGGCCGGCGCCGGATTCTCGTGTTTCGGTGCTTGTGTCTGTCTCCGACTGATGCTGTTTTGGTGCCAACGGACTCGCAAGGTGGGTCTGAGCGTTGGTGGGCAGCTCCGGCGACTCGTCACGCTGCAGATCCGGCCTGAACGGTTACCTTTAGCGGGGATCTAGAGTACGCATTTTCTGGATTCCTCGGGTCAAGGTCCATTGTCAGACAGTGGCGACTCTGATTCGGCTAGGTTTTTTTTTCCTTTCGTTTTTTACAGCTTTTTAATAACTGCACTTGGTGCAGATTGGGTGTGCACTAGTTGCACGTTTGGTGTGCACTTGTTGCACAGTTTGGTGTGCCCGTTATGTGGCACGGTTTTGGTGTGCACGTTGTTGCACTTTTGACGTGCACGTGTTTGCACGTTCTAGGGCGTCCTATGTGCGTTCTAGTAGGGATTTTCGGTAATATTATATTATAGGCTTGTTAGTTCGGAGTCTGTAATTTTATCGTTTGCTTGTGCGCTTTCATCAGATTGTACGTATGTCACTTTGATTGATATATAAAATTGATGCCTCCCGTTTTTCGTCAAAAAAAAATAAACAAGTGCTAACTGTAGAACAATAAAAAAAAAATAAGGCAAGTCAAATGCTGAAGGTGAAGGTATTCCACTTATCTTATGGTCATATAATTTCAAAACAGAAACAAATCTGAATCCATTTCTTATGGTAATCATAATCTCGAAAACAGAAACAAATCTAAATCAAATACAACTTCTAGATTAATTACAAGTGTATAATGAGAAGGAATACAAGCATTTTTTTTCTAATGGTAATGTACAAATAATATAAAAACATTTTTTTAACGAAAGATGCAATTTTATTAAACTCCAAAATCAACTACAATCGAGTGCGTCAAGATTAATAGTCTTTGACCACTAAACAAGAACAGACATAAAACATAAAAGTTCGTAGTTCTTTTAATAATATAACTGTTATGAACGGTATTGAGACGCCACATAGGCAGTATGAAGGGAAGGTGGGGGTTGGAAAACGAAACTGGAAGTCCTGCTCAAAGTAGTGTCTACACGTTGTATCTGGAGGGAAAAGCGACCAAACTTGAACTCCATCAGTTGTAGGAGGCAAGGCTTCAACCAGGGACCCCTCCCAGAGTCAGTGCTTGAAGCCAGAGGATCCTAACGTTCCTCTTGGCGAGGCTGCTTACTAGCCCTCGCCTAATAATCCTGGGGTTCACTAGCAGACCCCCTCTTCACTCCTCCAATGCCAACTCTAGCTCCAGTTTTATCTCTCAGCCCCAGTAGACCCGAAACTTCAGTTTCCTTACTACTAGAGAGCTCGCCGACCACCAAAAAATTTCAGCCTGGATGTTGACTCGAGAATTTGTACCCTTAGGTACAATACTCGAGGATACAATCGGGCCCCTTCCCCTAGGCAAGACGTTCTTAGGTACAGGACTCGGGGATATAGACCCTGCTCTTAAAGGTGAGCTCTGAGGCCCATAATTCCCTCAATCGGTTGCATATGGCTTAATCTTCCGATCCTTCTATAACTCCAAAATAGAGGAGTCAAACCGTGGGGTGCCCACCATCCCCCGATCACACTCCTAGATGACATGGTCGATCAACCCACATTGAAAACAGAAGGAATTCAACTTTGTATATGTGAGGGAGACACGGACCTGTTTCGGAAATTTCCTGAACCTCAGCAACATATGACAGCGTAGGGGGCGCTCCACGAGATGCAAGAATCTCACTTTCACTGATCCTCCCCAGTAAAGGCCTCATTGGTTACATAGGACAGCGACACAAAGACCAAGTGTTGAGCGGCCTGAGCCAATTATTTCCCTCGTCGTTAAGGTCCTTATCAATGGAGGGAGGTCGTGGGCGTGAACCCAAAGCTGTAGTCGATCTAGAACCGATGGTTCCCTAGCCATCGGGTCCAAATCGTCGAGGAGTAGTGGACGTCCATCGAAACACCAGGACTCATTGCCCTAGACCCAAGCCCCGGAACTATGTCCTTGATCACCAACCTCCACGGATCTTCCTTATGTTATCGTGATTATCCGGTGTATAACCTCTTTCCGGGGAGGCTTCGAATACCAAAGCTTTCCCATCATGGAAAACTGTTAGCATCCAACTATCGACGGGCTCATCGGGGTGTATGGTACCAAGACCTCCAACTCTTCCTTCTCCTCTAACGAACACTAGGAGAAGACGTCTTGAAGACTGGCCAAGTTAGCCTCAAGAGAGGTTGGCGGTACCACTACCCTCGAAGCAGGATCAACTTCTCGTGGCTTGGGCACCCGGCGCTGTCGTACCATACCTGAAGGTGGTGTAAGAAAAGACGGGATCACAGAGACTCACGCCGAATTAGAGACCAAAACCTCGTCGATAAGCGCCTTTAATTCCTCTCTCCCGAATTCGATCATGGGTGCTTTCCCACGAAAAGGGTCCCGACACAGTAAACCCGGCGAGATGTCGCTGAGAGCGATGGATAGTGGCAGGAAAATACTGAGTCCAATGGGTGGTGGTGGAGCTGCAACGAGAGCCACGACTGGTGGCTTTCTTGCAAAAGAAGCAACTGATGGGTTTTTGACCGGACAACCTCTCTATGGGTTCACGATTGGGGTGGAGAACCCTGGAGAGAAAGCAACGATAGTCATAGATGGTGGTGGTATATCAGTGGAGGTGGAGAAGGGAGGAGAGGTGGAGAAGTTTTACCGGCTAGGGTTTGCTTCAGCTTCCTTCTTCTTCAAGTCTTTAATGGAGACTCAATCTCAGAGGAGGGACGAGGGGGAGGAACAAATGTCGATAACTGCATGATCGCAGGCGGCGATGGGACAAGACCTGTAGATCAGACGAACTTGTCGGCGGTGGTGCTATGGAGAGAAGGCTCCATAAATATCTTAGGGTTATGGTTTCTTCGGGAGAAGTTCTCGAATATGCGAGAGAGTTTTTTCTAGAGACAAAAACATATTAATTATATAAAAACATTAATATAACCATCTCAAGTATAAATTTTTTTTTGAGGGCAAAATATTAAAAAATAAAAATAAACCCCCACGATGATAGGTAAAATCAAGAGAAAAAAAACTAAGTAACCACTAATCTAAATTAGAGTAGATAAAGAATTATATGTGGGGATGGCTCTACTAGGGTTTGTAGCAAGTCGTTTCCCTCTCTTCCTCTAGCATATGGAATTCTACTTCGTTGTCGTGTGCAGTCTCTATCTCCGAGCCTCGTCCCGTCCACCACCTAAACTAGTGCAGTAGTTCCCTCCATCTTCCTGCTGTCTCCACTGATCTGTTATCCCACAACCGCAAGCAATCGAGCCCAACTACTTCCTCTTACGCCCCCGCCACCCTCTTCCACCATATATCACGACGGTCCACCCCCACTTCATCCTCTATTGTCAACGCCGTCACCACTACCGCCGCCGCCTCCTCCGCTACCACTAGAGCCCCGTCATCGTCATCTCCTCCGCTACCACCAGAGTCACCACCACCTCTGCTCTTTCCACCAGAACCTTTGTCGTCACCATCGTCTCAATTGCCACCAACGCCTCCATCACAGGCCCGTCTACTACCTGTGCTGCCTCCACCTCCTATGGTGCCTCCGTCGTGAACCTGCCTACTACCTCGCTAGTATTCATATACACCGCCTGCGTTTCATCCTGCCCCCCCCCCCTCCCCTCCCCTCATCACTCTGTGCAAGGATGCGCCATTCCCATCCGCTGGATCAGACCCTTCCACCAGTGCACCAACTATGTACATTAGACCGAGATTCTAACACCCCGAGGTGTGAGTGGGGACGCACACCTTACCCTACCGAGGTTAGTGCAAATCCGACATATTGGTTCCCCTGTTTCTTGGCATTCTCTCTGGATGCTCACTATCCATTCAATCGCCCCATATCAAATACCCTGCACATTTTCAGATCGAGGCAAGAACCTCATGGCACTCACATCTGTCACTGCTATCGGAGTCAACTAGAACCATCCAGGGTGTCTTTAAGGAGGCACACCCCGGCCCTTACGAATCAGAGCCCCTCTGATTCTCGATCTCCTCCTTTCCCTAGCATGTCGAAACTTACTCTGAAGTATTGATCACGAACACTACACTATCAACGTTTCAAAATGACAAATGCACTACCTTAAGTATTGGTCACGCAATTCTGTTAGTAAAATCAGACGAGATATTCCATTTCGTTAGTCATATGACCTCGTGTGTTAATGGATGTTAAAATGGCGATTTTACTAAGAGGTCAAATAAGTAAGGACAAAATCGTCATTTTACCATCCATTAAATGACACGTGAGGTCATAAGACTAACACAATGTAATATTTTGTTCATGTTTACTGACAAAATTGCATAACCAATACTCCAACACTTAAGGTAGTATATTTGTTTTGAATGTGCATGACCAATAATTAAGTGTAAATTTCAATATTTAACCCTAAAAAATAGAACAATTATTATGTATCAAAAGCAAACATTATACATGGGCTATATAAAGAAACTATTTGCTACTTGGCTAAATATACCTATGTTGGTACGCAAATCACATCTTATAAACTCCCTGGTTATCATATTCATGCCATAATGATGTTAAAAGAGATAAATAATATTTGCTGTATATACAAATCCATCACAATAAACTGATTTAACCTTTCAAATTCCATTCCTTAATATCCCCTTTGTACAGATTAAACATAAAACAATCCACAAATTTCTCATCCTATCTACTTAAAGATGAGAAATTTACCCATATACCAACAAGTTGTAAATATTATTCACATGCAGCAATAAGGATAGGAGCTGAATCTAGTACTGCAGATTGGAGAATAGGTCTCTCAGAGCAGCATATAAGGGTTCTGCAGCCTTTGGCCTCTCCACCTTGTCCAGTAAAATATTGGCTGTGGTGAGATATGGGTCCCCATAGAAGCGTAGATTGGTGTCCATCCTTGTTGCTACAAGGTTCCCTTCAAGTGACACTCCCACAAATGCACCTGTTATCATGTGCACCAACACAATCACTCAGCTATGTTCCATATGCAACATATGTCCATTGAAATCTATATTCAATCATAACCTACTAAATTTATATCCCCCACATACTATTCCAAGTACCTTGAGGACACCAATACATATTGTATAAGATAAAAAAATGTGTTAGTTGCATTCTCAATTACAAGAGTCTATTCGGACGCCAGTTAAGAATAATTAAGCCCAAACAAGAGATGCTTCAATTGGCAAATAAACTGTTTGGAAGTTGTATACACAAGATTTGTGAATCACTCAGGCTCGGATCTTTAACACTACAACACTTCTGTACAAAATTAAAACAATGCTTGACCATGGTCAATAATGCATAATTTCTAAGTATTATGTAGCATTCTTCTCTAAAGCAAACAGACGAGACTGTTTGGTTCCAATACTCATGCATGACATCCAAGTTTATGATATAAAACCCCACAGGTTTAATGAAAAGGAATATAAGATATAATACCTTTGCTACAACTATAAGTATAGCACATTCCAGAACCTTTGTCTCCAGCTCGAAGATCTGCTTCAAGTACTCTCCCAACAGGTCCTGCTGCAGCACTGCAACCAGCACCAAGAGAAAAATGCATGCGACTGCAGAAGGTCTTCACAGCTTTTGAGTCATGGAGAACAATTATGAAGTCCATAAGTTCACCCCCAATCTTCAGATCCAACAGCAAAAATGAAAATTGTAAACACCAAACTTCAGAAATTCACATTTACACAAAAGGAATAAAATCATTCTTCAAAAGAAACAAAAGGAAGAAACTTATATGACACAAACATGCTACATATCTGTGTCAAAGTTAGCACGACAGAAATGCCCATCGTAAAGAACATATTACCCTGCAATAATATGTTTACCTGAGCACCCCATCCTAAACCAACTGACATAATAGCTGATGGTGCAGACCATGACCCATCAGACCTTCGAGCAACGACCAAACCAGTGCCAATTTTGTATGCAACTACCACACCAGCTTTGGCAACTGTTATGATTGCCAGGCCTTTGGCTCCTTTCAAGATGGAGGAAGGTATGGACCTCTCAGGATTCAACCTAGCAACCTGCCATTTCAATAACTATGACGTATAAGTTTCACAAAATAACTGAACTGAAATGACTTAAAAATGAGGCACAAACAATGCAATGAAAATCAGTATTAAGAGTGCCAAACACCATTTAAGATTATCAAGCACATAAAAGTTCAAAAATGTAACTTTTTTCTAGGGTAGTAGAATCATACTTGGCAGTAATTTCTCAACGTATTGGAAGCTTTGTATATTTCATGTTCCATGGACATACCAACTGGAAGATTCAACCACCCCCTCATACTTGTCCAATCCGTCACATCGTGCTTCGCTACTTGCACAGCATTGCTAATGGAATTAACAAGAACAGCCTGTAAGGGGTCGAGTCTATCATAACAGGCATCACATACCCTCTGTGGATTTCTTTCCCTAAACTTGACAGGTAAGAGGCACCTCCCCTTGCTACATGCCCGGCAGAATATCCCTCCACAAAACCGGCAATGGTGTCTACCACGAGTAATGGCAGTGAAAGGAGCCTTACACTGCATACATCCTCTACTAGAACTATCAGGAAGCCACTCTGGGGGTTCAGTCTCCAATACATCTTTGTAATGAATATAATTTATCTTGCTGGGCTCCAGAAGAGGCGGTGCACTAGGCATGTAAACAGAGGAGTGCAAATAGGTGTCCCCATTCTTTTCAGATCCAAGGAATTCAACATCTGAACTGGGAAGTTGCTGATCTGCAGAAACACTTGGAGCCTTGTTCTGTCCACTCAAAATGGCAAATATCCCACTGACAACATTTTTCAAGTTAACTTCCGGAGGTGCATCTCGTTGCACAGGATTGGAAGCTTCATCACTCGAATCATAATCATCGTCAACAAAGTTATCGTGTTCGTACAAAAACTGATCTGGGTATCCTTGTTTGAATGCATTTGAGCCTAAGTGGGAAGTGCTATTGACTTGTGGATCAGTCCATACAGAATCAGCAAAATCATCTTCATAACGAAAATTCCCGTCATCCTTTTCATCTTTGGAAAGAGAAGGATATGAAATCCTTCTGTTGAAGTTGTCCATGATTTCAACCTTATGCTGTCAACATTCTGAAGTTTGTTAAGCTACAAGTGGAATAAATATCAACCATCAGATCCCCAAACGACAGAAACCAATAACATACAAGTTCGCAAGCACCAGTAATTGCAAATACACTTTCTCAGTTGTAAAACAAAAACATCATAGACAGAAAACTGTAAGCACAATTAAGGACGAAAAAACAGTGAACAAAACTAAATTAAGGTTACACAACCCTTGAATCTTCATCCCCCCCAAAAGAGCTGTTTTCATTGTCCCAGAGCTTAAAACACGCCCAATTGAATTACAACATATGCATATATAGACAGTAGACCAAATATTTTGCAACCACAAATAGAAATCAATCGACAGATACCCAAGAGGAAGTTGCAGATTGAGTTTAGGGTTTCCAATTATGTCTTCTCCTAGGGGTACCTGGTCTCAACGGAATCTAAATTAAAATTAAAACCGATCCAACATAGATGAAGAAGAAAGAACCTTGCCTTTTTTTTCTCTGCAGAGACTAATTCGATTGCCGATGAGGTTTCTGGTTTTCTGGGAGCTCAAGTTACGTTACGTGGGAAGAAGACGAAGGGCAATAGAAGACCAGATAAAGCTGCAAGGTGACGTGGGGATGCGATAATTAAAAGAAAATTAAATACTTGGGTTCCGTAGACGAAAAATGAGTCAGTCTATTGTAATGGGCCTGGGCCACAGTAGTATTGCAGGCCTATATGTCGATGAACGCAAAGCTGCAAATTAAGCTATAAAGGTCCACTGACTCTCACTCACGTGTTGTTTCTTGTAGAAATCGGACAATATCAAAGCAAAGCTAAGCTGTTGGGGTTGAGCTCTAATATGGCAACAACAACAACAAGGTTAGATTGTTCCGTAATGAACTTGATAGTCATAATCATAGCTGTGGTGTTGGTTTCGGTTAGTTGTGGTTGTGGTGCCCAACCGTTACCATTGTTTATTTTTGGTGACTCCACGGTGGATCCCGGCAACAATAACTATATCACCACGGTCCCCGAGAACCGCGCTGATTATCTCCCTTACGGCCAAAACACCTCCGGAGGACGACCAACGGGACGTTTCTCTAACGGTCGAATTCTAGTAGATTTTATAGGTCCGTTTTTAACCAACTATTTACTTTTAATTTCAAACTTTAGTATATGTGGGTTTTATTTATTGATTAGAGAGCTTATGTTTGCAGCTGAATATGCCAGCTTGCCCTTAATTCCTCCCTTCTTACAGCCCTCCGTCGACTACTTAAATGGAGTCAATTTTGCCTCTGCCGGGGCTGGGATTTTGCCTCATACCAATCAGGACTTGGTCAGCTTTACTTCAATTTACACTCTTGACATCTTTGTTTCTTTTGTATATTTTATTTGATTCTAGGGAATATTCCCTCACATATGTAGTTTTAATAACTTGTGTCCTTCAAGAAAAAAAATACATATAACTTGTACCCTTTAACTTTTATGACCTTGTGCCGTCAACAAAAGTTACATTTTCGATTCAAAAAATTTAAATACCACTTTTACCCTTATAATAAAATGGACTTTATTTCTGTTGGTTCTTTCTCCCTCTTCCCCCTAGGCGGTCGATCTGCCAACGCAGTTGAAATATTTTGAAGAGGTGCAAGAATCATTAACACAAGAGCTAGGGAATGAACAAACGAGCAAATTGATAAGGGACGCTGTTTATTTCATCAGCATAGGAAGCAATGACTATCTGGGCGGCTATATAGGCAACCCGAAAATGCAGGAAGATTATGATCCCAAAACATACATTGGCATGGTCGTTGGGAACTTGACACAAGCTATCCAAGTAATGTTTTGCAAGACACAACATTAAGTTGCATTTGGCTTACAGATGGTTGGTTAATAATGGTTGGGCTTAGGTACTGTACGGGAAAGGGGCCAGGAAATTTGGATTCCTCAACTTGGGTCCGCTTGGTTGCCTGCCTGCCCTTAGAGCCGCCAACCCAAGAGCTAGTGAAGGTGGTTGCTTTGAGGAAGCTAATGCCCTTGCCATGGCACATAACAATGCCTTCGATTCTGTCCTAGGTAGCCTCCGACATTTGCTTGACGGCTTCCAGTACTCCAGCTCCAATTTCTACGACTGGCTCCTTGACAGAATGGACAATCCCAAGGACTACGGTATGCAAAGTCTGAGATTGTACCTCAGCATAAGGCTTCGATCATGTTTTTCATGTCTTTGTAGCGCAGGTTACAAGGAAGGGAAGAGTGCTTGCTGCGGAACAGGTCCATATGGGGGGATTTTCACATGCGGGGGCACGAAAGAGGTGACACAATACGAGCTATGCGACAATGCTGATGAGTATGTGTGGTGGGATTCTATGCACCCAACCGAGCGGATCCACGAGGCTTTGGCAAAGGGTCTCTGGGATGGACCTCTTGTCTATGCAGGCCCTTATAAGTTAGAAGCTCTCTTCCTCAACCAGCATGAGCTCACCATTGCACATCTAGTCGATGGCTTTTAGAACAACCAAAACAAGAATAAGCTACTGAAAAGGAACTCTGTCTCTTCCATCCAACTATGTATTTTCTTGTTACTTATCCTCTCAAAAACTAGTCATGAATCAGCCCTCAAAGGATGCCTTGTCATAAGGGACAAGTGGGTCACTCATGTGAACCTAACCTTGTGCATAAATAAGCTCCAGGAATAAATTGATTTTGTATCAACTTACTGTTTTCCTTTCCCTTATCTTCTATCCTAGCTGACATGATGTAGAGGATAAATTTATAGACCAAACAATACCTTGCATAATATGGGCAATAAAATCATGCATAACCAAAATGACGTTTAGAATTAAAACTGAATACTTATGTTCCAAACTAATCCTAAACCAACATGAATCCATAACAATGGATTATAGACTCTTCTAGAATCAAAACTCAATTGATCAATCTCAAGCTTACCCAAGACAAATTTGAGAGAAATCAGGTGAGGATTGGGAAGATACGGGTAATGTGCTCCAATGGAATGCTATCAGCAGTGTTTTTCTTCAGCTCAGGATGGTTGAACTCACTTCGGGGAAGAACAATAAGCTGGCCCCTTCCTCCCTTCTCAAGAACCCACCCAGAATTCGCAACATGGTGCTCAACAAATTTGTCAAGGGACATACCTTCAATGTTGATAGCCTACAACATCCATAATCGATTAGGAGATTTACATTGAGAAAGGGATGTATGTTTATCATTCAACATTACCAATATTATGCTGGGTGCATAACCAAACCAATGCAGTAAACTCAACATACCTCGGCAAGCACCGATCTAGGAACCTTTTGATAAGTCAACGCAAGCACATGAACTGCATAGGCTTGGATTGCTTCCTCAAAACCTACAACCAATCCTCTTGACAGTCATCACATGCACAAAGCACGTTGCGAAACACAAACCTCCCATTATTTCTACAGAGAAAAGTGTCTAAACAAAATAGCTCTAATACAGTATATGAGGATGCTTTAGATGCAGAGTATCAATATATATTCTGAATTATAAGTACAGATTTGGTAGGAAGTTACCAAAATTCATTGGTTACTGTTACTTCCTAAATGGAAGTAATAGGATATCCAATGTGCATGTTTCAACAATACATGCACCACATAATAATATAGTCCATACAGACACCGAGACAAGACAAATTGGCAGTGCATATGGATGAATCTCACAGTAAACTTCTATGACATGCTTACATCAACAATCACCTTGATAATATATATAACCCAAGGTTCTAAAACTTGGTAACGGTCAAAACTCGGTGAGGTGCTGATCAATAATTTGCTACTTGTTGGGGAGATAGCGGCAAAACGTTTTTTTTTGTATTAGATACATAATACATATATCAAAGACAAAAAATAGCAATAGTTTAGTAAAATAAGATAGTTCCAGATACACTTTTAAATTCATGTTCTGTGAACTTGAATTGTTTTTGAAAAGTCAATTGAACTTGCTATCGATTATCTCTTTTTGTGTTTGTGCTACGCACAGATCTTCGAGTACAAATTTTCATATACACTTCAGAACTGTATATGAAAACTAGTTGACCGAGTTTTCAGGAAGCCATGAATAGATTTTAGAGCTTACCATCCGTTCAACAGGATATAAATAAATCAAATCAATAAATCTAACATGTAAAACAAACACTTCTTCCATTGCAATTTATCAATACCTGGTACAGCCTCAACTATGTGACGATTCTTAGCTGCTTCATCCCAAAACTGACGGAATCTTCCAGTCTACATAAGAAAAGGCAAGCTTTGACTTTTAACTCATTCCATGCAATGCAAGCATGTCAATCAAAATAGAGAAGGAACACATACCTCCAAGTAATGTGAAAGAACAATCAGTGTCTTGAATTGTTCCTCCATTTGCTGGTAATGATGAGAAAAATAAGGAAAAATTAAATGAAAACATCCCCAACCAAAGCCACAAAGCTATTTCAAGTTTTAAAAAAGAAAAATACCACTCTTTCTGGAATTAGAAAGAGGCAAAGGCTGAAATCTGGAGCTGGCATCGCCATTAAGGCCTGCACCAAGGAAGCAGAGAAGATCAAGATTCAATAACTCTTTTCGAAAAAGACTTAAGTCTGCATTTGTATAGTTTTAATGTCAGAATGGGAATGGGAATCACCCCCTCCATTGTGCTCAAATCATGGGATATGCAACGATTTTGTAATCCCTATGTTTATTGATTCGCATTCCCTCACATCACCCTATTTGCATTCCTATTGTAAAATGGGAATCTATATGTGCTTATGAGATGGTTTGGCAATGGGAATGAGAATACAATTTATGGAGAATCCGATTCCAAACCCCAAACCCTTATATAAACGCATCCTACGAATACTTGAAATCATTTAGTAAAGACTCATCCAAACCTTAACCAGAATGCGGGCAACAATTTGGGTGCTCATTCTATCAGGCTCAAACTGCACAGGCAAACGAAATATTAATATTAACAAAGGGATCTATTTGTAGTAACCGACAGTTTGCATGTATACACACTCACAGGTTGCATGTATAACCACTCACACAAGCAATGGTCAGACCCAATACCTGATAGAGGCGAAGGAGGCAAAGATTTGCATCCAGGCTGTAAGTTTTTGATGAAACCTGTAAATACGATACCTCATATTATGTTGGCATATCCATCATTCTTAGATAGGTATGCATGTAAACAGAAATAAATTAAGAAAAACAACATATTCCTCAAAGACACATGTAAATTTTCCCATACGTTCCATTTCTCTAACTCTAATCATACACAATACTAAGAGTTGGATGCACACTTGAAGGCCGATGCCAACATATTATTGCAGTCAATCACCTAGCGTACACATTTTTAAATAGAAACATTACATCAGATCACCCTTTCTCAGTGGAATAGATAAAAACAGTTAATATAGCTGTAATACAAGGAACCTATTCTCATAACCACCTTTTGTTGCATGTAAAAGCATTGCCAACGCTATTCAAACTCCCAATACAAAAGTCCCAGGTTTTGATTACTTACAAAGTTGTGTAAGGAGCTACATTTTACATTCAACCCATCCATCAGCACTTCCTATACATAGTTTGGAAGCAATGCAATAAAAATACAACCAAAAACACTGAATCTTATGTTCATAATATAACCAGAGAGAAGATAAGGGGAAAAAGAAAAACCCAAATCAGCAATAAGTAATGCGAAGCATATACTTTGTTTCCCTAGCCGGATTCAAGTCAATTGCTCGGGAAAAAAAAAACAGAGAATCATTACTAACACACCAAGACAAAAACACTCCAACTTTACCAATCAATTAACGAAAGACGATTGCAGATTAACAAATTTTGGGTAATTAAGCAATATGAGTATTTATTAAATCAAAGAAAAATAAGAATAAAAAAGACGGACCTGTTCGTTGACATAATTTTCGAGATCGGGGAGGATGTCGGGATTGTAAGGATTAACGGCGACGAGCTGCTCTACGGTGAAGGACACCTGCTGCTGCGGCTGTTCTACTCCCATTCTGATGTTTTGTACTTCTAGTTCTCAATCGCGAACAACAGATTCGGCTACTCAGTTGCAGACTCAAAAGGGTTCAAAGTTTAAGCTCCCACAACCAGAAACTAGGGTAAACGAGAAGCGAACGATGACAAGTCTAATGCCCAATATACCCCTATTTGGAACGTCCATTAACAAAAACAAGATTCAAGAAAGGGTAAATTTTATCTTATTATTCTAATAATTATTCATTTTTTGTCCCACTATTTTAATATTTTTGGTGACACTTCGCAACCTTGGAATGTAAGTTTTTTTATTTTCATGCCCGTCGTTAATTTTTCGTTTATTTTAAACGAAAGAAGTAGTTTGCATTGCACATGACCCTCTTTTTTTTTTAAATGACTAATATATCTCTAATCTCTTTATACCTAAATTAAACCCTCATTTCTCCCTTTCTCTCTCTCAGAGCATGTTCAGTGAATGGGCAAGAGAACCGCGAACCGACCCACAATTTTGTGGTTCACAGGTCGCGAGCTGTGGCGCACGATTTTTTGCGGCCCACGAACCGTAAAGTTTCGGTTCGGTTCGCGGACCGCGACTGGTTCCGGGCCATTCGTTACGGTTCGTGGCCTCCGCCTATCAATGTAGTCCTGAAGAATTCGAGCAACCTTTGGCAGTTTTGGTTCAGCAAGACAAGAACTCTGTTGCATTTCCGGTAACGTGCATCGCAAGGAAAGCCGAACCTAGGGGTTTTTTCAAATCAGTTTGGGTGTCGTGGCTTACAAGGCAAGTGTGTCAGGGAGGGAAGGTTTTTATTTGGGGGGGTATTTTGTAGGTCTACTTTCTATCCTTTTTTGCTGTTTATTATGGGTTAATTGGGGTGAATTAAGGGTAGTTCCAAGCCTTGTGGGGTTTTGGTTTCTTTTTAGGGCTAATGCTAGGTTTGGTTGCCATGTTTTGCAACATGTTTTAGTTAAATTTGTTTGATTTTCAGTTTGTAACAATTGGAGGGTGTACCCTTGATCTTTTCTTCTTCTTTGAAGAATTGATTTATAAAAAACAAAAAATTGCTGATAAAAAAAAAGGCGCAACATGTGAATAAAAAAAATCTGATCATTGGTAACAGTCGGAAATAAAAGGTAACATTTTTTTATTCCTAAAACCCTTAATTCAAACCCTATAAATACCCTCAACCTCATTCTCATTTCACACAACACTTCTACAACTTCACTCTCCCTCGCTATTTCACTCTCCCATTTTCCATATCGAAAAATGCCCGGCTCGGGAACTCAATGTATGCATTCATCGGATGACGAACAACGAAGGTCGGACGATTTCGGATTGTCAACCGATGACCTAGGCAGCTTCCGCGACCTGTTGACACAACCGTCCGAGAACTCCGATTTCTCCCAATATATGCCACCGGGTTCTAGCTCAGGTACTTTCAAACTCGATAATTTATTTTTCAAATTTAGTCGTGTAATTTAGTTTTTCAATTTAAATATGTACCCGATATAAATGTTATGTTTGAACACATGTCCAGATCAATTCAACACAGGTCCAATTCCATTCAACCCCGGTTCGGGTCAATTCCACCCCGGGTAAAACTACCCGTTCCCACATCCGTACAACTCATACCCGTGTCCACCGCAAAGCTACCCGCGTCCAGTGCAAAACTACACGGGCCAACCGCAAAGCTATCCAGGTCCACCTCAACACAACCAGCCACCGAACTATTATGGGTACGTCGATTACCCATCATGGCAACAACACGCACCCCACATCTACGACACCCGTATGCCGTCCCAATCATCCTCTGCAGGTCCTTCCCAACGACAATCGGTTTGTGCAAAAAATTCGAGGAAAAATGGTCCATTGAGGCGGAGAAGCACCTCATAAGGAAATGGCTTCATACGTCAAAAGACCCGATTAGGGGCAACTCCCAACTAGGTAACACATTCTGGTGCACAGTGACGAAGCTTTATAACGAGGGAGGAGTTCACCCGCGTTTCGAGTGTCAAGCGGTGAAGAACCATTGAAACGTCAGTAAGGCGCGCGTCAAGAGATTCCTCGGTCTTCTAAAACTCTCGAAGGCCGAGTACCATAGCGGATGGAACCACGATAACTACATGAGGGCGGGAAAGGAGATGTGGCGCAGTATACCGGACGACTTAAGGGTGAGGGGTGACCCGAAACATTTCGAGCTCGATCATTGGGTTGAGTTGGTTGAGAACGAGGACAAGTTCACCGCCGAGGAAGGCACTATCGCTATTGTACGCCAATAACAGTTGGATAAGGCTGGGAATTACAGCTCAACCCCACTCACTAGTGTCGGTGAAGATTACACGCCTCTCGATGGTGACTCCCAACAAGATTGTCCATATTCCGAACCGACGGAGGGAGGTTCTCAAGAAGTACCCCATTTGCATACGACGGAAGGAGGTGAGTGGAAGATCATCCATCTCATACGACCGAGGGAAGTTCTTCTCGAAGACCCCCTCTTGAAAGACCGTTGGGCAAGAAGGCTTCGAAGAGGAAGGGGCAGGACCTCACTGACCAAATGACTGCCTTGTTGGACATTCAACGAGCAAAAGCCGAGACGACACGAATAAACCTAGAAAGGGGCCGACAATATCATGACCTATAACTCCAATGGAAAAAACTATACGACAAGTACGAGGCCTTACAGGATAAGGACGTCTCCAACTACAATGAAGACCAGGTGACCCGACACGGTATGATGATGTCCCGATTGTGGGCACGACTGGAAGACCTTGAGGAAGAAATGAAACGTCTTCGCCAAGACCCACAACCATTAGGCGTACATGGATTGTATGCTTCAACTTGTATTTTGTTGGGGTTTGTATTAAAAAGGGATGAATAAAAGTTGAAGTTAATTTTTATGTGTGTTATTATTTATAAGTAATTTATTTATTATTTATTATTTTTTAATATTAATTTCAATTTTATATAACGTTTAATGTTTTAATAAAACATTTAATTAAATCAGCAAAATATCATTTCAGCTTACAGTCAGCATCCACTCACAATACGGTCCCCTTTCCGGTTTGTACCACTGTAGAGCACATTTTATTTTAAGGATTACAACCCTTAAATTTGCATAGTCAGCATACGGTTTAATCATCCGGTTTGACTCTTTGTACATGCTCTCACGCCATTCCTTCTTCTCCTTTTCTCTCTCACATGCAAAACCATTATTGTGAATTCTTTCTTTGATATTGGTTACCATAGAACCTCTGATTACTTTGGCGTATTCCTCTAGAACTAGATCATTTCGATCTGAAACCTTCCTCCATACTAGTTCGGAAGATGAGGTTCTTATGTCACCTCTAGCTCTTGCAACAAATAAAAGATGGCCTTGTAAGATGAAACCTCTGAATCTTGTAATTGCTCTAGTTATGCTTCCTTCTTCTTGGAATTGGACAAATGCAAAATAACGACCTTTAGGGTTTGGGTTTCTTGTCCTTAAAACAGTCCCAACAGTGAGAATATTTCTTCCATCCAAGAACCATTGATGTTGACCAGTACATTATGGATGAAAAGCCAATGCTTCTAAATAATAAGTTGTCGAGGGAATTGTTGCTTTGTATGTGGCTGGACATTCTCGAAACCTGGTGGTGGTCCTTCCATGGATGACGTGGTTTCTTGATCCGTCTTATGTGCAATGTGTAATAAAGGTTTTCAGAGGCCATCGAGTTGTTTGGAGCATAACTTCGTTTTCCTAAACAAGGGGTCTGAACCTCCATAAGTTTTCAAGATTCAAGTATGAAGTTCTGAGTTTGAAGGAGGGGGTTTGGGGTTTGTCCATAGAAGGAAAAAGGGGCAGGCACTAAAACTGTGTTGCAGAGGCTTCCAGAGACAAGATGACCCAAATACTCGTCGACGACCAACACCTGTAAATCGACGAGCCCATACCACTACGCGTACGAGAAGAATGGAAGGTCAATTGAAAAAAAGAGGCAAGGGTAAAGAGAAGATAGCCATACAAATAAATAATGAAGGGGGAGAACCTTACCTCCGACCTCGCAAAGAAAAGCTCGTTCTAAGGAAGCCCCATATCTGACGAGTTCCCGATCTAAGGGCGAGAAATCGAGGGTGACCGGACATCCTCCACAACAGCGAAGAAGCCAAATCCGCAAGGATCCTCCATGAAGAAAGAATATTGAACCACGACCGGATCTAAAAAGGTGACCGAGATCTGAAGAGAAATCTACCACCATAACTACGTTGGAGGAGCAACCTTCAACACATCGAGGGTGGCCAGATCCGTGACAATCGTCACCGTGGATGGTGATGAAAGTCGTGCCACGGCCAAAAACGATATGCCCCGACATTGTGAAAAAGTGAAGAACAGTAGAGGGCCCCTATTAACACGAGCAAGGTGGAAGCTACCAGATCCGCGTCTATCCACACGAGAAGGACGTCCTACGGTCGGATATGGGAAGACATCATCGTCGGAGAGGAGAGCACAACACCTAGCTTCATCGGAAAGGGGCATAGAAGAAGAAAGGTGGAGCAAGAGGACGAATGCTAAGTGGATAGGAGGACCTGCGAAGGAGGACCACCGCCGGCGACTGCCTTGGTCGTGTTGACCTGGAGAGCCGTCGGTGGAGGTTAGGATTATCGGTGGCGGCATAAAAAGAACGGGTGTCGTTGGGTTTCTAGAGAGAGGTCAGAGACTCTCTATAGACTTATGCTTTTCGGTTTGACCAAACAATTCAAGTTGCAGAGCACTTCGATGTTGTTTTGAAGGGCTTTGTCCTTATCTTCGTCCTCAAAGATTTGGATTTTATAAAACAAATTTGTTGATAAAAAATACATGCCGAGTAAAAACTTCATTTGAAAAGTTTTTTTTTCTCATCTATATTGTAGTTAACACTTATAGTATCTTACGTCGCTGAACAGAAATACTATGATAACTTTGGATCATCCACAGTGGTGGGCGGGGAGTTGGTAGGGAGGTGATGGCGGTGAGCAGTCGGCGGTGGTGAGCTGGCGGGGAGGACGCTGGCGATGAGGATCACTTGTGTGCTCCACGCCAGCACTCAACGCCGGCACCAACGACTAGAAAATATAATTGACCTATTATTTGGTGTTGACAAAATAAAAAGTATTTTTAAAATAACAAAAAATTTAATGATCTTATCTCCAAATGCTATATAAATAGATGTTTGAATCAAACAAAATCACAAAGCCAACATATGTCTCCCACATTTGTTCGTTGAAATGACCAATTACCGAGCCAACGATTTGGATATGGATGGCATTTTGGATGGAGTACTCGAAGAATGCATGTCCACCGACTTCGGTGATGGTTGGTTAGAGGACGCAATGGTCGATTCTCAACCACGTAAACGAATCTACATCGCACGTGATCGGGAAGCCGCGCACGAACGTTTAATGAGCGACTACTTCAACACAAACCATGTGTACACGGAGGTGCAGTTCCGTCGTTGCTTCAGAATGCCGAAGGGTGTGTTCCTCCGAATTTTTCATGCATTGGAGAATCACGATATGTATTTCACGACACGGTTGGACATCGTGGGTAAAGTTTCCTTAACTCCTTATCAAAAATGTATTGTGACCATTAGACAGTTATGTTATGGAATTACAGCTGATGGATTGGACGAGTACTTGAAGATAGGTGAAACTACGTCTTTGGAATGTTTGAGAAACTTTTACAGTGGAATCATTAGATTCTTCGGTCCTACGTATCGGCGTAAACCTACATGAACTGATATGGACTACATTTTGGCGGTTAATGAAGCGCGAGGATTCCAGGGCATACTTGGCAGTGTTGACTACATGCATTGGGAGTAGAAGAATTGCCCAACGGCACTACGATGCTCGCATTCAAGGAGGGACCATGGGAATCGACCAACCGTTGTTCTTGAGGCGGTTGCAACTAGTGACTTATGGATTTGGCACTCGTTCTTTGGCATGACGGGATCAAACAATGATTTAACAATGCTCAACCATTCCAGACTGTTCGCGGACGTTATCAATGGTTGGCAACCACCGGTTAAATATACGATAAATGGTAACCACTACACACTCCTGTATTATCTTACTCATGTCATTTACCCTTCATGGCCAGTTTTTGTGAAAACAATTCCATTAGCTCAACGACCAAAATAGAAGAAGTTTGTTGAAGTCCAAGAGGCATGCAAGAAGGATGTGGAACGAGCATTCGGTGCACTCCAAGCTCGATTTCACATGGTCACTCGATCGAGTTGCTTGTGGATGCCCCGAGACCTTGGCTTGGTGATGAATGCATGTGTTATCATGCACAATATGATAGTCGAGGCAGAACGTCATACATACGATGGCTACATTGAACCAACAGATGAGGGTGGGCCAAGTGAACCAAATTTTGCGCGAGGAGGCTTCGTCCCGTCCCAAGTCATAATTGGAAACACTTAGAGGATGCAAGATGAACGCATACATTATCAATTGAAGGACGACCTCGTCGAACACATTTGGAATAAATTGGGAGACGCTTAGTTTATCGCTTCGTAGTTTAAATTTCGATCGGTCATCTTGTACTAGGTCTTCTATTTCGTTTTAATTTAATGCAATTTTGTTTAGGAATATTTTATTCACACCACTAGTGGCTCCTTGCCAGCAAAAATTTTTCCATTGCTCGAAGCTGGTGTTTCTTGTCGGCGATGAACTGGCAAAGAGACAAAAATATTATTTTAATAGTTACAGCCAGCAACTTTCTTCTAATATCGACGGTTAGCGTTGTGGATGCTTTTAATAGTAGTGGACAGTGCTACAAAAATTTCAAGTTCCAGTAAACTAAGATCATGGTAGTTGGCCATTGTGTAAAAGAAAAAAAATGACGAGGCCAATAGCAATTAGAGCACCTCCAACGGGTCGTGTCTACCCGTCGTGTCTGGCGTAGGCACGGCCCAGACACGACGTGTAGACACGACTTGTCGTGCCTAGACGTCGTCCCTGCACGGTCGTGTCTGGTTGTCGTTGCTGAATCTGGCAACGACGCCAAGTCGTGTCTACTGCCCATTTTGTACCAAAAATGCTTCCAACCATGACTTTAGACACTGCTCCATTGGAGGAGTAGTGTCTGAAAGCAGTGCCTGAAAGTCAAAAACAATGGTTAGACACTGCTCTTAGACACTGTACAGTGTCTAACCATTGGAGATGCTCTTAGGGACCTTATGGTGCACGAGAAGTCATGTTAATTAACTTGATTCATAACTACTCCACAAAACCATATATTAAACCAACCCACCAGCAAATGAAGAGCCAGTATTACTTCAGTTTTTTATACTATATATAATCCCAAAGAGCCTCACGTCAGCCCACTGTTTCTTTTGCTCTCGACAATTACGTATTACTATGATCTAATCAGATGGTAAAGTTGTAGGAAGTAGTTGTCTTGAATTTCTATCCAATCCACCTTTACTTGAACGCTGATTTTCACTCAATAATATGGTGATGGGTTGGTGCTGGGAGAGATGGCATAATCATTATTGTCGGTTGATGATTGCTTATTTCTTAATATTATCCATTGCAATTGCAATTTGTGGCGGGTCATCGAAACTATGGTGGCATTCCACTCATACGGGATGGAGCTAGAATTCGCGTTTGGGAGAGCGGGCGGGATAATTAAAGTAGGAACACGTCGGTTGGGTTTTATAATTTTTTTACCTTCTTCTTTCACGTCTTGGTTACGACCTTTTTTATATTATCAATAAAAGACAAACAATATTTAAACGGATGGTGATGTGTTAGGTTGTAGCCACCCACCCGTCTCCTATTGCAGTCATCATTGAAGCCCCCGCTTCCACCATTGAAGCCCCATGTTTCTACACGTTCTGATTACCCCTCTGAGTCACCCATAACCTTTCGGGATCGATTCTCATCGTCGTCGATTTCTGATCGACGTCGGTTCTCTTCTTTGCATCAAGCCGGCCACTCATCGCCTCTCCTGAGTCTCGGCCTGCTCCATGTCTCATCATAGTCATCAAATCGATCTCCAAGACCCTAACTCTGTTAGGGCACCGTCGTCACCGACGAATCGTCCCCGGGTCCCTGCTCCCCCCTCCGGCTCGATACTGCAGCACACCAGTGCAGATCAATGTTGTCGTCCCTGGATCACGGAAGGATGGTTGCAGCAGCCCTCGTGGTCGTGACGTCACCCTCTTTTCGTTCACTTGGTCGACCTGCATCAACGGGCCGTCGGCACCCGACCACTAGGGTTGTGCCATGGACCTGCCCTCGTGCAGCACCTCGACCGGTATCCACAGCCTGCACCGGGTCGCCAATTAGGGCGTTGCTGTCCGGAACCGGCTTGGCACCCGTTCGAACCATACCGGGGCGATCATCCCTCTTGGTTGAGTCGACGATGGGGCAAAGCTCGCCGCCAGCACCCCAGGCGAAGGGATCGTCCACGGGACGTCGAAATGATGCAACATGAGGACCTCGACATATTTCATGTCGTCGTTCTAGTCTAGGGCCCACAAGCGGAGGCGTCTCAGTCTCCTTCGGAAGAATGAGAATACTCGGCGGGGGTAGGAGGGTCCGTCTACGGACTATACCCACAGACTCGGGACCACCAGTGTTGGGGAGTCTCTGGAAATCCGCATTCAAGGCACTACGTTCAGCTGTTAGGTTTGCTTTGTATTTCTTTTTCGATCGAATAAGTCTTTGGTTAGGTTGGTTTAAGACTTTGTTTTTCTTTATGTCTCGCTGTTTTGAGACGTTGGTAAGGAGATGTCCTGAGTTATTGCCTACGATATCAAGTAGGCTATTGTTATGGGTCCATGAACGCTGGGCTTGCTACGGTCGGCCCGGACATACATCTGGAACCCTGGGCGTTTACGCCCTACCTTGTTTGATTACCTTTGGGTATTAGTGCAATTCTCCGGTTACCCGTTTCAAAAAAATATATTTAAACGGATGGTTTTATAGGTGGAAATGTCATTTTTTTTTTATCAAAATGGATATATTATAAATGTTTAACGAATGGTTGTATACTTGTCACCATCTGAGTACTGAATCCACTTACAATTGAAAGACGAGACAGAAATTGAAAAAACAGTAAAGTACTGAACAGAAAAGTAGAGTTGCTCTTGGTTTCTAGGTTGCTTGGGGTACGAGACTGCGCTAGCGTCTGACGACACTGATACAGTATTAGCCAAGCAGAAGGCACTGATCGAGCAGATGTAGTGAAAACGGTGGTGTTGCTGGTGGACTGTAAACTCCCCCGAGTTGTCAGCGTGCGTCGTCCTCCCTTGACTGATAGTAGTAAGGCTCCTAAATGCAGGATTGCTGGCCTCCGAGCAGATAGGGAAGTTCCTTGTCGGCTTTTGGTGGAATCGTTGCCACCATACGTCCAGAGGGGCGTTATAGCCGACCGCTCCCCGTGGACCTCTCTAGACTCATTCCATAAGGCGAGGATGCCTGAAGCCTCGCACCACTGTTGTATTCACTTGACCCATCAGAAAGCGTGTAAGATCGGACCCATCAACCAAATCGAACCGGTTAGGACAACCAGTCGGGTCTTTACCCCGACCCGCGCCCGATCCATCTGAGCCTGGTACTCTATGTCACGCCCCAAATCCGGTGTTGACCGGACTCGAGACGTGATTTAAAATAATGATAAAAGATAATATATAAATAAACCTTGATAAAGTAAATCTTTGAGTAAAACATAATCCAAGTCAATACGATGAGTCAAAAGCTCAAAAGTAACAAAATGCGACATGTTTAATACAAAAATGAGAAGGTACGTCTCTAACACAAACACCACCCGGACTCTCCACGAGCTCCCGAGCCCTGAACGTCCTCTAGGCCTACTCATCAAGGAAACCTGTAAAAACAGTAATCACAAAGGGGGTGAGCTTACGCTCAGTAGGAAAAAGTAGTTAAGTAAAAAGAACCCCCGCTTTAACAACAAAAACCCGATTAGTACGCTTATACCATAATTAGAGATCAACAAGGATTGCAACACTTAATAAAATAGTAACTCAAAGGAGATCAACAGGGAGACAACTTATTCACCACTAGAAACAACCAAAGGACACACTAGTACCAAAACATATATAAATTAAGCCACGAGACTCTGATCCACACACGAACCAACACATCAAACCGGAATTCCCCTCGGTCCAGAGGAGACACATATCATCGGGACTCCCGGAAATGTCCCTAAAGGAACACATATCATCGGGGCTCCCGGGAATGTCCTCAAAGGACCACAGATCATCGGGGTGAAGCAAAGATGTCCTCCCGGAAATGTTCCCAAAGGAACACATACCATCGGGGTGAAGCAAGTAGTAAACAACCCCCTCGGGGTAAACAACCTCACTCATACCAGAATGCACATCGGCCTAGACGTCTTCTCGGAAACGCACATCGGGGTAAACAACGCACATCATACCGGAAACGCACATCGGTCTAGATGTCTTCCCGGAATTACTCCCTCGGGGTACACAATCGCATACCATACCGAAAACGCACCTCGACCTAGGTATCTTCCCGGAAACACACCTCGAGGTATACAAACAAAACCACACGATTGCATAACAACCACAATACCACAACTTACATTGTCAAACCAAGCTTACCGGCATAACTTACCAACCACGTCTCATCGGTCTATCACTCACCTGATCATATCACAATGCACAATCATATCACATTCATTTCATTCATTCAACCAATCATATCACGACACAAACATTCGCATTGCATTCATTATGACTCGCATGGTTCACTATGATTCTTTAACTAAGAGTGTATTATGCAACGACATTCAAAGACGAACCAATAAGATCAAACACAACAACAATCAATCCTAAGGCTCGACATGACCATTCTACCAGCACAACAATTTCCTAAAATATTGAAAGCGGTTAACTAGTGAATCACATCCTATATGCATACTAAGACTCTTCCGATTACTATTGTAATTGAAAGCGTCTATTCTAGTGAATCACATCCTATATGCAAACTAGGACCTTTCCGGTTATTATTATCCTATAGACATACTATGAGCATTCTTTAAATTAAGAGTGGAGTTTATACTCTTCCCTACCTCAAAACAACACAATCACAATCCTAGCAGCTGACGACCTGGCTAGCTTCCTCCTCGTCCTCTCACACGGTCCCAAAGGCCTCCTCCTCCGTCGAGCTCGGGTCCATGGTCTTGGATCACAATTAAAACTATAATTAAAGACTAACCAAGGGTGGTTTAAGAGGCAACCATCTAAGTTAAAAAAACCCAACAAACGGTTAAAGATAAAAGTTCGAATTAGATGAAAACACCCAAAAAAGGGCTCAGAACAGGTCTGCCATGGATCGGGTCACGGATCCGTGAGGCCACCCGTCACAGATGACGTCACGGAACCGTGACGCGTGCCGTCATAGTCTCCGTCACGGAGCCGTGACGTCTCCCGTCACGGATCCGTGACGGGTCTGGGCAGACTCGCCCTTCTTCTTCCTCCAGCACCCTTTTCACGAAAATACAGTCCAAAACTCCATTTTTAACTTCTAAAAACTCCAAAAACAGTACCAAAGTCATCAAAACTCCAATACCCACAAGGGTTTCATCAAACCAACAAATACCCAAGAGATTTCCAACTCAAAAACAACCCCAAAACCATAGATTTCTATACAAACCCATCATCTACTTTACTAAAACAACATCTAACAACAATTAAAGCAAAACCCAACAAGTTCTAGCAAAACCAAGGAAAACCCATAACTTAAAATTGAATTGAAAATGGAAAGTTAGAGTTTACTTACCTTGGAAATGGATAGATAAAGAGGATTTTGGGGTTTTGGAGAAGATTGGATGAAGAACTTGGCTCAAGATTGCTCCTTTCTCCCTTTCTTCTTCTTCTTCAAGTTTCATTTGTTTCTCCTCTTCTTCTTTTCTCCCTCTAAATTTCGGCTACACTATTGAAGAGTAGCTGATTTGGTTGCTTCAATTGCTTTAAAAGACCTAAATTGATGAAAGTCCAAAAAGCCCTTAGGTCCAATAATCCTATTTTGGCTTAAGTGAGGGTAAATGGATCATTGAAGACCCATTTCTTCTCCTCCAAGCTACTAAAGACAAGTGTCCTAGTGGAGACCACTTAGCTCTTAGAAAAAAATCCAGCAACTCCAATTTAATTCGTTTTAGTCGATAAAAAGTCGTTGTTTGACCGAAAGTTGACTTTTCCACAATTACAGTCATTTGAAAGGAAACGGCCCAACTAAGCTAACCGTAACGACGGCTAAGATTTTTGGGCCGCGAAAAGGTCCCGAATGACTCCCGAAGTCATCAGTTGACTTTTCCGGCCGAAAGTCAAACTTTGTCACAAATCACCGGTTCGACCGGGATCGACCGGGGGCGGTTCTTACACTCTAAACCCGAGCCCACCAGTCCAGCCCAATTCTGCACAGCTCCCGACCCATTACCTCGCGAGGCAGCCCAGATCCGCGCTAGACCCGGTCCCTTCCCGGCCCTTAGGTTCCACCCTGGCCCATCGCCCTAGGCCCGGCTCCCGTCCGCCAGAAGCCCCCGACCCAGACTCGCTTCATTCCAGCGAGGCTCCTCCGAAACCCTAGCCGCCACCTTACCTTGTCTTTTTCGCCACGTTACCGTCTCCAACACCTCCACGTCACCGGTGCCGTGTCCGATGAGAATATTATCGGTTGCAGGTCTCCCATACGCACCCCCTCCGCCTCCTCCTCGGTCTCTCTACCCCGATCAGAAATCAAGGAAGGATAACGTACCTTCACAAGAAAGCCGAGGTACACCGGACCTCGTCCCGTCGCCGCTGCAACACCCCCTATTACCAGAGATTTTGAACGACATGGAGAGGAAGTTGCCCATAAAGAAGAAATCGCTGACCGCAGATGGCCCATCGCCGTTCGTGCCTCTGTCCCTTACATCGCAGCCGCATGGATCGAAATCGGATTATTTCTGTCGTCGATTCCATGAAAACGCAAAAACCTTAATATTAAAAGGGTCTGCGACAACCACATGAGCCCCTTTGATGGAGAAAAACTCCATAATGACTGCTCCAGTGGGTAGAGAAGCACAACAACTCTTTCGTAATGCTTAGCCGGCATAGTTAGGGTTCGCAGCTCCATCCCTATGTCTTCTATTATTTTGTTAGATTTAAATGTCAGTGGTGGAAATGTCATATGGTTAACACGTGACAATGGAAACTTTTATAAATACCCATTGTACTATATGTCTATAGCTCCTGTAACTAAATGTTTCACCCCTTGCCTAAAAAATTCATAAAGAAAGGGAGAAATAGAGAGAGGAAGAGCTCAAGTAGAGCTAAAAGGAAGAAGTTGAAACCGGTAGGAAGGAAGCATGGAGAAAGCCATGAAGAACACATACGAGTATTTCAATATAATATGTACACGATTTTGTTTCTGACAAATGTAGGGCACGACAGTTAGGATTTTTTAGGGCTAGAAAATCATGTTGTTGTTTATCCTTGAAATTTAAGGGTTTTGAGGAAGATTAAAGGAGGGACTGAAATGTAGGTCTTGAATACTATTTTCATATATTTAGCAATCCTTATTTTCAAGGTTAACATGAGGTTAGTATGTATTAGAATCAGTTGATGCGTGTGTACAAGGTTAGTAAAAGCAAACATGTTATGCTGAAAGTAAGAGTTAGTAAAATTTGAACTACATATAATTGTGGCAATATGATATGAAATACGATTAACTCCAGAAAGTTTTTCTTATATTATTAGGGTGGAAGAACATGGAGTGAAGGAATTGTGTAATGTTATTGTGGAGTACAAACTCCACTTCGAATGTAGTTCTCTAGAGAAATTCAGGTAGGAGGTTTCTTGGGTGTGAGAATTTTCATGTAAGTTGACATAAATCCTGTCATTAGTTGGGTGTAATGACTTGAATATCAATATGTTAATTCTTCAGCTAATTATATTTGTAGACTGTTCCGAAGTGCGTATTTTTCAAATGGGTTGATACGGCTGTGGAAGTGTGTAGTCGGGACAAAATAGTGTTGCATGAACTATATGATAGAATTCAAATATTGGAAGCTGATCTAAGGAAAGAAGAACGAAAGAATGTGGTATTGATGAAGAACGCAACATGGAACCGTACTTGGGGATTAGTGTTGTTGGTTATTATTATAAGGGTTAAATATTGAAACTTACTCATAAGTATTGGTCACGAACACTACATTACCCACGTTTTCAAAATGAACACTACACTAACTTTAAGTATTGATCACTCGATTTTGTTAGTAAAAATGGACGGATTTTTTCATTCCGTTAGTCATATGACCTCAAGTGTCATATAATGGATGGTAAAACGACGTTTTTTTGCCCTTAAGTGTTTGACCTCTATACATTTTATAAGGAACAATAACGAGGGTACAATGGTAATGTTCCTTATAAAATGTGTAGAGGTCATATAATTAAGGGGAAACGTCATGTTACCATCCATTATATGACACTTGAGGTCATATGACTAACGGAATGGAAAATTCCGTTCATTTTTACTAACAAAATTATGTGACCAATACTTAAAGGTAGTGTAGTGTTCATTTTAAAAACATGGGTAGTGTAGTGTCCGTGACCAATACTTAAGAGTAAGTTTCGATATTTAACCCTTATTATAATGCCCTGTTATGTAATTTTAGGACATATGTTTAGTGGATATGGGAACATAAGTGGGAATAAACCATTGTTGTTTCTTTCAGGTTGAACCTTTGTAAGGCGTAGTATCTGTGGAAGTGTTTGAGATTGTTGAGCACAATTTAATTGGATTGTAATGTATTGTTGGTATGATTTTGAACCACTTTTTTTGTATGAATAAGATTATTTTCAGACATCATAACTACGTAGATAGATAGTTCGTCATAAATGCTAAAAAGGTTATGAGGTTAAGTACATAAACGAGTTCATTGGGATACATAGATAGTCCATTAAAAATGACATAAACTATGGTCTTGAACATGAAGTACATTAAGTTAAACAACTATCTTGAGAGGAAATATACTCTTCTCCACCGTCTCCTCCATCACCGTAGTATTCTTCAGATGACGAGTATTGGGGCGATGTAGGTTATTGTTGGGATGGTCGGGCAACCTTAGTTGGTCGATACTGTTCTACTAGTGGAATTTCTCCGATTGGGCGGTGTTGTTGCGATGGTGGGCTCTTTCATGCTAGGTCATCTTGATATGTTGGGTAATGATTGCATGGTGGATCATTTTCAGATGACGGTTGTGGTTCACACGACTTCAATTCTTCTGAAGGGTTAGTTGTTCGCTACAGACTTGTTCTTCAGGGAGCCCATATCCTGAAGCTGGAGGCACGCCATATGAAGGTTCTTTTCCCCACTTAGCACTAATATCTGTTGATGATTCAGGGGTGAAATACCTCTTCCAATTCCTTATAATGGAGTCTGAATCAGACAAAGGAAGTAATACCATGGGTTTTTTTTCCTGTTTGCAGGAGCACCTGTTTTGATTTTGCAAATACACATACACAATGCATCTTTATATAGATGAAGTTCAACAAGGGTAAATTAATAATTCATGCCATGATATCCATTAAACCAAACCCTTACAAAAGACCAATATTTCCACATTGTCATGACTTGTCTTACAAAAAGCAGTTACCAAAACATGGGGATTGTTGTTGAACGTATCAAAACATAAGGGTAGTAAACGTCTATTACCAATTGAAAAGGAGTACAAATGAAGTGTGGTATTGAGTTTTTATGTAGAGGGGAATGAGACGTTGGTAATATTTGTAGTCATTGACTATCAGTCATTTTCATACAACGACTAATACATTTTGTAGAACACAATACAATCCAATATAATCCGATATAGAATCGATACAAAAATGACACAATACGATGCATCATGTTCGAACCGTATATAAATATTGTAAATCCAATACATATATGGTAAAATCTGATACAAATTAGTCAAGCTCCCGACACTTCTCTATTATACTCTGTATTTTCATTTAGTTCTATTGTGTCTTCCATACCACCATATTTGTTACACCTATGCAGCTCACAATCACTTCCCCAGAGAAGAAACTCGATTTTTTCATAGTCTTCTTATTTTTTTGGACACCTAACTAGTTTTCTTTAATAGGAACCATCTAGTCATATCTGTTTCCACACGGATAAACACTTCCTGCATACGATGTCTTCTAATGTGAACGTAAAATACATCTATTTGAGATGTTTCTAGCCCACATTCTTGAGCTTTTCAGTCCCAAGATGATGTATTTTGATGAGTATTTCTCTTGTTTTGTGTAGTTGATCTATTTCCAAAGGAGTCGGGAAATTTAGTACGGAAACAGAGCAAAAAGAGGCAAAAAAGGCCTGATTTTCTGAGGCGCACGCTGGGAGCACGGCATGCAGCCAACATGCACCATGCACGTCGGGCGCAAGGCGTGCAACCAACATGCACCACGCACGCTGGACGCACGGCGTGCAGATTGGACAGAGAGTGATGGAATTTCGCCATTGTGGTCGACGCACGGCGTGCGTGCGGCATGCACTGTGCGATTATGTCAGTATTTTACGTGTAATTTCCCTATTTTGCCCTCAGTTTTAAGCCGGTATAAATAGGAATTAGGTCATATTATTGGGGGATCACGAAATTGAGAAGAGAAAAAACAATTGGGAGGAACTTTTGGAGGTTTTGGAAGAGAGATTGAAATTCAAATAAGAGTTCTAACACCACTTTTGAAGGTTCTTCGTAGTTTTGATTCAACTTTGTCATTTGTATTACTTTGTTGATCAATATGAATTTCAATGGTTTTATCATTTCTATGTGTTTGTTTTCGTTGTTATGAACTAAATACTCATTGATCTAGGGCTAGGGGAACGATGTGATGAAATGAATTAACGTATTCCGGTTATATATTTGTAAACTAGTATTAGGATATTGTTTATCTAATTCCGTTCGTAATGCTTTGTCGCCTTGATCACGTGATAATTGATTCAATCGTGTTAACCAACAATTGAGAAATGAGGTTAATAGGAGGAAATGAGAGTTAGATAGCTCGGGTTTTAATCTAAGCCAAAACACGGTTAGACTGACACGAGTGCAATAACCATAGGGGTAAAACCCGAAAGTTAGAGGAATTCATTAGAGATAATTAGGTGGACTGAATATATTAGGGTCCTAATACGATCGAGAGATGGTTAGGACTACATTGAGAGAATTCCCGTATATCGAATTCTGGTAAGTCATTCATCACATTCGAACCTTGTTAATGTCCTAGATCGTCTTTTATCTCTGATTTACAATCCATTTGTGATTTTGTGCTCTGTTTTCGGATAATTTATACACTCTCAGTATTGTATGAAATTACATTTTACAAAAACAAACCAAACATCGATATAGAAATAGCTTGACCAACGAATTAATTAATTAAAGTGTTTGCTTAATTGCTCCTTTGGTTACGATATCTCGGACTAAACCCCGAATACTACTTGACGACCGGTACGCTTGCCGTGCCATTATGAGAGTCAATTCTCGGAGTGTCACCTTCCACGACCTTGTTAAGTATACTCTAAACATAGTGAATATATGTTCATTTTTAGTTTCAAAGTTGCTGTTATGACATGTATACACAAAGTTTTAATTAGTTGGAACACCCCACAAGTGCATGTTCTCGTCTATAAAGCAACTTCCTTGTCTAATTCACCATCAATAACATGAAAATTGAATTGACGAACACATTGCACTACCTACTATCGAGCTTTCTGAGAAAGTTAATTCACTTCATCATGCATCAATAGAGACAAAATATTCTTATTATCCACAACTTTCTTTGTATGAGTATAATATCATATTTGGATTATGCATTTGAGGAACTTAGAGGTGATCACCCCGCCCCCCCTAAAAAAAGCGTGTTGCACATCAGAATGGGCAAGTATGGGGGGGCATGATTTTCAGAAATGCTGATTGAGTAATTAATTAAGCGTTTAACTGAATTTGTTAACGTTACTTTTAAATCAACAACTACTAAATAAAATAAAAATAAAATTCATAAATAAAAATAAAAGTTCATTAATAAAATACAAATTTAAAAAAGATTAATTAAATAAAAAATACATAATTCAAATTGACAATTCATTTGGTCGATATAAACTTCTGTAGTGATGAATTCTTTGATGACCGTTACTAATACCATTTTTTTTTTGAAACACTGACAGTTACTATTATTGATAATAAAGTTTGAGCCTCGTCGTCGGGTATTTTTTATCACAACAAAAAATGATTTTTAAAATAAAAAACTGATTTTTAAATTTAAAAACTGATTTTTAAATTTAAAACTATTTTTTTAAAATTAAAAACATATATTTTTTTTGTTTATATATTTATTAAAACCTAATTATTAAATATATATTTATATTTATATATATAAATCAGATAATTAACAAAAATATATATATTCATTTGATTTGTTTTTGGCTTGGACAGGTGGCGCGCTGCTAGTAAACAGCAGAGAGGTAGAGGGGCATTGAGGCAAGGGGCTGAATTTGGCCTCGCGCCCCTGACCCCAGAACCCTCACCCCATGCCCCTTGCCTCGCGCCCCTCATTACCCGCACTCCCCCCTCCCCACATCAAGCGAACCCCGAACCCCGAATCCCTTCCCCTTATGCTCACGCCCCTGATTTTCAGAAATGCTGACTGTGTAATGAATGACTGTTGTTCACATGTCTATCAGATACGAGCACAAAAATTAACACTTTTTAATTTTCAGTGACCTTCTTTCTTTTGGAACTATTTTTATTAACAAAAAAGAGAGTAGAACAAATCAATTTCAGAATTTACAATTATTGGAGGCACGTTAATGAATTGAAAATATTAAAATGCCTCTAACTGGAAATAGAAATGTGTCTAATTATAAATTGTGCATTGCTTAATAAGAAAAGGATAATACCATAAAAAATACACCGACCTTGGTATATTCTCACTTAATTACACAGAATTTTAAATTTTCTCACTTAACTAAATTGAACCTTGTTGAAAACTTTGACGGAATGGTGCCGAGAGCTCATGACCAGAGAGGTCGTGGTCGCCAACCTGCTCGCTGGATGGACAAGGGCCTGGAGCCTCTTCCTGTAATAACCACTCCCGGTCAACGCCAATCAAACCTGCGAAAAACGGGAAAATTAAAAAAAAATTAATACTGACAGTTAAGTGAACCTAAAATGACCCCGAGTGTCATACCGGACTTAAGTTGACCCCGTTTTCGACCAAGGTGAGTTCCGGGGGAACTCAGGGCAACTTTCTGATCAATTTGGGAAATGTTGACTTTTCGCTGGAAAAGTCAACCGAGCGACGTTTTGGTTCAATCGAGGACCGTTTTGGATCCAAAATGCTTAGCCGTCATCGTAGCGGTCTTAGTTGAGCCGTTTCCTTTAGCCCGCCAAGTTTTGTAATTTCTTGGGAAAAGTGCCCGTTCGGGGCCCGAAACGTCCGTTTTTCGCGAATCTGATTGGAAAATATCAAGTAGATATTTTCCAAAAGGTGTGGGACCCACCTTGCCACTTGTCCAATTAGTGGTGGTGTTAGTTTTTTTTTGGGGGGGGGGGGGAAATGAATGGATGGGAGTGTGGTCGGCCATGTGTGGGTTAAAAGAGAGAAAATAGGTTTTGTTGTTAGTTTAATTTAATTAGAAAGAGAGAAGAGAGAGTTTAGAGAGAGAAGAAGAAGAAGAAGAAGAAGAAGAAGAAGAAGAAGAAGAAGAAGAAGAAGAAGAAGAAGAAGAAGAAGAAGAAAGAGAAAGGCTTAGGGTTTGGAGGAGAATCAAGCCCTTGGATCGTCTTAAAGCAAAGAGCAATCCCGTTCCCCTCATCCTCCTCTACGGTAATACCCAAACCGATTCTCGTTTTGATTATTTTGGAAAGCTAGGGTTTTGTTAAAACGAATGACTAGGGTTGTGTGGAGGTTGGGGAGGTGTTGGAGACGTTTAAGAGGTGTTTGGGGGTTTAATTTCACGTTTTCCGGTGACCGGAGGCTCGGGAGGAGCTCCGGCCACCGTGGGTGGTGGCCGGCCGGCCATGAGGTGGCTGGCTGGAGCTGGCACCAGCCACCACATGGTGGCCGAGCCCCCCTCAAACGCTAGGGCTCTCGGCCAAGGAGGTTGGGTGGGGCCCACGTGCTCGGGTGCTCGGGTTTTATCGTTCGGGTGGTTTAAAACGTTCCCCGGACCATTTACCCTTAATCGAATCGAAATTTGGAATTAAATTGGAGAAGTTGTAATTTATCGGGTTTAGAAACTTTAAACGTCATTTAATTGACTCGGAAGTCGAAATTAAATTCGGTCAAGTACATTGGGACCCTTGAATTATTCTAAGACCGTAGAAACGAAAACGGGAACTTTTGGAGCCCCGGAAGGGCATTTACTAAACCCGGGCAGATTCGCCATGTCGGGCGAATCGGGCCTTGACGGGTCTCTTATCGACAATGTCGAGTAATTGGGAAGTTTAGGAGTGATCGACATGGTCGGGGTTAAGTTTGGGCATCGAGTTTAATGATTTTCAGTTTATTCCTGCAAGTTGTTAAGTGCCTTTAAATTGTGTTCTTTTAGATCGTGCCACGGGCCGAGGTAAGGGAAAGCTGGGTGAGTGAGTGAGATCATCACCGGAGCTCGTGGTCGGCTTTTGGGAGAACACGCACGAGGTAGGGAAAAGTAGCCGGATCTCGGCCCTGATTAGGGAAAGTTAATAGTAGAATTGCATGTGACACCGGGGTGTCGTGGGTTAAGTAGGTTTATCGAATATTAGAAAAAGCATGATACGGGAACGTAGTGATTATTGGAAATGCATGTGACACTTAGTAGTGTCGTAGGAGCAGAGAACTTAGCGTTATTAGAATTACTGGAGGCATATGACCATGCCCGAAGGTTGATTGTGAACTTGTTGATATTAGGAGTACTGGAGGCATATGACCATGCCCGGAGGTTGATTGAGAAACTGTTGATATTAGGACTGTTGGAGGCTTTGGTTAAGCCGGAGGTTGATTGATTATATGGTGTCTTGGGTGGCCTTGAGAGCCCGTGTTTTATTGTTGAGTTTGGGTGGCCTTGAGAGCCCGTGTTTTATTGTTGAGTTGGTGTCTTTGGCTGGCCTGACCGAGTTAGAGTCTCGGGGGTTGCAAGCATTCTTTAGCTCGCTTACGAGTTAGAGTCTCGGTAAGTTGCAAGCGTGTTTTATTGTTGAGTTTTGGGTAGCCATGAGTGCCCGTGGGGTCGTTGAACCCGTGTCTGTACCTTTGGTGTTTTGGGTGGCCATGAGTGCCCGTGGGGTTGTTGAGCCCGTGTCTTTACCTTTGGTGTTTTGGGTGGTCATGAGTGCCCGTGAGGTTGTTGAGCCCGTGTCTTTACCTTTGGCGTTTTGGGTGGCCATGAGTGCCTGTGGGGTTGTTGAGCCCGTGTCTTTACCTTTGGTGTCTTGGGAGGCCGTGAGTGCCTGTGGGGTTGTTGAGCCCGTGTCTTTACCTTTGGTGTCTTGGGAGGCCGTGAGTGCCTGTGGGGCTGTTGAGTCCGTGTCTTACTGTTGGCGTGTCTTGGGAGGCCGTGCGTGCATGTGGGGCTGTTGAGTCCGAGTTTTACTGTTGGTGTCTTGGTGGCCATAAGTGCCTGTGAGTGTTGAACCTGTGTTGTTACTGGTTGTTGAACTTGCTTGTGATTGTGATTGTGTTTGTGGTTACCTGAGGTTGGGGGCCCGCTTCATGAAACGGGGGTCCACGAGCACACGCGTCTGCATGTTCAGACGGGGTAGGGGGCCCGCCCGCCAATAAAGGGGTCCTGGCCGCGCGTGTGTGGTTTGGGTTTGTGAGCATACTTTGGCTGGCTTACGAGTTAGAGTCTCGGGAAGTTGCAAGCATTCTTTGGCTGGCTTATGAGTTAGAGTCTCGGGAAGTTGCAAGCATTTTTCCGGTTGGCTTACGAGTTAGAGTCTCGGTAAGTTGCAAGCATTCTTGGGTTGGCCTGACCGGGTTAGAGTCCCGGGAGGGCGTGAGCATTCTTGACAGCTGGTTTGCGATCCTTTGTGATCTGGTTTGGTGTGCGATCCTTTGTGATCTTGTTTGGTGTGTGATCCCTTGTGATGTTGTTTGGTGTTGCGTAACTTTCTTTTGAGTCCCTGGAAGAGGTCGTTAATGGTTGTGTCGGGTCTACTTTACGTGTCAGGGTGTCGAGTTGGTCAGGGAAGGCAACAGTGGGTGTATGTTCAGTCAGAGTACTTGAGTTGGGGACAGTGATCCCCGGAGTTGAGTTTGTTGTTGGTGTTACCGGCATTGTCTGCTAATTATGCCGTAGTCAGTCTGTTATCTGTGGTGGTGAGCGAACGCTCACCCCTAGCTGCTTTTCCTACAGGTACTGATCACAGGACGGACTAGGTGAGCTCTCGAAGCTTGTGGAGCTAGGAGCGGAGTTCGGGTTCAGTCTTTTGAGTCTAGTGACGGATACCTTGTACTTTTGTCCACGTGTCAGGACGTATTTTTAAGTTGTAAATATTATTTTTGATTAATTAAATGGAGATTTTAAAGTGTTTATCCAAAACAGGTTTCATTGTTTTATTGTTTTTAAAACGTTCGCGTCCCGAGTTCGGTTTACTGAAATTGGGACGTGACACTTCCCCTTTTCTCCTTTTGTACATATCTACTTACTATATACAAAAAATATTGTTCAATTGTTGCAGAAGGGGTTCAGGGAGGTGCAATTGGGTATGCAAAAAAAGAGAGGGTGAGGGTCAAGCCTTGTGCCAAAACCAACGTTTCAGTTTCAAGCATGGCTGAGGACAGGTCACGTCCGGTGGTACGATCTTCAGACCCGTCTCAAGCAAGACAGACTATTGTGCGATCTTCTCAGGCAAGACAGAGTGTTCACGTATCTTCAGACCCGTCTCACGGCGAAGCAAAGAAACAGGGTATTGTGCAGGACGGGAACTGTAGCTCTAACACCGGAGAAACGACCGTGGAGATGAATAAGGGTTGTAAGGTTTTTTGTTTAATCTTCCGTTTGATACCTCTTCAGATTGGGTCCGAAATTCCTTGGGGACGTTTGGCGAGGTGGTGTCAACCAACGTCCTTAAGAGACCGAACCGGACGGGCCGTTTCTTCGACTTTGCGGAGTTTAAGCTTCGGCTTTAAAGGCAGTCGAGGTTCTCAATGCCTTTAAACTCAATGGGCACATCCTTTTTGTAGCTATTGCTCGGTCGGGACCTATAAACCTCTTAGCACAGCACGTAATCGGACGTGCTGAGGCTCCGTTGAATGTCCATGTTTCGCCCGTAAAACAGAGCACCAAATTTCATGTTGTGGGGGAGAAGGGTGTTCCTATTATCGTTGAAGACCGACCTGAGAAGCCTGGTGATAGGAGTCTGGTGGTCTCTTCGCCATAATAGAGTTCGAATTCGTCCCTCGAGCTTCAGGATTCTCCGACATCACAGAGAAGTGTGTCCAGGATCCTCGAGCACATCTAGAATCCCTACAATCACGGACGCACCCGGTCAACCATCTGAAATTCTGGGTTTAAATTTGGAAAGCGATCTTAGCAGCGTGATGGCTGGGATCTCTGTTCCGAGCTTGTTGCAGTTACAGAAGTTTCGTGGGGAAGAAGCTTCACGCGAAAATGAGGAGTTTAAATAGGTTTAGTCAATTTCCGGGCCGGTAATTAGGCCTAAGTCATCAAGCCCGATCCACTTCTCAACACCTAGCCCAATTTATCTTTCGTCCCATTCACTTTCGCCTGGGCCTAGAGTGCAATTGGGCTCGGGTACGGAAACGCAGGAGGACCCCGACGTTGCTTCCAACAATTCTTCGTCAGTTATTGCATGAACTTCTCTTCAGAGCACTATATCAGCTCAACCAAAAGAACGTGGCCATCCAAAGAAGGGAAAATCAACGGCAATGGCCCGTCCAACTGTTATTTATCGGACAAGAGCTAAGCCATCTACTAAAAAAAGAGGTAATTTGGGAAGCTTCTTTTTTGATGTCGCTTAGAAGGATAGCTCGGGTGATTGAGTTATTACAAGAAAGTTGTGAATAAGGCTGTTGACATTTGCTCTTTGGCACTGGATAAGTTTAATTCTCTAGATGTTTCACAGGTTGAGGAGGATGTCGAGGTTATCCAGGACAAGGATTTCCCTGCACCAGTTTCAGGAAAAGATCTATCCCCTGTTTTGGTTTCCAATCGGTTTTTATGTTTAAGCCTGGATAGGTTTCAGACAAGGAGGACGTGACTTGCTCCCTTGGTTGGGTTTATCTTGTTTGTTTTGCTCTTTGTAGTTGTTATGGTATGAGAAAATGATCCTTTTTTGAGGATCGTTTTTGCAGCGTTAAACTGTCTTGTAGAACGTTGCTTAATAAAATATTTTGCTTATAAAAAAAATACTAAATTGAATCTTCAGTTGATTTTCTTCTCAGGGAGTAATCTCTCTAAAATAATCTTTAGGAACTCTAACTCATTCCATTTCCTCAACCGACTCCTTTCTTTTCTGCCTCCACTGTCCACGGCTTCCATGCCCCTTGGCCAGGGAAGTCACCGGTATTTTGTCTTATTGTCCCCTTTCCCGTGTCCCTCTCTAATATTCTCTTCTCCGCATTTTTTTCCTCGTGTCCATTTTACTCTCGACCTTTTTTCCTGAAGGTGCTATTTCCATGTGGTGGTTGTCGGTTCTCAAGTGTTGACCGCTGGCGAGGTGTTGTCTTTAGGACATCTGAGTGGCGTAATGGGTGGTTCTCTTGGCTTCGTCTCGGTCTCTCCTAAGTGTGCTTCATCTTCCCTCGGCCTTAGGCTGCCTAGTCTTCCCTTTCTCGATCTCGATTGTGGTTGGGGCCTTATGGTTATGTGTTAGGTTAGCCGCGCGTGATGGTGTTTTTCCAATCTTTGGCCCTTGTTTTAAGATTCGGGCTATTGTGGGTTCTTGGTACATTTGGTGGTTATGATCTCGAGCCGTGGTTGTTGTTGCCAGCGACAGTTGAGGTGTGGCAGTGCTAGGAGACCGGGTTCAAGGGTTAGGGTTTGGTTGCTTTGATTCTGGTTTCAATCCAAAACTATGTTGGCACTTGGTGTAAGAACCGCCCCCGGTCGATCCTGGTCGAACCGAGAAAGTTTGGGGAAAGTTGACTTTCCGTCGGAAAAGTCAACCGATGACTCCGGGAGTCATTCGGAACCTTTCCGGGACCCAAAAAGCTAGCCTTCGTTACGGTTAGCTTAGTTGGGTCATTTCCTTTCAAATGACACCTTTTGTGAAAAAGTCAAACTCGGGTCAAACTAGGTCGATTTTGGAGTACTAACGAATAAAAATAATATGAGCTGAGATATTTTGGGTAGGAGTGGACCCCATATGGACACATGTCCATGTTAGCTTGGAGGGGAAGAAAAGTGGGAGAAAAGACCAATTGGTCCCCACTTGTGGACAAAAGAGAGAGAGAGACTAAAGGACGAAAGAGACATTTTCACCTTGGGATAAGACCACATGGGGCAACAATTCAACCCATTTTCTTCATTTTGCCCGAAACCTCCATAGCTAGATAGAGAAGTTTAAGCTTCATTGCTTGAAGAAGAAGAAAGAGAGGAAAAGGGAGCTCCTTTTGGTGATTTCCAACACTAATCTTCTCCAAAATATCATTTTCCTCTTCCTTTCTCCATTTCTAAGGTAAATCTTCAAACCAAATTCATTTTCATGGAGTTTGGGTTTATGGGTTTTCTAAAAAAAGGCATGAGATGGACTTAGGTCTTAAAGATTTAAGGTTCTAGGTGTTCAATTAGATGGGTTATGGAGAAAGTAGAGTTTAATGTGAAGTTTCATGGGTTTTTGGTGGTTTTTGATGAAACCCACCATGGGTCTTGAAACTTTGGAGTGTTTGAGTTGGAATTTGAAGTTTTAGAACTTAAAAATGGAGTTGTGGAGAACCTAGAACTAGTTAGGAACTTGTTGGGAGAAAGGAAGTATTTTTCTGGCGACCGGAGGTTCGTCGGAGCTCCGACCGGTCGCCGGAATCCGGCCATCGGAGGAAGGGAGGACCGGCCATAGTCGGCCACTTTTGGACCGTGACCGGCCTGGTCCAGTCCGGCCACCCACGACCATGTGTGGCCGTAGGGCCCACATGGCCGGGACTTGGTGGTTTCGTGCTTGGACGGTCTTGGGTGAACCCCGGAACGATAATTTCACACTCGGAACGAATTATAAATGTGATTCATAAAATTCCGGGAAAAACGATTAGAAAATTTAATTGCGAATTTAGAGCGCTCGGACCTCGGAATTTAATTCCGTCAAGTGCGTTGGAACAAGTAAATTTAATTATGAACGATAGAAACGAAAAGGGAAATTTTCGGAGTCCCGAGGGACGTTTTCCCGATTCCGGGCAAAATGGGCCTTCCGGGCCCATTTTGACAAGTTGAGCAATTGGGGTTAGTTTGGGTATTTCCCTCTTTAAACCACACTTGAATTAACATTAATTCTCGTATTGCTTGTGATCTTAGACGTTGGACCCGAGCTCGGAGGAGGAGACTACTAGGCGTCGCATGACTAAGCGTTGGGATAACATTTGAGGTAGGGCAGAGTAGTAACTACCGCTTTTAATTAAAGAATGTTAATAGTATGCATATAGGACGTAATAACCGGAAAAGTCTTAGCTTGCATATAGGATGTGATTAACTAGAATAATCGCTTTCAATTATGGGAATTGTCGTGCTGTAGAATCACATGTGGCCATGTCGGGCCTTAGGGTTGTGTGTTGGTTGTGTTTGATTGTGATTATTAGTCCTTAAATGCGATGTATAATATCTTCTTTGGTTACCTTAAGAATCATAACATGCTACATGAATTGTGATGAATGTGATACAAATGTTTGTTTCTTGATATGATTGGTTAAATGAATGTGATGAAGGTGAATTGAACCGTTGTCTTGTGATATGATCGGGTGAATGATAGACCGATGTGGTGGGTTTTGGTAAGTGTATCGGTAAGTTTTGATGATATGATAAGTTCGATGTAACATGTGTGTTATGGTATTGTGTATTGTTTGCTTACCCCGAGGTGTGTTTACGGAAGACATATAGGCCGAGTGCGTTTCCGGTATGATGTATTATTTGTTTACCCCGAGGTGCGTTTCCGGGAAGACATCTAGGCCGAGTGCGTTTCCGGTATGATGTATTGTTGTTTACCCTGAGGTGCATTTCCGGGAAGACATCTAGGCCGAGTGCGTTTACGGTATGATGTATTGTTTGCTTGCCCCGATGTGCGTTTCCGGGAAGACATCTAGACCGATGGGTATTCCGGTATGATGTGCATTGTTTCACCCCGATGCTGGATTCCGGGAAGATATCTAGACCGAGGTGGTGTTCCGGTTCGATATGTCGAGCTGCGTGTGTGGATCGGAGTATCCCGGTGTACTTGTCTTATGTTGGTGTCATGTTGGGTCTGAGTGTTGTGCACGGTAGACGTCGCAGTTTCATATTCTATTGTTTATCTGTTTTCGTAGCTTGGTTCTATGGTCGATAATGTTGGGTTCCTGTTGGCTTTCTATTCGTGTTGTCAGTTATTAGTTTATATTCTTCACTTAGTATTTATGGTGAGGGAGCGGAAGTCCTTTCCCATTACTACTTTTTCCTACTGAGCGTAAGCTCACCCCCTCTGCTTTTACTGTTTTACAGGCTTCGATGGTGAGTCGGTTTAGAGGACGACTCAGAGCTCGGGAGCTCATCGAGAGTCTGGGGGTTTATCTTGTAGTAGAGATGTACTTTCTGTTTATGAACTAAACTGCGTTTTTATTTATTTGGATTTGAGCGTTTGACTCGTAGCATCGGTTTTTAATTATGAACTATCCGGAGATTTATGTTATTCAAATTTACTTTTATTATTGTTTTATTTTATTTTAGTTCACGTCTCGAGTTCGGTCAAAACCGGATTTGGGGCGTGACAATTTGGTATCAGAGCCTGGTTTTTCAAAACTTCGGACCGTATGTCAATTAGGTGGGTAGAGTTAAGTTGTTAGGTTTCTAGTGTTCGAATACGCAAGTCGGAAATGTCCTGCGCGTAGATCCGAGACGACGAGAGTCTCGGGTAGTGAAGTGCCTTGTGTGTTTTACCTTGCAGAGGGTTTTGTTGTGTGCCTTGATTGAACTGTGTGCCGATCAATTGAGATCGAGGTTAACTAGCGAGTGATGCTCGAGCTATATCATGACTTGATTGTCTTGGTTGAATGATCGTTTATTGAGTTGTCGCCTTAGTCGGCCGTTGATTCGATCGATTAAGTGTGAAATGTTGACTTGATTGGGTGGTACTCGTGTGATTACCGAGACCCGAGGGGTAAAGATGCGATGTTTTGCTGTGTGCTATGTTGTGCTGAATGCTGTGTTTAAAATGTGAATTGAATGTCCCACGTAGGCGGATGGTTAGTGAAATTTTCAAACGGGTCATGCCCAAATTTCTGCAAAACTGAAGTGTTTGTACTATCACGGGTTGACTCTGGGGCGCCACTATAGTCGAACATGATAGGGGGATGTCAAGTGGTTACAACGTAGTTCGGGGACGCCTGAATCGGGTTGTAACGACACGATATCGACATGAATGTTATGATAGAAAGAGAAAGTGTTGAGGACCTTGAAACCGAGTTGAAGTTTGCACGTGTGGAGTTGAATTGACATTGAGACTTCTGTTGAATTGCTATGTCGTGAATTGTGAAATGTGTGACTCCTGTGTGGAATTGTAGAACTGTGTGGTTGACTGTGTGACGTACAAGTGTATGGGTTTCCCTGTTGTGTGAAACTAGTATGTTTATGCTGAAAGAAGACTTGTTGATTCGAGTATGACCTTTGTGGAACGTGTGTGAACGTTATTGACTTAAGCGCGTCACTTTTTACGAAATTAAGAAACTGAACATGTGCGTTATCCGTGCAGCGGATAGACGACATAACGCCTACCTACGTCCCACGAGGTACCATGAGCCGGCCAACTGGGGGCCGAGGGTAGCCACTTGCCATTGAGTCGGAAGGGGCAATCAGTGCCCAAGGTGCCTCCGCTGGAGAGCACGTGAGAGTTGATGTAGGACCATCAGGGCCTCCGCCCAGTGTCCCGCCGGTCGCGGAGCCGACCCAAGCGACCACTCTGGAGGAGTTGGTTCGCACTGTTCAGAGTCTAGCGGCGATCATCGCCCAGAGGGAGGCTACAGCTCCGGCACCAGAGACTGTGCCTGCTGCCACTACAGCCGCTACAGTGAGACCTAGTTGGGTTGACAACCATACCGCTCAGGCGCTGCGAGACTTTCGCCGGCTGGGCACACCTGTGTTTTCCGGGGAGCCAGACCCCAAGGCAGCCGAGAGATGGCTGGAGCGGATTACCCGCAACTTGGATACGTCGGGGATCCTGGACGGTCAGTTGAGGGTATCCTTTGCAGCATTCCAACTGGAGGGCGATGCGTACCATTGGTGGCATCGCGAGGAGGTTTGAGTTGAGGATGATTTTAAGCTGTTCAGGGAGCGGTTCTTAGAGCAGTATTTTCCGCGGTCAGCCTGGGTGGACAGGCATCAGCAGTTCCTGGAACTGCGGAAGGGAGGGATGATGGTCTCTGAGTACGAGGCGAGATTCACCTCTTTGTCCCGCTTCGCACCAAAGATGGTGCCGAACGAGTCTCACCGCTGTTGACGGGTTGAGGGAGGGCTTCGCCCCACGATTGTGGATCGGGTCACAACACTGAGGACCCAAGTGTACTCGGAGCTAGTGGATCAGGCACTGGCCGTGGAGCGACACTTTCAAGAGACAGCCAGGGTTAGGGAGATCAGGCTGAGACCAAGTGGCTTCCTGAGGCCGTCTAGGGGCCGCGATCTGAGGAGGCAGAGGACCTCAGGATCGTTCCGACCACAGCCTCAGTCCGGTGGGATGCGACAGATCAGAGCAGTGGCGTCCGTGGGACCTGCCCCGTTAGAGAGTCTGTGCCCCCTGTGCAGACAGTTGGGTCATCTGGCCCGAGATTGTCCGAGGAGTAGTGGACCTGCAGACCGCCCAGCGGGTCGTCTGACAAGGGTCGAGGAGCGGCCGCGTGCCGATGAGAGGACATGCTACCATTGCGGCCGACTAGGATACATCTCTAGTGTGTGTCCCGACTGGGTTGTAGGACTGACAGTGCAGCGACCACAGAAGATGCAGCCCCGCTAGGCACCCTCTTTCCGCCCGCGCCAAACTTAGGCTCCGAGAGCCCCACGCCAGGCGGCGAGCGCACCAGCACAGAGATATCAGCCGAGGGCTCCGCAGCAGATGACCCTTCCACCACCCCCGAGATGAGAACCCTAGGCACAGTAGGGCCGAATGTATGTTGTCACTGAATCCCGAGCGGAGGGATGCCACTCCGGCCATGAGACCACTCAGGGTACATGCTTGCTTTACAATTCCTGGGTGTCTTTCTTATTTGATACTGGGGCATCACATTCTTTCATCTCTTCTACTTTCGCTGGTATGTTGGGTTTAAGGGTAGAACCTTTGAGTCGACCTTTATGCCTTAACATCCCAGTTACGGGAGATGTGGTCCTAAGTAGCGTATGTCGTGCATGTGAGATTAGAGTGGCTGATTTCCCTTTTATTGGTGATTTGCTTGTGTTGGACATGACGACATTTGACGTGATCTTGGGGATGGACTGGCTCGCGAGGTACCGAACGTCGATCGATTGCTACCGACGGTAGATGAAAGTGGTATCGGGCGACACGATCGTCACTTGTGTCCTGGGTAGTAGGAGCGGAGTTCTCTTGTCAACATTGACTGTGGGAGACGAGGTGACGACCGTTCAGAGCAGATAGCTGCCGCGGGTAGTGTGTGAGTTCCCGAAGGCATTTCTGGAGGATTTGTCAGGATTACCGCCGGCGCGCGAGGTTGAGTTTAGGATCGACTTGATATCGGGGACGACTCTGATATCCATGGCACCGTACGGATTTGCACCAGCTGAGTTGGTCGAGCTGAAGCGACAACTCGAGGAGCTTCGAGAGAAGGGATTTATCCGTTCGAGTGCTTCACTATGGGGAGCACCCGCCCTCTTCATGAAGAAGAAGGGTGGAGCGCAGAGGATGTGCATCGATTACCGGAAGTTGAACCGGGTCACGGTGAAATACCGCTACCCGATGCCGAGGATCGATGACTTATTCGATCAGCTGAGAGGAGTGAAGTGCTTCTCGAAGATTGATCTGCGATCCGGATATTATCAGTTGAGGGTTCGGGAGGAGGATGTGGCGAAGACCGCATTTCGGACTCGGTATGGACAATACGAGTTTTCTTAGTGATGCCATTCGGATTGACGAACGCGCCTGCAACGTTCATGGATTTGATGAATGACATCTTCCGACCGTACTTGGACCAGTTCGTCGTGGTTTCGGTATATGACATTATGATTTATTCGCCGAGTGAGGAGGCGCATGTGGAGCACCTGAGGACAGTTTTGACATTGTTGCGGACTCACCAGTTGTACGACAACCTGGAGAAGTACGAGTTTTGCCTCGCCGAGGTGAAGTTCCTCGGACATGTTGTGTCCCGAGAGGGTATACTAGTTGATCTAGCGAGGATCGACGCGGTCTCGAAGTGGGCACGGCCCACGAGTGTCTTCGAGATCCGTAGCTTCCTAGGCTTGGCACGATACTATCGACAGTTCGTCCAGGACTTCTCACGTCTGGCCGCGCCGATGACTGCCCTGAGATGTAAGGGAGCCGAGTTTGTGTGGACTGATGAGTGTGAACACTCCTTTACCGAGCTGAAGGCTCGTCTGACTACCGCGCCCGTGTTGATAGTTCCGGAGCGCGGGATCGGATATGATGTGTATGATGACACGTCCAGTGAGGGACTGGGGTGTGTGTTGATGCAGTCCGGGAATGTAGTTGCTAATGGCTCCAGATAGTTGAAGACACATGAGCGCAACTACCCTACCCATGACTTAGAGTTGGCAGCAGTCGTCTTTGCGCTGAAGAGCTGGCGATACTACTTGTATGGAGAGCGATTCCGGGTGTTCTCGGATCACAAAAGTCTCAAGTACATCTTCTCCCAGCGAGACTTGAACATGCGCCAGAGGTGATGGATGGAGTTACTTGAGGAGTACGATTTTGAGCTACTCTACCACCCAGGAAAGGCGAACGTTGTCGCCGATGCCCTGAGTAGGAAGTCGGTCCACTATCTGGCCGGTATATCAGTCCGAGAGTAGGACATGATGGAGGAGTTGAGCTTGTTCAGACTCGAGCTAGATGAGATCACCGATGGCGTGGCTATGTGTTCGCTGGTGGCTCAACCCACCCTAGTTGCTCGAGTGCTGGAGGCACATGCCGAGGATGCCGAGACGGTAGAGATCCGGGAGAGGATTACCAGCGGTGTTGACGTTGAGGGCTGGGAGCAGGGTACTGATCTGGGTCTACGTTACCGAGGAGGGATGTTCGTGCCGCGCAGCTGTAGAGACGATGTGTTGAGAGAGTCTCATCACTCCCGTCTGGCTGTGCACCCGGGTGGCACCAAGATGTACCAGGATGTCAGACGGCAATTTTGGTGGAGCGGGATGCGGAGAGAAGTTGCGGAGTTCGTCTCGAGATGCCTTACTTGTCAGCAAGTGAAGGTCGAGCATCAACGTCCCGCCGGTTTGTTACAGCCACTGTCGATCGCACAGTGGAAGTTGGAGGACGTCACGATGGATTTCGTGTGCGGCTTACCGAGGTCGCCGAGAGGGCAAGATGTTGTTTGGGTGGTGGTCGACCGGTTGACCAAGTCGGCGCACTTCTTAGCTATGAGGATGACTGATACGGTTGACACTCTGAGTCGCCTGTACATTTGAGAGATTATCCGACTTCACGGGGTGCCAGTGTCGGTCGTGTCCGACAGAGATCCTCGATTCACCTCCAGGTTTTGGGAGAGTTTGCAGAGAGCATTGGGGACCGAGGTCCAACTTAGTACATCGTACCACCCGCAGATAGATGGCCAGCCAGAGCGCTCAATTCAGATCTTAGAGGATATGATGTGTTAGACTTCCGAGGATCATGTGAGGACCACTTACCACTAGCCGAGTTCGCCTACAACAACATCTTCCAGGCCAGTATCGGGATGGCACCGTTCAAAACGTTGTATGGTAGGCCGTGTCGATCGCCCGTATGTTGGGCAAAGGTGGGAGACAAGAGTTTACTTGGTCCAGATCTTGACCGAGAGACGACCGAGAAGGTCGCGTTGATTCGTGAGCGGCTGAAGAACGCGCAGAGCCGACATAAGAGTTATGCTGATAGACGGCGCCGACCTCTTGAGTTTGTAGTTGGTGATCATGTGTTCCTGAAGGTGAGCCCGAAGAAGGGGCTAATGCGGTTCAACCGCGGCAGAGGCAAGTTGGCCCCGCGGTATATCGAGCCTTTTGAGGTCTTGGGCACAGTGGGAGCCGTTGCTTACCGTCTTGCATTGCCACTGTAGTTTGGGAACGTTCATAACGTCTTCCACGTTTCCCAACTGCGGAATTACACTGTGGACCCCTCCCACGTTATTGAGTGGACGGACATCGTGGTAGCTGAGGATGTTTCGTATGAGGAGCAGCCAGTCAGGATTCTGGATACGCGGGAACAGGTCTTGCGCGGCAAGACTATCCCACTGGTACGGGTGCAGTGGCGTCATCATAGAGCAGAGTCGACCCGGGAGCGCGAGGATGAGGTCCACGCGAAGTACCCCAACCTATTCGACCCTTGAGGTACGTTCGTTTTAAATTTTGCGGACAAAATTTCTTTAAGGGGGTAGATTGTAAGAACCGCTCCCGGTCGAACCGAGAAAGTTTGGGGAAAGTTGACTTCCCATCGGAAAAATCAACCGATGACCCCGGGAGTCATTCGGGACCCTTCCGGGACCCAAAAAGCTTAGCTGTCGTCACGGTTAGCTTAGTTGGGTCGTTTCCTTTTAATTGACTGTCTTTGCGAAAAAGGTCAAACTTCGGCGAATTAACGACGAAATCTCGATTAAATTAAAATTGCTGGATTTCTATAAGGACAAGATGATCCCCATTAGGACACTTGTCCATAGTGGCTTGGAGGAGAAGAAATGGGTCTCTAAAGACCCATTTACCCTCTTATTTTCCAAATTGTAATGAAAGGAGCAAGGGGGCTATTGAACTTTCACCAAAGTAGGTTTTAAAGCAACTAGTGGGATGCACCAAAGTAGGTTTTAAAGAAACTAGTGGGATGCACCGCGCGATGCGCTGTGTAGTAGTTAAGACATGTGTAAATCAGATACAAAAAAACAACAACGTTGTATAGTAAGTGTTGGCATTCAAGAACAATGTTAGTGTTCGTATCGACATAAGTAGTATAAGGAATACAAAAAAAAAAAAATTCGAAGGCTTAAGCACTGCTACACCAAACCACCATTCATGTTCATCACCTGGAAATCGGGAAATAGAAGAGCATAGTACACCAACTTCTATTAACGAAGATCCACCTGGAACACTCTTGTGGACTTCACTACAATTAGCAAACATAGTGATTGGCTCTTAAGAGCCAACCAAAATGGCTGAAAAAGAAATCCTTAAAAATATAAACAGAACAACCGTTAAAGGTACTTTACAAAATGTATATTCCAAATCAACCCAGGATTACAAAAATACAAACTTATTTCCTAGTAGCTCATTAATTAGCTTTAGCACAATTTATTTTTAAAATATACCATTAAAAAATAACAATCACAATTCATTATATCCAAATACAATGCACAAATACAAAATAAGTATAATACAAACTGTAATTAAGATTAAAAGCCAACAATTAAATTCTGCTTACAACATCTATGAATTTGCTAGAAAATAAAACATCTTCACACTTTATGTGAAAGGTCTTGAATTCGATTTAGTTTGGACAAATAACTATTTTTAATACATGTTTATATGCTTTTATTATTGCGTAATGTGTTGCGTTTCATGTAGTCTGTCTATCTAACAAGTCTAGAATTTTGTTGTCTGATATGTCTAAATGTTTATATGTATATTTTCATGTTGATATATAATATATGGCATAATGATCCCTCTAAACCCTCATCTTCCTTCTTTGTCTATACGGCATCCCAGCTCAGTGTTAGCTGACTTACCCAATACAGTCAGGGACGGTTATAGTATGAAAAGAACTGCAGACCATAGTGTCTTTTGTCTATTCTTCGTGGTCAGGGATTTATTCCTGATGCACTCAGATGTATTTGTATTTAAATTAATGAATTGCACCTTTCGCTAAAAAAAATATAAACAGAACAACCGTTAAAGGTACTTTACAAAATGTATATTCCAAATCAACCCAAGATTACAAAAATACAAACTTATTTCCTAGTAGCTCATTAATTAGCTTTAGCACAGTTTATTTTTAAAACATACCATAAAAAAATAACAATCACATGAATATCCAAATACAATGCATAAATACAAAATAGGTAAAATACAAACTGAAATTAAGATTAAAAGCCAACAATTAAATTCTGCTTACAAAATCTATGAATTTGCTAGAAAATAAAACCTCTTCACACTTTATGTGAAAGGTCTCGAATTCGATTTAATTTGGACAAATAACTATATTTAATACATGTTTATGTGCTTTTATTATTGTGTAATGTGTTGCGTTTCATGTAGTCTGTCTATCTTTTTTTTTGAAACAGGAGAACGTACTTTTATTATTTGAACTGTAGTAAGATAGACATAAGTGCATCCGGAATAGTAAAACTGGACCACACAAGGACATGCGAAGAACGGGCTTCCCGGGCTAGCCAGTGGGCTGCACCGTTCGCTGACCTAGAGATGTACTCGAGTTTAACATCCTCGAGAGTAGCTAACAGGGTCCGGCAATCGTCTACCAACCGGCCCAAAGGGGAGAAAACATGGTGTGTTCCTTGGATCAGGTGCCAATTAGGGGGTGGTGGGTTCCAGCTTATTTGCCTGTAATGGGGAACAACAATGGGTTTCGGGCGGCCATTCAGTGCTTCTGGCCAGCTGCACTGGTTACTGAGGACCATGGCAATTACATCCTGTGGTCTGGACGTAGTCTGATCCCAGACCATAGCATTCCTCGCTTTCCATATCTCCCACAAGAACAGGCAGTCTTTGCTCCGTAGCAGTAAATTAGGCAAAAGTAACATGGCAGTTAACCAGTCGTGCAACGTGGCGGAAGGGGTGATGGGAATCGGTATACCTGCTACATCCCAAATAGATCGTGCAAAAGGACAATGGAGGAGGAGGTGATCCGTAGACTCTTGTGAATGCTGACACATCTGGCATGTCTCTGGAATCGGGACAAATTTTGTCCGGAGATTGACCGCTACTTGTAGGGTGCCAGAAAGAGCTCGCCAGAGGAATACCTTGATTCGAGGTTGAATGTCCTGATCCCATATGCCCGTCCAGACTGTCGTTCCTGCCGAAACGTGCCAACAACCGTTCTCCCGGGATAGTGCCCTGTATCCTTCCTTAACCGAGTATACCCCCGAATATTAAACTTGCAGGACCATTTGTCTACATGCCGGGGGAGGGACGGGGCACCTGCAAAATGTCATCAACAATGGCCGGAGGGAGGTTTTGGTGCAGTTTCAGGACGTCCCATTGGTGGTTATTCGTAGCCAGATCCGACACCCTCAGATCCAGAGTGATACAAGTATGGAGCAGGATGACTGGGGTGTTCCCCATGAGCCACGGGGAGCCCTCTCCCATAGTAGAGCAGTCGTCACCAATAGTCCGAATCAATCCCTACCGAAGTAGGGTCCAGATCTGACTGGGTCCATTTCCACCTTCCGTTGAGAGGAAGTCACCCTTCGGAAAATACCTCGCCTTGAGGATGCGGGCAACCAAGCAATCTGGATGGGTTAGTAGTTTCCACCCCATTTTTGCCAGCATTGCAATGTTCATATCTCTCATGTCCCGGAATCCCATTCCGCCAACCTCCTTTGGCCTACATAATTTCGCCCAGTCTTTCCATATAACCGGTTTTGTGCCTCTGGGGGTGCCCGTCCACCAATATCGAGCTGGCGCGACATGTATCTTATCGATAGATTCCCTTGGTAGTAAGAAAATGCTCATTGCATAAATCGGCATAGCTTGGAGAACTGAATGTATCATTACCTCCTTTTCCCCTGCAGATAACATCTGATCGTCCCAGGTTCCAATCTTGGCCACGATTCGGTCACACAGGAACCCCCAGATACTTAGTCGGACCAGAGATTTCCTGTATCCCTAAAATACCACAGCAGGCCGATCTGTTTGCCAGAGTTGTGTTGGTGCTGAAAAAATATGGATGATTTGCCTTTGTTGGTGACCTGGCCCGAAAGACGACAAAATGTGTGAAGGATCTGATTCAGATGGGTCACCTCCTCCGGGTCCGCCCTGTAGAATATATAGCAGTCATCCGCAAAAAATATATGAGATACTAGTGGTGCACCTCTGGCCATCGAGACTCCGTGAATCTGTCCAGCCCTCTCTGCTTGGTTGAGCATACGAGACAGACCCTTCATACACAATAAGAAAAGATATGGGGATAAAGGGTCTCCTTGTCGAATACCCCTCCCTACCGTGAACGGCGACGTATGCTTCCCATCTGAGCTCACTGTGTACTGAATAGAACGCATACACGCTAAAACCATAGTTCGCCACCCCATATCAAAACCAAAGGCCCCCATCATAGATAGCAGGAAGGACCATTCCACTCTGTCATAGGCCTTACTCATGTCTAATTTCAAGGCCATAAATCCCCTTTGTCCTTGCGTTCTGCGCTAGAGAGTATGTATAATTTCATAGGAGATAATTACATCGTCCTGGATATGTCTGCCTTGCACAAACGGTCATTGATTTGTAGAGATAATCGTCTCCAGGAGTGGTTTTAACCGATTCGCCAGAACTTTAGAGAGAATTCTAAAGATAACGTTGCAGAGGGCAATCGGCCACAGCTCTGTAATCTTCTTTGCCCCTGGAATCTTTGGAATCAAGACCAGACTGGTTTTGTTGACGTCCTGGTCAATGGTACACGTTGCTACTGCAGTCCGAACAAAATCGATAACTTCCGGAGCCAGCGTATCCCAAAAATGTTGGAAGAATTTTGGGTTGAGACCGTCGGGGTCCGAAGACTTCGATGGTCTCATCTGAAACACTGCATGACGTACTTCCGCATCCGTTACCCTTTTGATCAGCTGTAGATTTTGTGCCGGGTTGATCATATGGGGGATTGGCATGGTGAGATCATAGTCCTCGATATCGCATGTCGTAAAGATGTCGGAAAAATAAGAATGTATCAACTCACTCATTCCTTTATGCCACTGTAGTTCCACCCCTGCATCATTGACCAGAGATTTCAACTTGTTTTTGGCCTGTCGCTTCGTAGCTGATCTCTGGAAGAATTTCGTGTTTTTGTCCCCTTCCCTGAGCCAGTGTTGTTTAGCTCTCTAACGCCAGAACTGTTCCTGTTTTGCCAAGGCCCTGTTATACTGTCTCTGGAGTGCCAGACGAAGTTTGATTCCCTATCTATCAGTCCGGCCATTGAGCTCAACTAATCTCCTCTATAGATGCCCGATCTGATTGATGCTGTCACGATAAACAGTCTGTCCCCATTCATCCAACGAGGTGCCAATATCCTTGATATGAAGCTTTATGTGGCGGTTTCCTGGCTGACCCCATTCAAATTGGACCAAAGTACCACACTCAGGATGTTCTAACCACATGTTCTCGAATCGGAAATGTCGAGGCCGGCGTTCCACCGGTTCCTTCTGAAGCTGGAGTAGAATGGGCTTGTGGTCCGAGGTTGACACTCCCAAATTCTGTAAGGACACGTCCTGGAATCGGAGACGAGCTTGAGGAGAAATAAAGGCCCTGTCTAGTTGACTTTCCACCTGCGTTTCTGGGTCATGTCCACAGGACCACGTGAACTGATAACCTTGTAACTAGGGGTGGGAAAAATATCCGAAACCCGACACCCGCCCGACAATCCGACCGACCCGCGACCCAAAAAATAGTCACCCGTGGATTATGTCGGATTTAGTGTTTAAAATATCCGATCCACCTCTTTGCGGGTCGGGTGACGGATTACGAATTGAAACCCACGGTTGATCCGACCCGCCCGCATTAATATAAAAAAATGGGATTAAATTCATTTAAAACCTATTTCAACCCAATCTTACTTCTTAGGCCCAATCTTACTTTTAAGGCCCAATCTTACTTCTAAGCCCAAAACCCATCTTAAGCATTACAAACCCTACACGTACATCAAGCTAATTCTTATCCAAAAAGAGATCTGACCCTAACCTATGGCGGCAGAAACAAAACATCTTCTTTTGCTCTTTTCTTCTTGCGTACTTCACGTTCCAAGCGATTTTTTTGGTCGAGGACGAAGAGGAAGGAGTTGTTGAACGCGGTGTCGTGTTGCTCGTCGTAGTCTCCGCAGTGTTCTGTTATTAACGATGAACTAACGTCGACACGACTTCCCCTTTCATCTTTATATCATCTCCCCTTTCATCTCTATATCCTTCTCCTACTTCAGATAGGTATTTAGGGTTGTTGATTAAGTGGAGATAGGGTTGGGTTGTGAATGGTTCTGTAAAGTTATGTTAGGGGTTGTGGATCTGTAAGGCTTAAGGTTGTGGATCTGTAGAGTTCGAGAGTTTAGGGTTGTGATTGACGATTGCGAGTGTGGATTTGGTTTTGAGGAATTAATGTTCGGTTCTGCGGGTTTGTATCCGATCCGCCCGAAATATTTTCGGGCGGATCTAATTCTAAAATTTGACTCAATGGGCGGGTGTGTGAAAATATCAATCCGATTCGTGTATTTCCGGGTGGGTTCAAATAGGTGCGGGTCAGGTCGGATATCCGACCATACACAGCCCTACTTGTAACGTCACCTCCTCCACTTCAATATCCGAGATGGCCTGTTGAAACCCCTGCATGAGAGCTAGGGGATACGCTTGACCACCTCTTTTTTCCGAAGGGCGAAGGATACCGTTGAAGTCCCCCATAAGAACCCACTCCATCGGGGCCGGGACTGTGGCCAGCTGCCTTAGATTGTCCCAAGTCATATGTCTGTTCTCCCAAGCTGGCTCCCCATAAATGCCTGTAAACCGTAAGGGTGGCTCCTGCCCAAAACGAACCACTATGTCTATATGGGATTGATGTATCGATAGGACATTCACAGTACATTGCTCAGACCACAGGAGCATGACCCCCCCTTTGTTCGACGGAGGGCGAAGGCCCGAGGCTATCTGTGGGACAATACCCGGAATCCCTGTACCGCCATGAAAACCTAACGTCCTACGGAGAATAGCAAGTCGGGACCTCGAATTCCGAGAATCAACATGCCGGGTTTCAGTAAGAAACAGTAGATCAGGTTTGTAACGGTTCACCAAATCCTTCAACTGGCGACGGTTATGATCCGTTCCCAATCCCCGGCAATTCCAGGCTAGCAATATCGACATTTAAACACGAAAATTGTACCCTAACAAACAGATCAGAAACGACGGTACCTGAGAACGTCCCGGACGTCAAAGGGGCAGCGAGGGAGCACGACGAGGCACCACGGACTCGACGAGGCAGCACGACGAGGCACCACGGGCACAGAGGGGCAGCCGGCTGAAGGTCCTGAAGCCTTACTCCGCACCAGCGACTCGAGAGGAGTCGCCGCCGAAGCAGACGAGAACCGGGAGCAGAGAACGAAACCGTACAGAAGCAGCGTGGAGCAGCAGGAGAGGCCGACGTCTGCGTGACGGTGATAGAGAGAGCGAGGAAGGAGGCTGTGATCGACGGGAAGCAGCAATGACGACGACGGTGAACCCTAGTTAGGGTAGAGGGGACCACACCTAGAGATAAAAGAGAGTTTTTTTTTTTATATATATAATATAAACAAATTTAAACTTTCATGTTAAATTAGAATTGTAGTCTGTCTATCTAACCAGTCTAGAATTTTGTTGTTTGATATGTCCAAATGTTTATATGTATATTTTCGTGTTAATATAATATATGGCATAATGATCCCTCTAAAAGAATTCATTTTTTCTTTTAAATTACTTGTTATTTATACGATATAAAGAAAATAAATTCAAAAACTGAAATAAGAATACGAATTTAGATTTTTACTTATTATTCTTAAATATAGATTATAGAAAAGAGCATTTAAAAAAATTCTATACAAAATCAAAAGCATGTATATGGTGTGAGACTTGTGACGAGTTGACGTTCATATTTTTCTTTGTCAGTAATGTGAGGAATGTTTGTTTCAATTGCTCTCTTCTCATCGACATGTAACTAGTTCAACCAAAAACTCAATTTTATAGTTGAAGATACAGTATAGTCATATTCTAATAGATTTGTGTCATTCTAAAATTGCGTTTAAATTATTTTAAAAATATCAATATTCTTTCCAGAAAAATAAAAATAAATGTCAATCTCAATTACACTTTTCTACCATATGTTTTTTTATAGAATTTTTAAAATAACGATGATTTTATTTATTTATTATCAAAATAAAATAAGTATAAAAATTTGAAAGTTGAATCATGAGGAAACAAGTTTTATAAGTTTGTCTGCAGTGTGCCAACAATCCGGTTCGGGTCCACAGAGTTTTGTGGGCGCCACGTGATCCAATAAGTCTAAAAGAAAGAATATTATATTTTAAATATTTGACGTGTGATTAGGGGTGAGCATCGGCCGGTACCCGCTCAAAATCCCAAACCCATTACCCAAACCGTTTTTCCCGGTTACATAAAACCCGTACCCATCCCCATCACCGGTCGCTTAAGAGAAGACCGATAACCGCCCGACCTCACTACCGGCCGAGGACGGTTATAACCAACCAACCCAGGCCCAATGGGCTTCTTATTGGGCCTACTGAAATAAACATTCAAACATTCAACTTAATTCTTACAATTCAAACTTAATTTCACACAATTTAACTTAATTCCATAAACTTGCCTATTATAAAACTGATTTCAGTTTAGAGACTTCAAACATTCAAACAAAACACAACAATTCCTACAACTAATATCTCATAATCATATAAAACATCGTCTTACACAACACGGTCTAAGAAACCATTTTTGTTGTACAACACAAAAAGTCAAACAAAGAATTCATGATTTAAGTTCAAAGCATAAACAGATCAAGCATTGCAAACTTTCATTCATACCTCCAAAGAATTATTCAAATTCAAAGTATAAACTGATCAAGCATCGCGAGTCATTAATTATGCTTATAAACTACATAGATCATTTCATACATGTTAACCTATTAAGCTAACTATTTATGCTTTGAACTCAGAACATGGGCCACTGTATCAACTTGATCTATTATATATAAATGAAAACATGTCGGCACATAGGGAATGATATTCATGATGATCAGCAAATGGCAATGGCATGAGCTACCTTGATAAGAATAACACCTGCAATTGACAAAGATTCACGCTCTTATATGAAGCTTAACTCAAAACCCATCAAGCTAATTACAATTAAACAACAAATTTCATTTTTTTGTTTCATAAAACAAACAATTAACAAAGACAATTCTTACCCATTACATCAATTCATTGTTTTCATAAAGTTCTCGCGAGTGACCCTCAGCCCACCACTTGCTACAGTGCCGGTCGGTTCGGGTATAACCGGTTTTCTTGTAAGAAAACCGGTCAAACCCGTTGATCACACCGGTTCAGCTATTTTCAACCCGTGCCCACCCGTGGTAAGGCCGGTTCCGGGTTTTCCGGTGACGGGAACGGCCGGGGATGGTCGGTTTACGGTGATGGTCGGATTTTTGCTCAGCCCTACCTATGATAGTATAATAAGTAATTGAATTGAAGATGGATAACGCCGAGACTTGAGGGTCCTTTTGGTCATTTAACTCCCAATCTTAGGGAGTTTGAGGGAGATACCATATAAAAGAGATCAAAATTAAGGTCCAGCGGAATGAATGTATTAAATAATGAATAGAAAGCAGAGCGAGCGGTTTTATGAAAGAAACAGAAACCGTGGGAAGGTGCAGACAGTAATTAATGGCTGTTTTGGGTCACAGAAACAGAGACCACCATCGACCATTATGATTGATGAAGGTGGCGAGCTCTCATCACTCTACAACCTCCTCCCTTTCATCGCCTATATAACCCTCGCTCCGCACTTCCATTTCTTCATCCCCATTCCCATTCTCATTGCTCATCAACCCCTCTGTTCCTTGTTCTCTTCTGTTCTGCTTTAGGTAAACAAAATATTTCATTTTTCTAGTCTCTTTTGTGCATGACTGACTCTGACTTGTTGGCATCTTTTCTTTCTACACGGCTCTGGTTAATGTACATGTACACTTGAGAGTACCAAGCTCGGTAACTATGGCAGTTTCACGAGTCTGTCTGGTTTTGCCCAGATACTGAATTTTTAATCTTTGATTTCTTGGGGAAGAAACTGGGCTGACTGACCCAGCATTAGGGTTTGGGCTCATTTTTCTTCCTCTATAAATTGGACAGGTTCCTAGTACCTCTGTTTCCCATTTCTCGCATGCAGTAAAAGAGTTTTGATTTTCAGTACCCTTGCAGCTGGATCATTGTTAGTTTCTGCAGATCAAGTCTTCTTGCTGCCATAGTATGATAAAAATCTCCATTTCCCAAAAGGGTTTTTGATAGAAAGATCAAAAATGAATTAATTGTTTGTTTCCTCTGAGGTTGCTTGCGAATGACATTTGTTCACCCATATTGTCAAATAAAGGTCATTATTATGGTGGATGAGGAAGGTAGTAGGTTTAGAATCTTTTTACCCTTCCAAAACAATCTATATGCTTTACTTGGATCTTGACTTTCTGGTATTATCCATTCTCTTTTTAAGAGAAAGGGATTCGGATAATTTGGACATGCCACTTACCAGGTTGTTTCTGTTCAAGGTTTAGTTCTGTCTGAAGATCTGTGCACTGAGAAGGCATGGCAGAGCGTGTTCTGACTCGCGTTCACAGCCTCCGGGAGCGCTTGGACGAGACTCTGTTGGGTCACCGCAATCACATTTTGGAATTCCTTTCAAGGTAATCTCTCGGTTATGATATGGGCTTGTGCTCTATTTTCAAGTTGTGATTTTGATCGGAAAGTGTAGGGTGGAGGCCAAGGGAAAAGGAATTCTGCAACACCACCACCTTGTTCTTGAGTTTGAAGGCATCCCTGAAGATCACAGGAAAAAGCTTCAGGACGGTCCCTTTGGAGAGGTTCTCAAAGCCACTCAGGAAGCAATTGTTTTCCCTCCGTGGATCGCTCTTGCTGTGCGTCCTAGGCCCGGCGTCTGGGAGTACATTCGTGTCAACGTTCATGCCCTCGTTCTTGAGGACTTGACCGTGCCTGAGTATCTACACTTCAAAGAAGAACTTGTCAATGGAAGGTGATTCAGAGCTCAGATCTCCTGTAATATGAATCATTCTATGTGAGATCAAACCTGTGTACTGACTTGTTTATGTGTATGTGTATGTGCAGCGAAAACGGTAACTTTGTTCTTGAGCTGGATTTCGAACCATTCACTGCATCTTTCCCTCGTCCAACTCTGTCCAAGTACATTGGTAATGGCGTGGAGTTCCTCAATCGCCATCTTTCAGCCAAATTGTTCCATGACAAGGAGAGCATGCACCCACTGCTCGAGTTCCTCAAGCTCCACTCCTATCAGGGAAAGGTAACACCTTGTGATCATGCATTTACCCCATTTCTTGTGTATAACATTGTATAAGTATATGTTTGATGTTGTCCAACTTGTGTAGACAATGATGCTTAATGACCGAATCCACGACCTCAACGCTCTGCAATATGTTCTGAGGAAGGCTGAGGAATATTTAACCTCAGTAGCACCCGAAACACCCTACTCCGAATTTGTGCTTAAGTTCCAGGAGATCGGTTTGGAGAGAGGTTGGGGTGACAATGCAGAGCATGTGCTGGAAATGATCCGACTTCTCCTGGACCTTCTAGAGGCTCCGGATGCTTGCACTCTTGAGAAGTTCCTCGGCAGAATCCCCATGGTCTTCAATGTTGTCATTCTTTCCCCACACGGCTACTTTGCTCAGGACAATGTTTTGGGATACCCCGATACCGGAGGCCAGGTTGTTTATATCCTGGATCAAGTCCGAGCCTTGGAGAATGAAATGCTCACTCGCATCAAGCAACAAGGCCTTGACATCACCCCTCGGATCCTCATTGTAAGTTCTGTTTCGTTTACGTTCATGTTGGGCCTTCAACCATCAGCTTCAACTTTTAGTTGAGTTGGTTCTTATATCACCTGACCTTTAGCTTGTGATCTTTGCTAGATTACCCGGCTCCTTCCCGATGCAGTGGGCACGACATGTGGTCAGCGCCTTGAGAAAGTATATGATACCGAGTATTGCCATATCCTGCGAGTTCCCTTCAGGACTGAAAAGGGGATTGTGAGGCAATGGATCTCTCGTTTTGAAGTTTGGCCTTACCTAGAGACCTTTACTGAGGATGTTGCAAATGAAATTGCTGGAGAGTTACAGGGCAAGCCTGATCTCATCATTGGCAACTACAGTGATGGAAACATTGTTGCTTCTTTGTTGGCACATAAGTTGGGCGTTACTCAGTGTACCATAGCTCACGCCCTCGAGAAGACCAAGTATCCAGACTCTGATATCTACTGGAAGAAACTGGACGACAAGTATCATTTTTCGTGCCAGTTTACGGCTGATCTCATTGCCATGAACCACACCGATTTCATCATCACCAGCACTTTCCAAGAAATTGCAGGAAGGTAATGTGGTGAATCAACAAGATTTTGAATTTGATTTCATCATCACCAGCGTCTGATTTCAATTTTGATGTTTCAGCAAGGACACGGTAGGACAGTACGAGAGTCACACTGCTTTCACAATGCCTGGACTGTACCGAGTTGTTCACGGGATCGATGTCTTTGATCCCAAGTTCAACATTGTCTCGCCCGGAGCAGATCTCAGCATATACTTCCCCTACACCGAGGAGAAGCGGAGGCTGACAGCCCTGCACCCTGAAATCGAAGAGCTCCTCTACAGCCAAGTCGAGAATGAAGAGCATTTGTAAGTTCTCTTTTGTTCATTTCATATCATACCGTACCAATAACTTGCTTGATAAGATAGTGAGATCGATTGAACGGAATGTAACTGAACAGGTGCGTGTTGAAAGACAAGAAGAAGCCGATCTTGTTCACAATGGCAAGGCTGGACCGAGTGAAGAACTTGACAGGGTTGGTCGAATGGTATGGCAAGAACGCGGAGCTGAGGGAACTGGTTAACCTCGTTGTAGTGGGAGGGGACAGGAGGAAGCAGTCCAAGGACCTGGAGGAGCAAGCAGAGATGAAGAAGATGCACGACTACATCGAGAAATACAAGCTGAACGGGCAATTCAGGTGGATCTCTTCACAGATGAACAGGGTGAGGAACGGTGAGCTCTACCGCTACATCTGTGACACCAAGGGAGCTTTCGTGCAGCCTGCGATCTACGAGGCCTTTGGGCTGACTGTGGTGGAGGCAATGACCTGTGGACTGCCAACATTCGCAACCTGTAACGGAGGGCCAGCTGAGATCATTGTGCACGGCAAGTCTGGCTTCCACATTGATCCTTACCATGGGGATCAGGCCGCCGAGACTCTGGTTGCTTTCTTCCAGCAGTGCAAGGTGGATCCTTCTTGCTGGGACAAGATATCCCAGGGAGGTCTGCAGCGAATCCAGGAGAAGTAAGCGCTCTTCCTTATTTCTACATAAACATGTATAGAAAAATTGCACAATTGTGTTACTGAGTTTTGTGGATTATTTGTTTGTAGGTATACATGGCAGATTTACTCTGACAGGCTCTTGACACTGACTGGAGTTTACGGCTTCTGGAAGCATGTCTCTAAACTTGATCGCCTTGAAAGCCGCCGCTATCTGGAAATGTTTTATGCCCTCAAGTACCGCAAATTGGTAAGACTCCCATTTTGCATCACACCATCATTAGCAGTAGAAGAAGCTTTAATCTGGTCTGATAAACGTATCTGTTTCTGGTGCTGATTTTCAGGCTGAGGCTGTTCCTTTGGCTGTGGAGTAAATGAAGAAATGCAAGGATTTACATTGTTTGATTCAGGGTCTTTTGGGTTTTGAATAATAAGCATCATTGGTTGATATTGTGAAGAGCTTTTCCTTCTTCCATTCAATGTTTGGAACTGGGTTTTCCAGACAATCAATTCTAGTAAACGTTGTTACTTATGTTTGTTTGTTAGCCTACTTTCTACTTTTCAGTTATAACATTTCTTGGATTCCTTTAATGGAATTAAATCCAACACCCAAATAATTTCAATCTACTAAAAAGGGAGAAACTACCATCATCAACATGGCCGATCCATTAGAGCATGTACAACGGGTCGGCCCTGCGTGAGGCCCTTGTGCTGACTGGACAAAAGTCAGGGAGTGTGAGTGCAGAAAAGTGTGTGTTCTACAACAGAAAGGACCTCTGAGGCCCTGGGAGTGCAGAACAGTGCTGACTGTATTATTATTTGATATTTTCCTGTTTTGTTTAATTCGTTATCAGAAACCGTTTAATTTAGTCATAATTTAAACAATTTTGAAAATAAATAATTAATGACAATCAATAATTAATAAATTCAACACGAATATAAATGAACTTCTAATTTTATTCAATCCCTTTTAATACAACCCAAAACAAAATACAAGTTCAAGAATCATCCTCTGTTGGGTCGACATCTGGTGGGGGGGGTTGGCTTCGAAGATCATCAATTTGGGCTTCAAGGCTAGTGATGAGTCTTCGCACTTGGGTCTTGCAAAACTTATGGTCTGCCAACGCCTCTTCGTCGTAGGAAGATGTATCCGTCCCCACCAGGGCCTTGTAGTTGGCGATGTTTGCTTCCCACTGTTGGGTTAATGCTTGTAACATGCGAAACTTATTTTCCTGTTGTTCGCCACGTGAACGTTGAGCCTCAAACCGTGAACGTTCAGCGTCGATTCGTGCACGTTCCAGTTCGGCGAAGGCAGACATTTGGGCCGTGAGGACGACCCCCTTCTTTGCGGCCTTCGCTGCCTTCTTCCCTTGCGGTCGGCGAGGGGGACTTGGGTCGGCCTCAGGGGATGGCGGTGTGTCGCTGAGAGGGACCTGAGTCCCCTCGTAGTTCTCGCTTCCTCCCCATTCTGGTGGTTGGGACTCACCACTGAGAGGTGTGCCTTCCTCCCCTGTGCTTGTGGGTGGGGTTGAGCTGTAAGCCCCAGCCTCATCCAACCGCTGTCGTTGTTGGCGTACTTGACGGCGGACATTTCCCATTGTGCCCTCGTGGGCAGTGAACTTCGAGACGCCCTCGAGCCTCTCCACCCAATGATTCAGGTCGAACTTTAGTGGGTGGTCCTTAATCACTTTCCCTGCACGGTACCACAGTTCCTTCGCACGTTTCATGTGCTCTGCCTGGTTGGCGCCGCTCGGTTTCTCCTCCTTGGACTGCTTCAAATAACCGAGGAACCTCCTTGTCTGAGAGGAACCTCTGCCCCAACGTTTCTTGATAGCTTCTCAGCGTCGCTGTGGGATACCTTCCTTGGAGTTGTATTTCTTCGTTACTGCGCACCAGAATGTGGTGCCGGTTTGGGAGTTGCCCTTGATGGCGTCTTTCGAAGAACTCAACCAGCAAGTTATGAGCCAATCGTCCTCCTGCTTGCTGAATGTCCGGCCATCCGGTTCTGGTTCTTGGGGTTGGCCTCGGGGTTGGGCTCGGGCAGCAGGGGCTCGGGCTCGTCGTTGGGAAGGTCCGGCAGAGGATGGTTGGGGGGGTTTGTACGTCGGGTAGTGGATGACCCTCGTAGTTGTAGAATTGGGTTCCCATCCCCCATTGTGGTTGTGGTTGGTACGGTGGCATCTGGAAACCTTGTGGGGGCATGGTCCAATTTGATGGCACTTGGAACCCTGGCGCCATTTGATATTGTGGGGGACGGTATTGCCCTGATAAAAATATTTTAAAACAATAATTTAGGTGCAAAAAAATAAACTAATAAAATAAGTGCAAATAATTAATCAAAAAAATGAATGTAATGCTTTAATCCAATAAAATAAGTACAAAAATTACGTTACATAAATAATAAGTTTGCACTAACCTGAACTCGACCCCGGGTTCGAGTTTGGGGAGACGGATCGATTTCCCGTTAGAATGTCTCCGAAACCTCGTGCCAGTTCGTCCTCCGTGAATCCTACTTCGTCACCAGCTGAATGTACACGAGACCCAGCTTCGCCCGACATTTTTGACGCGAATAATTGAAACGAGAGAGGACAATTTGGGAAGATGAGAGTGAAATTGGAGAGTGAAAGCAGAGAGTGGTGTGGAAAAAATGAGAGTGAAGAGGGGTATTTATAGGGTTAGTTTTTATTGATTTTTGAATTAAAAAAAATTGTAGCCGTTAGAAACCGACCGTTGCCAACGATCGACCCACGTGGCGCAGCCACAGGCTGCCACGGCAGCGAGGGCGCGCAGGGAGCGGGACCGGCCAGCGGCCAGCAAACGGGGCACGCGGCACGCACAGAGGGGGGCGGGAGCGCGAAAATGGGGAGCGGGCGCACGTTTTTCGGCCTCCACAGCGGGTCGGCCAGCGTGCCGCGGTCCAGGCGCGCGCGGAGTGGGGCGCGGGTGCGACCCGTTGTACATGCTCTTAAGAGCATGTATAACGGGCCGGCCCACGCCCTCAGCCCGCGCGCGCACGGTCCGTGGATCGCAGCCCGTTCCATTGTGGGCTGGTTTTCGCGCGGTCCGTGACGCGGTTCTGGGATCGGGCCTCGCTCCTCGCTCCTTGGCCCACGCTGGCCCAATCTCGGGCCGACACCTGGCATATGCGCGCGACTTTTTTTTTTTAAACAAATTTTTTTGTCAATTGTGGAATTTGAACCCCCAACCTCAAGGTTAAAAGTCATGTGGTTCCACCATTGAGCTAGATGAGTTTTTGTTACTATGTTTTATTATAATTTATATGATATACTTTTAATTTTGGAGTGAAATGCATATTAAAATTTAAAATCAAATATTCTTTTTAATATATTTTATATTCTATAATTTAGTGTTGGATGATATTTCAAATAAAATAACATATTTATGTAATATATATTTGACCATATTATCATTTTTGTGTGTATTTATATCCGGTCCGATTCAAAGATTTTTCGTTATAGCAACTACTATGAATATTACATAGTTGACCATATTATTCCATACACATATTTTATTAATTTCTTTGTCATTATTAAAAAGTTAATTTTTATTCGTGTTAAATTTATTTATGAATTATTTATTGTCATTAATTATTTTTTTCCAAAATTGTTTAAATTATAAATATTTTAAACGGTTTCTGATAACGAATTAAATAAAACAGGAAAATATCAAATAATAATCCAGTCAGCACTGTTCTGCACTCCCAGGACCTCAGAGGTCCTTTCTGTTGCAAAACACCCACTTTTCTGCACTCCCACTCCCTCACTTTTGTCCAATCAGCACAAGTTCTGCACTCCCACTCCCTGATCAAGATCCTTTCTGTTATACATGCTCTAAGGCCTAGGCGAACAATGACTTTAATCTAGCCCAATCAATCACTCAACTGCAATATGAGAGTGAGTAAGTTAATGAAGAACACGAATATGACCACAAGCGACTTTCTCCCGAACAAAGTGGATGTCAAGCTCAATATGTTTAGTACGCTGGTGTTGGACAAGATTTTTGGATAGATATATGGCGCCGATACTGTCACAGTAAACCAGGGTGGCCCGAGACATTAGACATGAAGTTCCATGAGAAGATTGTGAACCCAACACGATTCAGACATGACTTGAGCAACCCCATGATACTCCGCCTCAGTGCTAGAGCGTGGGGATGTATGTTGTCGTTTAGAAGACCAGGTGATAAGACTTTCTCCCAAAAAGACACAGTATCCAGACGTGGATTGACGTGTATCAAGACAGCCTACCCAGTCCGCATTTGTGTAAGCAATAAGATCCAAGGAAGGAGTGGCATATATGTGAAGTCCAAGATATAAGGACCCCTGAAGATAACGAATGACACGCTTAGGAGCTCCTATTTGACAAACACAAGGATCGTGCATGTGGAGACACACCTGCTAAACAACATATGCAATGTCAGAGCGGGTAAAGGTGAGATACTACAAGGCCCTTACAAGACTTCGATATAGAGACAAATGAGAGAGCGGATCTTTCTTTAATGATCATGGCTCCCCACGTATGATTCTATCTTTCTCCGTTTGGAAGGTAAATTAGAACCCCGAAATACTCCACCTAAGGTTCTTGATGACCAGACCTTCATGGTGCCAAACCCTATTCATGACTCCTCCCGTGATTTCCTGGTCATAGTGGTGTGTGGTGAAGAGTCTTCCGGCTATGCCAAACTTGACATGGGCGTAGATGCGGTCGGCCTCTGGATTCTCTAGGACGTAGATGATAGCGTCTTTCGCTTCATCCATCTAGAGGACATCAAAACTGTGTAAGAACCGCCCCCGGTCGAACCAGTGAAATTTGGGAAAAGTTGACTTTCCACCGGAAAAGTTAACCGATGACTCCGGGAGTCATTCGAGACCTTTCCGGGACCTTAAAAGCTTAGCCGTCATTACGGTTAGCTTAGTTGGGTCGTTTCCTTTCTAGTGACCACTTTTGCGAAAAAGTCAAACGCGGGTCAAACGGGGTCAAATTAGAGGCTAAATCGGATTAATTTAAATGGTCAGAATTATGATCTCCGGTACCTCATTCCTCCTCACTGTCTTCTCTCTTTGCCCAAGAGGCAGCACCTGCCCGTGGGGCATCATAATACCGTCCGTGACGGTTCTGATATGAAAAGGCTCAGTGAACCATTGTTCATTCATACTGACCTTGTCATGGTCGAGGAGCATGTTCCTCGATGCACAACAATGTAATCGATTTTGAAGTAATAAAAATCTGCACCTTTCGCTCAAAAAATAATAATACAGGTTCACAAGTGAAAAGCCAAAACTCATTAATATAGTTGTTCATATCATTCACATATGCCCTTGATCAATTGAGTTTAGTTCATGATAGTAGAATAAAAACAAGACATGAGGAAAATACAATGATAGACATAATAGATCGTAAAAGCGATTCAAATACCAGTTTATTGATGAAAACAATATAAAGAACTCGATTGTTGATCTCACAGACTTCTCTCTATCTCCAAACCTAGATCTCAAAATAAGTGTTTTCTCATTTGAAAGTCTACCTCTATTATAATAGTCGACATCCTATATATGCTTCCTAAAAATCGTAAGGTTAAGATAAGGAATTCCCTGTAAAATTAATGAATCTATGCGCACATACAACCCGAAATACGCCATATGCCTTGGGGGTATGGAGAATACCCTAACCCATACATCGTATTTCTCGAGGGTATGTGGTATGTCGTATGGTCACCTTATGTTGTCGACGTCAATTTTTCGTGCTCTATGTATGATTTGTACGCTCACTATACATCGTATGGCCACCGTACATTTTGGATAGTGACGATTTCTTTATAAAAGTTGTAGATCTCTGAATTAACTTCGATTTGATATTTTACGGGCCAAAATAGGATCTCATATGAAAAAGATATGCTCTTCGGAAGATCAGCCAAACTCTTTTTTTGGAACGAGTGTAGAGGAATTGTATTATTGTAGAACAACAACCTTACAGGGTATGGCATAACTGCCCAGGATTCCAGATATTTGTCCCAATCAACCGTAGTCCACCAAGCGCTCATGGATCCATAAAAATAGTCTGCTTTCAATCGTAGATCCGAACTTAGGAGTTCCCCTTACCGACATTTCAAAACTAATAAAACTCGAAGTCCTAAACCTATTTAGCCAAAAATTTATTCGACCTAGTACGAAATATAAAGCATACCTAATAGTAGCTGCGTTTAATGCCTTGGATGCGGATTTCCCAAGACTCCCCGACATTGGTAGTCCCGGGTCTATGGATATAGGTCCCAGGATGACCTTTTCACCCCCACCGGGTCCTATCATTCGTCCCGGGGAGGGTCATGTCCCTCCAGCTGCATCTCCTGATTTTGTTCCAACCTGGTCTCCTTAAGACTCTCCTGCAAACAATCGGCTTCATCAGGTACCCCTGTCCTGCTTGCTTGGTCTGTAAGCTCCGCCGGTTCCAAAGGGCCCCCCTGCTCCCCGTCCATCAAGGACGACATAGTGTTCATCCTCGGGGAGTTCTGCCTTTGTGGACTCGTTCCCTTCATTCCCAGTCTGGTGGTCCGGGGACGGGGACCGATTTCCGAGTTATATTTCAGTAGGCCTCGTAAGTTCACCGAAAGATTCTCCTGGGTGTAACGGTGGGCTGGAGGCCTGGGAGTTGTCGGTTGGCGATGTAGTTTCCCCTGTGATCGCGATTCTGCTTCCCCTTCTCCGGTAAGATGGAACCTTGCCGGTGGTGTGGTGTCTGTCACTGGAGTGATCACAGTCACCATCTTTGATCTCAAAGGTCTCGGAGCGCGACGCTTGAACGACGACGGGGATGAGCTAGGAAGCCTAATGGGGCTCCACTGTTCGAAGGGGACCCGGATCAAGGGCGGCGGCAGCACTGAGAGCCCCAGATCACACGCCCACCCATCAAACTGATGGCCGATCGTTCCCGGCAGGGTATGCCATGCAGTCCTGTTATTGTCGGGCGTGATCAGAGGGAAGAACGACTGATCACGTTGCCGATTGGGTTCGATCATGTGCCAAACTGGCACCGAATAGGGATGTCATGGCGGTCCTTGCAGGTGATCGAAGGAGGGACGCTGTAGACAAGGACGATGGGGTGCGATTTGCTGCGACTGCTAGTGCTCAGTCCGAATGGCGGCGTGTCGGCGGTGGAGCGTACCTAGCGGTCGTGCCAAGGGGTATGGGATCCATGGGCGATCAGGCTGAATGGTGAGGCCGGAAGGGAGGGTCAGAGTGCTATGTGGAGGCGTCGGGACCGATGAGAACCACCCCTGTAGGGATTGAAGACGAAACCCTAGAGGATTTTTGGGTGAACCCTAGAGGGTTTGGGAGAGCGCCGTTTTTAAATCTTTGGTATTGTATCCAGCCAAACTCTAATATTCCTTAAATCAATTTTTACTCCATATGAGCCATCTTTCTATGAAAGACACTACAACACACAATGAGAGACAAAGCATGAGTAACGAGATTAAAGTGTATCAATCCCTATAAAAAAAATAGGGACACTAAATCGTGTAAATAAGGACTAAAACATCTAAAATAGATAAAATGTGTGTTCACATCATCTGCAATATATGTACTTGTCGTTGGAGTGTCCACATGTCGGGGTATGTCCATGGAGACCAAATTTTGTACCAGCCCGATCCAGTGGTGGACTTACTAAGGGGGGCACGTTCCCCCCCCCCCCCCTGGAATTTTAAGAAACATATGCCATACATTTGTTTTTGTTTTTCCATTTCTTTCAATAAAACACAGTATTTTAGCATAAGTGCCCCCTCTCATATTAGAAAAAAAGAATTCTTTCCCAGTTTATTTTCATTCCAATACATACAAATCTACATTTTATTATAATATTTTTGAATATTTTTAATTTTATTTGCTTATACCTCCAAATTTTAGTTTTTATTATATTAGTTTTTTATACTCATAATTTTTTTATAATTTATATTATTTAAGTGTCCTAATTTGACAAAATTGAAATTTAAGTTATTATTTTTAAATTCAATATTACTATAATTTAAATTTTTTAGTTATTGCTTAAGGTTTGAGGTTATTATCAATAAAAATTTATTTACAAAAAAACTAACTATGATAAGAAGAAAAAAAATCGAATGAGAGACAAATGAATAGCGTATATGTTAAGAAAGATATTTTTATTGTGTTGACAAAAAATTGTTTTACACCATTTTCAAAATATGAAATTTTGGCGTCATATTTTTGAAATTAGTATTAATTATTTATTTTTTATACAATATTAATATTTTAATGTTATTATATATTATTCTCACCTCCGTCTATAAAAAAAAGTTGGTGCCCCCCCTCATTGAAAATGCTAGAGCCGCCATTGGCCCGACCTCGTTGGTTTTTAAAGATCCATATTTATAGTTCTGGATTAATGACGGAAACACTGGTTTACACCATTTCGTCCTTCATTTTGTGGACCTTTAATTCGAAGCCCATTTATAAGAAACATATATATATATATATATATATATTTGACATTCAATGTGTGAGAATAAAAAATGGCCATATACTCATAAAGATTAGATAAATTAAATTAAATTATGAATTTTCTATTCTTTATCAATTTTGTAGGATTATATACTTTTTGGTACCCTTATGTTCCGTCTACGAACGATTTGGTACCCTTTTGTTTTGTCCACGGACGAAATTGGCATATTCCGTTAGAAAACGAATGGAATATTCCTACAAATCAGTCATGTGACACCATGTGCAGTTAAGTGGAGTGTGAAATGACGATTTTGCCGTTTCTCAATTTAACCTTATCAATTTGATACATAAAATTACCATTATACCCTATTTAATAATAATATAATAATTATAAAAAATTATATGAATTAGATTCATTAATCAAACTAATTAAATAATAAACAAAATTAAAAGAAATACAATAATTATCTCTTTCATTCATTAAAACCTAAATCTCTATATCTGTTCACTGAATCTCGAGAATCTCTCGCTGATTCTGGTTTGTTCTTCGTTCGTCTTCTGAAAGTGGTCGGCGGCGAGAGTAGCAGCAGCGACGGGGTGACCTCTTCGGAGGCGATAACAACAGTGGCGGAGTTCATTGAGATTTGGGGAGTCTAAGCGACGTCTGGTCTCCGACGTTTGTTTTCTTCTTCTTCGATGTAGATCTGGTTTGATATGGACCTCGTACGCCGCCTGGTCTGCTTCGCGACCGGATCACGCAAATACAGGTTCAAATACTGGGGTTGAAAGGCCCCTTCCCGGAGGGCTTGAACAAGCTCTCGAAGCTCAGAAATTTGGGGCTTCAGAGGAACCATTTTTCAAGGTGGCTTCTAGATCTTTCTAGTTTGTCTAATTTACAATAATCTTATTTTGATCTCAACGATTTTGATTCGATTATGGCGAGTTTTTCTGTATTGGGTTCGAGAAATTTGGAGGTTTTGGCTTTGTATTACAATAACTTCAATTCTAGTTCTGGTGAGAAATCAGTGAAATGTTTTCTTCAAATTTGATATGGGAAAGAGAACAAGATGGGGAAAACGATCATCACGCAGCTCGAGCCACAGATAGTGATTTTTTTTCTTCTGGTTTTCGATGGATCTGCAACACGCCAAGATGAAGCTCACGCGATGGTGAGTTTTTTCTTTTGGTTTTCAAGGGGTTTATATCATATCAGTTCAGCATCGAGGGTTTAGTTGAGAAAATTACTGGTCAAAGGATTTGGAACAAAGGATTTGGCTAATGAACAATAGGTCGAATAGTGTTTTGCTGCTGGATGAACAATGGAATTTGTAAAAAAATAAATAAAAAAGTTGAAAAAGGAATTTTAAAAAAATAATTACTAAAAATTATTTTAATATTAAAAATAACTATTAGAAAAATCAATTTTTTTTAAATAATTATTAGGAAAATAATTTTTTAAAGAAAATTATTAGAAAAAAATAATTAGTAGAAATAAAGCATACAGAAAAATATTATAAATTAAGATTTTGAAAAATTAATTTAGGATAGATAAATTAGAAAATTATAAAAATTAATGATATTATTAATAATTCATTATAATAGTAATGAAATTAAATCTATAAGTGGGGGTATAATAGTCTTTTCACTTTAAGTCAAAAGTCAACTAGAACAACAAGGGGTAAATTGGTCATTTCACTTTGGTATGTTAGTTTTTTAACCCCATTAGCTCAAAGTGTTCGTGGACCAAATATAGGGGTACCAAATTAGAATAAAAATTCAAAAGGGTACCAAATCGTTCGTGGACGGAACATAAGGGTACCAAAAAGTATATAACCCATTTTTACTAGCTTTTTAACCATTTAGATTATGGGTCCTCATTGATGTGAATTGTAGATGATTTATCTATTGTAATTTTTACAGACATTAGGTACGAGAGAAGAGTAAAGTATATTAATCTTAGTGATGATCCTATAAATTGCATGCAACATGAAAAAACTCATATATTTGTTAGTGTATAACTATAATTGGTCCTTTTTCTATCTGTCACGCTTCAAATTTGGTTTTGACCGGACTCGAGACGTGAACTAGGAATAATAATAAAAACAATAATAAAAGTAAATTTAAACGAAATTAAACTCCAAAATTTTAGTTCCAAAATAAAAACCCCAATAATTAAGAGTCAAACGCTCAATTCCAATCAAGTAATGGAAAAAAAACATAGTTTGATACTAAAATAGAAAGTACGTCTCTCTACTACATATAACCACCCGGATCCTCAATGAGCTCCCGAGCCCTGAGACAACCTCTAAGTCTACTCATCAACGAAACCTGTAAAAACAGTAAACACAAAGGGGGTGAGCTTACGCTCAGTAGGAAAAAGTAGAAAAAGGACAAAGAACTCCCGCTTCGCCATCCAAATTCTCGATTAGTACGATTACCAAAAGACAACAGAATTAGAGATCAACAGGAATATGACTATTTTCCAATAGAAACAAACTCAAGAAACACACGAGTACCAAAAAAAAAGATGATTAAACCACAAGACTCCGATCCACACACAACTCACATATCGTAGCGGAACACACATCGACCTAGATATCTTCCCGGAACTCACATCATCGGGGTGAAACAAGTCTTCCCGGAACACGTAGCATCGGGGTGAGACAAGTCTTCCCGGAACACGAAGCATCGGGTGAGACAACAATACACCATACCGGAATACCCCTCGGCCTAGGTCTTCCCGGAACACGTAGCATCGGGGTGAAACAACAAGATAAACATATCGGACCGGCATACCCCTCGGTCGGATATCTACCCGGAAACACACCTCGGGGCAAGTAAACCACAATACACTCAATACCAAACAAAACACATTACACCGAACTCATATTATCAGCAAAGCTTACCGACATGACTTACCAAACACGCCCTATCGGTCTATCATTCACCCGATCACATCACCAGGCACAATCATATCACGTTCAACACAATCACTCAATCAATCATGTCACAGAGCAACCATTCATATCATACTCATCATGATTCATATAGTTTAATTCGATTCTTAATTTAACCAAGAGTGTGTTATGCATCGACATCTAAGGACGTACAACCATAATCAACACAACCAACACACAATCATAAGGCTCGACATGGCCATTCTACAGCATGACAATTCCCATAATTGAAAGCGATTATTCTAGTGAATCACATCCTATATGCAAACTAAGACTCTTCCGGTTATTATCATCATATGTGCGTACTATTAGCATTCCTTAATTAAAAGAGGAAATTTACTACTCCTCCCTACCTCAAGTTCTCCAAACGCTTAACCAACTGAGCGCCTAGAAGCCTCCTCCTCCGAGCTCGAGAAAAAGGTCTGGGAACATAAATTAATACTATAATTAATAAACAATCAAAGTCGGTTTTAAGGTGAACTACCTATATTACCCCTAATTACAAACACTTGGGCCAAAAGGTAAATTGGGCCCGAATTAGGCCCAATTCGGGCAGCCCACAGATCTGGAAACCGGACCGGACCGCGCCCCTCAGAGGCTCGGAACCAAACTCGGACCGTGCCCCTTAGAGGCCCGGCACCAGGCCCGAACCGTGCCACTCAGAGGGCCTGTACCGAGCCCGGACCGTGCCGCTCAGAGGGCCGATACCAGACACGGACCGTGCCGCTTAGAGCGCCGGCACTGAGCCCGTTCTGCGCCGCTCAGAGGGCTGGAAACCAGCCCTTTCCGTGCCAAAACTGGGCAGGTTCAAGCTCCTTCTTCCCCAACTTCGTTTCTACGAAAATCTACTTCAAAAACTCCATTTTTAACAACATCAAGCTCCAAAATCAGTTATCCAAACTCCCAAACTTCAATACCCTTAATGGGTTTCATCAAAACATCAATAAACAAAAGGTTTCTAGTTAAAACTTCTACTACTTCTTCACTAAATAATCATCTAACAACACTAACATCAAAACCCAACAAGTTCATGCAATTTTCTTAGAAACCCATAACCCAAAAGTGATTGGAAGAATATTGTGAGAGTTCACTTACCTTGGGAATGGAAATGGGATGAAAATGGAGTGATTTGGGAAAAAATCCACCCCAAGAGCTTACCTTTTTCCACTTGCTTCTTCTCCAAGTTTTTGAGCTCTCCTCTCTTCCTCCTTTAGTGATTTTCGGCCAGCAACAAAAGGTGAGCTGAAATGGTCTTCCAAATCTCTTTAACCTAAGATTGGATGGAACAAAGTACCCTTAGGTCCCCTTCCTTCCCTTTTGCAAAAGTGAGGGTAAATGGGTCATTAGAAACCCATTCCTTCTCCTCCAAGCTACAATGGAAAAATGTCCATGTGGGGACCACCTTGTACTTAATAAAATCCAGCATCTTTAATTTAATTAGGGTTTAGTCGTTAATTGGCCTAAGTTTGACTCGAGTTTGACTTTTTCACAAAGACAGTCAATTGAAAGGAAATGACCCAACTAAGCTAACCGTAATGACGGCTAAGCTTTTTGGGTCCCAGAAAGGTCCCGAATGACTCCTGGAGTGATCAGTTGACTTTTCCAGCGAAGGTCAAACTTTGTCACAAATCACCGGTTCGACCGGGATCGACCGGAGGCGGTTCTTACATATCAGTTTGAAATTTTAGTTGAATTGGTTCTCTAAAATGGTATCAGAGTCTGGTTCCTCACAGACCCGGGTTCAAACCCTACTCTCAACAAAGAATTTATAATTGCTTCTCAATTTATCAAATTTTCCCTAAATGGGTCAGCCCTTATATTTCTCTTCTCAATGGGCTTATCTTCTTTTCTATATATTTCACCTCCAAACCCATAAAATGGGCTTTTCCATGAGGCGCGTGATATATATAACTATAATTGGTCCTCCATGTATCAGTTTGAGCTTTTAGTTGAGTTGATCCTCTAATAATATTGTCCATTGAATATAAAAACCTTAGGGACTGCCCTCTCTCTGCACAGCCTCCTCCTCCCCCCCCCCCCCCCCATTTTTTTTTCTTTCTCCACCATTGAAGCTCCTGATTCAAACCGTTCCGTTACCCTTGACGGGTTTACCTATGGTTGGGTTCACAGTACCCTTCCTAGGCCGCCGCCTTTCCACCTCCGCAGGTCGCCGCCGCTCTTTCAGCCCGTCCCACAGCCTCTTCCTCGTCTCGCGCTACCGATCTTGCGTCGCCGGATTGGTCCCGTTCTCGAGCTAGTAGCCACCGTTTCCCTCCCGCCGCCGTTCTCCGGGATACGGGCTCCATGCGTCGTCCTCCATCTGCAGCGGCCTCCCGCCCCAGGGCCACCCCTCCCCGGCATGAGTCCGCTCCCTCAATGGATCTAGGATCCGGTAGGAGGGACGATAGGTTGGGGCCTATTTCCACGGCACCCGAAGTCGGGGCCCTCGATCCCGAATAAACCGTTGCGGGTCGAGTCGATGATCCCGCCTTCCGCACTACTTCGAAAGATTCGGGCGAATCAAGACGAAGAATTGACGATACCAGAACGCTCCAATGGCACGGGGCCCAGAAGAACTGGCATCGCAGATTTGGTAGTTTGTTATTTCGTTGGTGTGCTAATTTTTTTATCCTGTTTTAGGTCGAATAAATTGTTGGCTAGATAGGGTTAGGATTTTGAGTATTAGTTTTTTTGAAATTTCGTTAAGAGGAACTCCTGAGTTCGGATCTTCGATGCAAAGTGGACTATATTTATGGATCCATGAGCGCCTGATGGACTACGGTCGACGGGACAAATATCTGGAATCCGGAACTGTTATGTCCTACTTTGTAAGATTACTGTTATAAAGTAATACAATACCACTCTACTCGTTTCAAAAAAAAAATTGTCCATTGAATCAAATTTAAAGCTTCTATATAGGCTAATTTGTTGGTGGATTCGATTGAAGTAACGATTTTATTGGTTTTATTAACCTAAGTTTATTATTGGGTCAGATTTTATTAGGATGGTAAAATATTTTACATGGCCATATAGTCCACACATTTATAGATTTAATGGTGTCAATTTTATCGATTCGCCACCGTTGTAGAAAACGAGAGAATCATCGCACCAAAAGTCTCCGGATACGGTAAATCAAATTCGTTCGTCGTTCCGAAGCTTACCAATGTTGATCCAATAACTTTCGATTGAAATGGTTTGACCGATTGATAGTTACATTTGAACAGTCTTAATAGGTGAAATCTGAACAAAGACACACTTCTACTCAAAGACATAAAATTTCAGATATTACCTACATATTTAGAAGGGATAACTACGTTTGACTGTCCAACCCTATCAACATATTCCGAGTTACTACCCAAAGATACTAAGATTACTCGTTTACATACTTTTACATTTAAGGAAAACTTAATGCCCATAGTTTGCACATGATTTGTTTAATACTTTTCTATCCACGGAAAATTCAAAACAAAAAATCAAAAAATAATACTTATGTGTAAAAATGTGTGAACGTTAGGATGATCCAAAGTAATTTTAATATCTTTGGTAGTAACATGTAAACCGTAGTGTTAATGACATATATTGCTGGCATATTTAAACACAATAGAACGCGCCTCACGCGTGGCGATTTTTAGGGCTTCTTCGTTCTGAATGCGCCGTCGCCGGAGTAGCTTCTTCATCGCGTCGGCCTGTGTTGCTGTGTTGCTGGGCTTCGGGTTTTGGCCGGTTGTGACTCAGTGGAAGTGGTGAACGAAGGCGTGGCTGGGCGTAGTCGGTCGTATCTTCGCCGCTGTCATCTGCCGGTTCAAGGTGCCTTCTCTCCGGTTGTGAAATGGAACTCGACAATTCCAAGCTCCTCAATGGGAAAATGGCCTGGGTTCAGAAAAATCATCAACAGACCCAGATTGATGAAGTTGGGGAAAGGGAAGAAGGAGAGTTCAGATCTGAAGATTACGACATCCCTGCTGCTCCTAATTTTAGCATTCCAGGTAAACCTTATTCGCATCCAAGCAAAATTTATGTAAGGAATGTTCCTGCCAACTCAAGCAGTGAAGAGCTCTTTGCTTTCTTCAATCAATACGAAGAGGTGGTAGATCTGCACTTACCTCGTTCAACAAATAGTGATGGAATAGGCTATTGTTTTGTTACCTTCCGAGTTGGAGCCGATCTAAGGAACATAGTGGATGAAATTATGGGCTCTAAGCTCAAAGGCTATTCTCTTTTCACTACGCAAGCTAGAGAGAGATTTCCCAGAGCTCCCATAGTTGGCACACCTGCAGTGGAAAATCAAGTGGATCTTCGCTCTCATCTGAAAAACAAGAAATTAGTTGCGGAATGCAAGACTTTTGTTGCATGCAAAATCGTTCCAAAGTTTGAGGCATTAGTAAACAAGGCTTGGATGGGGGTTACCAATAACCTGAGAAATGCAGAAACCATTCAAAATGATTTGGGTTCTGCAGGAATTTTCGACATTAAGGTCAGGGACTTAGGAAACAGAGTGTTGATGTTAAACTACTCTGATCAAGTGTTTGAAAGGAAATTGATAGTGGAAGGTTGAGAAAGTTTGTCTCCTTGGATCACCATGGTTCGTGGGAAGGAAGAAATTCTCTCAATGGGAGGCTACTACAAATGGATCTGCATTCAGGGTCTTCAAATTCAAGGGTGGTCAGCCGATAATTTTGAAGCCGTTGCAGAAAGGTTTGGTAGTTCCTTGCTTGTCCATCCTGAATCTCTCTCATCATTTGCATTTCAGAAAGCGTTTGTCCTGACACACACAAGAACCAGTCAAAGGATCTGTGAAGAAATATCTTTCTCTCTTGATGGGAAAAAAATTCATGATTCCAGTCACTGAGATCGATGGATGCCTGATCCCTCCTCTGCTGAAGCAAGCCCCCTTGTCGGAAAGCCAATCTGACTCACTCTCGGGCGACCAAAATTCAAGGGAAGAGCCATGCGAAGGGTCAGCCTACTCAAACACCTCCAATTTTAATATGGATGTTGTTAACGATGAGGCGAATGACCCCTCGTTAGATGCCAAAATTGATGAGAGGGAGCCTGATGTTGAAAGGGCTGTTCATTCAACAATGTCAGTAATAGGAGAATTAAATGATTTGGGATTGATTGCCGTTAATCATCAATCCAAGTCATTTAATTCTAAGAGAACAGTCTCCGACACTCCAAATCCTCCCAGAAAGAAAAAAAAAGAGGCAGCAAGTTCAAAGGAACTAAACTCACCACGACATCCATCGCAACAACCACGAATCGCTATGGTCTGAGTGTTATTGTCAGATAGTGAATTTCTTACATGAAGAGGTGATATCATCACCTATATATACCTGATACATAAGTGGTTATGGATGGTTACAGGAAGTTACATAATACAAATATAACTACTAAATATAACTGCTAATTCTCCCCCGCAGTCGAAGCGGGAGAAAGACGAACGCTTTGACTGGAGCGACTGAGTTGTGGAAAGGGCTTCTCGAGCCAAGTTCATGCCTCGTAGGCAGATGATCCGGTTTTTGAATTGGACACCGGGACTCGTAGTACATTCTTCGACGGTGTCGTGTCGTCGACATGTAAGATGAGCGAGCAATCGATCTCTTGGAACGTTGCTGAACGACGAACACATTTGAGGAGATACTGAAAGCAGTCATTGTGCTTGTTGCAAAGCAGCATCATATTGATGCATCTATCAAGAGGCAGGAGTGGAGGAGAACAATTTAAGGGTGGTGGTGGTTGGACATGGTAAAACAAAAAAAAATGGAAAAAGATAAGATGGGTGGTGATTCATTGATGTAGCATGAATTTGATAAATAAAAATATAAAAGAGAAAAAAAAATGAAGGAACCACAGGTCAGGCTCTTGGGCTCTGATACCATGTCAGATAGTGAATTCCTTACATGAATAGGTGATAGCATCACCTATATATACCTGATACATAAATGGTTATGGATGGTTACATGAAGTTACATAATACAAATATAACTACTAGATATAACTGCTAATAGTTAGTTATAAGAATGCTCTTCAGACCTGTACAGAGATGGGCTTCAGAACAAAAGGCAGAGAGCTTCTCCTCAAGAACTACCTACTTGCAGAAAATGAAGCGATAAATCATTGGAAGTCTGACAGTGAAAGTGATGGTGTTCTTTGTGCGGAATCGGAAGGCAAAGCAGACTAGTGGCATTGCCGCTACTCCCGATCATTGATTTTCTCTCATGACATTATGCTGAATTTCCTTCCATCAGCCATCTCGGATTGGTGCTCATCGTTCTCAGTTCATTTTGCTTCATTTGCTTAATTTGCTTTGTAATCCATACTTTCAATTTCTCATTCTTGTAATTGGGCTGATTTTTCAGCATTCTCAAGATCCAACCTTTGGATTTGATGGATTATAAAAAGCTCGCTGATCAAAGAAAAAAAAACATGTAAACCGTGGATAGATTTGGTTAGTCAACCGTAATTATCCATGTTTATAAGGAACAATATATTATATCTAGGCCTCAACTTGACGTCAGATACTTGGCAAGGACTAAGCTTCGGCCCCAGCTTGACCTAACCAGGGTACCAAGCAAGCAAACATGTTCATGTATGTGGCCTCAAGCTTATTCCGCTCCCGTGTCTAATTGGTTAACAAGCACATGAATTGTGAAACTATTTAAACCCACGACGTTAACGTAGGACAGGCAGCAAATGTAAACAAAAGACATTCTTTTCTCACAACCTTTGATGATTCATCACTGATGCATATCCACAATTAACGTATTACATGACATGCAATGAATCCGCATGGAGGGTTATGGAGGGTAACATGTAAATTCAATAACTTGATGTGGTCAATGTGTGCCTCACGTGGCTTTGCTTCTCATATGTATACCTTAAAATTGACAAATGCACGTGTCAAATTCAGGCTGTGACAACAATCATCTGAACGATATTTCTCTCTTAATAAAAAGGTATATAAACGACATTTTATATCATACGTGAATTTTGTGGTCTTTGTTGATAATTGGACATAAGATCTGGTCAATCAATCAAAATAAAATGAAAAATAACGTTAGCTCTTTTGATTATGTTCTCACGACTCCATACTCTATATAATTTATCTCAATTGTTATGATATCATTTTTTTTATTACCGCCATTGAAAATAAACGAAAAACATTAAAAAAAAATGATCATATAAGTATCACATGATCCGGTACTTGAAAATATATATTTTTTGAAACTGACTAATTAAGGTATTGTGTTACTGTAAAACGTAAACCATACAGAATAAGACGTAATAATCGATGATTTTAGATATTTGTCCAGGTCAACCGTAGTACACCCAGCGCTCATGGATCCGTAGAAATAGTTTGCGTGTGGTCGCAGACGTTAACTCAGGAGATTCCCTTACAGACATTTCAAGATTACAAAAGCGGAAATGAAAAAATCAAATGTAAACAAAACTAATATAACCAAAATAAAAGATGCCCAACTTTGGGTGCCGTGGAGACATACCCCAAACTATCGCCTCTCCTCCCAAATCCCAAACCCATCGAGCGGGCGGAGCCATGAAACAACCCGAAGGTTCAAAAGAAACCCTAGGGTTCGTGTGAGTCCCCGAATCCCAGATCTCCGGGCTGTGCCGGCAGAACTGACCGGCGAGGTGGAGGCAGGGCCTTGGAACACCAAGCCGAGGTCGGGGACGGGAGGGGGCAGCCGGAGGAGGATGATGGCGGCACAAGAGCAGCGGATGTCGGGTGGTTCCTCGCAGCAGTGGTTGCACACCGTTGCCGATGGCAGCGGCGTGGGAAGCGAGGAGACAGATCTGTGACAGGCAACGACGACGTGGAGGGAAGGAGGGCTGAGTCGTGGACGGCGGCGGCGTGGAGCGAGATAGGTTGGAGCCGTGGGCGGTGGTGGCGTCATGGGGAGAGAGGGGGCGGAGTTGTGGACGTCGGCGACGACGTGTCGGTGATAATAGAGGGAAACCTATCAGTTCAAAAACAACCTATCGGTTCAGAAGAAACACATACGTCCTTGTGGTATGCATCAAGCCACTGCTTAATCGGAGAGAGGCCCTAGAAAGCATGGCTGAGCCACCGTGGTTTATGAAAGTCAGAGAGAAAACTTAGGTTTATGTTATTTGTATGTAATTATTTGGTCTGGTAGCAAGATTTAACTCAAGGACCATATAAAATTGTATTTTAAAATATATAATTATGTATGTATCACATGACCAGATATTCTTAGAAAGGATTAAATGTAGAAACATGTAAGTTATCGAAAGTTTAAAAATATTAAAAAAAATATCTTATATTTTGATCACATGTCATTTATATGTTTTTATGAATTGATCATATATCATTTCGTTGTCTTATAAATTGGTCACATATTATTTACATTTTATGAATTCATCATAAATATTTTATGTCTTATGAATTGGCCACCTATCATTTACATGCCTCCAACAGTGACTAATACTTGATGGTTTTTTTTTAGCGAAATGTGCAATTCATTAATTTAATTTCAAATACATCTGAGTGCATCAGGGATAAATCCCTGACCACGAAGAACAGACAAAAGACACAATGGTGTCGTAGTTCTTTTCATACTTTGACCGTTATTGACAGTATTGGGTGGGCCAACTAACACTTAGCTGGGATGCCGTATTGGCAAGGAAGGAAGACAGGGGTTGAGAAGGTGTACTGGAATTCTTGCTCCAAAACTGGCAAGGACTTCAACAATAGTGGTGGGAGGCAATACATGAATCGAGGTTCCCACCTTGAAAAAATCTCCGATTCTCTGTTCCCTAGTCATTGATCCTGCAAAGATAAACTCAAACAAAACAAATAGGACCCTCTCGATCAGCCATCTCCATAATTGTGAAGGCGGTTGAGGCGGTTGCGGCGGTGGAGGCCAAGAAGAAGGATGCACCAGCTGCGACTACGGCTTCAGGGACGTCTCTAGAGATGGCGGCGGCATCAGAGACGACAGCAGCATCAGAGACACCGTAGACATCAGAGACGACGACGGCTTCAACGATGACGGCGACAGCATCAGGGACGACGGCCTCAGAGATGGAAACCCCCAAAATTGACGAGGAGGGACCAAAATAGGTCGGGAGACGCTTCGTTGGTGGCGGGAGAAGGTCACATTGCGATGGATAGAGGCGGCTCTAAAGGAACCCTAGCAGAAAAAACCTTTGCAGGATCCGTAGGGAGGGTGCAAATGAGAGGATGTGTAGAGGAGAGAAGCATAACCATGGAATAGGCCATGGTAAAAACCATAGCCATAGTCATGGTTTTTGAGTGTTACGGCAGAGAGCTTCTCCTAAAGTTTCCTCCTCTCTCTTTGTTAATAGTCCTCCCGTGATAGAGTTCTTGTTTTATTCGAAAAAGGTTTCAATACTCTAAGATAGTTTGTTGTTCGTGACCAATATTTTAGGGTGAGTTTTTACATTTAACTGTTAAATATTGAAACTTACTCTTAAGTAGTGGTCACGAACAGTACATTACCCAACGTTTCAAAGTGACAAATATTATGCCTTAAGTATTGGTCACACGATTTTGTTAGTAAAAATGGACGGAATATTCCATTCCGTTAGTCATATGACCTCAAGTGTCATATAATGGATGGTAAAATGACATTTTCCCCCTAAGTATTTGACTTCTATACATTTTATAAGGAACAATAACGAGGGTACAATGGTAATGTTCCTTATAAAATGTATAGAGGTCAAATAATTAAGGGAAACGTCATTTTACCATCTATTATATGACACTTGAGGCCATATGACTAACAGAATGAATATTCCATCCATTTTTACTAACAAAATTGCGTGACCAATACTTAAGGTACTGCATTTGTCACTTTGAAATGTTGGGTAATGTAGTGTTCGTCACCAATATTTAAGAGTAAGTTTTGATATTTAACCTTTTTTTATGCATTTTCATGAGACTTTCAGTCTTGATAGTTGAGTCGACAATGCATCTTTGTTAAATCAGTATATGATGAATGTCGTAGCTCATGAAAGAACTTAGAGCTATACTGATTCTGCACTCAATAGTGTGTAGTACATCTTATTACTGGTCTTAAAACTCCGTCTGAAAACTGAAAGGCCAAGGGTGTTCATGAGCACAAGTGCAACTCCGAATATGCTTCTACTTCAGATGTTATGACATCTCCCTATATCATAAGTGATGAACAAGCGTACTTTAAAAGCTACAAGTTTCCCTCCAAATGTGTATTAATCCACATGTGGATCAGAAGACTAGAAATACTCAAGACACATGAGGCAATGTGTATCCCTATGAAGTAAAGAAGGAATAGGAAACGTGTACAAGCTTATAAAAAAGAAATATCTGAATTGATTTAGTTCCTTCTCCCTGAACAGCTAGGGTTTAAAAAAAATACCCAATCTCTACAGTCTTTTCCCTCTTCAAACCTAAAAAATCGAGCAAGTCTGTACTTCTCAGTACTCTCATTATGGTGCTCAAGAAGGAAACGATTGTGAAGATGGCTCAAAACTACAAGGAACAGAGATTATCCCTGAAAGCTCAATCGAATTCAGGACTGTTCGAATCTGCGTCTCCACCTACTACTGCAATCCATCATTCTTCAGAAGTCAACTCAGTTAAACCTTCTTCCAAGACTCAATTGTCAACTAAGAGAAAGGCCATCTCTTCCTTTATTTTAGAAGCACCCGTCAATACTCTCACTCCAACATCTGAAAAAGGTACCTCTAAAATCCTTCCTACTGAATCACTTAAAGAGTCTACTAACAAAGAACTCGTGGTGGGGTCAAAGATCCCTGAAGAAATGTATGTTAATATTACCTACTTTACTACTCATGCGAAAGGAAAGAAGAAACTTAAGGCCAAAAGGAAAATAGACCTTGAAAATAAGGGAAAAGTATATGTATCAAAAGGAGGAATTGTGGTGAAAGAAGGGGTTACTTCAGATCCCAAAGATGATCTTAAGGCTGATACTGAAAAAATTCAAGTTGTGAGTGACTTTGGTGGAAATCTATCTGTGAATACTACCAAAGAATCTAGTCATGATGTCAAGAATGGAGTTAATCTAGTGATAACTAAGTCTGGGAAAGCATCAAATGAAATGAGAAAAAGAGATAAGAGTCTTGCTTCTATTCCCAAAAGAGAGTCCAAGAGAGTTGGATCTCAAGGAATTGGTGAAGAAATTATATTGAGTTTTCTTGTCAGTGGTTCAAAAGGGAAAGAGTTTAGGAAGAAACACCTCTTCACATGTGTTCCTAAGAAGAATGATAAGGAGGTCATTCATCAGAATGATGAATCTTCATCTGAAGAAGAGTTGACTGAGAAAACTCTTCGACTCCATTGAGAAAGGGAAAGAAAATTGTAATTGGGGAACCTATATCAGAGAAAGAAGTAGTTAAAGAGATTACCCCGAAGAATGATCCTATAAAATGTATAAAAGGTGGGAATGTGTCACGTACAGATCCTTATGTCCAGAAAGGAAAGTTGTCAAATGTTTGGAGAAAGCCTTCAAGGTCCTTGAAGATGCTTAGTTGATAAGAACTCTTGCAAAGATTGGTCCCTACTATCCCCATCTTATAAGGTAATTTGTTACACAACTCACTACAGGTTTTGATGAACCAAAAGATAAGATGTTTCGTAAGGTCGTCGTGAAGGAACAAGTCATAGATGTCAATGAAGAGTTCCTTAACATCTATCTGGGAGGAAAGCCACCAAAGGTAGGAACCGTAATGCATGAGCTAGATAGCGTGGCTAAAGAAATTACCGGGAACTCCAGAGATAAGTGGGTGTCAAAAGAAAAACTCTTGTCCTCAGAAATCACTCCACTGTACTTTATTCTCTTCAAGATTGGTATTGAAAACTGTTTCCCCTCTTCCCACTGCTCCAACATTACTCTTGAACTTGCACAACTCATCTATGCCATAGGTACCTCTTCACCTTTGAATTTTGATTCCATTATTACTGATCATTTTGCTCGACATGCTCGCTCTAGTGCAACAAAGATGCCAATAGTCTTTCCTTTGTTGATATTTGGGTTGATCCTCCATCAATATCCCTCCATTCTGAAGGACACTAATGTCCCAAGGAAGAAGCCCACTCCTTTGTCATTCAAATGGAAGCGTTTGGGAAGGTCAGATGTCATGAATAATGTCTTAACACTCAGCCAAAAGAAGAAAAAACTTGGAGGATACTCACAAAGATCACATTATTCCGAGTCTACTACGGCAAAAGTTCAAGCTGCAATGACCATCCTCCAAGAGATTCTATATGACCTAAAGAAAAATGTTGATGAAGGAATTTCAAAAAATGCAGAGGTAAAGGTATCCTCCTCACGATCTGACCTCTAGTAGAGGTTGATGCCTCTTTTTGTCTGGTAGTTTATCCTTCTGAAACACTAGAATTGTGGTTATTGTTGTCGTGGATATGTCCAAGCTAATAACTATATTGTATTCATTGTATATTCTAAGACACTATAAATGGATGGATAAGCTGCAATCGATATGTTTTATGACTTTTACTACTTCATTAATGTGGTCAATGATATACTCTACTAGAATCATTAGTTATTGTTGCAGCTTTGTCATCAAAAATGCTTATCCTTTGCCCACTTTTTGAGGCAATCAGGGGGAGAGATATTAGAGTATGACATGAAAGTGGTATTTGTTGGATTCGAGTTCGTTGAAGAAGAAAAGATACCACCAAGGACATCTTCCACCTTAAGTGAATGTGTTTTCCTTCAAAAATGGAGAAAGGGGGAGATTGTTGCTACATTTGTGTTGACCATTTTGTGCCAAACAAGATGTTGCGAAGGATGTCAGCTAACAACACCAGTGTACAACCATGAGTGAAGCCAAATGAAGATGTCATGTCAGAATGTCAATAACATGAAAAATAAGTGACAGCTCACGCGCATGAAATTCTTCAAGTATATCAAATACATATTTATGTTGATCCAGTTAAATATTTGTTTCCTTGTTCAATGATACCTCTCTAATAGATATATTTTCTATTAAAGAAAGTACTCTAGTATAAGAAACACGGAGATTCACCTTGATCATGACTCTAGAGGTTAAGGAAACCCTAGGAGTCAGGATACAAGGTGAGTAGAGCTATAAATATCGAGATACACATTCAAGCTTGTTTCGAATCTTTTGTAGAACTCAAAGTCTATATCGAGAGCAAGATTCGTAAGTGAAAGTCCCTAGAGGACAGTTTGTGATCCTTAATTTATGAATTGAGATTCCTAAGCATATTGCAGGAACTCGAAATGAAGTAAACTAGAGAAGAACGTTATATGTTCATACTTGAATCGATGATTGATCAAGTAGTAGAGCAAAATGGTGTCCGTTGAAGAGTCACAACAAACGCTGAAGAACAAGAGCAATCCCAGACTGTAGGGGCTCGAAGAGTGGAACTAAGATGGGATCTCAGGGTCATCGGGAGTCTTTGATATAGGTTTGTCATTTTGTAAGAATAACATAGGGTTTATCTGGTGATATGAGAACTTGTATGTATATTGATTACTTTATACCTTTCCACTGGTAGAGTGCACTAGACATAGGTATGATGTACCAAAATAGGTAACCAAACCTATGTGTTCTTCATGCATGAATTTGTTTAATTAGTTCTTATCTTTCCATTAACAATTCAAGATGTCAATAAGAACGTCATAACATCTTTAGTAACATCTTATCATCACACGTAACCAGAATTTATAGAGGGGATAACTGGCATCCAGGGAGAACAACGGGAAAAGAGGATGAAGTAAGTCGGGGTGACTCTTACTGTCAAGGTGAGGTGTGCATCCCCACACACACCCAATTGCTCGATTTTTTACTCACTGTCCCTAGCAAAATTGATTCGCATACCTCGCCTTTGTATCAATCGGAGCAGTCGGTTCCCTCGTTGGGAGGGGGCTCATCTTTTAGGCTGGAAGGGGTGCGGATACCCTTTCATCAAGGAGGCAGAACTTAGCTGTATTCCATCAAGGTTACATGGCGCCCAGTTTAGGAAATTGGGCCATCAAGGCATGCTTGTTCCTTGAGCCGAATAGGAATATCTCCTTCTTAGGCAGGAGATCTTATGTTGCACCCGCCTTGCTCGGTCCTACTCCCAATGGAATTAGGAGTGAGGGGTTGGGGCGAGGAGATGTGTGGTTCCAGCTCCAAGTATGTGTCGGTGCGATGGGAATGAGATCTTGTGTTGGAACATGGGCCAGTGGCCCTAGTAGGGTGAAACCTGGCGGAATAATGGTCCAAGACAAGGGTAGCGCCAGACTCTTGGGTCTACCCCTAGCGGGGGTCCACTAAAAGCGGGAACTATGGGTTGGATAGGGTCCGGACAGTCCCTTTGGATCCTCGTCTGCAAGTTAGGAAACTCTGGTGCCATAAACAACAAGTGAAACGAGGGGAACCATAGGTTAATGGGATCCTTTTGGGGGCATTCTAGTTCGTGATGGCCTATGAAAACATAGTGGAAGCAGAATCCTGAGATCCTCACATACTCAGTCGAGCTCTAACTAGTGCCTCATACTCGAGATGAGAACTCAAGTCGAGCGAAGAAGCAGTGTTTCCAGATCCTTCTACAAGCGTATACTCAAGGTGCCTCCCTAGGCTAGTCATGTCGAGACCGTTTGAACATCCATAAAACCTCCTAGTGTTTCCCTTACTCGAAACCATGTCTCAGTTGTAAGGTCATCCCAAGGAAGGCTGGAAACTCGTGCCCACATCTGGATCCAAGAAAAATGCAGGGTAGCCAGATTGAGTCATGGGCGGAGGTCCTCCAAAATCAAGGGTGCCTACTTTAAGAACCATGGTTCCCTTCTCCTAATTCGGGCGTTTTCTACTTAGGAGGCGAAGTAAAAGTCTTATATGCCCCATCTAAGGTCCTTGATAACGAGTCCATCATGAAGCCATACTTTCAAAATCATCCATTCCATAGAGGTCTGGTCAAACAAATAGGACATGAATAATCGTCTAGCCAAACCAAACGTCGTATGAGCACGGGCGTGGGCATTCGTTGGGTCCCTTAGGATGCAGATAATTTTTCCTCCTCCTCGACCATTTTGAGGGCGTCAAAACCCTCTTAGAGGGCCAAGAGGAACTCCATCAAAGGTCGGGATACCTCTTCGGGGCACTCCCAGTAGGTGGGTCAGCTAAGTTGGGGTCGGTAGTGAGAGGGTATCAGGGACTGAACTGGATCCTAGGATGGGTTAGCCATGTTGGGATCATCGGTGAGGGGGCTTCGAGGTTCAGACTAAGCATGTCGCGAGCCTTCGTTTGCTCCACAGGACCAAATATCTCCTCGTCCTTAGGGGAGACCATAGATTCCTACATCGGGCGATACAAGGGCAGAAGCATGACATTTGAGATTAGCTCTGACCGAGGCTCATGAGGGGACATTGTCGAGTTGACGGAGTCAGTAGGACCCGTGGGTACCGGCACATGCCATAATTCCTCGTCGACGGACATGCCTGGGCGAGGCTCATGGGAGACGCTCGATATCAGCACGGGGAATGGTTGGAGAGGGAGAGGAGAAAATTGACGTGCCCTCTTCCTGGGGCACGACGGCTTGATAAATCCCAACGGTGGGGGCGGGGGCATGCTTCGAGGCGTCACAAGCTGCGAACTCGCGTGGTTGGTAGTAGGTGGACCGATGCAGATCTTCACATGAGCTGAAGTTGTGTTGTTGGCTGCATCAGACCGGGATAGATCGTTGGGGGCCATGGTAGACGAAGGATGAAAGAATATGATTAAAGTTGATGATCAACGCATAGAGAGAGAGAGAGAGAGAGAGAGAGAGAGAGAGAGAGAGAGAAAGAGAGAGAGAGAGAGAGAGAGAGAGAGAGAGAGAGAGAGAGAGAGAAAGAGAGAGAGCCTTAGAGTCTGAAAGTCACATGTGTCTAAACTGAGTTTTTTTTAACCAGGCGATGAGGAATTCTATTAATCTTATCAAGCAATATCAACATAAACATGCTTGAAGACCCTGAGTTCCAAAATATGTCCAAGACTCTTGTAGGTGACCCGATGCTCTTGGACCTGTAAAAATCGCCTAATTTCCATCTTAGACAACCATAAAAAATTCCAACATCCTACATGTAACAAAACAGAAATAGGAAACAGATAAAACAATCAGAAAACAATAAGAAACTAAAATGAAAGAAATACAGGGGTGCTTCTTTGCTCCACCCAAAGAAGGCGATTGAGTCCGACCCGGATCATGGGGGGTAGGCCAGCAAATCTCTACCACCTCAGCTCTTTGCCAACTCATGGCTCCTGACGGGATTGTTTGACAGGCCTCGCATGTTGATAGTCGTCCTCTTGTTCATCCAAAAACTAACGGGTGGAAGTGGAAACACTCGAGTGGTCGAGTGTCCTCTACAATTGGTAAGTTCGGGTATAGGACTGACGCAGTTTATTCGGTTTTTAATGTCTAAAATTAGTTTGTGTTTCTATAAGCGTCTTTTTTAGTTTGATATAGTTTAATAACTATAATAATTTAGTTATATAGAGTTAAATGTTATTTTCTTCAAGACTAAGACTCAGCATATAACAATTGTAAACCTTCAATATAACAAATAGCTGAGATAAAAAAAAAGTGGCTGAAATTTTTATTAGTTCCTCTAGCCATAGCTCTGTCGTAGTTATGATGCTAGCCCCTGTCTCCACCGTCGATAGGCCCTATGCCTCACCTAAAGCCGATGTCCCTATCGGTGCCTATCTCCCCGAACTGTCTTACCCCTCGCAAACCGCGCCCGATGTAGGAGTTGAAGACCAGCGTTGGGGGCCGAGAGAACCACTATCGTTCTCTTCTCCTTCTCGGTCAGCGTTGCAGAGGCTCCATTTGATGCATACAGCGGTCGTGTACTCTTTCCCGAGGATCGACAAGTTCTCGTTCGCCTTCCCTTCGGGATGGGTTTCGGTGGGGGTAGACCTTGGGTTGCTGCTCCATCAAGCGCCGAAGTCCTCCCTCATCTTCAGTGCCTTCGTTTTCTGGCCACTCGAACGACCCATGACCTTGGTCTGGGTTTTCTGTCAGGCCGCGCGAGAGTTGCAGGGCATCGGATTCCTCCTTGGGCCTCAACTCCATCTCCATCGGTCTGGATTAGCCCTGGAGGTCTGGAATTGGGGACGGCTAGGGCTACACACTAAGTCTCCTCCTCTACCACTACGGTGGCTCGGACACGATGAGTTTTCCTTACGGGCGGGGGACTTATATTTCATTCGCAGGTGAGGGCTGGGAAACAGTCCCGCCAGGCCACATGGGTCAGCAGGCAGGCCTCAGGGACAGATGGAAGGACTCCCTGAGTATAGCCTGTTTTTCCTTCACTACTGACGATCACAGGTTCGGTTTTACATTAGAAGAAGAGCGTCCCCCTCGGGTGACCCAGTAGTATTCAGACCCTACCTTGAGCAATGCTCGTCAGTCTTTCTTAGATTTTGGTTGTTTTTTCAATATTGTTCCAGTTAGTATTAAGCGTAGTCTTCAAAACGTCTTTGACATAAATTGGTTATCAGAGTTAAGGAATTTTCCCGTCAGGGCCCAAAGCATGTATTAGCTCTACGGATGGAAATGGGGCGGGGTTGGGGCGAGGACCCTAATCCCCGTCCCTGCCCCGCTTCCCCGCCACTCGCCCCATCCTCGCCTCATCCCCGCGTTGACCCCGTGTTGACCCCGCCCCACGGGGACCCCACGGGGATGGGGCGGGGAACAAGGATTTTATTCCCCGTCCCATTCTCGCCCCGAGGGGGATTTTATTCTTTACCCTGTTCCCGTTCCATTCTCATCACCCAAAAAAATACACATTTGAAATGACAATTCTCAATCTATAATTTTAAACAACATGCATAGTCAATCTATATTTTAAAACAACATACATATAAAATAAAAATCACATAAAAATGATATCATAGTTTACACATCATAGAAAATGTTTTAACGGAATATCTTGTAACATAGAACTTAGAGTTCCCAACTTGACTTCATAATAGTACAAATAGAATCATCACGTTGGAAATTTGAAGTTTAACTTGTTATTCCAACTTTTAAGATATTTAAGTTGTGATTATGATTTGAGATTGATATAAATACTAATCATATATAATATAATTATATCACCTTATGTATATGTAACATATCAATACATAAGGTGATGCAATTATATTATATATGATTAGCATTTATATCAATATCAAATCATAATCACAACTCAAATATCTAAACAAGTTAAACAAAAAATGTACAGTGTTCTGAATATAATTTCATTGAAAAAAGCTATAAACTTTATCACGGTATCAAACAAGAACAAATTTTGTATTAGCATGTTCTGTAAACGAAGAAAAAGATATTGTTTTAAGTCTACAAACATGACCACACAACAAGAGTTTAAACATGAGAAATGTTCTTAGACAAATGTATTGTTATTATTATATATATAAATTATAATATTTTATTGTGAAATAATGATGCCGGGTGCGGGATGGGGAGTGCTTGCCCCATCTCTGCCCCGCGTCCCGCCAAAATCCTCGTTTATCGCCCCGTACCCCGCCCCGCTTAAAAAATCCCCGTACCGAATCCACCCCGCGCGGAACGGAAATGGAGATCCCCTTCGGAAGTGAGGCGTTTTGCCATCCTTAATTAGCTCTTTAAAAAAGTAATGAAATTATCGTTTTACTAAAAAATAATATGACTAAATAGTTATCACTGACCATATAATGGCTTTCATGCATGCATATTGTTTGCACACATGCACCTACAGCAATTGCTTTATTATCTTCAATCGATTATTCAATTTACAGTTGGCATTTTCTTTGTAGTTGTTTTATGTGTATATCTTGTCCTAATGAACAACTTATAGTATAGTCCCAAACCATAATTAATATTGTTTTTTTGGCACATACATACAAGGCTTGTGAGCACGAACAAGAACCTTATTAAATAGTTTTTAATTTCCGGTTCATCGTAAAACGACAAGAACAAAGTTATTGTATGAACAGTGGTTCAGTCTATTCAGAATATTTCAGCAACCAAACTCATTAATTAAATTAGTTTGACGCATAGAATTTAAAAAATTAACAAGACGAATTAAAAACTAAAATTCAAGGTATCTGCTAAATATACAATTGCTCCATTTCCTTCAAATCTCAAAATGTATATTGAATTGTTCGATTAAGAAGTTGATAATATTAAAGAAAATAGTGAATCTGGAGGCCTTCGCACATGGCTGTCCCTTTCACTCATAAGTTACTCATTATTTTTAGTGGGAAGTATTGGTTACAAAAATGGGTTTTATCAAATACACAGGAGTCATGACAAGAATTTGGAAGAAAAAAAAAACTATTCTTCTTAACCATGAAAAACACAATTACAATATAAATTGTGAATTCTAATCATATATGAAGTTTCATCTACCGGACCAGCTATATGTATCAGGATGACACAACTCTTAATTTTTATGCTGACATTTTTTTTTGAGAAGAACATATGCAAATTTTATTATAATATAACATAGGACGATGAGCACATAGTTATACTCATCTTACAAAATAGATACCAACTAGCGAACAAAAAGTGGAGACAGAAATATAAAGTGTGCTCAAGGACTAGGGGTGGTTGAAGGGGATATCTGCGGTAACATCCTGAGATACCGATGCAACATGCTTCTACCAAAAGGCACTGAACGAGCCAACCGAGTAATGGGGGAATACTGCTGGACCTTCATCTCCCCTGGTATGTTAGCGTGCGTCGTCCTCCCTGTACTGATAATTGTAGGGCTCCTGAACGCGGGTGTGCTGACTCCGGACTGGTAGGGGAGACAGATGTCGGCTGAAGATGGAACCATCGCCATCTATCCGCCAGGAAGGGGTCATAGCCGACCCACCCCTCCCGGGCCACCTCAGACTCATTCCTGTAGGCGGGGGTGCTTATGGCCCCCCGCCGCTGCTGCATGTGAACCTCAATCTGACGCTGTCGACCCCTCTGACTCGTCCTGCTCCTCCTCTCTGTCTAGCCGTTTCTTCCCTGACAGCCCCGGGCCAGCATCCTTAGCTAGCCACTCCGATGGGATGTCCTCAGTCCCCGTCTCATAGGACGTTTCCCTCCCCCGGCGTGGCATGTGCCGAGGGGATGGAGTACGTGGACCCCCTTTACCCCCCTTACTTCCACCTCCCAGATGGCTCCAGTTTGTCACTGGCGCCGCCTTCCCATGCTTCGCCTTCTCGAGGGCGGATCTCGGGTTTCCTAGGGCTCGTAATGAATGACCCTTAACACCCCCCGCAACAAGGCATGACGAGAACAGATGTCCCGCGCAGCTACAACTATAACAGTGATATGGTAAGTGTTCGTATGAAACATGGAAGAGAGTCTGTACCTGCGATTCCGACAGCCGGAACCAAAAATTGACTCTGCAGGGGAATGCGTATATCAGCCCGGATCCTGATCTTCATGAAATCTCCCCAACAGCGCCCCGAGCCATCCACATCTACCGCCTGACAGACTCCTAGTGTATTCCCCACCCGGAATCCCACCTCCTTGTTCCAGGCCCCCACCGGCAGGTTAGAGACCCTAGCCCACACTGAGAAATGGTGAAAACTAAGATCACCTACTTGCATATGAGCCCGAAGATCCGTAAACAACACTAGAGATTCCCAGAACGCCCACGGCTCTCCAGCCAAAACTCTCGCCCGCTAAAGAGTTGTGAGAAAGAAAAAAGCCACTATACCCCCTTCCAACGACCTTACGTTCACCTTCATTCCCAACAGGTCCTCCATTCTATCCACCAAAGATTTCCAGAAGAACCGTTTAGACGTCAACACCTTTGCCGCGAGTGCAAACTGAAACTGCCCCCCACCGTTGGTAATATCCCCTGTGGGGACCACCACCTCTTTGATACATAGCGACGAGAGGCGAGACCCTAGTCCAGACACCCCCTAAAGTCCGCTCCATCCGGGTTCCTACAGCTGTCCGACCCGAGAGGATCACCCGATCCCCGGCCCAGTTCCACCGGGTCCGCCCTCGGGTACAACCTGACCCTGCCACTCTGACGATCCGACCCAACACCTCCGATCCGTGGGTGCGGGTCACCCCGGTTCCTGCCCCTACCAAACCCATAACGGGCTGCCCAAGCCGCTACGTCACCCGACCCGGTTGGCCCATCCAGTCCACCCCGCCCAGCCCGAGGAGCCCAGCCCCCTCGGCTCGCAAGACCTCGGCCCGCTCGACGCGCATCCAACATAAGCCCCTCCTCTCGGCCCGGCCCATCCTGCCGTTCCAGGCCCAGTTCCGATACGCTAGGGTTTTCCCGCGCCACAGTCACCGCCTTACCCTTGCGTCTCCTCCATTCCATCGCCGACGGCGACTCAGCAAGGGTCTCCTCCATATCCGACGAGACGAGCACCACCTCCAGTCCCGCCGCAACCGCCACCACACCCTCCGGCACCTCCTGCACCCGTGTTCCCGCCGGTCCTGCCAGCGCCTGACCCGTTCCCGAACCCCGCGCCACCCGAGGCCTCGACCCCTCGCCGGCGTCCGTCTAACTCTGGCCGCCGCCGTGTGGTGCCATCCACCACCAAGGAGCGCCCCCCAGTGCCCCTGATCGCCGAGAATTGCATCACTGACGCCGACTCCCCTCTCGGCGTCATCACCTCTGGGTCAGTAAGGGAAGCCTCGGCTCCCTCCTCCCCGACATCCATCTCCGGCAGCCGCCTCCCTTCCTGCCCGAGATCCCCACCGTCTGCATCACCCATCTCGAAACCGACATCTCCATCGCCGCCTGCACCCTCGAGATCCTTCCCCCCATTCTCGTACAAACCGTCTTCCCCCCCGTCGAGGACATACACACCACCCCCGATACCCTCCTCCACCGGCTTCTCAAGCCACTCGGATGGATCACCTGAAATACTTGACAACATAGCCTCCGAATACGCCATAGTTTGCCCTAGGAACACTAAACCCTAGCCCTAGCAGAGAGAGAGAGTTGTGTTACCGTAAATGTTTCAGATTTTTTTATGCTGACTTAATGGTTGTCGGGACGATACAATTAAAATGTTTTACTGGAAAAACCATTTAAAAGATGCAATTTGGTTTTGCGTTGTTTTAGTAGTTGTATTGAACGATTTTAATCAAAATTGTGACTTTCAATATTAGAAGATCAACTTAATTAAAAACTCAAACTGATAATTGAAAGCCTAGATATAGTTTACTCTAACCATGGTTGTAAAAGTCCCCGCCTAGTCCGCCTAGGCCCCAAAATCTATAAGAACGCCCGACTCGCCGCCTCGCCTAGGCCCCAAAATCCGAAAGTCACCCGACCTGTCGTCCCACCCGATTAGTCAAAAATTTGGGACTCTGGTTTGTAAAATCGGACATTTGAAAAAGAGATGAAAAGTGATAGAGACGATATGTTTGTAATTGTCTTAAATTTCTTGATAAAAATAATATGAAACGTGTCCCTCTTTGGTGGTTCATCATTATAATTTATATTTTTATTAAAATAAAGAGTAAAATCAAAATGAGAACATTATTTTGTTTAGTATTTTGTAATTTGATACATTATGTTTATTATATCATACAAATATAGTTTATATTCTGAATTTTTTATTATATTTGTGTAATATATATTTATTAATAATTAAAAATATTAAAAAATTAAATCCGCCTAGGCCCCGACTAGTCCCCGCTTAACTCCTAGGGGTCCTCACCGTCCGACTAGCGCCTAGCGCCATTTACAACCTTGACTCTAACACAATGTTCTTACATGACGTAAAAAGTACTACACTGCTTCGGTTGTTCGTGGTTCATTGGAAAAAAAGTAATGTGGTGGTTAACCTATCCACCTGGGAAATGCATATGTAAAATATTGTATCTTCCTCATCTTTCTGGTGAAGTTGGTCGTAGATCCACAAATCATCTATGTCCTTCTCTTGGGTCTCTGAATCTCGTCTCTGTTTCTTCCCCTTCCCTTGCTTCTCCTTCTGTTATCGTTTTCTTAGGACTTCCTGGCCTTGTCGGTTTAGGTTTCCGGCGAGGGTTTGGGTCTGTAGGACCTTGTCTCGGAGTTCTTGGGCTGGGATTGAAGTTGCAGTGGCTTCTGGGCTCAGATCTGGTGTTGGCTTCTCTCCGGCTCTGTGACCTTCGCTCGACTCTTCATCCTTGCTTCAGAGAAGTAGCACCTCCCCACTCGTGGCCTTCGTTCAGGTGTTGGCCGTCGGCGTGACCTGATTCCCTCAGATCGGAGATGCTTGAGGTCTCCTACTGCGGTCGAGATCACATTTTGGTAAGCCCTTTTGCTTCGCATCCTTGACTGATACCCTGCCTTCCTCCCCTTTGAATCGATTTTGTAAGGTTTTCTCCAGTGTTGGTCGACTTTACTCGTTGATTTTGGGGGACTGGATTGGAGGTATTAGTTTTGCTGGGATTTTTGATTCCTTTTGGTTGTTGTCCCGGTTCACACTCGGTATCGTTTTGATTCTGGTTCACTGCCTTTTTGGGGATTTCCTCTTAGTATTGGCTAGAGGACTCTTGACCATTGGTTTCAGTAGACTGAGTGTGAGTCGGGTATCCCAAGATGGTTTCATTACCCGGATCGTGTGTTTGCATTATGGGGTTTCGGGTGTTCGACTTTGGTGTTTTTTTACTCTTCTCTTTCGCTGTTTGGAGGTGTTCTTGGTGCTTTTGTTCGGGTTGTTCTGGTTTAGGCCCTGGTTGGCCTTGGTTACTTATTTTCTTGTATTGTTTCCTTTAGTACTTCATGTTAGGAAAATCTAGGTGTTAAGACCTGTTCAATAGTTGTTGTTTGCTGGTTTCACCCATTGATGAGTGTGGTTGTATGGTTAGGTTGGTTGGTTTGGTCTAGTGGTGTCTCGATACATTTCTGGTTATTAGTTTCTTTCATGTTAGCAAGATTTGGGTTTGCAGACCTGTGTTATACCCATTCAATGGGTTTGTTCTAGTTTGAGGTGTTGTCAGGCATACTCCGGTTTGTACTTGAGGGGTCTCCCATTGCCCTTATTTTCATTTTGAAAACTTTGTTGTTTTAATAATAATTTGCTGATAAAAAATGGGTTAACACCTTAATTTAAAGCCAGAAAACCCAAAAGCTCATTTTCTCAAAGTTATAAGAAATTTGAGCACTCTTCTTCCAAATTAATTTTCATTGGGTTTTTTTTCATTACTGTACACATATAAGTTTGCAAGTGAACTGTTCAGGATGAAAGTTGTAAAAATGTGAAGTATTATCAATCTTTTTATTTGAGGATGTTAGGTAGAATTTAGACCAACGGGGCTTATCCAATCTGTCGGGATGAGATAAATGATACATACCATCCGAACAAAATCTTACACTGGTACAAAGAGGTATCTTGAGAATGACCTGACAGACTTCGGACGCACGACACGTATGTCATGCTTCAACATATATTGTACATCGTAATCAGATTTTTTGTAATACCCCGGGTGGCAGACGTCCTACTCATGCTCCCCAATTATTCTCAAACCATTTGTCCACAAGAGTTGTGGAGGTTAGTTCTTGGAGTATTCATGCCCCCCCCCCTCCCCTCCCCCCCCCCCCCCCCCCCCCCCCCCCCCCCCCCCCGAAGTTTTCCTATTGAAAGGTATATACTTGTACTTATATATTCTTGAATATGTACATAAAAACTAACGTTGATGATGCTTGTTTAGATATTAACAGGAAGAAAGTGTTTAGATCGAACTCTCGTCCCTTTCTCGAATAATTCCACTTAGCTGCTACCACTCAACTTTGGTGATGTCCTCTCTCAACCTAATGTCCATTCAGGACTTTCCTCGGCGTTGATTGATGGGTTCACATGAGAGATTATTACCAACATTGTGACGAGATTTGTGGAACACTTGGTGGTCCTTTACAAAGGTTCGGCTAAGTAAAGATTTAGTTCGATTGAAGTGGTATTAAGTCCTTATTATAATAGCGTGGTTCCTAAACACATTAGGGTTACATGATTGCGATTCTCGAGTTTTTATGCTTTTACTCTTTGTGCTTTAGCATGTGGTCGTTTTTTTTTTATATTTCAGGTTTTTACTTTGTTGATGCATTTGTTTCTCTCTAATAAAAAATAATTAATCATTTTCATTTAGTTAGAGTTTTATTTAAACTTATTTTAATATTATGAAAAGTTAGCCGCACTTAGACTAATTGTTTCAATTTAACAATTAATCCGCCTAACTCTGGGAACAAAATTATGTAAATTTTTAGTGTTGAAATTTTATTTTAGAAAAGAAAAATATATATTAGATATCTCAAAACTTGAAGAGAAAGTCAAGAGAAAGATGAAGATCCTCTCAATACAAACAAGAGCACCTTATATAGAAGCCTCCAAATCAACCAAGAGTAACAAGAAAGTACAAGAGCATGTTAACAAACAATACAAAACCAGTTCCAAAGAGGAGCCAAAAAACCAGAGAGATGAAACGAGCCCTCAACCCAACTATAAATCCCTACGAACCCAAGGGGAAGAGATGAACACTCAAACAAACCACCATTATAGAGCTCAACATGTAAGAGCAATCCCATAGCTCAAGAGACCAAACACACAGACCTAGAAAAGCCACTACATACCCTCACACCCGAGTAGAAAAATAACCATCAAAACCTCTCAGAATCAGCAGAATGCGACTTTCCCTAACACAATCACCCCCCCCCCCCCCAGAACTGTAGAACCAACTACTCCAAAGTCACACAGACCTAGTAAATAAAACCCAAAAGAGTCTCACTACTCAACCCAAACCACCCAAGACCCAACCCCAAGAACAACAAGTTTTAAACCAGGATCAAACAACATAGAGTAAGTTATAACCTTAATTACTTGAGACACAAGTCACCTCAAAAACCAAGCCTGAGATCCTCCCACCAGAAACACCAGCATTCCAGATCCACCAAGCAATCAATCTAGAAAGCTTCTTTTATTAATGCAAAAATATAGGCAATCACTGACAAATTCTCAACTGGTTTTTGACCCTCACTCTTTTGATGCAAAACTTAGGAGAGGAAATCCAGTCATGGAATGAGAATGCATAATTCTTCTTAAATTGAGTCCACTCCAATGCAAACGAACTGTTTTGTATGGAAATAAGGACATGAGAAGAACTGAGCAACACATTGTGAAAGACAAGTTTATTCTTTGCCAACCAGATCTCCCACAAGATAATTATGAATAAAATCTTCCAAGATTTACAGTTACTGCATAAGTCATTGCAAGAACAAATGAAGCTGATAAAGTTTGTCTGGGATGCACCATTGAATACTCCACCATTTTAAAACATTAGACCAGATCCTCCAACTCCATTGACATAAAATAAACAACTGTTGCATATCATAAAAACTACTACTGCAGAAAGGACATAAGGTTTCATTGATTGATAAATGAAGCCCTCTATATTCCAAGAAGAACTTTGTAGGAATAGCCTCATTGCAAGCCAACCAAGTGAAAGCTGCAATTTTTGGAGGCAAAAGAGGTTGTCATAGGAGAGAGCTCTAGTTACAAACAATGGGAGCTTCAATAAGAATATCATACATTAAATGAACTTTGAATTCTAAAAGATTATCCTTCTAAGTGACCTTGTCTTCCATAGAGCTTAAGAGAAAGCAATTGTTGAGAAGGTTTCCAAAATTAATGAGTTGTCCCTATTCCCAGCCTCTGATCTTCCTTCTGAACTGGAGAAGCTAATCTTCATTATGCCAGAAAACAACACTTTGACATGTCTTTTCTTGCTCAGAAGATAGAGCCTTGGATATTTATCTTTAAGAGGGAGATCAGACAGCCAAATATTTTCCCAACAATAAATCTTCTGACCATTGCCCAATTTCCATTCCAACCCTGAGCTTCCAAAAACACTACTGAACTGAGCATCTCCTAATAGTGAGAAAAAATGGGCCAAGAAACTTTGGCCATCAGTGAGGGATATTTTTGAAGTCCCATCCCAATTTATCACACACAACCCTCTTCCACAGAGAATCAACTTCTATAGCAAACCTCCACCACCACTTGGCAAGTAAAGCATTGTTCATAAATTTCAATTTCTTAATGCCTAACCCTCCCTGATCTTTTGGCCTACAGATCAAATCCTAGTTAACTTTGTGCGGAGCTCTCCTAGTAACTTTCCCATTCCAAACGAATCTTCTCATCCATTTCTCCAATTCCTTAATAACTCCCACGGAAGCTTGAAACAATGACATATGATATAAAGGGAGAGCAGACAATGTAGACATAATTAAAGTGATTCTACCTCCAAAGGATAGTAGATTAGACTGTTAGAGGGACAATTTGCTCTTGAATTTGGAGATGATAGGCTTCCAAGTTTGAAATATTTTTGGATTAGCCCAGTACTGAAACACCAAATAATCCATTGAGAGGTAAGAGATCTCTGAACCCATAATAGAAGCCACTTGATCCTCAGACATTGAGTTGGCATTTAAAAGTATTGTCTTTGACTTGTGGAATTTGATTTTTAGTCCTGTAACACTTTTGAAATGTGAGAAAAGAATGTTTTATATTGACCAAAGATGTAGGGGAGGCCTTGATACACAATAATGTGTCATCAGCAAATTAAAGGTAATTGATGAAAGGCCCAAACTATCCAGTTGGTAATCCTTGAAACATCCCAAATTGTTCTCCTTTAGCAAGAATTTAGTGCAGACTGTAATAACCACTACCGGTCAACGCCAGTCAAACCTGCGAAAAACAGGAAAATTTAAAAATTTTAAGACTGACAGTTAAGTAAACCTAAAATGACCCCGAGTGTCATACCGGACTTAAGTTGACCCCGTTATTGACCAAAGTGAGTTCCGGGGGACTCAGGGCAACTTTCTGATCAATTTGGGAAATGTTGACTTTTCACTGGAAAAGTCAACCGAGCGACGTTTTGGTCCATTCGAGGACCGTTTTGGATCCGAAAAGCTTAGCCATCGTCGCAGCGGTCTTAGTTGAGCCGTTTCCTTGTAGCCCGTCAAGTTTCGTAATTTCTTGGGAAAAGTGCCCGTTCGGGGTCCGAAACGTCCGTTTTTCGCAAAACTGATTGGAAAATATCAACTAGATATTTTCCAAAAGGTGTGGGACCCACCTTGACACTTGTCAAGTATATGGTGGTGTTAGTTTTGGGGGGAAAGTGTGTGGTTGTAAGGTGTGGCCGAGTATAAGGTTTTAAAGGAGGAAAAGTTAGTTTTGTTGTTAGTTTATTAAATTAGAAAGAAGAAGAGAGGTTTTAGAGAGAGAAGGAGAAGGAGAAGAAGGGAGGTTGAGCTAGGGTTTGTGATCGAGCCCTTGGATAGAGTCAAAGCAAAGAGCAATCCCGTTCCCCTCGTTCTCCTCTACGGTAATACCCGAACCGATTCTCGTTTTGGTTATTTTCTTGGAAGCTAGGGTTTGAGTATAAACTAAGGCTTAGGGTTGTGTAGAGTGTGGGGAGGTGTTGGAGACGTTTTAGAGGTGTTTGGGGGTTTAATTTCACGTTTTCCGGTGACCGGAGGCTCGGGAGGAGCTCCGGCCACCGTGGGTGGTGGCCGGCCGGCCATGAGGTGGCTGGCCGGAGCTGGCAGCAGCCACCACATGGTGGCCGAGCCTCCCCTTAAACCCTAGGGTCTCGGCCAAGTAGTGTGGGTGGGGCCCACATGCTCGGGTGCTCGGCTTTTATCGTTCGGGTGGTTTAAAACGTTCCCCGGACCATTTATCCTTAATCGAATCGAAATTTGGAATTAAATTGGAGAAGTTGTAATTAACGGGTTTTGGAAACTTTAAACGTTAATTAATTGACTTAGAAGTCGGAATTCAATTCCGTCAAGTGCGTTGGGTTCCTTGAAATATTCTAAGGCCGTAGAAACGAAAACGGGGGCTTTTGGAGCCCCGGAAGGCAATTAACAAAACCCGGGCAGATTCGCCATGTCGGGCGAATCGGGCCTTTACGGGTCCTTTATCAACAATGTCGAGTAATTGGGAAGTTTGGGAGTGATCGACATTGTCGGGGTTAAGTTTGGGCATCGAGTTTATTGGTTTTCGGTTTATTCCTGCGAGTTGTTTAGTGACTTTAAATTGTGTTCCTTTAGATCGTGCCACGGACCGAGGCAAGGGAAAGCTGGGTGAGTGACTGAGATCATCACTGGAGCTCGTGGTTTGGCTTTTGGGAGAACACGCACGAGGTAGGGAAAAGTAGCCGGATCTCGGCCATGACTAGGGAAAGTTAACAGTAGATTTGCATGTGACACCGGGGTGTCGTGGGTTGAGTAGGTTTAATTTAAATACTAGAAAAGCATGATACGGGGTTGTAGCGTTTATCAGAAAAGCATGTTACGGGAACTTAGTAATTATTGAGAAAAGCATGTGACACTTAGTAGTGTCGTAGGAGCAGAGAACTTAGCGTTAATTGTTTTACTGGAGGCATATGACCATGCCCGGAGGTTGTTTGTGAACTTATCGATATTAGGAGTACTGGAGGCATATGACCATGCCCGGAGGTTGATTGTGAAACTGTTGATGTTAGGACTGTTGGCGGCTTGGTTAAGCCGGAGGTTGATTGCTTATTTGGTGTCCTGGGTGGCCATGAGAGCCTGTATTTTATTATTGAGTTTGGGTGGCCTTGAGAGCCCGTATTATTTATTGATTGAGTTTGGGTGGCCTTGAGAGCCCGTACTTTATTATCGAGTTTTGGGTGGCCTTGAGAGCCCGTATTATTTATTGATTGAGTTTGGGTGGCCTTGAGAGCCCGTACTTTATTATCGAGTTTTGGGTGGCCTTGAGAGCCCGTATTATTTATTGATTGAGTTTGGGTGGCCTTGAGAGCCCGTATTTTTTTATCGAGTTTTGGGTGGCCTTGAGAGCCCGTATTATTTATTGATTGAGTTTGGGTGGCCTTGAGAGCCCGTGTATTTGAATTGGTGTCTTGGGTGGCCATGAGAGCCCGTAGTCAATTGTTGGTGTTTTGGGTGGCCTTGAGGGCCCGTGTACTAAGGTTGGTGTCTTTGGCTGGCCTGACCGAGTTAGAGTCTCGGGGGGGTTGCAAGCTTCCTTTAGCTGGCTTACGAGTTAGAGTCTCGGTAAGTTGCAAGCGTGCCTTATGGTTGGTGTCTTGGGAGGCCGTGAGTGCCTGTGGGGTTGTTGAGTCAGTGTCTTACTGTCGGTGTGTCTTGGGAGGCCGTGAGTGCCTGTGGGGCTGTTGAGTTCGAGTTTTACTGTTGGTGTCTTGGTGGCCATGAGTGCCTGTGAGTGTTGAACTTGTGTTGTTACTGGTTGATGAATTTGCGTGTGATTGTGATTGTGATTGTGATTGTGATTGCGGATCCCGGTAGGTTGCAAGCATTCTTTGGCTGGCCTGACCAAGTTTGAGTATCAACGGGTTGCAAGCATTCTTTGGCTGGCCTGACACAGTTTGAGTAACACAGGTTACAAGCATTCTTTGGCTGGCCTGGTCCGAGTTTGAGTAACACAGGTTGCAAGCATTCTTTGGCTGGCCTGGTCCGAGTTTGAGTATCACAGGTTGTAAGCATTCTTTGGCTAGCCTGACCCGTGTTCGTGTGAGTGGGAGAGGTTACTGAGCAGCTGGTATGCAATCCTTTGTGATCTTGTTTGGTGTGCGATCCTTTGTGATCTGTTTGGTGTTGTGTAGCTGTCGTTTGAGTCCTTGGGAGAGGTCGTCAATTGTTGTGTCGGGTCTACTTACGTGGTTGAGTGTTGAGTCGTTCGAGGAAGGTCACCGTGGGTGTTTGTAAGTTAGAGTACTCGGGTTGGGGATGGTGTTTCCCCGGTGTTGAGTTGTTGTTGGTGTTACCTGCTTTGTCTGCTAATTATGCCGTAGTCAGTCTGTTATTCGCGGTGGTGAGCGAACGCTCACCCCTAGCTGCTTTTCCTACAGGTACCGTTCGTAGTCTGGACTAGGTGAGCTTCTGAAGCTTGAAGAGCTTGAAGCGGGTTTCTGGGTGTTTTGAGTCTAGCGACGGATACCTCGTTTTTAGTCCACTTGTTGGGACGTGTTTTAAGTTGTAATTATTATTTTTGTTGAACAAATGATGTATTTTAAAGTGTTTAAATGGAAAAGGTTTCAAGGTGTTTTCTTATTTTAAATGTTCGCGTCCCGAGTTCGTTTTATTGAAATTGGGGCGTGACAGCTTGGGGAGAGGGAACATCCTTGCCTCAACCCTCTATTCATGATAAAATCTGATGATGGGAGCCATTAATCAGAACAGGACCCCAAGCTTTGATGCAGTTATCAATCCACAGTCTCCATTTATCCCAAAAACACATGAAAGTCAGCATTTTAAACAAATAACCCCAATCAACATGATCATATGCTTTCTCAAAATCAATCTTGAACAATATGACTTTGTTTTTTTGGATTTCTTGAATGAATCCAATAATTATGATGTTTTAAGGATACCATCAAAGATCTGCCTCCCTGATGCAAAACCACTTTGCACATCATTGGTTTCAGTCTTGCAGCTAACACTTTAGATATAACCTTGTAGGAAACCCTCACTAAACTGATAGGCCATCTATTAAATTTGATGTTGAAATGAAGAGCTGCAATGATTGTCGATGAAGACGATGAGCACCGAATGAAGAACACGAAGAAGTTATTGTAAAAACTTCAAACTGTTACTGTAGCTCTAGAGAGCATCACATGCGCAATGTTAGTGCGAAGAAGCTAGAATTACAAAGATATGATAATTGGTTGATTAACAATGTAATCAGCATTATCCTAAAAACAATGTAATTAGCATTAAGCCATTCAATAAATAATAAGAAACGAAGATGTGAAAGTTGTAAAAGTCAATAAATAATAATAAGCGTACAGCCGATGTCGGCGACAACCATATCCTTGGGTCGTGGTTGTCGCTGGAGGCTCCATCTTCTACAACTGTAGTGTGGTCTACGTCTTCTCCCTTAGTTCATTATGAATTTTGTAGTTTTGGCCCTGGTCTACACATCTGTTCTACGACTCAGGTTATCCCGATTTCTCTAGTGGCCGCTTCGTCGAGATTGAAGCCTTTTGGGGTGGGTTGTCCCTATCTGGCCTCACCTCTTGATCTGTTGTTTTTGCGTTCATGGTGGTATGTGCCACATATAGGTACAACGTTGTCCATGTTGGTTCTGACGATCTGTTGGTCCCATCCGTGGGATTGGGTTCTCGACCTGTCGTATATACATCCTAGGGGTACGCTACTATGGTGTTGGGCATGGCTCGATCTTTCGATCCGTCGTGATGAGCAGTTATGGCTCATGGAGATGCGGTGTGTTGTGCAATTCCGTATGGGCTACGGTGGAAGGTGTTGAGCTATTGACAATGTTTTGGTCGCCGGCGAGCTCGTGTGACGTGGTCATCCTCCAGTGCCCAAAACGCTCCATTCTGGCTAGTTGTGGTGGTGAAACTCGAGTGGAGTTTTTATGGATAGGGTGGTACGACATGTGAGGTGGTTCAGATGGTGGTATGTGCTCTGGTTATTGGTGGGCATCGAGATTGAAGGTTCTAAGGAGCTCTTGTCTAATCGTTGGATGGGCCTTTGTTAGTAATCAGACCGTTCAGTTTTCGTGCTTCGTCCGACGTCTTGATGGTTCTGTATCAGGAATCGAGATCGTTTCATTTGGTGGTTTTGTATTACGTTGCTTGTGGGGAAGTCAGTTGTTGTCAAAAGAGCTTTTCAGTCGTACAGAACATCTAGAACAGTACGAGGTGTAGACTCGGACTTTAAGTGTTCGTGTGATTGCTTTGTCTCTGTCTGGTGAGTTGTGTCCTTTTTGAGTTCCTTTCAAGACAGGTAGTTCTAGGCTTAGGGTTATGTTTTTTTATGAATTCCCGTAGTCTAAACTCTTTCTGTAATTGTTTTGTTCTCGGTCCTTTGACCTTTTAAATTCTCTCCTCTTTAAAGAATTGTACTGGCTTTTTGTGGTCGAGTAATATGTTCCTCATGACGCATCGATGTAATTGTTATTAAGAAGTTATAATATTGCACTTTTCGTTCAAAAATAAATAAATTTTGTTGCGCTCATCAGAAAAGAAAGTTGTGAAAGTTGTGAAAGTTGGCAAAGGGCTATTTTTCAGTAAAACCAAGAAGCACAAGTTGCTATTAGCCAGTACCGTTGTTCAGAGCAAAAACCCAAAACCGCGGCAACAATTTCTGCCGCCTTTTATCTCCGTCTGCACCGGGGACCTCTTTCTGGGCCCCACCCAGGTCGCAACTGATTTCACGATTCTACCCCTTACCTCCTCTATATAACTGGAAACTTCCCCCCTCCTTCTCAAACACGCATCTCTTGATAACAAAATCCCCAAACTCGTGAAAATGGCAAAAGGAGGGAACAAGCTCACGAAGCTCAAGTCGGTGCTGAAGAAATGGAACTCGTTCAGCAAGACCAGCCCACGCTCCGACTCCACCGTTGCCGGCAGCCCCTCCGCCTACGACGACGACCTGCACCCCGTCTACGTCGGGAAATCGAGGCGGCGCTACCTCGTGAACTCATGCGTGGTGGACCACCCGGTGTTCCGCGAGCTTGCCGAGCGCTCCGGCGAGTCCGACACCATAAACGTGGCCTGCGAGGTGGTGCTGTTCGAGCACCTTCTGTGGATGCTCCAAAATGCGGACCCGCAGCCTGAGTCACTGGACGAGTTGGTCGAGTTCTACACTTGCTGACTCAACACGAGTATATTACTGAGGTAAATAGTGTAATAATAATGTGGGTTTGATTAGATGGTCGGTGAGGATAATTACTATATTTATGAGTAGATGTAACATGGTTGACAAGATTTATGTAACAACCGTCTTTTAATGAATTGCATTGGCCAATTTCTCTTCCTTTCAATTCCCAACGTTGGTGGCTCCATAATTAAGATAAGTCTGAATGCGTGCGTGGCAAGAATGAGGCGGGCGTTGGAAATTCTTATCCGAATCAAAACACACTCCGCAAATACTAGTTCATGCTTCTCGTGAATCACACTCCGCAAAACAATATTAAATCATACACACGATGTAGGGATGGCAAAACGTTCCGATCCCGACGGGGACTCGACGTTCCCGTCCCGTGCGAGGCAGGTTCGGGGTGGGGATTTTTTATACGGGGCGGTAAAAGGGGATTTTGGCTGGGGCGGGGCAAGCACTCTCCGCCCCGTGCCCCGCGGAGATCCCCGCTCTATTAATTTAAAAAATATATATTAATAATTAATATTTTTTTGAATAACACATAATATATTGTTTTTACATTTGATATTTAAAAAATAGAAAACTTAGTTCAAAAATGTCAAACGGTAATTTTTGCTTATTTATATTTTATATCTAAAAGATAGAAGACTTAGTTTGAATATGCACATTATGAAACACGGAAGTCGTGTGATGTTTGTTTTATATGCGTGTTGTCTAAAATTATGGATTAAGAATTACGTGATATAAAAATGTGAATTTTTTTTCGGGGAGAAAATGGGGCGGGGTCAATGCGGGGTGCGGGGCGGGGCGGGGCGGGGCGCGAGGAAGCGGGGCGGGGACGGGGCGCGGGTCCCTGCCCCGAACCCGCCCCGTTGCCATCCCTAACACGATATCTCTCTTCTCCAAATGGATCAGTCGTTTTAACTTTTAATATGATTATTATATTTGAAAAATTATTATTTAAATGGCTTGTTTGACTGACATATTTTAAAATAAAAAAATTGGTCTTTAGGGTTGCCTCATTTTCTCCCTCTTTTTTTATTTCTACCTCCCCATTCTTTGAGGCATTCGTGGTCTCAGGTACATGTCATCTCCACCACTACCGTCATTAACACTTGTTGCTCCTCATCATGTTTTTTTATCACCTAATTTTATTGAAGATTCAAATTTTCAAACTGGAAAGAAGAGCATGGTAGCCTTACAGGCTTACCACAATACACACCAAAACCAAACCAACCCTACACCGGGGAAATACGGGACTTACAGGACTCTTACCCAAGCTGATATGACCAACATGAAGAAACCAAATGCCAACAATGGCAACACCAGGGCTACACCCGAAACACAACAGACTAACACTAAGCCACCAAGGGCAACTAAACCCCTCAAACAGAGAGCAGAAATGAGACGCAGCTCAACCAAAACAACCCACGCAGGGGCTTGGACTCAAACCAAAGTAGATTAGCCAATAAGCAACACTAATGCCAACAAGGGAAAAAAACGTAGAACCAACAAGAAAAAACTTAAAAATAGAACAAAACCCAACAAACCCGAACAACCAAAGTACCACCAAAGGAGACGAACCACCAAGTATCTGAGGGGAAATTTTTTCACTCAGTCCTCCGTTACTCGAAAGTAAACCCACCTCCAGTCAACACTAAGTGGTGTTCCAAAGGAGGAGAACCGGCATCTATCGATACCGAGTGCAAAAAAAAACCTCAAAGCCCCTTAACCCAGAAAATCCCCAGATCGGACTCTAACGACGAGGTTCGATCTCTCTGAACAGGAGAGACTAAGGATTTAGAGGGAAAGTGACCATACCTGATAAATTCCCCCAAGCACAAGCAGTAACCAGCAACCAAGCCACCAAATCCAAGCCAAAGTCCTCGCCGCGAAGTAGCCTTCTCCACTGCACAGAGAATCCCGAAACACAGCCAACCTGGCCAACCCCTCGCTGGAGGACACCCTGCTCTGACGAGGCTCGGAGCCTCAACGACCGAGAAAAGAGGAAAGTAGTGGATCTGGGGCTAGGAGACCACAAGACGACAAGTAAACTTCGGCAAGGAAAGGATCTGAGGCTAGGATTCCAGATCTACGATGAATCCCCAACCGGAACAGTAGGGAAACCTCTCCCACTAATAGATCTGAGGTAGTCGGAGACACCCAAGTCGAAGGTGAGGTCGTCGGAGCCAAAGGAGGAAAAAAGGAAGTAGAGGGTGGAGGGGGAAAGAGAAGGAGGGGGAAAGGTAGCCACCGACGTCGTCACCGGCTCCATTGGAGACCGGATTCAACGCCGGTGGCGACGAGGACTGGTTAGGGTTAAGAAAGCTTAGAGAGAGGCGAGAGGGAAAGTTCTAGAGAGAGTTAATCGGTTTTTACTCCTCATCATGTTGCGCGTCGCTCCCCATGGTCCGGTTAATGCAATGGGGACCTTCAACTCTCGGGTCACGATTTGCCTTCACCCCATACTTCCACCACCGCTCCATTTACCTAGCATGCCCTCCAACTTGGAATCTCCTACTCATGACCGCCCCTCGTGCTCTAACGCCACTTCGAAAACACCATAATGCGGAGGAATCCAGACTGATCCTCCAATGGCTCCTTAATATTACAACCATGAAGAGATGTGATCACTTGCATGTATGTCCTCCTTCGTTTGAGCAACTAATGCATTATCCAAGGGGTGGATATCGAGGTCAATCTTGCATTACTCACCACCCAAGACTTGTAAACCCGAGACCTACGAGGGGAGTCCAACTCTGATTTGAGAGACCTACCTTTAACAGGACATCTAGTCGTGATCGTCATCTCCACCTGCTCGGATTGCACCCGTAAAGACCGATCGGCACCTAGGAACTAGTGATAGAAGAGGAATTCGGAGTCAGCCGAGAGGCGCGGGACAACAAGGAAGCACCTCGGGCGCAGACTATGTTGTTCTAGACTCGAGTTACTATGGACGTATATATGTGTCAACTAATCGGGATCCGAAATCAAATGGAAGATCATCTCTGATTCATGGTCAGGGGAGGGGACCCCGAGAATAGAGATAGGAGCTATTGGCAACCAGAGGTAGCTCATGACCACCCCCACTACTAAGGTAAGAGTTGGTGGGAACCCCCTATATGGTGGACCTGAGACTAACACCTCTTCCCAGGATTTTGGCACCGATGGGGCGGACGTGAGGCATGCCAAAGATCACTTCCATGAGACCATTAGGGCACCACGGGGTGTATCAGAGGAGGTACACTCTATCCCTTAAGGAACGAATGGTATCCGTTCCCCAACCTCCTCGTTTCCTTGGTTTACTCCTTGAATGACTATCGAGACAACACAAGCCTATCCAAGTAGAGACATGAAATGTTTTTTGGATTTATTATGCCAAATACCGAGAGAATAGGGAATCACCCCTACTTTATTCTTTGGTAGTATTGAGTCTGTTGCTATAAGACTAGTGTTCCGACCGTCACCAGAATTATATCTTGTCATTTTCTGTATTTTCAAACATCTCCACTCATGTATGACCACTTCTGAATTATCAGAAGTGTTCTATTATCAATAAAATGCACGTATTTATACTAAAAAAACTAACATATTTAAATTATTTGACGACTAATCTAACGTTATAACATTTAACATATATTTTCTCTTAGTGAGTCTTGATTTCATACACTTATTTATATCCTACACTTGAAAATTCAAATATTTTGATCATTCAAATAATAAGTTTAATAGTTTTTATTTGGAAAAACTACAAAAACATATTCCTAATGACTTTCAAATTGATTCGTTAAACGTATGCATATAGTAGAAGATCAATATTCCATGTACTCGCTATTAATAATGGACAAAACTCCCTCTAAAATAGGTGATGTTTCTTACGAACACACCCGCTCTATTTTTGATGTTTGAGTGACAAAATGTATTATTCCAAGAACATAAAAAAAATATATGTTTTGTATTCCAAAACAATAAGTTACCAAATATATATATATTGACTTTAAAGATGACAATTGATCATGTTTTTTAAAGAAAAAAACTTTAGATGACATGTTTTTGTACTCCATTTTTATTACCATAATTAGTACCGTATGGGGCTTCACTGTTTAGTTAAATTGAGTTTATACAAGTTATGGGCTCGACGGTCCTTTGAGAAATCATACATGTATATCTCTGGCCTCTGGGGTAAGGTGGGTGGGTTAAAGTTAAATAAAGAAAACGGAGCCCTTTCGACCTACACCTACTGACCAACAAACCTGGTGGGATGGGGACGGGGATGGGGACACCTCTCTATTTTAATAAAATATAAATTTAAAGCTGGTCCAAATCATAATCATAAATATATATAGAATCACAAACAAGTCAATGTCGCCCATAGGAATGCAATTACAGATATAATTTATTAATATTGTTTGTATGGTACTGCAGTTTACGTTTGCAATGATTAGGTTAGTTAAGGCTGCATTTGTGTATCCACACGTACCCACAAGCTCTTAGCTTTCCTGGCCTTGTGGGTTTAATTAGGATATATAATCAAGCCTTAGATTAAGTGCTTATTTTGAATACTTAATAATGGGTTAGTGGACGACACCAAAAGCACTTACATACGCGACGCGTTTACAAGCTGCCATTCCCATTGCCACCCACGAAAGCTTCCCTTATTAGCTGCTCACAACTTTTTTGTTCCTTCAACTTATCTTCATTAGGGACTCCATTCTTTTTTAATTGGATACATCACGAGTCAAAGACAACAAAATAAATCAAAAGCCACTAAAGTTTCCCAAATTTGTCCATGTATATATGGATAATATATATGCACATTCGTTGTTATTTTTGGACCGTCCTTCATTTGGGTGAGCTGTAAAGTAGATAGCTCGAGGGAAAAGCTTAAATGAAATCGCTGTTTGTGACAATTTATATAGTTCAATTATTAGTGTCCGTGGGTTTTTGTTACCTTGTTCGTGTTTGCATGCATGATCGGCCACAAGTGTTGTGTATTTTGTGTGCTTCTCTACTGTATCTGTATCCAGTTTTAGCTGACAAATCAACTAGACTTGTACGCAATACAGTTCAACTTTTCACGTATAGATATACATAATAGACCTCAAACATATATGCATGACCTAAACCTTAAGGCCTTGTCTATAATAGAGGGGAGGGGGGACAAGCCCAGGTGGGTCGAGAGATCGGATATGGAGCTGAGGGGAGGGTCCACAAGACTCGTTCTCACGAGTGTCACTCCATCATCATAACCATGTTACTCTTGGAATTTTTGTCCCTATTTCAACCCTAGCCTTATAATTATTTTTGGCTTTCTTATGTCACTCATACTCACTACATACAAAACATATCACACTCAATACATTTATGCCTCTGCTCATTCATTTACCATTTTGGAATTGCATTTGCATGCATGTGCTTTTAGTTTTCAGCTAGTATGTGATTGGATTTTGATATTTTAATAACAATATTTATTGTTAAGGTACGAACATATCATTTATGTTTCAATAATCAATTTACGTTTATAGTACCATAATATGTAAATCTCACGACCTTCAAAATATATTAATCATCTCTGTATTATTTCATATAACCCTTGGTGAGTCTCCTACTATCCTGAAATAACTACTCAAATATACTTGTGGTGTTCTAATTTTTTTAATGAAATATTCATTTATAAGAATAAGCCTTGCACACTATAACATGAATGTTACACCTATCAGTCAATCTCAAAAGCCCGAAAGACTTGACATACAAGATGATAACTCTTAGACCTCGGATTTAACATCCCTCAAACAAATACAGACTAAAATGCTAAAAGAGCGACCCAACGCGCCTAAAAATTACCATGTTGGTTTTCTTATCGGTGATCGGTAGAGATCCGTAGATAGAATAACCCAATCGGACACGCCACAAAAGGCAGCAGTCACACCCACTGGAGATCCGTCGGAGAAAGACGAATGGATGTTTGAAGGAAAGATTCTAGTAGAGGGAAGCTACAAAAAACAAAAAGTGACAACAACAAACAAAAAAACACATAAAAGCCTCGTCTAAGCATAAGGTAATGGAGATTCACAACCGGTCGCCGATGTTCGAGGCTGGGATCAGAGCGAGGTGAAGGAGGTGGACGGTATTGACGAGTACAAATATGATCCGATTGGGGCGAAGGGCACGTATATGGCCAAATGAGCATGGTAAGCAGGAACACGGTTGAACGAATCGGACTACAGAGCTTTGAAGAAAAGTAGGTGTAAATCTAACTATCAAGCTGGAGGAGAAGCGTGGCAGCAGACGAAGACAAGTGTGACTGAGTTGAGTTCGGAGGGGCATGAGGGCGGTGGACAGCGCCTATGGAGCCCAATTGGTAGATATGGCCAGCACGACTAAAGGGGGACCTATAGACGACAGGATAAGGACTACGATGGTGGATGGCCATGGGAAGAGGCGGATGGTTGCGGGCGACGAAGTGTAGGGGTAACGAAGGGAAGAGGGAGGGTGACGACGGAAAGACACACCCGTAAGGTTGGCGGAGAAAGACGGAATGCGGAGGAGAGCTGTGCAGGCGGGGCAAACCAGTAGATCTGGGGATCCCAAGCTTGTAATTCGTCGGCCGTCGTTAGGGAAAGCCGATTGGGGTGGATCTAGAATAGGTCGTCGGCGAGGACGTTCGGCATGGTTGGGAGTGGCGCTGCTTCAGCAGCCCAACGAGGATCTTTGGCTGAAGCTTGTGGCGGCGCAGACATAGAGGGAACGAAGGTACGATCGAGGCGAGAACCAATGGGAAACACGGGGAGAATGGACGGGGAGGAGAGGGAAGACCACCGGCGGTACTCGTGGTAAAACCAAGATGGCCGACAACGGTACGAGAAGAAAGAGAAGAGGGGAGCAACAGTAGGAGCTTTAGGGTTTAGGACGACGCATATGTGGTGTTCAATATGCCACGTTGTTGTAATGGTTATTAGAGCACCCATAGTGGGAATAAACTGAATCGGTCTATTCTCGGGCCAATTAAGATGATTTTTTTGAAAACTAGTGGGAACTAGACTCTAATTAGACTCCCTAACACAAGTCTAATGTTTTTTTTGTCACATTGGGAGTATATCGATTCGGTCTATTCCCAGTCAAATTGATTAAAAATTAAAATCACAACAATGTAAGAAACAACGACAAACGAAGGTACATTATTATTATTTTCGGAAATGATCAAAGGAAATAACACCGCAAACCTTAGAAGCAACAAAACCTAGGAAACACCAAAAAAACCACCGACCAAACCCCTACTGGATGAGAACTAGAGAGGGCCAAACCCGTTGTATAGGAGTTATTTCGGGTATTCTTGAATGGTCGCCCACCACTCATGCTTAGTAAACGGGTGGCCGGCATTGTGCTCATATGACTGGTTCGCCTCCAGCAGCACTACAGTGTTGGTGGGGCCATGATTGAGAGTATGGAGTGCCTCCAAGAACTCCAATTCGAAGGGCTTGACCTGGACAATGGTCCTTTGGTAGTGGTCTTTGAGCTGCTTCTCGGTCCGAGGTCCATGACCGAGTGCGTGGTCATATAGTCATGGTGGAGCCGACGCCAAAACACCCTAGCAATGTTCGCGTGGACCATCCACACAGTAACAAGTCTCATTTCTTCCTCGTCGGTCCAAGTCAGAGCCATGTGGATGAATCTACTATAGAGGAAATAGAGAAAGTAGAGGGTGAAAGAGGAGATAGTTTCTAACAAAACGTAAAAATGAATTGGTAGTGTAGTTGGTATTTATAGGTGAGGTGGATAGGTTAAATAAGTGGAAAAATTGGTCAAAGCATTGATGACAAAATCAGTGTACTTTAATGCCTTGCTAGATTTGGTTAAAGTTTTGTTTTTTGGATACAATCTTACTTCATTATCCCTTGGTTGATTCGTGGATGAGGGAAATGCATAATCTTCCATTTCCATGAAAATGAAAGTGACATTTGTTACCTTTACATTTAGAGAAAACATTTTTCGAACAATTCGGTTATGTTGTCGAGTACAAAATCAAAGATACCGTGTTTTAAACCATGTACGGCGATAAAAAAACATACGTGCAAGCGATTTATATATCGTTCATAACTTAAAGCATATCGAGCATTAGAGCTTCATGGTTTTCCTTCTCGAGCGGGGTCCAATCAGTTGTGTCTAGAGAAAGGGCTTCAGCGTATTGCCTTGTTAATGAGTTGTGGCTCTTCATTATCCGGGCTTTAGTGCGCTTGTACCTACCATGGCGGCGGGCTTCTCGTTCAATCCTGTAGAGTGATGGTGGTGGACCCATATCACTCGATTAAACACCACTTTCGTTCTCGGACTCCATTGTGTTATACATTTTCTTGAGAACAATTTAGGATATGATGATCAAATATGGATTTGTGTATGCCTTTTATAGATGAAATGTGGGGGGTAAAGGAGTGTTTTGTGTGGGTCACCAAATTGTCCTCCTAGATGCATTGAGATGATGCACAATTCATATAACGAAAACGCTGATAATGTTTCACGAAAAAAAATCTCGACATACAGGTACATGTAACGAAAAATACGGAAACACAAATCCATATATGATACAACACACTAAAAGGAATTAAAAAGACACTGGCTAGTAATACACTACACTTCAGCGTCGAGATCCAAAACGGCCTTTAGCCTGAACAAAGTCCAATTATGTCCAATAAGATCTGCTTTCAGCTGTTGGTGGATGGCTCGATCCTCGAGACGTCTTGTGTGGGTTTGAATGACCTCGTAATCGGGTATTGACCCTTGGTGGATGGGTAGGATTGGTTCTTCGGAATCCAGACGTTCAATTTCTCCTTGGTACGTATCACGTTCATCATCAACAATCATGTTGTGTATGATAATGTACGTCCGCATTATCATACTCATTTTTCGATCGTCCTTACGTCGATCAAGTCGAATGATGATATGAAACCGAGCTTGGAAAGCCACAAATGTTCTCTCAACATCCTTCCTTGCGGCCTCTTGTTTCTTTGCATATAACATGCGCTTCAGGAATTATTGTCACGCCCCAATTTCAGTAAACCGAACTCAGGACGTGAACCTATAAAACAATAAAACATTTTGAAGCCTTTTTTCAATAAACCACTTTAAAAACACCGTTTGTTCAACAAAATAATATTTACAACTTAAAATGCGTCCCAACAAGTGGACAAAAGTATGGTATCCGTCGCTAGACTCAAAACAAACCAAGAATCCCGCTCCTAGCTCTTCAAGCTTCAGAAGCTCACCTAGTCCAACCTGCGACCGGTACCTGTAGGAAAAACAGCTAGGGGTGAGCGTTCGCTCACCACCACGGATAACAGACTGACTACGGCATACTTAGCAGACAATGCCGGTAACACCAACAACAAACTCAACACCGGGGATCACCATCCCCAACTCAAGTACTCCAACTGACACACACCCACTGACACTTTCCTCAACCGACTCAACACTCGGACACGTAAAGTAGACCCGACATAACGATCGACGACCTCCTCCAACGACACGACAGACAACCATGAAACACCCAAGATCACAAAGGATCGCACGCCAGCTGCTTAGTAACCCATCTCTGTCTCTCGCGCTTTTACCGATCCCAGTCAGGTCAGGTGGTCGACCTGTCGCGCAAACTTCTCTCGATCTATATCGGGAGGCTAGCCCACAACCTCTCCCCTTCCCCCGATCATAATCGGGTGACTAGCCACACCCGCGCAAACCACGAAACTTCTCCCGACACACAGCCGGGAAGCTAGCCCACAACCTCTCCGCTTCTCCCGATCCCAGTCGGGAGGCTAGCTACACCACCAACCTCGCAATCCTTCCCCCGATCCCAGTCAGGGGGCTAGCCCACAACCTCTCCGCTTCCCCCGATCCCAGTCGGGAGGCTAGCCACACCACGCAACTTCCCCGACACAAAGTCGGGTTTCCAACCTCAGGTGACCACAATCACAAGCAAGGTTCAACACTCCACAGGCACTCATGGCCACCCAAGACACACCAACCATAAAACACGGACTCAACAACCCCACAGGCACTCACGGCCTCCCAAAATACACTAACAGTAACTCACAGGCTCAACAACCCTACGGGCACTCACGGCCTCTCAAAACCACCGACAGTAACTCACGGGCTCAACAACCCAACGGGCACTCACGACCACTCAAAACACACCAACAGTAAAGACACGGGTTCAACAACCCCACGGGCACTCACGGCCACCCAAGACACCAACAGTAAAAACACGGGCTCTCATGGCCACCCAAGACACAACAGTAAAACAGGGGCTCTCATGGCCGCCCAAGACACAAAATACACAATCAACCTCCGGCATAACCAATGCCTCCAACAGTCCTAATATCGACAGTTTCACAATCAACCTCCGGGCATGGTCATATGCCTCCAGTACTCCTAATATCGATAAGTTCACAATCAATCTCCGGGCATGGTCATATGCCTCCAGTAATTCTAATATGGATAAGTGCTCTGCTCCTACGACATTACTAAGTGTCACATGCTTTTCTAATATTCTCTACGTTCACGTATCATGCCTTTCTAATATTCAATAAACCTACTTAACCCACGACACCCCGATGTCACATGCAATTCTACTATTAACTTTCCCTAGTCAGGGCCGAGATCCGGCTACTTTTCCCTACCTCGTGCGTGTTCTCCAAAAGCCAACCAACGAGCTCCGGTGTGATCTCAGTCACTCACCCAGCTTCCCTTTGCCTCGGTCCGCAGCACGATCTAAAGAACACAAGTTTAAGGCACTTAACAACTCGCAGGAATAAACTGAAATTCCATAAACTTAACGCCCAAACGTAACCCCGACAATGTCGATCACTCCCAAACTTCCCAATTACTCGAAATTGTCGATAAAGGACCCGTAAAGGCCCGATTCGCCCGACATGGCGAATCTGCCCGGGTTTTGGAAATGCCCTTCCGGGGCTCCAAAAGTTCCCGTTTTCGTTTCTACGGTCTTAGAATAATTCAAGGGTTCCTACGCACTTGACGGAATCTAATTCCGACTTCCGAGTCAATTAATTAACGTTTCAAGTTTCTAAAACCCGTTAATTACAACTTTTCCAATTTAATTCCAAATTTCGATTCGGTTAAGGATAAATGGTCCGGGGAACGTTTTAAACCACCCGGACACTAAACCCGAGCACGTGGGCCCCACCCGGCCCACTTGGCCATGGGCCCTAGGGTTCCAAATGGGGCTCGGCCACCATGGTGGTGGCTGGTCCTAGCTCCGGCCAGCCACCCCATGGCCGGCCACCACCCACGGTGGCCAGAGCTTCTCCCGAGCTTCCGGTCACCGGAAAACGTGCCCCTTCGCCTCCAAACACCTCCAATACGTCTCCAACAATTTCCCCAACCTCAATACACCCTAAACTAATAGTTCACCCAAACCCTAACTTTCAAAAGTAAACAAAACGACGATCGGTTTAGGGATTACCGTAGAGGAGGACGAGGGGAAGTCGACTTCTCCTAGCCTTGAGACGATCCAAGGGTTGGATACTCTCCAAACCCTAGTTCTTTCTCCTTCTCTCTCTAAACTCTCTCTTCTCTTTTCTAAAACTAACTCTCATTTTTTCTATTTTCTTTTCCCTTTTTTTGATATATGGTCGGCCACCTATAAGGCACCACCACTCATTTTCCCCCCAAAACTAACACCACCACTTGTTGGACAAGTGGCAAGGTGGGTCCCACACCTTTTGGAAAATATCTACTAGATATTTTCCAATCAGACTCGCGAAAATCGGACGTTTCGGGCCCCAAACGGGCATTTTTTCCAAGAAATTACGAAACTTGGCGGGCTACAAGGAAACGGCTCAACTAAGACCGCTGTGACAACGCCTAAGCTTTTTGGATCCAAAACGGTCCTCGAATGGACCAAAACGTCGCTCGGTTGACTTTTCCAGCGAAAAGTCAACTTTTCCAGCGAAAAGTCAACTTTTCCCAAATTGATCAGAAAGTTGCCCTGAGTCCCCCGGAACTCACTTTGGTCGATATCAGAGTCATCTTAAGTTCGGTATGACCCTCGGGGTAAATTTTAGGTTCAATTCAGTGTCTGTCTTAAAAATTTTAAATTTTCCTGTTTTTCGCAGGTTGGACTGGCGTTGACCGGGAGTGGTTATTACAATTATGGTGCCAAGATGGACTTTACAAAGGTTGCCCACACGGCCTCGGGTTTCTCACCGCGTTGTACGTGAGCGAATAATGATGGTTGATTCAACACATTAATGTTGTTGTTTGACCTTGGCATACCAAAGTATGTGTACCACAACCAAATGCTAGGACCAGCCACTACTTCAAGCATGATTGTTGGTCCAGGATGATCGCCCTGCTCGTGAACCCCTTGATGTGCTTTTGGACAATTCTTCCACTCCCAATGCATACAATCTAGACTGCCGATGGGAAACCCCGAGTTTTATTGACACAAGTTAGGTTAGCAGTATTATTTCCTTTGGGCTTCCTTAAATAGGTATTTCCAAAGAAATTGATGACGGCGAAGCAAAACCGATGCATGCACTAGAGGGACGTGGTTTCCGCTATTTTCAAATATTCGTACAAGATGTCGGCCGATGAATCATAGCAGAACATTTGTATAGAAGAATCGGTGTGAAACCGACCCGACCACGAAAATCAAATTTTTGCATAAAATAGTCATTGAACTCGGTGATTCCACCTACCAATTTCATGAAAACTATTTGCGCCATACGGAAACACTGCCTAAACATTTTTCTCATCGTACAACGGGTTCGCTACAAAGTAGTCGGACATAAGTCGGTCGTGAGCATCGCTTTGATTTCTGAAAAAATAATTTCTTTTGTACTTTACCTGGACGGGGGTTTATCCTTCGTTCCTCAGCTTCCATAAACTTTGCCCGTAAAGACTGCAACATCTGATTCTCTTATCGACGAGTCTTTTCCTGTAACGTTGGGTAGTCGATTGCACCGCAATCATACTCCATACTAGAATCATCAATGATGGAACGAGAAGTTACAAAAAAAATTGAGAGAAAAATGAAACAATTGATGATGTAATACATTGTTGTCCAAGAAGTGAAGGTATTTCTAGACAAATTGTATCAGAAAAATAAATAAATAAAATTATTTCCAATCAAGCGATTTTGTTGACCTTGGGCCACGTGGCAGAATCGACGCGCTGCATCAAAATCATCTCGTCGATTCCCCCCACGTGTCACTTGCTGATTCGTTTCTGTTGAAACGACTATGTCGACGGTCTACTGAATTGTAGATCGTCTAAAGATGTTGTGCCGATTCAACGCATCAATGGACTCGGATATGATAAAACGGCTGTCAAAATCATCTCTTCCGTCAAATTGGATGCACGAATCGACGGAGATGAGACCCCAATGTGGGTGCTCTTATAAGTTTTACAATCAGAAGCGATTCTTATAGTTGTGGCGTCATTGTAAGAGCATCTCCCATCGGTGGCAGATCGTTGACAGATAGGTGCTGGCGAAATCGAAATGTCGGGAAAAAAAGTGAAACGTAGGTGGATAAGCGTTGGAGGATAACAATATCGGTAAACTTACCTGGTCCTTTATCCGTCGACAGATATAGAAAATAAAGAAAAAGATCTTTCAATCTCGTGATTGTAAAAAAAATTATATCAATCCATTGAAACGAAAAATTTATATATACTTTTTATTATTTATCTCTCCTCTTTTCAATCAAATGTTTTAAGCAGGAGTATGTGAATCATTTAGAGGAACAATAAATGGACAAGGACATAGACCTAGGTATGTTAGGCAGGAGAAGAGACAGAGTGAGGATAGAAGTAGCTCAAGACACATAGATTAGAGACCCATAATGTTTAGGGAGTAGAGGACAAAAAAACATTCCCAACAAAATTAAGGAATAAGTAGCGTGCATTGAACCAGAGAGAAATCACAATTAATGCATACGATAAGAGAGATCTCACAGAATATAGGGAATGGAAAGCCACACAGCAAGCACATGTACTCAACATACTTCTGCTATTTATGTTATGCTTTTTTGTTTTTATTGTGGACCAGAAATTCCTCACGTAAACCCTTCCATTCTTCGTAAATGCCCATACCTTCATCATTCCAACAAACTAGTGAACACAGAAAATGAGAGATGTAGAGGATTGATAATAGTTACAACTTTCAAATACCTAGCATAGCTACTATATAGTATATATGTTGGTCTCATGATCATGTCATGTGTGCCGCATTTTCTTGGTAAAAACTATATTTTGTGATGGTTATCAGTATCCAAGCTTGCATCATCAGTATTTTAGTCAAATTCTTAGAAGAATCGCTACCATTTCAGAACATGTTGCAACATAAGTTGAGACGATTATTCAAGGGATTTCCTCTTGGAGCTAACCCCAAAAGGATCATCACTTGGGAGCCAGTTATAGCTAGATTCAAAGCTGCTCTTGGTCTGTGGAAAGCTAATCTTCTGTCCTTTGGAGGCAGAATAACTCTAATCAAAACCACCCTCAATGCCTTACCTCTCTATTATTTCTCAATAATCAGAGCCCCAAAAGGTGTTTTAAGATCATTGAATTCCTGGCAAAGGAGGTTTTTATGGCATGGTTCAGATCAAGCTAAATGCTTCAGCAAAGTGAATTGGTACACAGTTTGTAAATCCAAAGCTGAAGGAGGGTTGGGTATCAAAAATCTTTCTCTAATGAATATTGCTCTTCTAGCAAAATGGTGGTGGAGATTTGCCTTAGAAAGATCATCTCTGTGGAAAGTATTCATTTGCTCAAAATATGGTTGGAAGGAAACTGATTGGGACCTATCATCTTTTGAAGAAATTGGAAGTGCTAGCTTCATATCTCACATCTTAGCTCTAAATCAGGATCCATTATTCACTGATCTCTTTGACCTCAAAGGACTAAGCTGGAAGGTTGGCAATGGGGATAGAGTCTCATTTTGGACAGATATTTGGTGGGGAGACCTCAGCTTCAAATACTTATTCCCAAGACTATACAATTCTTCTCAAGGCAAGACTCTAACTGTTGCTGAAGCTTGGTCTGATAACACATGGGACCTAAAATTCAGATGTACTCCAAGAGGCAGGGCAGAGCAAGGATGGTTATCTCTTACCACTATACTAACCTCAGTGCATTTATCCTCTCAAGAAGATTTATTAAGCTGGACCTGGGATGATAAAGGCTTCACAGTCAAAAAAATTTATACCTTGCTTGACAATCAAGGAGCAGTTGCAGCTATAAATGCCTCTTGGACAATGAACCTATGGATTCCTGACTTCCCTCCTAAGATAGCTGCATTTGGGTGGCTAGCCTGTCTTGAAGCCATTCCTACAAAATGCTTCTTAGATTCTAGAGGTCTTCAACTCTCCTTACAAGGGATAATCTGTCCAAGATGTGAAGCAGATTTGGAAGATTGCCATCATGTCCTTCTGCATTGTCCAATCTCTTGGGAAGTTTGGACATTGGTCTTTAGCTGGTGGGGAGTCTCAGGTGCACTACCTGCAACTTTTAAGCTTCTTCTATCATCTTGGTCTACACTATTGATATCAAAGGCCAAGAAGACTTGGAAAAGGATAGTTCTAGTCACAGCTTGGCAAATCTGGTTAGCAAGAAATGCTAAAATCTTCAAACACGAAACAATCACAGCAGAGCAAATTTTTCAAAAGATCATTCATCAATCTTATAGCTTGGAATGGGCTAAATTCTCACATCAAGGCTTTGGTTTCTCATTTCACTATTGGATAAACTCTCCAAGAATTTGTGGTGCTTGGAAACCCTGATTTGCTCTGTTTTTGGGGTATGGGTTAGGGTGGGTTGGGTTGGGATGGTTGAGTTAGTGGAGTGCTGTAAGGGAGTCTTGTTTGGTGTTTGGGGTTTTTGTCCTTTTTCCTGGTCTTGTGTGTGGTTTCTTTCTTCTCCCCTCCTTTTAATTCTTGTGAGTGGCTAGGATATGTCTAGTTGTGTCAGTTTTTTTCTCTTTGGTGTCTGGCCTCCTTCGTAGGCCTTGCCTTTGTTTTTGCTTCTGCAGATCACACTTTCAGACATCAAGACCAAGTTGAGCTCAATCAAACATGCCTGAATTCAATCTCAAGCTCAAGCTCAGCCCACTTTCAGATATCAAGACCAAGTTCAGCTCAATCAAACATGCCTGAATTCAATCTCAAGCTCAAGCTCAGCCCTTTCAAGTCATGCCTCAGATTTTGCAGAACATCATTTTACATTACATGACTTCATACTCATCATGCCTCAGCTTATGCAGAACCTACATTCTGCATTTCAAGACTCTCTCAGCATCACCTACTCCTCTCAGACTACATCAAGGTCTTTTGGTCATCATATGACAGCTTCATCAATCATGGAGTATTTCTGAACATCTCTACAAGCTCCAAAAACAATCAACTCCATTTCAAGATTCAGATCAACAACACTCAAGTTATCACAAGACAGCCAGCCTTCACTTATAATTCATTTTGAAGAACATCTCTCTCAGTTTATAGATCTAAATCTTTTCCTTTTAGTTTCTTGCACTTTAAGTTACTAATACCTCCAAGGTATCTTCATTCATTCTCAGTACCTACAAGTATAATTGCTTGTAGATCCATGGATGTAATTGTAACTCCTCTTTTACCTCAAAGGAGGTTTTAATTTAAAATTTCTGCTTTGCTGATCAAAAAAAAAAGCTCTAGAGAGAAGATCTTGTAGAAGAAAGGAAATATCCGTCAATATCTGTTTACTGAACTTTCAATTTTATCCTTCTCCTTGTGAAGAAGAAAATCGTGTACACTTGACAATTGGAAGATCACATATCCTTGAAGACCTTAAATAGTTTTCCAAAAACTGATAAATTGACACTATTGCAACAAATAGTTTCCCAATGAATCATTTCTTCTGCAATGTCTATCTTCTCCCCTTTTAGATAAATCTATTACTAGATACCTTTTTGCTCAAATTTTCTACTCAATTACGTAATCATCTCTTCGAAACTCACTTTTCCCCCTACTCATGTAATTGCAAAACGGATGTCGTTGTTGATTGTTGATCTAGATTGAGAACAAAAGAAAAAGAGACAATTGTTTGGCTTTGAATTGTGGTATTCTTTGATGCCTCGATTAGTACTTGTATTTATAGCAAAAAACAAAATACAAAATATAGAGACAAAAGTTGCCTACTACCCTAAGTAAAAAGAATTACTTGCTGTCCAAATAAGCCCTTAATAACTATTACTTAATTGATTAAGTCACCTTGTATTACCTAAAGCTATTTACTAGGTGTTCAAGACACAATTATTAACCCACGTGCCTTCACTTCCTCCCTAAGCTAGGCGTATGTCGTTGATGCCGATCTTTGAACGTTGGTCTCGAAATTTCACCCAACCAAGTGATTTTTGTCATTACGTCTATCAGTTGACCATTGGTCTTGATGTACTCGATGGCGATCTTATCTCTTTCGACACATTCCCTAATAAAATGGTAATATACTTCAATGTGCTTGTTCCGATACTGAAAGATCGGATTTTTGGATAATTGTATTCCTGATTTGTTTTCCGCAGACTCATTGTCGAGTAAGTCGCCTAGCATACGTGCAAGCCACACACCCTGTTTCGCAGTCGCGTCGGAGGGCGAGTTTTCTCTCGGAAGAAGACTCGAACACGTGGTATCGAACAAGCACTACGGGGAGGACTAGTCCTTGCTCCAGAAACACGACATCCCAAGTAGGTTTTAGCCTCATTTAGCTGACGGGATGTCATCACAGATCGGTGCACCAACGGTTGCCATGCGGAACCAATGATCTCATCTAGCCTAGACTCTCAGTAGCTAGCTAGAGTAGAACTCGTGTGGCCGGTAGGACCAACCACTTTCATATTCCTTCTCTTCCGTAGGGAACACCACCTTCATCATATTTGTATTCTTCGAGGGATAAGCCTTTATCCAGAGGACGACCTCCTCGTTTTTTGTCTTGAGTCATGAAGCCTCGATATGAATAATATTTTTCTACTAAGCATGCCTTTTGCTTGATCACTTACCCCGAGTTGTTCTTCTTCAACTTGAAGACCAATTTGAGACCGACCGATGTTTTTTCTGTAGGCAAATCAGTTAATGACCTTGTACGGCTGTCATCAATTTTTGCAAGTTCTTCTAACATGGGCTTGCGTCATTCTTCGTATTGTTTTGCGTCCTCAAATGGTGTCTGCTCCCTTTCTGTTGTGAAGAACAAATTGCTCTCTCCTGCTGCTGAATCGATATCAGCAAGTTTGCGATAGCGGCGAGGAGCCTCCTCGCCCACTAACTCTACATCTGGAGTGGCGTTTGTCAGTGAGAACACAATGACCGCGCTCATTCCTCCTTGACTTGGTTGATATATCGTATCAGTGGGACGTGGTGTTATCGGAGAAACATACCATGTTTTAGCTTGTTCTGGTAGTACTGCTTTCTCTGTTGTAGTCCCAGAGGCTTCTCCCCCTGAGGATGAAGCTCGTGCTGGTGTTGGGGTGAAACGCCACCGTGGTGTACTCAACTAAGAACGAGTTCTGAACTCTAGCGCCAGCTCCCCAATACCAGATGATTGTCCCGTCTTACCGCAGGTTGACCCCAAGGTCGTCGCCTCGTCTTCCTCCATCACCTCCAGACATGTTCCAGTGAAGTGAGTAGCAAATAATTTGGAAGTAAACTTCCATCTCGTGTTCATGTACCACTCCAGATCCTTTTGGTCGTCGATCTCCCAAATGTTGACCTCGGTGGCACCTCGGCGTGACTAGGAAGATCCATCCTTTCTTGTTCTACTCTTCCCTTCTCCACGATGCGGTTGGCCATCTTCTTTGTCGTTGCATGAAGGCAAGGACTTCCCATATTTTCCTGCTCATCCGGCACTTCCTCATCCTTGAGCATGGAACTAGGTTTTCCACGCTTCGGACACTCCTTCGCCCATGTTGGTGTCCCCCTAGATCTTTGGGAAAGCACCTCGAATATTCCCTTTTCCTGATTTCGCCTCCAGCACGATGTCCATCTTATCCTTTTGACCGGAACCTTGGTCGCTCCCTTGCTCTTGTCCTGATTCACACTTGAGTCAACTTGGGTTTTCAATATATCGTCATCGGCTTGTTGAGTTCTCCTTGGTTGATGGTTGCGATGGATGTCCTGCTCTTGCTAATTTGTCTCCGCCTTGTCAAATGTAGCCGCAACTAACGTCACCTGAGCCATTAGTATATCAGGTTCTTTGTCATCTTCCTAAACAAGGTGAGCTTCGTTAGTAGACTCATCCCTCTTCTTCTTCCAGCAGTCACGGATCCAATTCTCTTAAATGTTGCAGCAGCAACACTTCCTTGGCTTCTTAGTGTTGTTGGCATCGTCCTTTCCATCTCCATCGTGCACAACTCCCTTGCCGCGGTTAATTTGGTATTTTCCCCATGGTTTGGGTGAGGTGTTCATGCCGCCATGGTACTATCGTCACATACGTATGCGCCATTATTCTTCCGTGAGAAGAAGCCTCGTACTCCCGTCCACTTCTTCGTCCAGCTCCATGTGTTCCTCCGCTTCTTTGAAGCGTCCCGTCAATTCCTCTATGTTGATTGTATCGAGGTCAACGAGGCTATCAATTGATAATGTGTGTCGTGAATAACGCCTTGGAACAATGTGCATGAACTTCTACATCACTTACTTCTCCAGTATCTCGTCACTTAGGAAACCGAGGTTGGCCACGGTTCTAGTAAGTCACATTGCCAACTCGTCAACGATTTCACTGTCCTTGTGTGTGAATCGCTCGAACTCGCGCTAGAGTGTTTGAGCGTTTGCGTCGCGGACTCGGTTTGATCCCATGTGAATGGTTTTGATCGCCTCCCATGCCTCGTGAGCCGTCTTCTTCTTAGCAATCGTCAAGATCATCTCGGTCGGAACTGAGCGCAGGATCACCTCCATTGCGGAGCGATCGGTGCGATACAAAATCTCGTCAGTGAGATCCTCCCCCCTTGACTGTCGTCCACAATCCTCCATAATGATTTCCCAGTCGTCGTAGTTAGTACGTGATAGGATGGGAAAGTTGGTCGTGTTGACCACCGTAGGGTATGGCCTCGTCACCGCCAGCTCGCGCCCATAATCGACTGTGGTAGAGGGACTCCTGGTGTTGCTCGCCTTGATCTTCTCGATAGAGTCGTTCATTGATGAACCGTGCTCTGATACACTTATTGATTTTTGATCTAGAATGACAACAAAAGAAAGAGAGACAATTGTTTGGCTTTGAATTGAGCCGAGCAAAAAGGAGTATATAATATAGAAACAAAAGTTACCGACTATGATGAGTAAAAGGAATTAGTTGTTGTTCAAATAAGCTATATACCCTTAATAACTATTACCTAATTGATTAACTAACCATGTATTACCTAAAGTTATTTACTTTTTTTATCGGCAAGACAAATTTAGATAGAAAGAACAAGAGCAACACAACTCCTACCCGTAATCAATCATATGTTGATTATAAGGGAAGAGGAGATGAGGAAAAACACTACAGAAATCAAACAAAATGAACTAATGATGCAAATTGTGACTGATGATAAACAACAGCATTGAAGCTTCAACCCAATGTAACTTTGTGATTGAGTTGCTTGCTGCTCCAAGCAGTGACTGGACTTGTGTTTGTCCCATGGACTTGATGAAATGATGGATGTCAGATGTTGAAATAGAGGAGTGAGCCAAGTCCTCCAATGATGCCTCCCACAGAGTTTTAGTCTAGGACGAATTACGCTAAAAAGCAGCAGAAGAACCACACCGCGCGACTCTCAAACTACTTCAATGCAAGAATTATATCTACTCCTCGGTCCAAAAAATCCCCCCAAATACAAAAATGGATCAAAGGAGATGTGAATTATCGATGGCCAGCACCACAATTGAAAAGAAATCCAACACTACGACAAACACTACTAACAATTATCTAGGGCGAAAAGGCCTCATGCTATCACCGGAGGCCAACACCGTCTGGCCATTCCAATCACAACAGAGATTGGGGGCACAGATAATCGAAAGAAGCGAAGAGAGTTCGGACAAGAGAAGAATACCGAACAAGGAAGGAGAAGAGGGGAAGAATCAAACCAGAATTCCACATTGGCGGTCAAGAACAGCCAGCGACGGAGACTGAAGGATTGCCTGCTTCTGAAGATTCTTCGGATGCAACAGCCCCCACCACCACGAGCCCTAAGCACGCCCCATCTTCTCCTCAACAGACGCCAAAATGCAACTAGCACTCGGGAGCTGAAAGCCCCAGCCCAAAACTTCACCAAAAGAACCAATCCCCCAAATCCACTCCCGCAGACGTCGATGAGAGTCAAATTGAGGCCAACACCACCAGAGGCCTGAAGAGTTCAGTTATGGGTCGTGGAGGGCCAGATCTGAAGGTACCGAGAGAGAGTCAGCAAGGTAACCCTCGCCGGCACTACTCAGGCAACTTCCCACCTGCAATCAACGAGAGGGACTTCACCGAGGGTCAGATCTACAACAAACTGCTCAGATCTAAGAAGAGAAAGGGTTTAATCAAACTTTAGTGAAGAAGAGGAAAGAGGAGATGAAAGGGAAAGGGGTTCGGGAAAAGAGTGAAAAAAAAACGAAAAAGGAGCCTACCTGGCTTATTTGTTAACAATCGTTGGGCTACTATAGTATTTGGATGATCAATTGGTGAAGTAACTCATGTGCAACGTGAAATAGAAAATTCAAGCAAGTTAAGCAATCAGTCTTCTGTATTGTTAACGGTAGAACGTTACTAAAGGGCGTGAAGAAGGAAACGCGTGGCTCATGTCTGATACCTCTTTAGACCCACCAATGTATGACAACAATTGATTTTGGCTTAGATTTCATACAGGAGAGAATTTTCTCTTTACGTTGTAAATGAGTCATACTTTCGATAGCGGGTAGATAGTCATGGTAAGCTCAGAGTTCCCTTGTACCAAAAGTTCATAATAGTAATTCAGGTGCTAGTTTATAGTGTTTGTATGGATTATGTCGATGCAAATATCTAAATGGATAAAACCACTATGTTGGAGAATGTAAAGATACTTTACAAATAGGTCATCGAGGTTTTTGGTCAACAATACCTAAGACGGTTTTTGGTCAACAATACCCAACAACGGCCTCAATGTTTTGCACCAATCAACATTTTTCATGGACATTTGCAAGACGAGAAGCCTCTTGTGTAGTACATCGGTAATAATGCGCAACACACTCGTGATTATTATTTGATCAGTGATATTTAGCATGTATGAGATGCATTTGTGAAAACAAAACTTATATTATTATCGACAAAGCACTAATTTTCCCCAGTCCAAAAAAAGGCGGGGAAGAGCGTAAAACGAACGTTCAGAGTTCTTTATTAGAGGACCAACTCAACTAAAAGCTCAAGCTGATAGTTGAAGGCCCAATTATAGTTATACTCTAACACGCGCCCTCACGGACAAGCCCGTTTACGGGTTTGGAGGTGAGATATTTAGAAGAGGAGATAAGCCCATTGAGAAGAGAGGTATAAGGGCTGGCCCATTAGGGCATTTTTTGATAAATTGAGAGAAATTAGAATTTTTTGTAGAGAGTGGGGTTTGAATCCGGGTCCATGAGGAATCAGGCTCTGATACCATATTAGAGGACCAACTCAACTAAAAGCTCAAGCTGATAGTTGAAGGCCTAATTATAGTTATATTCTAACATTCTTCACTCATTGGCACATTATTACACGACCACATTAATGTTGGAATACACTCACACATCATGTATGTTTTTATTATTTTGCATAACATGATAATTGAGGATGAACATCGCACCTATGAATGTTATCACTCGATCGATGATGAAGAGGAGAACATTAAGGCGATTAACCGTTCATCATAAGCCACTGCTTGGTTTAATGGACATACTAGATTTCCAGAATAATTACATGCCCGAACTATACACCAGCAACTCTAAAACAGTCTGATCAAACATATACAGGGATAATACAGGTTAGTTAGCGATTTATTTTCTAGTACTTTCAATCTAGTTTTATGTAATTCAACATCAATGTTTGTTGCGATAAAAATGTATGCATTTCTGATAATATTTGGCGATTCCAAAAATGTTTGCACTAGTGTCTAGCGATTTGGAAATTGAAATAGTTTAATGGTGTCTTGTTGACCAATTTTTTTTAACAATCTAAATGAATACACTGAAGATTTAGAAGAAAGAATTACAACAATATAACAATTTTAAGTAGTATATCTTATTTAGAACATGTAAATCATTGGGGTTCTTCTGAAAGGGTTCAGCTTCATTAATCTAGAATGTGAACCCTTGAAGAGGAACCCTTGACTTGTTTTCTATTTCGTGGGTTTTGATGTAATGGTTAACTAGAGATTTTAATCTGTTGACTGGATGCTGATTGTATGTGTAATTGTGTTTTGTTGAATTTATTAAGTACCGAATTAAACAGTAAATACTAAAAAAAATTAAAATTAAGTGAACAAAATAAATTAACTACATTAATAATTTATTATAATAAATATAATCTTAATTAATTCATCCATGAGCATTTAACAAGACAATTGTTGTATGTGCTCAATAAGGTCAATTGAAGTTGTCGGTGGGTGTTATCATTTCTGACCTCTAAACAAACGACCATGTATTGTTGGTAGGATAAGGGACCTCTGTGGTGCCATCGTTCAAGTAGTGTCCAATCATATATGTCCGGAGGGGACTCGTAATACCATTCTTCAACTCTTTGTTCGTACCGGTCGCGTTCATCCTCTACAATCATGTTGTGTAGAATGATACAAGTGTGCATGATATCAGCCAAAGTCCTGCTATCCCAAACTCGAGCAGGTTGAGAAATTATGTGTCACCATGCTTGGAGGACTCCAAAAACTCATTCAATATCTTTCCGACTTCCTTCTTGAACTTTAGAAAACAATTTGTGTTTGTGTTAAGTGGGATGTCGAATCAACTTCACACACCGATTCCATGTCGGGAAAATGTCATCAACCATATAATAAGGTCAATTGTATCGAGTCTCGTTGATATCGGGTTGGCGGGGGTTCTGCTAGATAAACATTATCGAGTAGCACCGTTTGATGAGAGATATGAACAAGAGGTTTTGAGAAAACTAGTTTTTCCTAATTACATGAAGCCAGTGAGCAAACAAGAAATGTTGTGGGTATTTGAACCCGAGTATTCGGGAAAAGGCAGAATATTTGATGGAAGAATGGGAGATCCCTTTGAACAACTTGTTCTAGTAGGACAACCCGATATCTTGAAATTAATTCATCAAGTTGATGATAAAATACACGGGCGTTCCAGCGGTCCTTATGCATCTCTTACACAACAACCCCTTACGGGAAAGGCTAACTCCACGACATAGTGGGGGCTGGCAAGAACGTCTTTGAATAAGTGTCTGGTATTTAGCACGTTGATGTCATTGTTCGAACCAAACATTCCAAAAAACGTATGCCAAATCCACAAATCACGGAACGTTACATCTTCAAGCATAATGGATGGACACCCGTGGTAATATCCCCGACCAAAGGCTCATTGGAACACAGTTGACCAGGTCTTTCACTGTCAATGTATGCATTCAAGACTCTCAATCATGCCGGGGAACCCTCTCATGTATCCCGATACCAGTAATCGAGTCAAGTCCTCCATATTTGGTGCTCGCTCATACTCTTTCATAAAAATCTCACAACGGCCTTGCAAAACCACCGTACAAATTTGAGTATGGTACTTACCCAAGTCGTAGGGATTCGTCCAACGAATCTACCGAGCCCCTGTATGCTAGCATTCGTATGGTGGCGGTGCATTTTTGGTGCGTTAATAACCCCATACGTCCGAAAGCGTCCTCCTTATGAACGAAGTAATTGTCATATTCCGCTACCTTTTCCATCAACTGAATAAAAAGTGATCGGCTCATACGGTATCGACGCTTAAACATCTCGGCCCCATAGGTGGGGTTCTCCACAAAATAATCTTGCCTTAGTCGTTCGTGACCTTCGACATGAAGGTGGCTTCAACGACCTCTGTTTTACATCCATCGAAACAGAGCGTGGCGTCAACACGTTTTGATTACAGTGAATCGAAGATTTACATTCGAAATATTCTGTATGCGTCGTCGGAGGAATGGATTAGAGGAACATTCTCAGCTTTTGGTGAAATCGAGTCTCTGTCTCTTCCTAAAAAGACAAATCGCTATGGTCAAGCCTTTGGTTTCGTCCGTTTCTCTTCGGCGGCAGCAGCCTACCAGGCGATTGAGACGTTTAACGGGTTCAAGGTCAATGGCTACGTGTTGTTTGTAGCCATTTCCCGACGTAAGATCTGTAGTCCTGACGTGCCGGCGTGTTGTCCGGCTGTGGAAGTAAAACAGAGCGTATGCTCTGTTTTAGGTGAAACTCGTTCGTCGGGTACTGAGGGGGGTAATCAGCATTCAGTTGCCACAAGAGTGATTGCTAAAGCAGTTTCCGTTCATCATGAGGGCGACGCAGGGATTCGGATTGAATGGGAGGGCTTTCGGGTCCGGTTGGGCATGGCGTCCCTGCCGGATTCCGGCGATCTGTCCAGTCGGCTTTTAAACCTTCTCGCGTCGAATCCGGAGTTGATCGTTGCGTCCATGGATCACGGGATTGCGAAATCTCTCAAATTGATTTCAAACGACCGTGATTGTGGGGATCTGACAAACGCGATCCTTCCCCCTTTCGACGGTGATCAGATTGAAGATGATGATGCTGTTGGGCTTGCACAACCAGGCCCGGTAGTAGATACAGTTGGGCTGCCCAGCAAGGACCCTTGTTTGTTAGATATATTCAAACGCATTGGCGATGATTTGGACCCGAAAGAGGGCTCGGATGAACTCAAAGTTGTAGAGGGGCCTCGTGGAACTCAAGCCCAAGAGTTGTCTGAGACTGAATCACCTGTGTTGGTGAATGACAGAGGAATCCTTGTGGAACAAGACAGAAGTCCGTGGAAAGATATTCTGTTGAGTAAACCAAGTATTCCCGTCGAGTTTCCAAGAAAACGAGGTCGTCCAAAAAAAGGACAGCCGAAAAAGACAGTTCCTCCAACTGTTTTTTACCAGACAAGAGCCAAAACATCGGCTGAAGCGGGAAGTTTCACCATTGACATTGCTAAACAAGGTAAACATGGTTCGTGGAGTTTTAGCAAGCGATTTGTGAAAAGGGCTGCTTCCCCAGTTGTTGAATCCCCACAGCATGTTGGGGTTGAGGAGGATGTCGAGGATAGCGAGGGTGAGTTTATTCTGGAAGTGTCTTCGGGAAATTCTGTTCCTGTGTCGGTTTCAAACCGATTTCTCTGCTTGAATTCGGATGGGAAGTAGGCAAGGTTGTTTGCTTTCCTATTTTGTATTTGTTTTTAGTTCGTGACTTGATTGTTTCGGTTTGGGGAAAAGATCCTCTTAAGGATCGTTTTTCTCGCATCGTTTTACGTAGTTGTAGAACGTTTGCCTAATAAAACTTTTTCGCTTATCAAAAAAAAAAGGATTCGTTGGCATAACCAATGACTATTCTTCCACACTGGCTGCCATGTGGCAATGTCCTATTGGTTTGCACGTGATTCGGGAGTTGTCTGATTCACGATCGTGAACTGTGAACCACGGTTTGCGACTCCGACTCACTAAATAGTGAATAGGAAACGGACGAACCGTGTTGTATAGCATAAAACTCGCGATTTTCTATTTACTAAATTATGAATTAGGACCGTAAACGACGTGCGTGCTCTAATGACCGCATAATCAGCTTAATTTCTGACCCGTATACAGTGAATTATGAATGATTGTAATGCTAAACAGAAGTCACTCACCATACTAGACGTCTAATGGTCGCATAATCAGCTTAATTTCTTACCCGAAAATTTATCCCTATTCCATTTTTCCCTTTTAAAGATATTAATTTTTATAAAAAATCTTCAAATGATTTTGTTTTGTAGTAGCACGCGCTCTGGAATAAAATTCTTTTGAAGAAACTGGAAAACGAGAACGCCATTTCGATGAATATATAAAGACAAAAGAATTGGTAACTCGTTACGACTCAATCGAGCTATAACCGGAGATCTGGTTTGTAATGGACTAGAGAGCTTGAGGTGGTCGGAAAAAGGTCAATGAAACTAGAGGAGGAGGCGCATGTGCATGAAATGTATATAGATAAATGGCCATATATTTAGCGTCAAGTCTTACATCAATATTTGTGATCCATGTTGCCCTACCTACACATGCATGTTTGGTCTTTCTGGTCACCTTTCTCTTGTTGCTACTTGTTCTTCTGTCTCATATGGTTGGTTCCTTGTTTTAGCTGTTAACCATATACATAGTGTGCTGCTCATATGAAACATAGGTTTTCTCTCTCTAAATTTTTCGCTCTCCCTTCTCTCTACAAAAAACCCTACCTCGCCGCCGCTTCTTTGGTCACCGGCGTCAGATCTGAGCTCCTCGTGAGCCAGTGAAGACGCTGGTGAACACTCCCCCCCCCCCCCCCCTCACCTTCTCCCTTTCTCCCTTTTGTCCCTTCTCTTCCGACGCTCTGCCTGGGTCTCACTTCATCTTCATCGGCGCCCAAGTCCAAGATCTGAAGGTGGGACGCTTTTCCTCTCCTTGCCGGAGAGGTTAGAGGCAGATCTGGGCTCTTGGGTGTGAAGGGGGTGCGGTTGTGGCCCAAAGCTCCACCGGCGGTGCCTCTGAGTCCTGGTCCCCTCTCTCACCGGCGTCTTTTGCCTTCTCCGACCGTGGGACGCGATTCCTCGCCGCTCGTGCTGAGGATTGATGCGGGTTAGGCTCTATTCGTTGATGTGAAGGTTGGATTGTCTACTCCTGGTGTTGCTGTTTGTGGATCTGACTCTTGAAGTCAGATCTAGGGTTTCTGAAGCGCCTTGTCTTAGCTTCTCACCCGTCTCCCTCCTCCTCCCTAGTCTCCGTGGTTACCGGCTGCCTTTGATCTTGTTTCTTCAGTCTCCGACCTCTCTTTTCTGGTTTGTGCGGTTTGTCACCGATGGTTTGGGTTCCAGGCTTGGGAGTCTCCGGTTCACATGCGGTGTGCTGCGCAAGGTTGGTTTGTTGGTTTTCCCCGAGTCTGAGCCTCGTGCTTCATTGTTCAAAGGTATGTTTTCTCTTCCCCCTTTACTCGATCTATCTCGGCTTCCTCTTCCCCCTTTCCCCGGCTTAGATCCTCCTCATTCCTGACCCCTTTTAGGGGCTGGGTAGTCGTCGTTTAAAAGGTGTTGTCCTGCGATGGCTGGGTTGGATCTCATCTCCTCTCATGGAAAATTTAGACCCACCGGGTTTGGGGGTGCATTTTCCGGCTTAGGTTTCGCCTTTGCCGGATTTTGGTCGCCTGCGGTGTTGGCCGCCGACCAGTCTTCACTGTCATTTTTCTTTTTTGAGGATTTAATAGTGTCGATTACTGGGGTTGTTGTTTTGATCGGGTTTTGGCTGGTTTGTGGAGCTGTGGTTGTGGTGCATTTTGGTGGCAGTTGGTGAATTAGTGGTTGGTTTGTTGTGGAGTGGTGCGTCGAAGCGTTTTTCTGTACAAGTTTCGGGCTTCTTGTTGGACATCTGGGTTTTAGACCTGTGTTTTAGTGCTTTGTTTGGTTAGATTTTCTGGTGTTTGTTCTACTAGTTAGACCTGTCTGGTTGTTAGACCTGTGTTTTAGTATTTGTTTTCTTAATGTTTTATCTGGGTATAGGATGCTTGTTAGACCCTTGATAGTATGCATCTGGTTTAGTGGTGTTTGTTGCCATGTGAGGCTCTGGTTTGTACTGTTAGTTCTGGTTCGAGAAGTCCTGAGGACATTCTCTTAGTTGTATGAGGGTTCGCCCTTGAACTTGTTTTCGGTTTGAAAACCTGTTCCTCTAATAATACATTTGCTGATAAAAAAAACCATATACATAGTGTATTGTTTGAGTCTTTTTTTCCTTTTTCATTTATAAACGAGAGTTGCATTTTCATAAACAGGAGTTAGCAGTTGGCACCCCGAAGAGTAATAGATCCCAACACATTTTTTATATAAAAAGATTCATTAATACTCTAATAAACCTTAAATACCGAACCATACATGCACATCTACAATCATTTTTGGAAATCCAAGAGACAATCAGCGAGATGATAGCGCTCTCAAATAGGACGACATGGCGCCTAAAAATCAACTACCAGATCGGTCTTTCTTATCTATGTTTCGGAACGAATCGTCGCTAGAAAGACCCGACCGATCACGTCGCCAAAAATGACCAGCACATCTATCGGAGATCCGAGGATCTGGTAGAGGCGACAAACAACAAAACAAACAAAAAGATAAACAAAAACTACAACAAATAGGAAAAACTCGATGTCGACCTCCGATGACTTGGGTTGGGATCGGAACGTGGGGAGGTAGACGGCACCAACGGGGATAGATCTGATCCGCTTAGGCTGAGGGCAGGGGACAGACCGGATGAGCACAATAATAGGAGCACGAGGCTCGTACTGTAGAGCTCTGGCGGACAGTAGAAAAGATCTAATCATCTGGTCGAAGGAAGAGGGTGACGAAGAGACTCGATCAGAATAGCTCGGATCGTCGCCGATAGAATAAAAGGCCGGAGGGGGGAGGAGCTTCATCGAGATGCTCGAGGCCCATTGTTTATTTTTGAGTTGATTGATTAATTTTACTTTTATACACTAATAGAATGTCCTATTGTAATGCCTAATAATTTTGTAAAACTTGCAAAAAAACGCGCTCTGTCTACCTCGGTTATAGAGGTTCCATTTCTACCCTAGCCAGGGTCTCTCCCCGTCGTCCTTCATCGCCTTCGCCGTCATCGCTCGCGTCAGTGCTCTTCTGCCCGACGTCAATTAGCACGGTACCTCCCTTTGTATCTCTCTCCCGTCTCACGAAGGTCGTTCCACGAGCTCCAACATCCGTACGTTGTGGTTCTAGCGACTCTATCGACTTTCTCTCATAGATCTCATCCTCCTTTGTACCGGATCCGGTCGACTATCGACAGTTATAACCGTAAATGGACGCTACCGGCCAGATCCAGTCCGTCGTCGAGCCTCACCAGCCACAGGTTCCTGCTCCGGTAGGGTTCCTGTCCGATATCACGTTCACGCCGCCTTCCAACGAAGCTCCTCCCCGCTCTCTGTCTGAAAGTCGGCGGCTGGCCGGCCCTCTTACCCTGAAAGACAAACCAGGTACGCAGCCGGACGGAACTCTGGTTGTGGGGACTCCGTTGGCCGTCTCGGGTCGGGACCGGAGTCTGTCGGGGATGGGGAGTGGTCAGGCGGAACTGCCGCCTCTTCCTCGCCCACAGCCGCCGGCGGATGTATCCCGATATCGCCCTCCGGTAGATCGGGTACCGGGCTCGGTTAATCGGGCTGCAAGCGGATCTGGGCTGCAGGCACGTCAGACTGAGGTGAGCTCCATCCGGAACTTCCCGGTCTCGGACTGGGAGGATGACGATGATGAGGTGGTGATCCCGGAGGAAGCGGTCCCGGCTTTCACCAAAGGAACCTATTAGTTCTCCCTAGCAGCCCGGGTTGCTGGGGACCGGATCCACAATCAGAATGTCGTCGGTGCAATGATGTTGCAGAAATGGAAGGTGGATGGTATACATGTGGAATTCATGTCCCTGGAGGTCACGGGATACCACTTCCCCTCCACAGAGACGATGGAGAACATTCGTCATAGGGGTCCTTGGAGCTTCAAGGGTTTCCCCCTACTGCTGGAACCTCTCACGCCTTATGTCCAGGCAAATGAGATTGTTTTCAATCACATTGAACTTGGAGTATGGGCACTGAACGTACAGGTGGGGGACAGGAATCCACACATGTACTCAAGTGGTGTCGGCCCCAATTCACTATGTCCGACGGGAGGATATGTTCTTATGGTTGCAAGTGCGGATGGAGCTGAACCGGCCTCTACGGAGAAGACTCCGCCTCAGATTCCCAAGCACTACGTCCTCATCTCTGATTGAGCTGCAATACGATAGGCTCACGGATTTTTTTCGTAGGTGTGGGCTGATGACACACAGGATTATGGGGTGTACGACTCATCTGCCGGGTATTGGACGGGAGGAGGTCTGATATGACTCGACTATTCTGGTCCCCAGGAAAATGGACGTGGATCGACTGCTGAGGACGGTCTGGAATACACCTCCTCTGGTGACACATCCGGCTATTGATGACCTTCTGCATGGTCTGTCCCTGAATCCGGTGATTCGGTCCAAGGAAGTCGTTATGGGAGAAAGAATCTCTGCTGCAGACGCCCCTTCGAAATCTGACAATCTGGCTAGAATTACCTCATGAGGGGTCATCAATGTAATGCAGGATGGAGTGCCTCGAGCCACTGGAAGGCCCATGGGGTTTACAAAGCCTGACAACCTGGCTAACTTCCATCCTGCAAGCGATCTTATTGCCCCGGCCGAGCCCGGAGACACTATAGGGACTTGAGCGGGGAAGGAGAAAGATACCCAGGACAAGGAGAAAGACCCCCAGGAAGCTCTAGGGAAAGGGGGGCCCAGCCGGGGGAAAGCCAAGAAGTCTACCCTGAAGACTAGGAGCGGGCCGTTGTATGATCGTCCGCCGGAAGCAAAGAAGTCCCTGGATCAGTCGACCCTACAACCATAAATCGACTAGCCGGTATATACTGAGGGGGACATGAAGGAGCAGGCGGAGGCACAACAGCCTCCTATGTAGGAATGACCCGACTCGGCGGGGGTGGGTGGAGTCGATGCTTGACTATACCTACAGACCCGGGACAACCAGTGCTAGGAGGTCCCGGGCAACCTGCAACAACAGCTCAGTCTTATTATCTATTTTCTCATTATTTACTTTATTTCTAGAACAATTTCTTTTATGTTTGGCTTAGGACCTTTTACTTTATGCCACGTTGTTTTGAGACGATAGTAAGGAGCTACCTTGAGTTTTTGCCTACGAATTCAAGTAGACTTTTATTATGGGCCCATAGGCGCTGGGCCTACTACGCTGGAACCCGGGGCGGTCACGCCTTGCCTTGTTTGATTACCTTTCGGTATTTATGAAAGTCTCCGGTTACCCGTTTCAAAAAAAAAGGAATGTCCTATTGTTTTAAACACGGAATGTTATATTTGATTATAAAATTGGATAAACGGTGCGTGTTCTAATTTGAAAAGTCACTTCATATTTTACTTTGGAAAAAAATGAACACTGGAAAAAACATCAAACTAAACTATCGGTTGTTTATATTGAACTGAAAATAAACAGTTTAATGTCGTTTCCAAATAGATGAACCGGTTTTGTTCTGTTCGAATTTCGATTTCCATGAAAAGAACTGCAGAATCAAAACCGGCGTATATTTTGACTCGGGGCTAAGCCTACTTTAGAATGTATCTCAAGCTCATTACGAACAGTGAAGCCCAACCAGAAATGCTTTAATATCAGATTATTATGTCCTAAAAATTGGATGACAAATATCACCCAGTGAAACAGAAGTTATGATTCAGTAAGTATCGACCTTATTGCCAGTATACATCATGTCGGTATTTTAGGTTCCGAAATGCATAATAAATCATACCTATTTAGCATTGGTCAAAATCTGGTGCGGGAGTAGGACTTTCGAGACCAAGGCAATTATTTGCTAAGATTGGGTAAAGCTCTGTACCCCGAAATTACAAGGGGGTGGGATTTCGCTATCTACAGGATGTGAACTTGGCGTTTCTAGGGAAACAAGCGTGGGGACTGATACATCAACCAAATTCCTTGGTTGCTCGTCTTCTCAAGTCCAGATATTTTCGAAACACATGCTTTCTTTTGGCTTCGGTAGGGCTAACCCAAGCATCACATGGTCTAGCATTGTCTCAACTCCGCCCTTGCTCCGCGACGAACTATAGGTGGCGATTAGAGATGGTCGATCCACCCCTATCTCAAACCCCCATGGCTCAGAGGGCCAGAGGCACGGATTAGAACATCCTCCCCTGTTCTGGATGAGGTTACATTGGTTGAACTCGTGATATCGGGTAAGCGATATTGGGATGTAAATATGATCCGAGCTATTTTTCTACCACAAGATCAATGAATCATACTTGTTGTTGGTATTTTCCCTAGGTCAATCGTGATCTTGGACGACATTATCATTCATTACTACATTGGCACCACTATTATCATTTGCGAAATGTTAATAATGTGAATAATACTCTTTCTTAAGATCATCAAGTTGAGGACTTGATAGTAAAACTCTTAGAAGTAATAGAGTGTTATTCCATTGATCCTTGGTCTTGCTGATATACTAAGACTAGTATGATGTTGGTTAATGATCATGTTTTACTGATCATACATATTGGATATGAAGTCAAATCATTGATGCCATTTAGGAAAATGGTATTGGATGACCTACTATGAGAATACTACATAGATTATATCATGAGTATTTATCGGTACCGTAATATGACTTAAGTCCTTTGACCTTATAGTCATCATGATTTCTACATAGGTGGTTGTGTGCTTTGATACAATTAAACGCTGTTTGTAACCGAACAATTATAAAGGTTGTGATTGGGTACATAATTGTCTATGTGAGAGATGTGGTTGACTGATAAGAGTTATGTCACTCATATAAATGTGAGAGACATCCCCTTGATAAGTGAGACTGCGGAAAAGCATGGTCATGCGAATCGATAAATAGTTATCACTTGCAGTCTACTTAAGATCAAGAAACAGCGGTCGAATAAAATAAGGATGACGGCCTTATGCCTTATTCGATCGAGATATCGTTGACAGATCGATTAACATATTAACGGGGAAAGGTTTAGTCGCATTGACGCTCATCATACACGTTTTCTAGAATACAACTATGGCATGTGGACGAAACGAGGATTTCAGGTCCACTACCAAAGTCGTATGAGCCTACAAGGTCACACCCAACAACAAGCCCAAAACCGTATTGGACATTGAAAGTCCATTAAGTGAATAAAATAATATATTATATTTGATATAATATTTATTTATTCATTAACTCGTTTTTCGAATTGCTAAGTATAATGAAAGTTATGTTGGGCAATTAATATGCAAAAATAACTCTTGAATTTTCGAAAATCAAATAGAGTATTTTTTGCATGTACACTACTTCTAAAATGAGACACTTGTCATAAAGGGAAGTCCAAGAGTTGGACTTTGTTGAAATGATAGAGCATTAAGGGTTCACGTCCCGTGGGACCCGACCACAGAGGCACACCGAGCCCACATAGAGTTTGGCCTGCCATATTTGAAGGAGGGCAGTTTTGTGTAGGTGAGCAAGATTTGAACCGGGTCCGAAAAATCCTTGAATCTCAACAGCAGATGATGACGCAAGGGACGTTCCACGAGGTGCCAAAATCGTACTTTCACCGTTCGTCCCCCAACAGAGGCACCATTGATCACACGGGACCTCGACACAAAGCCCAAGAGCCAAGCCAATTGTTTCCCCGATCGCTCGTGTCCGCACTAGTGGAGGGATACCATGGGCGTGAACCCATAGTTGGAGTTGATCTAAGGTAGGAGGATCCTTATCCATCGGGTCTAAATCACCGAGGAGGAGCAGACGGCCATCGAAGCACCAAGGTTCATTGCTCCAGACCTATGCACGAGCCTCCTCTGACTTGAATTAGAAACCATAAACCCCAGGACCAGCGTTTTTGATTACCAGACCCTTCACGGATCTTCCTCACACCTATGTGATGATCCGGAGCAGAAATTCCTTCCGGGGAGGCTTCGACGACCAGAGCTTACCCATCATGGAGAATTATTGGCGGGCAAGGACCGAAGGACTCATCGGGGAGTACACGACGAGAATCTCCAATTCCTCCTCTTCCTCCAACGAGCAGGAAGAAAGGTCATCTTAGATACTGGCTAGGCTGACTTCAGCGGTGTCGATGTCCCTAGGGTAGAGCTGGCTTCACGCGGCTTGGGCACCCGTAGACGGCGAACCATGCCCTAAAACGTGGTAAGCAATGACAGGATTATAGGAACTCTCGCCGTATTAAGGATCGAGGCCCCATCAATCAGTGCATCCAAGATCGTTCTCCCGTCGTCCACCATCGGAGCTTTCTGATAGAAAGGATCTCGACAAACTAGAGACAGCGAGGCCTCGGCGAGAGTAGAAGAAACCATCTGCGAAGGAGACGAGGCTTTGCTTGGGCTAGAAGCAACAACCAGTGATAGCGGCGTGACTTCGCCAAGGCTAGGAGCGGTCGTTGAGTTACTTTTGGAGGAACCAACTGTTGCAATCTTCACCGGGACCCTAGAGAGAACGATACGATAGTTGTTGATTGGGGCGTCGACAATATCGTAGAGGGTGGTGGGGGAAGAAGAAGTTGAGAGGGTGTCTCAATTAGGGTTTGTTTCGACCTCCTTCGGCGTTGAGTCTTTAAAAGAAACTCCACCATTGTGGAATGGCGAGAGGGATTGCCGAGAAGCATATGCGTACATGCAGTGACAGACAGAACCGACATGTGAAACAGACTTGTCGACAACGGTGGCAGGCACAAGAAACTCCATAGATAATTAGAACTAGGGATTTCTCAAGAAGAAGCTCTCGACAAAGTTTAGCAAGAGAGATTTTTTAGATGATGTTGAGCATACCAGTTTATTTTGGACACGAGGCTAAAAAGCTATCGTGATGCTTTTAGATACGAGGTCATTTTTAAAATGAGCAAATACTCAATGGAGTACCGTTCCACGGGAAAAATACTTTTTTTTTTGAAACGAGAACAAAGATATTGTATTACTCATGACAATAAATCATAAATAGAAATTGGGTCCTAGACCCTGGGTTCTAGCATATGTCCGAAGCCCCCGTAGGGATTTTGGCGAACTTGACCCGTAATGGTGATCGCTTTTGAATAGCTGAACTTGAATAAACAAAGATTAGCACACTAACGAAAGAAAAAACTACAAAATCTGCGATGCCAGTTCTTCTAGGCCACGTTCCATTAGGGCGTTCTGGTATCGTCAATTCTTCATCTTGAGTCGACCGGATCTTTAGAAATAGTGCGGAGGACGGGATATGCTCCCAGTGCTCCGGATGTGACTTCACCGACACTTCACGTAGAAGCAGGTTAATCATCATCGATTCGACCCGCAAAGGTTTGTTCGGGGTCGAGAATCCCGACTTTGGGTGTCGTGGAAACAGGCCCCAACCTATCGTCCCTCCTCCCGGATCCCAGATCCATCGAGGGAGCGGAGCCATGCTGGCTAGGGTTTTCCCCTTTGATGGATATGCCAAGATCTGGCCGGCGAGGGATGGCCCTAGGGCGAGAGGCCGTTGTTGATGGAGGACGGCGAATGGAGCACGGATCCCAATAGACGGCGACAGGAGAGCCACGGTGGCTATTGACACGAGCTCGGGAGGAGGTGTGCGGCACGAAGGGAGTGTAGTTGGCTGGCGGTAGTGATGCGAGACGGTGGCACACATCAACCGGGAGGGTGATCGGCGACGGCGAGAGTTCAACCCCAAAAAGGGTATGGAGAGACCCCAAAATGGGTAATGAGAGACCCCGAAAGGGGTAGAGAGAGCGCTTTGTGTTGTTAGAATAAAGAAGAGGACCATGGCCATGCCATAGCATAGACCATGGCCATGGCCATGGCCAAAGCTTCAAGGAGGCAGAGACGGAGGGGGCTGCGTCTCTGCTAGGGTTTTTTGAATATAAGATCTAAATTTTAAATCGAGATTGTTCCACGGAAAAAATACTTTTTTTTAAATGGGAAGAAGTAGTATTACGATATCGTCGTGCTTACAACGGGGGACCTAACAGTCCCGGACACCAGCATTTGTCCCGATTGGTCGTGGCCCCTCGGGCGCACATGGTTCCATACAAATAGTCTGCTTTGTTTCGCAGATCCAAACTCAAGAATTCCTTGATCCACTGTTTCATGAAATACATAACTAGCGGAATAAAAGTTACCTAACCAAAGTCTTATTTGTCCTAACACGATCAACCTGAAAATAGAGAAGGCCTTTGTTGCGGATTCCCCGAGACTTCCCGGCTGTAGATGTCCCGGGTCTGTGGGTATAGGTCCCTGACGGTCTTTCCCACCCCGCTCTGGAGGATCATTCATCCCCCGGGGGATTGTGGTCCCCCAGACTAACATCCTGTTCCTGCACTTGGTCTGTAGAGGTTGGCATTGGTTTGGATTCCGGCTTGTGGCCCGTCTTGATCACCCTAGGTCTTGGACCGACGGTTGTGGTGAATCGCAGGATCCCCCGTCGAGCCAAAGTGCATTTCATCAGGTCACCCAATCGCGGATCGGGCCTCTTCCACTTGGCCCCGATCTTCAGCTGAGATTTAGGGCTTGGAGTGTCCTTGTCTTGACGTTTGGCTATCGTCGAAGACGGGGGGGCTAACACCTTAATGGTAGTACTCCGGGCCTCCTGATGTGCACGGCGCCTGCTGGCCGCGAACCTCCTAGGATTTATTGAGCCCGTGGAGTAGGGAACCCTACCCGGCTGGATACCAAACCCCGATTGGTCATAACCCGGTTGATAAGCCGAGGACCAAGAGAAGCAGTGTACCGGATCCCACTGGTAGGTCGGAATCCCGGTGCGCTCCGGTGGGGGAACGGGAGCCAGGCCCCGAAATAGTGGCTCCCGATACCGACGTGCCTGATCCCAGTCCGGTAGAGGGCGTTGATTGCCTGGGTTGTCTGCACATGGTCGGACGAACTCCGGCGTGGATCGATGCCAGGGAGACGGGTGCCACCACGTCGGATCGTGGTGCACATCGTGCATGGACCACCCCCGATTATGCAAGACCAATATGGGGTTGGCTTGGCCATGCAGGGGGGGCGCGACTGATCGGACTCGGGGAGGCGATCAGGGTGGAGATGATTCGCCGACCATGGCGACCGGATGGGTACCCATCACGTTGGTAGCGGGGGAACGGCTGGACCATGGTGTTGGAGGGAGAAGGAGATCAAATACGATAGAGGGACTGTGTCAGGTGGAGGAAGGGCGATGGGAGGCAGTGGAGAGGACGGCGGTGGCGGCGGCTTAAACCCTAGAGGGTTAAGAGATGAACCTCAGAGAGGCTTTGTGGAGAGCTTTTCAATCCCATGGAAAAAATACTTATTAATACCATTTCTAGACACTACATTAACGGTGCACGAAACATACATATTTATATAATGAGAGTCGACATTATCATAAGTATAATTAATAATCCATCCATGGGATCTGAATTGAGGTGCATGCTGTAGTAGCACATGAAATCAATCCGGCACGTTCAAAATAATTCCGTATCTCAGACACAGACCTGATAAGCCCTGAATTTGATCCATACATAGCCTCACAGTTCCTTAATATCATTGCACATGGTAATAGAATCATCCATGAAATATAATGTATTTGATGATCATTCAGCAAATGGAAAAAATAGAATACACGTTGATGATGGAACCATGCTTGCTCAAGGACAATTGTGTTTCAGATTCAAACTTCAGATGTAGATCTCTAGTCCCAATAAAAATGAAGGGGAAGAAGAGAAGTGGTGTTGGACAAACCCACCTCCTCCGGCGCCTAAATTCTGGCCACCACGCCTGAAAACTTCCTATCTAGAGTTTGCCTATTTTTTGTTACTTGAAACAAAAACAAAACATGCAAGATTACCTTGCTTTATACCAGAAAATCAGCTCTAAGTTCTGAACCACTCTAGGACTGGGAATTACATACTCTTTAATGGTTAATGATTTTCAGCTGCAAAATGAAAACAATAAAGCAGTTTCAGTATAACAGACAGAGAGCAACAGGACAAGCAGTTTCTTGCAATTCTAAGATGAATTTTACTTCTAGATTATCCGTTTCATGTTTACGAGGCCTTTGTTTGAATAATTATGTCAGGAAACCAACTTCATTCTACTTGGATTTATATGGTTCAATTGACTACATGAATACACCAAGGATGCCCCTGGATAGTTTGTGTGGGAATGGAAATGAGCATCACGTCTTTGTGTAATTCAGGGAGATGCAAAGATATGATCTTTATGTACATTCTCATTCCATTATTTTCTTTTCCATCGTAGAAATGGTAACCAATATATACTTATGAGATAGTTTGGTGATGGGAATGAGAATAAAATGAAGCTAAACTGCACACAAGTTATGATGATTCCCAACCCCTTCAAATACAAAGGCAGTCTAGAAGAAATTCTAAGGAATCAATACCCTGTTCATGCACAAACTTAACCTAAACGTTAGTTTCTTTGTTTCAGAGTAACAGAAGCTGTGTCAAGTTGAGATGGAAAAACTAACAAGGAATGATTAGAAGGGAATGAGAAACTGACCTGGGTTGTCGTTAGGGTGAGTGTTGTGATGGTTCTCTACAGACTTGAGGAGGTACTTAAAGGTCTCAATCTCACATGGGAGGGTGAGCCCACCATTCTGATCAAACCCAAACTCCTCCTCAGCCTTTTCAAGCAACACCTTGAACACTGAGTGGCTGAGATAACTAGTGGGAATGATAAACCTGCGAAGCTCCGGGCCTACGTAGACAGCCAAATAACCTTTGGGGACATCAGATGGGGGTTCAGGGCTTTGGCAGTTTTCCTCGTCCGAATCACATGCAACGTTTGATAGCCTTCTATTGACCACCGGTGGAATGGCCCCATGTTGCATATTGCTAGCCTTTGAGGTAAGAGCGACGGATTGCCACTTGTGCAAGAATTCTTTGAGCCTGACAATCTGCCTAATTCCCGTCAACTTGGGGGTACCAACACCATGACCATCCATGGCACAATCAAGAGAATCCAACAATTGAAGTCAAGAGCGTCTGCCCCCGGACAAATCAGTCACATCAGATCATCTTCCACTACACGTAACCACACACACAAGGTTATTGAGCAACAAATGGAACAGTAATGAAGAAGATGATGCTGTTAAGCACATGAATTGATCATCAAGTTGACAAGGCAACGAGAACGAGGAAAGTGAAATGCTATGCTAAAGAATGTCAGGAACACATATATAATTCATAACTCATCCACAAGGGGTGGGAGATGTCTCACCCTTCCTGGTGGAGAGAAAATGCCACATGCAAGAAAGTAAAAAATAATGAATGTTGCAGCATACTCAGATACCCAAATTACCATTATTATATCAAAAGAACCTTCCCTTGTTGACTTTGATGCAATGCCTTCCAAAATTGTATACAAACATCTCAACATAGATAAATCATCAAATGAACGATACAAGGATGTAGATATAGTTATGTGATCAGAGAAACCCATTTATGGCCACACACATGACAACAAACACAGTGATGTTCATAGAGGGCATAATACCTGTAGAATTTGGCAATCCATTGCAGAAAGAGGAGAAATATCTCAAATACAACAACTGAAATTCCTTAACAGTTGGATCCCTGTTATGCTACAAAGATTAACGATGCAATATACCAAAAAGATGCTTAAATAATGAATCTTATAAATTACAAGGCAACTCGACCTAAATGATTTTCGTTCGGTAGTTTGTTGGAAATCAAACTTGTAAGATACCCAATACTACAACACCAAACATACGAAATTTCCACCAACTACTTTCCTTTCAAACCATGAGAATAAAATTTGTAAAAGAAGCGATTGCATAAACAAGGGCATGATAATGTACATTGATTAAAATCTGCGGGTGGAATCAAACACAAGGGCATAAGATGAAACGAAAATGAAGAAGGCGTACCTGAGAAGGAGAGTGTAGGAGGCGAAGAAGAAGAAGAAGAAAAAGAGGAAGATGGTTGGAAATTAAAAAGGTTTCGTGAGTATTGACTCTTGTTTATTTGGATTAGTGTGTTCCTCAGCTTTCGGAATGGAGAATTCGTCCTTCATCCTTTCCGCTCTTTTCTCCTCCCTCAACTCAAATATACACGTCATGTGTTATTGCTTCATCTATTTCTACACTTGATTTTTTTTAAACGGGTAACCGAAGACTTTCATTAATACCAATAGGTAATCAAAAGGATGAGGCGTGACCGCCCCGGGTTCCAGATGTATGTCCGGGCCAACCGTAGCAAGCCCGGCGCTCATGGACCCATAATAATAGCCCACTTGAAATCGTGGGCACAAACTCAAGACAACTCCTTGCCAACGTCTCAAAACAGCGAGACTTGAAATGAAAAATCCTAATCAACCTAACCAACAGAATGTCTAACCAACAATTTATTCGACCTAAAACAGGATAAAAAAAATAGCACACGATCGAAAGAGCAAACTACCAAATCTGCGATGCCAGTTCTTCTAGGCCTCGTGCCATTGGAGCGATCTGGTATCGCCAATTCTTCGTCTTGATTCGCCCGGATCTTTCGAAGTAGTGCGGAAGACGAGATCAACGATTCGACCCGCAGCGGTTTGTTCGAGATCGAGGGTCCCGACTTAGGGTGTCGTGGAGCCATACCCCGACTTATCGTCCTTCCTCCCGGATCCCAGATCCATCGAGGGAACGGACCCATGCCGGCGTTAGGTGGCTCTGGAGCGGGAGGCCGCAGCAGATGGGGGACGGCACATGGAGCCCGTAGCCCAGAAAATGGCAGGAGGGCCACGGTGGCTGAGAGACGGCGATGACGGCGGCGGCGAACCCTAAGTAGGGTAGAGAGGACCTCACCTGGAGGTAGTGGAGAGCCTGGAAGCCGGAACTTCGGCGGTGGAAGCAAGGAGCTGCCATGGAGGAGGAGGGTGGGGAGGGGCTGCGCGCAGAGAGAATTAGGTTTCTCTCCCGCAGCCGTCCCTTCTACTCTTCTTTCTTTTTCTACACTTGATTTTATTGCACGTGACTATAAAAGAGGAACGGATATTTGGTCTATACATATTTTTAGGGAAATTTGATAAAATAGTAGCATCAATTTTTTTCTATGTTAGTATAATCCAAAATTAGAAAAATATGTCTTTCATATTTTTTTAAGACAAAAATAACCTTTTTCTTATAGGGGCTCGGTAGGTGAGTCTCAAGAAGATCGGGCGAGAGATGGGAAGCAGTCTCGCCAGGCCACATCAGTCCACCTGCAGGCCTCAGGGGCAATTGGAAGGCATCCTTGAGAATAGCATGTCCTTCCTTCACCACCGACGAACGCAGGTTCGGTTTTAAACAAGTGTATGCCATGGAATACCCTATAACCCTCTAAATCCGCCTCTACCGCTTATGTGCCAAAAAATCAGTAATACGTCTTGTTTTGGCCGATCTGTCGAAGTCGCATCGCTGGAGTAGTTTTTAGCGCCTAACCCCGCCCTATCTATCGAAGTCGGGTCGTTGGCGAATTTTACAACCATAACATTGCGGATTGGGTCGGCGCGCTTGTTGGGTCTCGAGGTAGGGTTGGAGATGAACCAACTCGCAGCGGAAAATCAATGAAAACCAAGAGACGATTAAAGCCATGAAACAATTAACAAAGAATCGATTCACAAGAGAAAAATGCAGCACTATTTCTTACCAAAACAAGAACACCAGTTAACGAATGATTGGCTTGAGTCTCCAAGACGCCTACGTATCCACATGGGAATCAAAGCCACGTAGTTCTTCTCTTTGAGGACTCAAGAACACAAAAATGGAGGTGGGAGCTTGCCAAACCAGAAATAGTAAGGAGAGAAGTTGTGTTTTCAATTCCTGTCTTATTTTTGTTATGTTGGAAAAAGATAACTTAAACATAACAAACCTCATACTTGTCCAACTAAAGGCATAGGACAAGCATGGTGACAAGTAAGGTGTAAATAGGACAAAGTATGGCTAGATAAGATGGGGTTAGGTGGTGAATCACCAACACCTTAATCCTTGTCATGCTTACTTAGTACTAATTAATCAAGACTTGATTAATTAGTTCCATGGGCCTAGGTTGCATGGGCCTTTCATGGGCCTCTTGGAACATGGCCCGTGGCCATTTCCAACGAGGTCCCTTGATTCGCTCATCGCCTCCAAGCTTTCCATACCGGAAATGTCCAACATTATCCGACGCGATCAATCCCAAGACTCCAAGCCTTGTCTCGATCCGTAAAGTCCTATTCACTTACGGGCACATGACCCAAAACCCAGTTTTGGTCATGTCCCGAGACAACTCCCTTTTGGCCATTCTCCATAAATGTGTCAATGAGTTTCACCCTCTGGTGTGACCCTTAGGTTTATGCATGTCAATAGATCAACGTAAAATCCCATTTTACTTGATCCTATTTAAGTGGAAACTAACGAGACTTTAGTATTGCCTGACACTGCATAACGAATCGACCATGTTGATTCTAACCTTTCTGTTGTCTATGTCACTATCCTTTTATCTTCGATATCCTGATTGAGATAAGGCATAGAGTCGACATCCTTATTATTCTCAATCACTGTTCCTTGATTGTGAGATGACTGAATATATGATACCCAGTATCATGTGCATAGCCATGCTATTCTTTCAGTCACTCTCGATCAAGCGGCCGAGAACCGATATCTTTTCCATAACTCAGTATGAGGGATAAATCTCTTAGCCGTCTTTCGTGTCACTCATGTAGCCCGTCCCCAAGCCAATTCTGGCCGTTATGGAAGCCCTGTTACGGACAACGTTAGGCTCAGGTCAAACTCAGTTGTTGACTACATAGTGATCACAAAGACTCCTTGGTCTAAGGATACATGACAAGCTACGACACTGAATATGTTCATGACTTAATCTATGTCACATATTCAGGGCGGGTCGTCCAATATCTTGTCCCACATGATATCTATGATCAAACTTCGGAATCTCATTCCAATTACTAATAGAACGTAAGTCATAAAGAGCCATCTTTCATACTAGTCGCTTTTAGTGAAGCTTTGTTGACTAGGGACCCATCGAGTGTGATTTATCTCGATATATGGTTCTATTCGCATTGTGGGCATAGATCAGATCACACATTGATATATTACTCCAACACATAAGTAATATAAAGCCGCTTTAATTTTATTGCTAACTATGATATGTACATTTGTACATTTTGGATTGAACTACGGGCACTAAGACTAACAGCGCTCTCTCTACCTCCCATCTCTCTAGCAGTTGAATATGGCGGACATTGAGGCAGGCGAAGTTTCTTCAGGCACATTCGACATCGAGCGCACAAAGGACGCCCCCCATACAAACTGCAATGGTGGAGGGTAAGTCATTGACTCCTTAAACCTCATTACTTTCTGTATTAACAAATTTTTTGGCAGGGCATTGCATTAAAAATAAATGTGATAAGGCATTCATACATACACTTGATCCAGACAAAGAAGAGAAGAAGCTTCCAATCATACAGAACATTGAACTCGATCCCAATGCTGGAAAAGTTACTCTTCTTCCTCAAGCTCCCTCCTTTCCTCGGCCTGCAATCGGTAATATACAGTCTTTCTTTAACCTTAGGGAAAACTTTAGAGTCACTTTTTCTTTTCACAAAGTAGCCCTCTTTTTTTCTTTACCGATCTGTTAGTCTTAGTGCCCGTAGTTCAATCCTAAATGTCCAAATGTATATATCATCGTTAGCAATAAAATTAAAGCGGCTTTATATTACTTATGTGTTGGAGTAATATATCGATGTGTGCTCTGATCTATGTCCACCATGCGAATAGAACCATAGATCGAGATAGATCACACTCGATGGGTCCCTAGTCAACAAAGCTTCACTAGAAGCGACTAGTATGAAAGATGGCTCTTTATGGCTTACGTTCTGTTAGTCATTGGAATGAGATTCCGGAGTCTGATCATAGATATCATGTGGGACATGATATTGGACGACCCGCCCTGAATATGTGACATAGATTAAGTCATGAACATATTCAGTGTTGTAGCTTGTCATGTATCCTTAGACCAAGGAGTCTTTGTGATCGCTATGTAGTCAACAACTGAGTTTGACCTGAGCCTAACGTTGTCCGTAATAGGGCTTCCATAACGGCAAGGATTGGCTTGGGGACGGGCTACATGAGTGACACGAAAGGCGGCTAAGGGATTTATCCCTCATACTGAGGTATGGGAAAGATATCGGTTCTCGGCCGCTTGATCGAGAGTGACTGAAAGAATAGCATGGCCATGCACATGATACCAGGTATCATATCTTCAGTCATCTCACATATCAAGGAACGATGATTGAGAATAATAAGGATGACGGCTCTATGCCTTATCTCAATCAGGATATCGGAGATAAAAGGATAATGACAGGGACGACGAAAGGGTTAGAATCGACAGGGTCGATTCATTATGTAGTGTCAGGCAATACTAAAGTCTCGTTAGTTGCCACTTAAATAGGATCAAGTAAAATGGGATTTTACGTTGATCTATTGACATGCATAAACCTAAGGGTCACACCGGAGGATGAAACTCATTGACACATTTATGGAGAATGGCCAAAGGGGAGTTGTCTCGGGACATGACCAAAACTGGGTTTTGGGTCATGTGCCCGTAAGTGAATAGGACTTTACGGATCGAGACAAGGCTTGGAGTCTTGGGATTGATCGCGTCGGATAATGTTGGACATTTCCGGTATGGAAGGCATGGAGGCGATGAGTGAATCACGGGACCTCGTTGGAAATGGCCACGGGCCATGTTCCAAGAGGCCCATGAAAGGCCCATGCAACCAAGGCCCATGGAACTAATTAATCAAGTCTTGATTAATTAGTACTAAGTAAGCAAGACAAGGATTAAGGTGTTGGTGATTCACCACCTAACCCAATCTTGTCTTGCCATACTTTGTCCTATTTACACCTTACTTGACACCATACTTGTCCCATGCCTTTAGTTGGACAAGTATGGGTTTTGTTATGTTTAAGTCATCTTTTTTCAACATAACAAACACAAGATAAGAATAGGAAACACATTTTCTCTCCCTCTTCCATGGCCATTTCGGGTTTGGCTAGTTTCCACCTCCATTTTTGTGTTCTTGAGTCCTCAAAGAGAAGAACTACGTGGCTTTGATTCTCATGTGGATACGTAGGCGTCTTGGAGACTCAAGCCAATCATTCGTTACCCGGTGTTCTTGTTTTGGTAAGATATAGTGCTGAATTTTTCTCTTGTGAATCCATTCTTTGTTAGTTGTTTCATGGTTTAATCGTCTCTTGGTTTTCATTGATTTTCCGCTGCGAGTTGGTTCATCTCCAACCCTACCTTGAGACCCAACACGATCATCACCTTCAACTTTACAGTTTTTTCAAATCAAAACTTCCTTGTTGAAAAACCAGAAATGCCCTTGTACTACATGTAAAATGACAATGAGAAGCTCGAGCCCTAGGCTTGCCATTTGGAGGAGAGATTGATTTTAAGCTTTTTCGCATCCAAGGAAGTTATGTTTGTGTAGTGAGATGTGTGTTTTGCAAAGAAAGGATATCGTGTAAGTGAAGGGTATTTTCGTCATTCAAAAATCAGCTCTGGCTCTATCAAAACAACAGAAAAGTGTCAAGGTTTCACTTTAAAAAAATTGTAAAGTTTAAGGTGATAATATGTCAAGAAAGAAGAACATGGTGCCTTTACAAAGTATTCTCTTAACCATACTTTCTTATTTTATACAAGTATGTAAAATATGTCTTTCGTGTCAGGATCTACAATTTTTATTCAACAAGAACGTCTTAGTATTACACTATCAACAGTTCAACACATTGGGGGGGTTTGGTAGAAAGAAACATACAAATGTGCATATTTCAGTTTTGTCATGAAATGATCTCTTACATATGCATATTTATCCGATTGAAGCAATATGTGCACTTTTACAAACGAATCTAAAGAACGGTATGACGGGTGATGACCCTGATATACTCCAGCGACAGAACAGGTATGGGATGAACAAGTATCCTCCAAAACGAGGACGCTCATTTTGGGTATGCTTATTCTCTTTCACCTATGCGAGTTCTTTTTGTATCACTAGAGTTATTTTTTAGGTATTCTGTTGGGAGGTATGGCGGGATATCAATCTAAGGATATTGTCGGCACTTGTCGTGATTATTCTATGTTTTGATATACAAATAGGGCCGGCTCAATCGTTATTGGAGCCTAAAGCGAGAATTATTTGATCGATGCAAGAATGGATGATAGAGATTAATATGTTCTTTGATCGATGCAAGAATGGATAATAGATGATGTTTTTACAAATGGGCTTCAACATCTACTTATAACACTCCAAATCTAAAATGGATGATAGAGATTAATATCTAACAAGACAACCTCCATGGATAAGATTTACCATCTAGACTTCTATACAACAATTAAAGTTTAAGGACTCACATTTATCCATAAATAAGACATATTCATGCCAAGTTCAAATATGATAGGTTCAAGATAATTCTATACAGTTACACCAAATTATGCTAGTTTATATGTGATGTCGTGTATGGCTCGCTTTATCAAGTTCTAGAAATTTCCACACTTAAAATCTATTTTAAATACTAAATATATGTTGTAATTGGGATCAATAAAATATAAATGAAAATAAGAAAAGTCATAATCGACACTAATGATGCAAGATAATCAATAGTTGAGAATTTTCATGAACTAACGGTATTCGGTATCGAAACTCACCGGCTAATCGACAAAAACAAAATAGGACAAGTTCAGCACATTCTTTAGATTATCTTAGGATATATATCCAAGTCCATTTTACTGTTATTGCTTTCTAAATGTTAAGGAAGTTTATAAACAAACTTATGACTTAAAAATCAGAAACAAATAATCATTCATATTCATGACCTCGAGTCTTTCCTCTACGTTGAGCATCTCTATATCAACGATTGGAAAGTCTATCCATCTCATATGAGTGAATCATTTCCTAAGAGTTTGGGCAATACAAGTATATGTGATAGGTAGGACTGTGCAAATATCCGTCCATCACCGAAAACCGACCGTCCCCATCACCTAAATAACCGGAACCGACGGTCACAGGTTGGGAACAGGCATTAAAATCCTGAACCGATTACCTTTTGGGCGGGTCACGGTTTTCTAAATGAAAATCGGTGGTGAACCGAACCGACCGGTCATAGATTGGGCTCAGCTAACCAACTTGTAGTATGTTGAAGCCCATGTACAGTTGGTGTCGGCCCACACCGTGAAGGCCCATTTCCAGCAGCAATCAACCCATATTTTAACCCTAATTTCAAATGTTATTTCCTATAAATAACAACACTACTTACACATAACGAGTAAATCTTTCTACACAAGAAGTGAGGACTTTAAAAAGAAATCTGAAGACAATTTTGTATTGTACAAATGCTTGTGTTTTTTTTTGTAATATAGGTTGATTGTAGTTTAGTCAAAATTGTATATTTTTGTTCTTCAACTCTTTGTGTTGTACAAAAATGGTTTCTGAAACCGTGTTTTTGAAATTGTAAGCTGATAAATATATTATTATTATGAGGTATTAGTTATAGGAATAATTGTGTTTCAATGCTCTAAAATAGGTAGGTTTGTAAAATTAAGTTGGAAGGTTGTAAAATATGTTTCTAAAATGTTGTGTGTGGGTTTATATTTTTGAAGGCCCAATAGAAATCCCATTGGGCCTGGTTTGATGGTTATAACCGTCACCGCCCGGTAGTAAAGCCGGGCGGTTATCAGTTTTCCCTTCGGCGACCGGTGATGGGTACGGGTACGGGTTTTACGTAACCGGGAATCATGGTTTGAGTAATGGGTATGTATGGGTTTTGGGGCGGGTACCGACCGATGCCCAGCCCTAGTGATAGGTATATAAATTCAAATTTATTTATTGTCTTGTTTTATCATAAAATGAAACTTTCGCAATACTTCTTATTGCAATATATATGTTTAGAATGGTTTTTCTTTCGCTTGACTTGTGCTTTGGTCAAATTAATCTTGGTTTCTTACAATACTTTCATAGTTTACAGAATATATTAGTACTCCTAAGTTTCAATATTTTCAAACTCAATGGGACTCATGCTTCTAGACCATGAACATCATGGATCATTCTTCGATAAATGACCTTATATTTCTACTATTTTTTTTATTACAAAGCCAATACATTTTAGCACCAATTGTTAATACATGTCTTGTTTCCCTTCAAATAAAACAATACTGATATTATTTAAGATTTGTCTTTAGGTGCATAGTTTCATTATCTGAATGCCTATTAAATTGGTTTACAAAATATTAAGGGAAGTAGGAGATATCAAATCAACACTTATGGATTACTCATATGTTTGCATCACATTTTTTTTTTGCTACTCTGATAAGACATTGGATTTTGTTTTCAATTTTGACGACATACTTTTCCAAACTATTTTTGTTTAAGAATTTTCGTAATGAAATTGATGAATTGATTGTCATTCCTAAAAAAATACTAGTGTATTTATATATTAATATTCACATTTCTTTTCTTTGGTTTTGTCCATTGTTTGTTATCCATATTTTAATTCATTAATCACTGGTAAACTGAACTTGCATGTTTTGTTATGTTAATGACAAAAAGCAGTGACATACCCTTAAGTTTTGGTTACACACACTATCCTAACATTGTTTATAAATCATAAATACGATACCTAAACTTTTGGTCACACACACTGAACTACCCATTTTCAATTAATGGAGAGTGAAATAACGATTTTCCCTTACACAATTGAACCCTATGGATATTATGTATTATTCGTGCTCTTCGTGAAGACGGTGTAGATAATATGGTTGAATATGTACTATTTTAGGGATTGGACAAAGAACAAGATCGACGATTTTTTTGTTGAATATGAAATATGAGATAGGTTTAAAGAACACGAATAATACGTAATATCCACTGGGTTCTATTGTGTAAGGAAAAAATCGTCATTTCACTTCGCTAACTGGAAATGTGTAGTTCCATGTGTGTGACCAAAAGTTTAGGTATCGAAAATATGATTTTCAAACGTTGTGTAGCACAACGTGTGTGACCGATACTATAGGATAAGTTATTGTCTTTTGGCCTTTCGTTAACGATAGTTTTTCATTGCGAAATAAATATCTATAGAGTTGTTAGAATGTTCAACCATCAAGAAAAAATTGTCTTCCATTTGGATAAAAACTGTTTTATCTGAAAAACAAATTTGAATCTAGATCAAAATTGGGCCCTACTAGTATTAAAATTAAATTTCAAAATTAAAAGTACAATACTTTCGCTTGATTAGCTTTGACCAAATAGTAACGGATATTTAATTTATAGAGAATCTTTTAATCTAACGCCTTAAAAGACTTCTTATTCAATTTTATGGAGCCTCATCTGATCTGAGGTCTTAAGCGGTTTCTTAACTCGCTTAAAGCTTGAGCCGGCCCTGTATACGAACAAAGGTGAGCTCTAACCGTACAACATTTTATCAAGATTCATTTTAATTATATTTTCTGAATTCTTTGTCAGGACGATTAAACTTTGTAAAACTACCTTTTTAATACCGAACCATATTCTAATGGATATTTCATAAAATATGATTTATAATGGTATGAATTTTTTCGTTGTTTGCATAGTTCAAAATTTTAAAAATATGCTTTTTAATTTGTTTAGGAATATTATACCCTCATTCTAATTTAAACAAGATAATTCGTATTTTATTAATTTATTCAAATCTATTTATAAAATAGCTATTTAGTTTTTAAATAAAATACTTTTTTCAATCTTATAAATTATTAAAATCAAATTATTTATAAAAATATTTTTTTAAAAGATAATACAAACACTTAATAGTAATTTAAAAAAAATATATTATACTTCATAAAAAAAATGTATTCTTTTTCAGTTTTATTAATTATTAAATTCCTATTATTTTGATAAATATAATTCAATTTTATTATGGTAGATTTTATAAATTATTTCGATTTTAAAATAATATATATATATATATATTATAAAATATTATCATTTAATAAATTCGTATTTTATTTTTTAATATTTAATTTGAAAAATAATTAGAATATGATTTTAATAATTAATAAAATATATTATAAATTAAATTATCTTTAAAAATTATTAATCAAAGTAATCTTTTTTATTTATGAAAATTATTTTTATTTTTAGAAAATTGAGATTTTAATTTTAAAAAATACATAAAAATCAATTATTATTTTTAAATTCAGATTTATTTTTATTAAATTTACGTTTATTTTTTTTTTTTTTCTTTTTAATTTACTACATCTGTGATGAATCCATGTGAACCTTTTGAACAAAATAGAACACAACAGAATCATCAAAACAGATGTGAGATGAACATTATACATACCAAAAATCAAATATGACTTTTTCTTACAAAATAGAAAATTAATAACACCACATCAGATCTGAGATTTTTTCCTCGTGAAACGATGAACCAGAGATCTACTGTTTAACCCATCTGAACCCCACCTTCTCTATCGTCCTCAAGACCGGCCTTGGCATTTTCGGCTCCCCCTTGAACGTCTCGGCTGAGCTCAACGTCCTCGGCGACGCTGCCCCCTCCTTTCTCCTCAACTTCTGGAGATCGTTCTCTTAGATACCGATTTCTTCAGTGATGACGATGACCGCACCCATCATGTTCCTAGATTCAATGGGCTTAGCAAGGGTTCCTTAGGGGAGAAATTGGTATCCCTCAACGAAGGGGAAGCTCCGGAGCCTACCATCATCGAAGAAAAATGGGGTTTCTCCGTGAAGAGAACCGCCGAGAAAGTATTCGCCAGAATGGAGGTGCTGGTTGTGAATCGGGGCATGTTCGTGGCTCAAGATTTGGATGAGGGTGGGGGCTGATGCTTTAAGAGAAAAAGTAAAAAAAAAAAAGAAAAAAAAGTAAAGGGATTAGGGTTTAAAGAGATAAGGGGTGTGAAAAAATGGAGGTTCTGTGATTCAAGGTCTGGGATTAAAAATGGAGGAGAGAGAGATGAAGTTGGGGAAGATTGGGTAGAAAAATGAAAAAAATTAAAAATATATATTAATTAAATTAAAAGAAACTGATTTTTATGTACTTTTAGAAATAAAATGTGATTTTTATGTATTTTTAAATTAAAATATGAAATTTTGAAAATAAAAAATAATTTTCATGAATAAAAACTGAATTTATAAAAAAAAACTGATTTTTATGTATTTTTTAAATTAAAATCTGAATTTTCAAAAAATAAAAATAATTTTCATAAATAAAAACTGAATTTATAAAAAAACTGATTTTATTTTAAAAAATAGTGAAATTTTCATTTTAATACCCTAACAATGGAGGGTATTATTGTGTTTTCACTTATTTTTAAGTTCTGAGTTCAATGGCATGAGTTTGAAAATTTGAGTAACAGTTAGGGGTATTATGGTCTTTTTAACTTTTTCCATCCAAACTAGCAGAAAGTTAACGATTGGGTACTAAAGTGAAATTAAATGTTTGGTTTAAGTATGAAACTGCAAAAAAATTATGCTAGGGTATCAAAGTGAAATTAAATGTTTGGTAGGGTATTAAAGTGAATTTTTATCTTTAATTTATTTTTAAAATTATGTTAAAATAAAATATGAATTAAGTAACTAATAAAATTGAATAAAATATTATTTTATAAAAATAAAAATTATTTTTCAAAAATTACAATTCTAAAATTTAATTATGTTTTAAAATATTTTTATCAAAAAATGAGATTTAAAAAATTTATAAATAAAAGTATTAATTTAATGATTAATAAAAAAATTAATTGCTTTATAAAATATAATATTTATTTTGAAAAATTACCATTAAAAGTTGAATTATCTTTTTAAAAATATTTATCAATTTAATCTATTTTTTAAGAAAATAAAACATGATTTTAATAACTTATATGATTGAAAGAATAATTTTATTTAAAAACTGAATATTAATTTTAAAAATATATTTGAATAATTTAATAAAATACAAATTATTTCGTTTAAGTTAGAATAAGGGTATTATTGTCCTGAAAAAATTGAAAAGCATATTTTTCAAATTTTAGACTATAGTAACATAGAAAAACAAATATAATATTACAAAGCATATTTGATGAAATTTCTCTATTTTTAAGGACAGATGCTATATCACCTTATTGTACTATGATCAATTACCAAATCATAACTCATAGTATGAAATGTATTACATAATAACAAGTTTGACAAATTAATCCTTAAAATGTTTCAAAATATGTTAAGTGTGACTAACTCCGTGAAATACTAGTCACATGCTTCTAAAACATTCTTAAAATGGCATGAGAAAATTTAATGTCATAACGTAGACCTTTCGTTTGTTCTCAAATCATAACCCTGACCTATCAACTTTTCATGTTACTCACTTAACGGTCGTTAAACTTTTAGACGGAAAATGTCAAACGTTGCGGTCAACGTTACTACATCATAACGAACGTTTGCTTGGGTTATGATTTAGTAATAACTGAAAGATGAGGGTACAGACATCGAGTTACCCCTATTTTTAAAAATAATCTTTTAATATAGCTCAAATGATAGAATGTTCGCTTTACATGCGAGAGGTACAAGACGGAGAGGTCCAAGGTTCAATCATATGTATCTCCAATTTATCTTCTTTTTTTAGTTTGCTTGGGGCCGACCCTAACTCATACCGAAAATCTTACCTTATTGATAGAGATGAAGCACCCTCTTGGCCTTGCTGCAATGACGTCTCTCACACTCCCTGTGTTGGATTCAGTGAAGAACTTGAGTCAGAAGTTGACGGAATTGGAGGACATGTACAACCAGACATTTTGGTTGCAGATGAGCAATGCAGAGACGTGGGTAAGTTCCAACCTGAAGAACAAGTACAAGTGCCACGACATGTTTGAGGAGTGGACGGCGGCGTGAGGAATGACGTGAAGCACAAGATCTCCAATATCACCAAAGTAACCAGCAGCATAGTCTACATGATCAACCGACTCGACCAGATTTGTAATGATAGGTCGGTCCCATTCCATCTCGATATCGGACGGCTTTGATCCATCTATCCTCTCATTCTGTCTATCTCAACAATTTACAAGTTATTACTGTCTATTATTTATTTAAGTTTTCATATTTTATTTTAGCAATTATAGTGTTATGAGTTACATTTATATTTACAAAATAAATTTTAAACAACGTGTTTGTGCCAATTAAAAAGTCTAATAATTAAATCGTGAAGGTGCGAAATCATTGGGATGGAGTGTCTAATAGGGAAGGATATGGATGCAAGGATATATATTTGATGTGTTAAAAGTAAAGGAGAAAAGTAGGTTAGGTTTGAATTGTTTTGCATAAAATTAGGACACTCGTGATTATTTTACCTTAACCCATGTATGTTCCTGTGTTATGTGGGTCTTCTCCAGTGTCTACACGGCACTTGGGATCTATCCACTGAATACGAAAACCCTTAATTTGCTTTACATGCTTCATATGACATTGTGGCTTTGGCTAAATTTTAGTGGCGGATACATAGAATCGGCTCATCAAATCATATGAAAACACTAGGAAAAGCTCTATAGACCAAAAGGGATGGGAGGGATGGGGTTTCGCAACCTCCATGATGCTACTACTGCACTTCCTGGAAAACAGACATGATCATTCATCACTTAGCCGGAGTTCTTCTTAGCTCGAATTGTCAAGGCTAGATACTAGCCCAAGAGGAACTTTCTCTCTTTAGGAAAGACATCCAATATTAGCTATATTTGGACTAGTGTGGTTGCTACCCAATCCCTTATACGCTCGGCCTTCGCATGGCGATCGCTCCGAGCTCTACCAACATGATTCTCCACACATCGTGGCTATAGGAAGATGACTCGCTTATTCACAGCAACTCCTCGTACCTTGAGAAAGCTACAGTATCTCAACTTATGGTGACTAGCACACGTTCATGGGACTAAGAGCTTAATATGGACATTTTTGACCCACATGACCAGGCCGAGATCTTTGACCAGGCCGAGATCTTAGCCTCTCCCTTCTCAGCCACAATGGCTACGGATATATGGTATTGGGCCTCGACACAATCCGAAAGTATTCCACCAAATATAGATATCGAAATTTGTGGAAGGAAAGGACCCAAATTTCCCTTGTAGCCAAACCCTGACTCGATATCTTATTATGGTGGGCACTAACGGACTGTCTACAAAGAGTAGATAGTCTCTAGTAGAGGTTTGTATCGGTATCCCCGCTCTGACCATTATGTAGTAACCATCGGGAGACAACGCTCTACCTATTGATTTGGCGTCCTTTAGCAAAGACTTGTTGGCAAAGATATCTTGTTGCCCCCGAGGGTCTTACTTTTCAAGCATAGTGGAGCTTGGCTACCATTGGAGCCTCGAAGAACCATACACGATCCTCCCAGTCTGTGTGAAATATAGAAGGCGATGAATTCATAGGTGTAGTGATTGATTACCCTCGTCGGCTTTGATGTGGGAACATCCTCGCCTAGAAGGATGCACAAACATGAGCCATATAATCAATACCTCCACCGTCGAATCCTACGACCCTTCTTGCAGCTTCTAGATGAAACCCTCCCCCGACATGGTATATCGCTATTATTGTGGATGGGGTAGTCTTTTGGGACACCAATCAGTCTAGATATGGCATCATCTGTCGGTAAAATGTCGATCATACTGTCGAGGCCATGAATAGGTCATTAAGGTTGTTTGGACTCTTACCATGATCGAATCGTGATGGTACATACACTTCAGTTTCTGTAGAAAATCGGGCATGACCCGTTCGTAAATTAGGTCGACCATCCGCTTATGCGGGAACAACTGTTACCAAAACCACACCAGTTTACACAATACAACAATCGGGCTCTAGTACATTCCTTCTTAATGCCCAGCCAAGTCCAAACTGGTACCAAAGTTCAGTCAATCCAACAAACCATAAAGAATTAGCAAAAGTCTACGGCACCCGGGCCGGACACCACACTAACCCGAGACTCGTTCCGTCTCGTTCCAACGCATAGGACAAACTCCGACTTGCGTAACCGACACACAGTAACCTATTGACCCAACTCTACCCACCTAGGTGATGTACGGTCCGAGGTTTTGAAAAATCATTTCAAAATGAAACCAGGCTCTGATACCAAACTGTCACGCCCCAAATCCGGTTTTGACCGAATTCGAGACGTGAGCTAAAACAATAATAATTTTATTTGAAAATAAAGCCAGCAAGTCTCAAATCATGCTTTCAAACTTTAAACAATCTCGTGAGTCGCAGCTCGATAAAAACAATGGTAAACAACTCAACAATTAACGGTACGTCTCTAGACACTAGCCCGAATCCCCATCAGCTCCCTAGCTCCGAGAATTCTGCTAGTACAAAACTTACTCGACACCTGAAACACAACAGAGTAAGGGGGTGAGCTTACGCTCAGTAGGAAAAGTAGTTAAGGATTTGAACCACAGTTCATCACCACGGGTAACCGTCCAATTATGGCATACTAGTAAGCACAACTATTAAAAACAAGTAAACGTTCACTCCAAGACAACACTTGCCCTTCACTCAGGCACAACCCGTAAAACCAACTCCCAACGATCCGAACTCAAACCACTTCCCACAACTAGTCCTTGACACTCATCACCCAACAATTCTCAGTAAGCAAAGCCCACGACTATCTCATAACCAACCACACGTGCGAACTCGCACTGTAACGTAGGACCTAGTACAACAACACCTCGAGTCCCCCCAACCATCTCATAAGACCAAGTCTCACCTAACCCAAAGCACAAAGTACCAACAACACGTCTTCCCGTTATTGTCCATCTCCACAACCTTAAACATACTTATACAAATACACACAGTCAACCAATGAGAATAAAGCACACAGCAGAACACACACAGATGTCGTAAGACAGCACACAACCAAACATCCAAAATAAGTCACAATCGAGACACACACAGATATCGTCTACCGGCATAAGTCATACCACCGGATGCACACATCCGCTTATATCGTACTAGTTCATACAGCATCAGTCCTGATACCTTCCGCGCACACAGACACGACACTACTCATTATACGTACCAAACCAGTAATACCATTAGCTGGAAATCTTCCACACACACAGACGTGGACGTCCTCGCACACAGACGTGGGGTAATGTACTCCTCCGCACACAGATGAAGGGTTCCACGCACACAGACGTGGGGTAAAGTACTCCTCCGCACATAGACGTGGGGTAATGTACTCCTCCGCACAAAGACGAAGGGTTCCACGCACACAGACGTGGGGTAAAGTACTCCTCCGCACACAGACGAAGGGTTCCACGCACACAGACGAAGGGTTCCACGCACACAGACGTGGGGTAATATACTCCTCCGCACACAGACAAAGGGTTCCACGCACACAGACGTGGGGTAACTACTCAACAATACGTACATGATCGGTAGACGCCTCGGTCAACCATCGTCCCGGACCACGAATCATTGGGTACTGACCACGCCATCCTTGGCCTCGATACGCTTCACCGGATCTAACCCTCGGTGTAAGTCACCCCGGCTACGCCGTCTCTTGGAACACCCAAAAACATGAACTAACACACCGTACAAAACACTGATGGTCTCGATATACCAACCGGACCATCTCAACATAGCATACACAGCCGGTCTATCACTCACCCGGTCATATCACAAACAAGGGTTCACATTATCAAACATGGCACACTTGCCCACACACAATCACGATATGCAACAACCAATAGATCGTGTTAGACTCTTAACCACACTCAAAACCGTCACGTACTTACCATCACTTACCGTCTCCACACTCCATGTGGTAACCCCACCGGCTTAACCGGTATTAAATCCCCAATCATCCCATAATTCAACATATCAAATAACCAGAAAATAACCACACAGGTCATCAACATGCATCACTAGTTCAATCCTATCTGTTTCTGTGTTCGTTAATTGATACCCGATCAAACAACGCAAAGCACGATTGTATATGCACTCAGCAAACAATCCTACAGGCACGACATGGTCCGGTTCTACCGGCACGACAATTCCCAAGACAGAAACATAAATGTTCACAGTTTAACGTCTACACTAGTTGTTCGCATCCTACATGCCAAACTATGATCTTTCCAGTTTTATTATTTCCTAGCATGCATACTAGTCACTTTCCGTAATTAAAGCGGTATCCGCTACTTTCCCTACCTCAAGACGAACCAACAGCTGCGTCTCCTAGCTGCTGACGTCCGGGCTGGCTTCCTCCTCCACTTCACGAGATCCAACCGTCTCCTCTCCCGTAACGCTCGGGTCCAAAGTCTAAGATTACAAGCAATACACGAATTAATGCTAATTCAAGTGTGGATTAAAGAGGGGAAATACTCAAACTAACCCCAATTGCACAACTTGTCAAAATGGGCCCGGGAGGCTCATTTTGCCCGGAATTGGGAAAACGTCCCTCGGAACTCCGAAAATTCCTTTTTCGTTTCTATCAGTTCTAGTTAAATTTACTTGCTCAAACGCACGTGACGGAATCAAATTCCGTTACCCGAGCGTTCTCACTCCGCAAATAAAGTTTCTAACCACAATTTTTGAGTTCTCACGAATTACAAAACCCTAATTCCCTATTTCTTAATAGAAGACGATAATCTACAAGAGAAAAATTATCCAATCTTTTGTTACCGAAAAGTGGATCAAGATATCATCTATTACCTTGTGAAATGCATTTTTTGAACTGTTGCTGAAAAAACACTAAGAGACCACGTGTTCTTGAATCTTTGTATTTGCTGCCACTTGAACTCCAGTATCACCTTCTCTAGCAACCAATCCGGCTGCCACATGAAGGAGAAAACATGAATTCAAGAATAACCACCACAACAACCACTTTTTATATCTCCTCCTTAACTCTAGCTAGCATTTCTAGAATAACTGAACCTTAATTTCAGCAACACCACACAAGAAATAAATATTCTTGATTTTTCCAACCACACGCCCAAATGATGAGAAGTTAGTGCTTGATTCCATGGCTTACCATTGAAACAACTTCTCTCTCTTGATGAATGAACCGCTTCCAATAATTGATGTCTTTGATCAATTAATGAACCATCACTCAAGGAAGCACATGGTAGACCATAAAAGCTCTCCTCTTGCCAAAAATTCTGCCGCCACACACAAGGTGATGTGTAGCTCGTTCTTGTCCCTCTTGCCCTCACAAAAGGAGCTGCCGCCGAACCCCAAGAAGCAGGACTAGATCCCCTTTTTCTTTTTCTTTTTACTGTTCGGCCTCCAACCACAATTTAAAGACAAACAAATTATTCTTGCTCCCTTATGTGTCAACAAACCCTAAAAGGACCAAATGGGCTTAAGTTATGGGTCTTTGCGACATGGGCCTGAAATTAAGCCACTTTTTTTTGTCAAATAATACAACCTATCCTATTTCGACCCTGTTGACCCGAAGTTGATTTTTATTTTTACAAAAGTTACCACTCTTCGATCTGATTTCAAACCACGACGAACCAAAAAAATCGACCTCGACGTTCCGATCGAACCAGAAAAAAATAAATGAAATCTTTTTACCGAGGCGGTCTTCACAGCTCAAGGGTCCGGGTTAGATATCGGGTCCATTATAACCCCGGTTCCCATCCCTCAAGATGATCGAGCCTTAGGTATCGGGTCCATTGTCACCAGGGGTGGGGCCTACGGCTCCCGCTCCCAACCCAATGCCTCACCATCTCTACCAGCTCCTCCAAAGGATCGCGGCGGCACCACATCCGGACGTCTAACATGTGGGCGAGACCCTCGTGCCGCATTGAAGCGCAACAATCCTCGCTGATACGCCGAGAGAGTACTATGAGGATATCAGGTCGACGCCGAAGTCCTGGCTCTCCTCCGAGTCATGGTTCTTGGTGCCTCCATCCTTGAGGCCAGAGGTAGAGAACCACCGTCCCCATCGGCATCATCAGGGCCGGCTCCGCTGAAAGGTATCCAAACCCTTCTCTGCCTCCGTGTCCAGCCACGCTGGACGAACATGGAGGAGACTTCCATCGTGCTCCTTTCACCCCATAACACTCGCAAGTCAGGCGCTGAAACCGGGATTTCACCAATGTGACCGAGGAGAAAGCTGAGGTTTCCGTCACGTCCTTAATCATCCCCGCCTGCATGAAACGAGGGGGACTATCCTGCTGAAGCGCGCCTCCATGCCGTGTCCCAATCAACCCAGCCACCAGAGCAAGGTCGTGGTGGGCCCGAGGAAACAGGTTAGGATTCGGCCGGAGCCGCATTACCTCGTGGCGTGAGTCGGAAGGCATCCAAGCCTCCAGTACCAGTGCAGGCCGACCTAGGGCCCCATGCGGCGAAGACAGGGGTGGGATAGGAGACTCAACTGACATCGACTAGAAGAAGGCTTGGGGTCCCAACGCGATCGGGCTAGACGCCGGCAAGACCACAGGAGGGATGGTGAGGGGAGGAGAAGACGGAGGGATGGGGATGGGATCCAATCCCATCGATATATACCCCCCGCACCAGGCGTGGTCTGCAAGGGGTGCGACCCAACGGGACAGATGAAGACGGGGACGACCAGTCCGACAAGGGCTGTAGGCGACGCAGGGACGGAGGTGGCAGGTAGGAACTTCATAACGGCTAGGGCTAAAGTTAGGGCTAGGGTTAGAAGGTCGAGAACTTACTCTTGCTCGGTTTTCTATTGAGTACTTTAAGGTGAGTTTTAGTTTATGGTTTTATTAAATCGGATATTATAAGTATTAATTACATAAATGAGGTTACATGAGATCAATTTAAAGTCGGTGGACCTTACAAACATATTCTAAAACTCAAAATACTTATGTGAAGATGATGATAAGTTGGGTGTATCAACATGACATTATCCCACAACCAATAAAAGAATTGTACATATATTTAGGGAAATTATTTTACATAATAGTACTTCATCTCTCAAAGGAACACCTACCTTTATATACCATATTGTAAGAGCATGACCATATTTGAGAATTTATTTTAGGGAAAACCTTATGTAGTCTTGTTGTATTTTGGTTCATTCTTAAATCATAACTCATACCTATTAATTTTTTTTACATAATAACAAGTTTGACAAATTAATTCTCAAAATGTATCAAAATATGTTAAGTGTGACCGACTTTATGAAATACCAGTCACAGACTTGTCACGTGCCTCTCAAACATTCCTGAAATGTGCGAGAAAACTTGATATCATAACGTAGACCTTTCGTTTATTCTCAAATCATAGCCTTAACCTATCAACTTTTCCTATTACTCACTAAACGGTCGTTAAACTTGAGGATGGAAAATGACAAACGTTGCAGTCAAAGTTGTGATATGAGAACCAACCTTTGCTTGAGTTATGATTTGGTAATAAACGAAATGTCAGGGATATGACATCGAGTTACCCCTTTATTTTATGAAAACGCTTATACAATTTATAAAAGGGATAACTCTAGGTAAGGAATGTTATTAGAGTTTCATTCTCAAATCATAACTACTCATATATTTTTATACATCATTACGAAAATTGTTACAAACCAATATTTTTTGTCGGAGTACACACGGTCCGTTAACGATAAATGGATAAAGAAGATAGTTCCCTCGAAACTAACTCTAAGACAACCTTGACTCAATACATTTGTTAGTACCACACTTTTATGAGCACTCCCAGAGTTCAAGAGTGAAAATCTCTCCCCATTTCATCTCGATCTTTGTCTCTACACCTCTCCCCAAGCTTTAGCTCAATTTCTCAATTTACGAATGAAGCAAAGGTGCCGCAAAATTGAAATACAAACTTTAGCTCTATTTTGCTCGATTTTGTTGTGAAAAAATGTTAGGGTTTGTACGTATGAGTTTGATTTTGTTGTGTCTGAGTTCGTTGTCACGCCCCAATTTCAGTAAACCGAACTCAGGACGTGAACCTTTAAAACAATAAAACATTTTGAAACCTTTTACAATAAATCACTTTAAAAACACCATTTGTTCGACAAAATAATATTTACAACTTAAAACACGTCCCAACAAGTGGACAAAAGTATGGTATCCGTCGCTAGACTCAAAATAAACCCCGAATCCCACTCCTAGCTCTTCAAGCTTCAGAAGCTCACCTAGTCCAACCTGCGACCGGTACCTGTGGGAAAAGCAGCTAGGGGTGAGCGTTCGCTCACCACCACGGATAACAGACTGACTACGACATACTTAGCAGACAATGCCGGTAACACCAACAACAAACTCAACACCGGGGATCACCATCCCCAACTCAAGTACTCCGACTAACACACACCCACTGACACTTTCCTCAACCGACTCAACACTCGGACACGTAAAGTAGACCCCACACAACAATCGACGACCTCTTCCAAAGACACGACAGACAACCACGCAACACCCAAGATCACAAAGGATCGCACACCAAAACAGATCGCAAAGGATCGCATACCAGCTGCTCAATAACCATCTCTGTCTCTCGCCCTTTACCGATCCCAGTCAGGTCAGGCGGTCGACCTGTCGCGCAACTTCTCCCGATCCTAGTCGGGAGGCTAACCCACAACCTCTCCGCTTCACTCGATCCCAGTCGGGTGGTTAGCCACGCCCACGCGTCCACGAAACTTCTCCCGACACACAGCCGGGAAGCTAGCCCACATTTTCTCCGCTTCTCCCGATCCCAGTCGGGAGGCTAGCTACACCACCAACCTCGCAATCCTTCCCCCGATCCCAGTCGGGGGGCTAGACCACAACCTCTCTGCTTCCCCCGATCCCAGTCGGGAGGCTAGCCGCACCACGCAACTTCCCCGACACAAAGTCGGGTTTCCAACCTCAGGTAACCACAATCACAATCACAAGCAAGGTTCAACAAACTACAACAACACAGGTTCAACACTCCACATGCACTCATGGCCACCAAGACACACCGACAATAACTCACGGCTCAACAACCCCACGGGCACTCACGACCACCCAAGACACACCAACAGTAACTCACGGGCTCAACAACCCCACGGGCACTCACGGCCACCCAAGATACACCAACGGTAACTCACGGGCTCTCTTGGCCACCCAAGACACAACAGTAAAGTACGGGCTCTCATGACCACCCAAGACACAACAGTAAAGTACGGGCTCTCATGGCCACCCAAGATACAACAGTAAAGTACAATCAACCTCCGGCATAACCAATGCCTCTAACAGTCCTAATATCAATAGTTTCACAATCAACCTCCGGGCATGGTCACATGCCTCCAGTACTCCTAATATCGATAAGTTCACAATCAACCTCCGGGCATGGTCATATGCCTCCAGTAATTTTAACGTCGATAAGTTCTCTGCTCCTACGACACTACTAAGTGTCACATGCATTTCCAAACTTCGATAACCTACTTAACCCACGACACCCCAAGTGTCACATGCATTTCCAAACTTCGATAACCTACTTAACCCACGACACCCCAAGTGTCACATGCATTTCTAATATTCGATAACCTACTTAACCCACGACACCCAAGTGTCACATGCAATTCTACTGTTAACTTTCCCTAGTCAGGGCCGAGATCCGGCTACTTTTCCCTACCTCATGCGTGTTCTCCAAAAGCCAACCAACGAGCTCCGGTGTGATCTCAGTCACTCACCCAGCTTCCCTTTGCCTCGGTCCACAGCACGATCTAAAGAACACAAGTTTAAGCCACTTAACAACTCGCAGGAATAAACTGAAATTCCATAAACTTAACGCCCAAACGTAACCCCGACAATGTCGATCACTCCCAAACTTCCCGATTACTCGACATTGTCGATAAAGGACCCGTAAAGGCCCGATTCGCCCGACATGGCGAATCTGCCCGGGTTTTGGAAATGCCCTTCCAGGGCTCCAAAAGTTCCCGTTTTCGTTTCTATGGTCTTAGAATAATTCAAGGGTTCCTAGGCACTCGAAGGAATCGAATTCCGACTTCCGAGTCAATTAATTAACGTTTAAAGTTTCTAAACCCGATAATTACAACTCTTCCAATTTAATTCCAAATTTCGATGCGGTTGTGGATTAAAGACCCGGGGAACGTTCTAAACCACCCGAACATTAAACCCGAGCACCCGAGCACGTGGGCCCCACCCGACCAGCCATGGCCGTGGGTGGCTAGGGCCCTTTGGGCTCGGCTCACCATAGTGGTGGCCGGCCCTAGCTCCGGCCAGCCACCTCACATGGTGGCCGGCCACCCTATATGGTGGCCGGAGCTCCTCCCGAGCTCCTGGTCACCGGAAAACGTGCTCATTCACCTCCAAACATCTCCAAAACGTCTCCAACACTCCCCACACCTCATTTCAACCATAAACTACTCAACTTAACCAAACCCTAACATTCCAAACTTAACAAAACGGGAATCGGTTCGGTGCTTACCAAAGAGGAGGATGAGGTGAGCTTGAATCCCTTAACTTTGAGATGATCCAAGGGTGGAGATGACGTGAATAGTAGCCCAAACCTAGCTCCTCTCTTTCTCTCTTCTCCTTCTCTCTCTAAACCCTTTTCTTCTTCTTTTTTTATTTGTGTTTTCTCTCTCTAAAAGGTGTGGCCGAAACCACCTTGTAGTCTCCTCTTATTTTCCCCTCAAAACTAACACCACCACTTGTTGGACAAGTGGCAAGGTGGGTCCCACACCTTTTGGAAAATATCTACTAGATATTTTCCAATCAGATTCGCGAAAATCGGACGTTTCGGGCCCCGAATGTCACTTTTTCCCCAAAATTACAAAACTTCACGGGCTACAAGGAAACGGCTCAACTAAGACCGCTGCAACGACGGCTAAGCTTTTTGGATCCAAAACGTCGCTCGGTTGACTTTTCCAGCGAAAAGTCAACTTTTCCCAAATTGATCAGGAAGTTGCCCTGAGTCCCCCGGAACTCACTTTGGTCGATAATGGGGTCATCTTAAGTCCGGTATGACCCTCGGGGTCAATTTTAGGTTCAATTCAGTGCCTGTCTTAAAATTTTTAAATTTTCCTGTTTTTCTCTGATTTGACTAGCGTTGACCGGGAGTGGTTATTACAGTAATAGTATTAAGGTGACTTGTTTGAGGTAATAAATAGGTTAAGGGTAACGGTTTCTAACGTATTGGTGATTTTGAAATAGGTTTAGGGTTAAAACTTAAATGGGGGTTTGGGGTAAAAACTTATGGGGAGGGGGGTTTAGGACTTGTTGGTTAGTTTGATATATGTTGTGGTTTTAAAACTGAATATGAATGTAATTGTGAGTTGGGTTTTATAATCCTCCAAGTGTAACTATTTGATGAATGATTTATGTGTATGTATAAGGGTATGCATTAGGAATAACTTGGCTATGATTTTATAGTATGGAATTGGAAGTATATGTACTTAGTTTAGAGTAATTGATGAAATAAGAAGAATTTTACATAAGAGTTAATTGTAATATTATTTTGATAATAATTGATTTATTCAAAAATATATGGCAATATGTTGTAGATAACCTTTTTTTTACTAAATAATATTTTATGTCATTATTGATAAATTGTGAATGTGGTATATGCTAGATGGGGAAGAAGAAAAAAAATTACTCGTAGTTTAATTGATGAACTTTCGGATGACGAGCTATTAGCTCAGGCTGAGATGTTTGATCAATAACTCATAGATGATGAGTTAATTAAAGCTGATGGAGGAAATATGGCAATTGAAGATTAAGGGTATGATGGAGGCGAGTCAGGAGGTGTTTGAGATGATAAAGAACATGATGGTGATGATTCATCATAAAATGTTGATTATTCATCATAAGATGGTGATGGTTCATTATCATATGGGGATGATTCATCATCAGATGGTGATGATGAACAAGTGGATGAACCCTTAGGATGTGAAGCTAAAATTAATTAAAGAAAAGTCGATAACTGGTTTTGGTCCAAATGAGGCGAGGGAGCCAAGGATGTGGGATACCCGTTCTTCTTTAAAAGGTATCCAACTACAATAGGTGATAGAATTTTCAGTCGTAAGTGGTATCGTGTTGTGTTACAAAACTATGCAGTTGAGACGATATTTTTTTTATAAGCGAAAAGTTTATTGAGCAAATGTTATATAAGGCTATGAAACAAAGCAAGAAAAGATCCAAATAGACCTTTTTCTCAGACCAAAACATCTCCGAAGAGCAAAAACAAAACAGGAAACTAAACAAGGCATAAACAAAACAACTTGCCTACAACCTAGTCGGGTTCAGACAAGTAAACCGGTTAGAAACTGGAACAGGGGTTAAAGCAAGTTCTTAAGTCGGTTCCAAGTACTCCTCGTCCTTCCTACCCTCGGAAACTTTCTTGAACTGCTCGAGCACCAAAGAACCAAGATTAACAGCCTTTCTACCGACTTTCGTACTGTGACTCCAATTACCCGAAATATCTTTTTTGGCAACGTCCACACTGAAACGTTCCAATTTATCCCCTTTATCAGCAGAAGTCCTGGATCTTGTCCGATACACAACCACTGGTTGAGCAATCACCTTCGACTAACCTTTCTTTGGGCGTCCACGTCTTTTTAGTTCAACCTTAGAGATCAGTTTTTCTAAGGCATCCTTCCACGGACTACCTTGAAATCCGACTTCTGGGATCGAGCCTCCATCCTGAGGATGAATTTCATGCGCCTCTGATACGACAGGAACTAGCGGGCCCAAATCGGTACCAAGTCGGTTAAAAACATCTACCAGACAAGGATCCTCACTGGCCAACTTCTGGGCCTTTTCGGATGGGCTTTTCAATCCTCCTGAATTGATTTCTTGATCTGCTGAAACTGGGCCCGGATCACTATTCGGCCCTTTAAAACTAGCTGGAACGCATGAGCTATTAGGCCCTGGAGAAGGCCCAACGACCAGAAGCCCAACCTCGTCGCTAACGCGCCCCGTCTCCACAATCTGCGCCACAGACTTCTCTACTGAATCACACTAATATGTTGCTTCAATTGATTTGGAAATCAATTTCATAGCATCACAATCAGGACGCTGATTTTGGGGGTCAACTAACTCCAACGCCAAATCTGGCACAACCCCGGATTTTACGCGCAACTGATCAGATATGATTTGATCGGACTTCGTAGTACATTCCACCGCCGGCGAACTTGAAACCACACAACACAAGCGTGCCAACGTGATGAATAACCTGTAACCGTTTATAGTGAACCCATTGAGAGTCTGAATCGCCTGCGATGCCGATGTCGGAGTGGAGAACTCTGCAAAACCGAAAAAACAAACTTTCTTATTCGGGGACTTAAGGACATTGGCGGCGACCACTTCCCCTAATGTTGATAGAGAATTACGTGCCCATTCAGACGAAGTTTTCCGGGGTAAGTTGTAGAGAAAAACCTTGCACAGATCGACGTCGTCGGACTGTGCAGGTTGAGTATACTCAGTGCTCTATTTTTCAGAGGGTAAAACAGAGTACCTTGCAACCCCACCCATGGTCTTGCCTGAAAACATAACAGCGTCATCTACATGTTGAGTAACCTTATGCACCACACCTGTAGCTTTGACCGGAGCAACCTTCTGCACCGCGCCTGTAGCTTTGGCCAGAGCATTTTCTCCCTTCTGTTGCTGGTGTCGTCTTGCTTGTGTGTGATCGGAATCGACCCAGACTTTTTAAGCTTGTTAAGCTTCTACTTGGGTGTCTTAGCAACAACACCGTGAAACAAATCGTAGTACGAAGCATATGAAGATAGGAGGACTGAACAGAACTCGGAGAATGACAGTCGAGTCTCCACCATCCTCCTCCGGCCTTTGGCTTTGGCAGAGAGCAACATTGTCAATCCGAGTTCGTAAATGACGCTGCACTTAGTAGTAACGGAGCTCCTGTGCAACAACCACAACATGTTGAAATTAAGAACAATTGGCTAGGCAAAGAGGGACCAAAAAGCCACGGTAAAAAATTGTGAGTCCAACAGCAAAAAGGTAATCGGATCTCTTCATAACTGGCCGAGAAAATAGCGAAACCCAAAACAGTACTGGTCCACCGTCGCTGGAAGGAGGACCGGTGCCGACAATCCCGAATTCTGGAACGGAAACTGGAAACCAACGAACAAAAGGGAACAAAAAAGAAACGAGATAATCGCGAGACTCACCGACAAACCAGTCCAACCAGACATAGGAGGGGGACGAGGGGGCACAAACCTTAAGGCCGGTAGAGTGGCGCCGATTATTTCATTCTACTAATATTATGCAAAAGTTGAAGGTTCTTCTGGCCTAGGTTCTTCTGAGACGAGATTTAATTACTCTTACACTCGAAATAAAAAAGTTGGATGGTATTGGAGTTGTATGTGTTGAAAAAGGATGTACCTTCTATATATGGTGTGGTTTCTTGAAAGCGAAAAATGTCATGGCAATTAAGACTCTTCGCCCGAACCATACATGTCAACCTGAAGAACAAGGTTTGAATATCACCTCCCATTCTCTTGCATAAAGGTAATTTCATATATTTATGTAATGTATTTTACCAGGGAACAAATTATCGTTTATGTCATATTAATGCCAGTCATATATGTTGTTTATGTCACTATAGGTATTCAGATTACATCAATAGACACAAAAATATTGATTTTGTAGTGTTATACCAGGAGATTGTAGGAGACATCGGGCTGGACATTAACATTGGCAAAGTGTACCGTATAATAGGTGACAAGAGAGACATTCACAACGAAAATCAAGGGCTGCAATACGCGATGTTGGAGAAATAGGGAAACTAATCTTGAAGAATAACCTAGATTCAAAATTATAAATTGTTACAAATGAGGAAGGACCACGTCATTTCAAGAGGTTATACTTGAGGTTTGGAGCCTAGAAATTAATGTTTCTAAGTGAGTTTAGGCCGTTCATAGGACTAGACGAATGCCACATGAAATCTTACCACATGACATCGTTATAGTAGTCGTGGCAAGGGATGGTAATGAAGGTATGTTCCTACTTGCACTTGCAGTGATTGAACATGAGACTAAAGAAACATGGAGATGGTTTCTAGAAGAATTTTTTCAAATATTTTGAAAGTTGGGTAGATAATGATTGGGTTTTCATGTCACATAAACCAAAGGTGCCAGTTCTTCACTTCTTGAACCCTACTTATTTTGGTTATAATTGAATCATATTGAAGTTACATATTGTTCCCAATATCTCGACATGGATTGATTGAGGTGTTTAGTGAGCACACTAGAACTAGTTCAAGTTGTTCATATCACATGATGAAAATGATGTGGAAGTATTCAAGGACCACAAGTGTAGAGATGTTTGATGAGACAATTGAAGAACTAAATGGGATGGATGATAAGGTATATATGTGGTTGAGGGATAGACCTCCACATAATTGGTGTAATGTCTATTTCAGTGATCGCATCGAGTGTGTAGCTCGGACAAACATCATATGTGAAGCCTTCAATGTATGGATTGTGAAGAGAGGACAAGTCAATACTTAACTTCCTTGAGTTCTACCAAAAGAAACTCATGTAATGGTTCCACAACAAAGAGAGGTTGGTCCATACAACGGATTCACATATCTGTCCAAGAATTAAGGACAAACTAGATGTCGTCGTCACCAAAGCGAGAAAGTGAAAAGTTGAACAAAGTAGGGTAATTTTGTTTGAGACTTCCTTGCATGATGAGAGTTACAAAATCAACATAAAAGAGGAGAGTCTTGCATGCTTGGACTGGCAACTAAGTGGCATCCCTTGCTTTCATAGGGTTGTTTCCTTGTTGAAATTTAAGAAAAACGTTTTCAAATTTGTAAATTCATATTATTACATTGAGACTTTCAGTACATGTGAAGATCAAATTTTCCATGTTGTTGGGATCATTAAATGCAAGAATGTCAAGCTAGAGGGACGCATATTACCTCTATAAGTTCGAAAGTAATTGGAAGACCTAGAAAATCTAAACCCTATAATTTCTTGGACAGACAAAGTCAGCCTAAGAGGAGGACTGCTCGGGTTGACGTCATTAGAAAGTCTTAACTATCAAGGAAAGGCATGTGTATCCGTTGCAGCAAATGTCGTAGTATATGTCACAATGTTTGAAGCTTTGCAACCAAGGATTATGGTGTGAAACTGAAACCGATGAAGAAAGGGGTGAATGCATCTAAGTAGGGGTGGGAAAACATAACCGAAATAACTACAACAAATCACCACCGACCGTCACCGTCACTGAAAACATCGTCACCATAGTAAAAATCGTCGGAGACGGTTTATAAATAGAAATCGAAAAAGTTTCCGGTGGTGTCCGGTTTTTAGAGTGCTACATCGACGATTAGCCGAACCGAAGGATAATATTTTAACTGTACATATTTATTCTTTTACAAATTTAATTAAGAATTAGGCTAAGCCTATTATACTTTATTTTTCAAAATATTTTTTGTACACTAGGTGATACCTATCTTCCAATATAAAAATGAAAAGGAACGTTTTCCATTTATACCCATTCCATATACAACCTATACCAGGAATAACTAACAATAAGAAGGAAATAACAAACAAACGCTTCTCTCTCCAAAAAAGACATTGAACTCGCTACAACCCTGGCTGATATTTGCTTTGTTCCTCGTCGTCCTTACCGGCGACCATCATGGATGCGGCCAAATGAGCATGCGGTAAGCTCCTCTCCTTCCCTCCCTTCTAACTCCTTTCACCTGTGATTTGCTTCTTCTTCCTACTTACTGGTACAAGACCTTATGGAGGCCGGAGCTCGCCTCCTTGCCGGAGAAGGGATGTTTGCTAAGGCCGGAATAGTACGCCTCTTCGCTGCCAGCGATGTGGGCTTGCCCCTATTGTTGAGTTTTGGTTGGTGAGCTGCTCTGGTCCATGCTCCTTTTCCCTTCATACATCTCCCTCCGTCGGTTGTTGTCCCCCTTCCTCCTAGCCCTCTATAGACCAAATGCGCCCCCTCCCCAACTCTCTTCGGCATCATCTGCCTTCCACTACCTACTTCCGACGAGAACAACTTGTCTCTACCCTTTGGATCTTTCCCCCCTCTTCGTCTCCAGCTATCCCAACCCCTCCCTTATCTGTTTCCCCCCGACAACAACGACGACCAGTTGTCCGCTCCCCTCTCCGGTCTTATCTCTCGATGGCTATTAGTCTTAGTGCCAGTAGTCCAATCGTAAATGTCCAAATGTAAAATCGTTAGCAATATAATAAAGCGGCTTTCATATTACTTATGTGTTAAAGCAATATATCGGTGTGTGATATGATCTTTGTCCAACAAATAAATAGAACCATAGATCGGGATGGATCACACTCGATGGGGTCCCTAGTCAACAAACTTCACTAGATGCGACTAGTAAAAAAAATGACTCTTTATGACTTAGTTCTGTTAGTCATTGGAATGCGTTCTGAAGTCTGATCATAAATATCATGTGGGACATAATATTGGACGACCCGACTTGAATATGTTCCATTAATTAAGTCATGAACATATTTAGAGTCGTAGCTTGTCATGTATCCTTAAACCGAGAAATCTTTGTGATTGATATGCAATAAACAACTAAGTTTGACCTGAGCCTAACGTTGCCCCGTGACTAGGCTTCCATAACGGCCAAGATTGGCTTGGGAACATACTGCATGAGTAACACGAGAGACGACTAAGGGATTTATCCCTCATACTAAGGTATGGGAAAGATATATGTTCTCGGCCGCTTGATCGAGAATGACTGAAAGAATAGCATGACCATGCACATGATATTGAGTATCATATATTCAGTCATCTCACATATCAAGGAAAAGTGATTGAGAATAATAAGGATGACGGTTCTATGCCTTATCTCAATCAGGATATCGGTGATAAAAGGATAATGACAGTGTCTGGCTATACTAAGTCTCGTTAGTTTCCACTCTGGTAAGATCAAGTAAAATGGGATTTTACGTTGATCTGCCGACATGCATAGACCTAAGGGTCACACCAAAGGTTATGACTCGGTAGAACACAAATGGAGATTGCTCGGTGGAAGTTGTCACGAAACATGACCAAAACTAGGTTTTGGGTCATATGACTGTGAGTGATTAAGATCAACGGATCGAGTTATGACTTGGAGTCATACAAGCGATCTTGACAAAATGTTGGATATTTCCGAAGTGGACGAGCTATGACATAATAAGCACGATATGGGCTCTCCTTGAGAGGCCCGTGGTCGGCTCATATGGCCTAGGCCCAACAAGACCCAAAATGTCAAATGTTGACCAATTGGTTTTGTTAATTAAATTAGTTGGAAATGGGTAGACCCACTTTCCATTGATTAATTAATTAACTTATAGTTTGACTTATCCACTTTCCTAATTAGCAAGACATTTGACAATGCATGGTAAGTAAATGAGGTGATAACAACCACTTTAACTCAACATACAAGTCCCTTAGTCATAAGGGACATGCAAGTGGAAATTTTTTAGCAACTTCTTCTTCTTCCTCCCACCTTGGTTGAACCCCTCTAGAGAGATAAAGCTCCATTGTAGTGTGTTCTTGAGTCGACAATCTCAAGAACTTCGTTGGCTTTGATTCCGAGAAGGATACATAGACATCTTGGAGACTCAAACAATCCAAAGTTTGGTGTTCTTCCTCTTGAAATTCAGCAAATTACTTGGTGATGTTCTAAAACCTAAGCTGATTTTTCAGACTTGTATTTCATACTTTGGTAGTGATTTCTCATGAGTTTCGTGGTCGATTCTGCTGCGTTTTTGTGTTTTTCTTCTCCATAACCACGAGACCCAACAACGATGACTTTTCCGACCAAACCTCTCCGCCACGCCCCTCCTCCGGCCAAACAGTCAGATTTGCGTCCACCTTTCTTCGGAGCACCGTAGTTTGAGCCATTTAGCCATGCTCCTACATTTAGTGTTTATCCAGCCAGATCCGTGCATCAGCCCCAAGCGGATCAGATCTGTACCCAACGAGTGGTTCTTGCTTGTCTTTATTGTTTATATCATTTAGTTTGTTTATGTTGTTTGTATTTTAGTGTTCCCCTTACTCGAATCTCGGATCTTCGGTAGGTGTGGTTGTTGTCTTTAGTGGCATTTCTAGTCGGGATTTTCTATAGACTTTTGCATGTTATTATGCTATATCTTCCTTATCTAATCTTGTTTCTTCTTCTGTTGTATTTTATTTTTTATTTTATGAATCTATGCTAAAATTTTGGGATAATTTTTTGGAGGTTTTTTATACTTATTTTCTATGAAGTTTTGGTTTACCTTTCGGGGTTTGTGATGGAAAAATCCTAGATTCAACTTTAAGAATCCAAGAAAAAAAGAAAATTAAAAAAAATTAAATTTATCTTATTTATTAGTTATTGAAAAACCTTAGATTTAACTTCAAGAACCTAGAAAATGGCTCTGATTTGGAAGAAGTTAAGGTTTCTTCATCTGTTTACTTTGGGACTTGGATCGATGATGTGAAAAAACTGAGATTCATGCATTTAATTGTTCGTTAGATCCTTTTTTTTTATATTTTAATATTTTAATCTAAATATTGTATCTGACATTTTTTTTTCATTTATTCCAATTTATTCCAATTTATAGTTTTTTATTATGTATCTTCTTCATGTGATGAGATTCTGATGTATTTGTTCTAATTTAGTGTCTAATTTTATTGTATTTGTTCCTTATGTGATGAGGTTTTGATGTATTTTTTAATTTTTTATTTATGTCACCGGTTTCTGGTTCCAGTGCCAGTTGAATTTTGTAGGTAACCAGAGGTATCAGTCTGGTTGCCAAAAATGGTTTGTGGAGCCGGTGACCGACTGATGCCTACCCCTACATTCGAGGAACCGAAGAAACGTGGTACATCTAGTGTTTAAGGCTCTGAATAGAAAAATAAAGATCTACTTGATAAGAAATGAGCTGCAAGTTTTTCTAGAAAGGAGACGGAGAACATGCATAAGAGAATGACAAAGAAGGTGAATTCAGTGAAGGAGGAAGTAATGTACCTTATGGAGATGATAAAATACCCAACAATGTAATCGGAGTTGAAGGTGATGCAATAGTCCCTTCCAACCTTAGAGGTGATGAAGCAATCTTAACCGGCCTTGGAGGTGATGAAGCGGTCCCTGTCGACCTTGCTGTTAAAATGGCTGCTGAAGTAGGTGAATTTGTAGTTCAACATGTTAAAGTGATAGCTCAAGTTGATGAATTTTTACTTATGCTTGGTCCGATCTTCTGTCACTTCGGCCGCTACTACTTCTGGTAACTACATTGTGATGCATGCTGTCCAATCTTCTTCGTGAGTAGGAACCATATAGGGGAATCAGGAGTCAGTTGCAATTGAGAAGAAACCTTACCAATCTTTCTGGTGCCTTGATAAGGGACCTTGTAGAAAAAGCAAGAAATGACGCTTCTAGACAGGTTGTCATATGGAGAATTCAAGCTAGACAACTTAAGCTTGTTGTTGAGATGAATTCAAAAGAAAAGGACAACAACAAGGTCATCCCTGAGACGAATGCGAAAGAAAAGGACAACAACAAGGTCATTCCTAAAGTGGAATGGAATAATTCCAAGGTCAATAATAATTTAGTAATTTTAAAATCATGAACTCATTGCTAGTGTATCTAGGGATGGCAAAAGGCATGGCCCCCGCGGAATTCGAATCCCCCAACCCAATCAGATCGGGTTCATATTAGAGGTTTTACCTTAAAGATAGAAAAAAGACAATTGAGCTTGGTTGATTCAGTAAAGCTTAATAAAATTTATCTCCAGTTTCACTTCCTTCTCCATGAAAGATTCGTTTCTTGCACGAATTTCTCTTATCTCCAAAGAGCCTATAAATTTCGCATACCTCTCTCTCTCGGGTATTTTGGGTCCTCTTTATTTTATATGTTATGCTTTCACTTTTGAACCATAGTAATATCCCATTTTCTTTGGAATTTTGGATATTGAAAATATTAGAAAAGAACCACAATGAAAAAGATGTGTTTGCTTTGTTTGGGTGCTTGGAAAACGAGACATTTAGCTACTTGTTATGAGAAATGAAGTGACTTTTTGTTTAAATTGAAAACAATAAAAGTAAAAAAGGAAATTTGGAAGTCATTCGGGATGGGTTTGGGGATTATCCGTCCATGTCAGGGTAAAAACGGGGTGGGGCAAAACTATGGCAGAATCAAGGATGGGGCATGGCGGGGATCCGGGATGGGAATCGGGGCATGGACGATCCCCGCCCCATACCTCTCCTATTGTAATTCCTAAGCGCATCATCCTTGCGATTCCAGCCTGATTTTACTTTAGCATGTTATTTATGTTTTTATTATTGTAAGTCGATAAACATAAATATAATGTATATTTTTTTAGCGAAAGGAGCAACTTTATTGAAAATTAACTATATCTGAAGAAGAATATTGAGAGAGAGGACGATCCATAGATAATCATAGTCCTAGTTCTCTACATATAACCGCGGTATAGATAGTTATTTTGAAATGTCTAAACAAAAATAAAAAAGTAACAAAACAAAAAAACAATAAAACCAACCCCGACTCGACTTTAGACCAGTCATAGGTGCCTAAAAGAAAATGGAATCTTTTATAAGGCACACTAAAAGTCTGGATAATGAGCTTGGATTGGCCAGGGAACAGGGTAACTGGTGGATGGACCCTACCTAGAGTCGGTTTTCCATTCATCCCTAACAACCCGAGGCTAAAAATAGGCCTCATGGGCTCCAACGAGACTGCTTCCTATCCCTTGCATGAACCCCTTCGGGGTCCGTAGATTCCTCCACCCTGTTATTTTCTATGGCCTTCTTCGGCTTAGTGCATGTATGGAGGCCTTGTGACACCCCCTTCATTGGTGTTCCAAAGGTTAGTGGCATCTATGAGAACCCTTTTGGAAAACCTATTAGACTTGTCCTAGCTGTTAGGAGGTCAGGTAGAACGTTGGTTGTCACAACTAGCCACACATCCAAGGCCATACCCTCCTCGGGTCTCTCTTGATGAGCGAGTGGGCCATATAGAAGCATATACCCCATGTATGTAGATTTCTTAGGCAGATGGTTAGGTGTCACATTTGATCCCCGATCACTTGAAGGTTAGACATCATGAGCTATCCTCGGCGGAAGCATGAACATCAAAAGCTTGTCACACCTAGGTTGAGGAGACTCTCTGCCCCGCAAGGGCAGGAGATCGCGAGCGAGGGTAGCCATGACATGCCAAGACCAACCTCGGGATTTGCATCTCTAGAAGAACCACCACTCTAGGTCAGATGACGGTGTACGAGAGCGCCTCTAGATGATCGGTTTCCTTGGTCGCCTGCGACAACCTGTAGGATAAACTAGGATAAGGTACGACAATTCTATGGTCGGATATGGCGTCCCTACTAGACAAGGCGGCGACTACCCTTTTTTACAGCGGCGACATGGCTAGTGGACGCAAGTGCAGTAGCGGTGGTACACACTTTTACCTTGCGAGGTGCTGGCTTTGAATGGATAACCTCATGGGAGGGCCGAGATGGGGGAACTAAAGCATTTCCAGTCATTGGGAGTAGTAGAGGCATTAGAGACGACGATAGGTAAGTAACTATAGAGGCCCCTTTAATAGCTCTAGAGGTGTGACACGGTCTAACGAACTCCGTGGTGGAGCACGAAAGCATCACTGATAGGGTGGATACAGGGCGCAGAGCCATGACAACGGTGACAGACAAACAACAAGACGTGAATGAAGAGCAATAACGATATGGCTGGTGATAGAGATGATGGAATCATTAGACCCAAAAGAGAAAAGCGAGAGAGCTTCTAAGATTTGGTCCTATTTTTTTTAAAGTGTTATAATGTAAATCTTTTTTTGAGAATACAATACGATTTTTATTGATAATGAAATAAATAATCACGTGGATCTTATGATACTGGAAATAAAAGAAAGAATGAGATATAGTTCCGGTGATGGTCGGAACACTGATCCTAAAGCGAGATGCCCATTATTATTAGGGAGAAAACTAGGGGGTAGGTACTTACTCAGACGGTGGGATGCGCGAGATATCAAGTAAACGTTCCTCGTCTCGACTTGAAATTGTCTGTTATGTCGTAACAATCGTCCAAGGAGTATGTTAGGGAGCAGATGAGGCTGAAGAGTAGATGGTGTCTACTCAGTTGGGGATGGGGTGTGGCTTCTCTACTGCACCCGTGATGCCACAAGGTCCTCATGGAGACCACCGAGGTTGCTTGGCAAACCTCGCGTTCGTCCTAATGGGGCCAGAATCTCTAGAGAAGGTAACTTTCATCAAGGACAGCAAGCGGGATAGGGAAACATACGGTGGAGCTAGAGATGGTGAAATCGACACTGGTGAGTGCATCAACTAGGCCGGAGATCGGGGCAGGGATCCTAGTGGCGGCGGAGGTAGAGGCTGTGGTAGAGGCGAGGACCATGTCATCGTTACTTGTTGAATTGGAGAAAATGATAGAGGCTCTGATAGAGGCGGTGATCTGGCTGTGGGGCAAGATCGAAACGATTTGGATGTGCCCTTGATGGTTGATGATTCAGAGGCGTTGGCAACGAAGATGGCCATGGAGGATACCTAATCATCGTGGTCGACAGTGTTGGAGGCGACGACGTTAACGTTGTAAGGAGCGACGACTTTGGGAGTAGTAGTGTTAGGGTTGACGGCGTAAAAATCGACGACTTTAGGGATGGCGTCGTTGAGGGCAATGGTGTTGGAGATGACGACGAAGACAACACATGAGGTGAAGATGGCATAAGAGGCGAAAGCGGCACCGGTGCACAAGAGATGACAAAAAGTTCCCGAGAAAACTTCAATTCTCTCAAAATCTTATCATTCCATCACGATAATAACAAGATCAAAAAGTAGAGGAAGAAAAGGAAGTGATCATATCGAAATAAAGAAATAGAGAGACCTAACATTTTTTTTGATCAGCAAAAAAATAAATTTATTCCACTTAGGAATTCAAACATGAATTATAGTAAGTAGAAGAAGAAAAAGGATAGCAGCACAAAGGCTGGAACGACTACAATGAGACAACATGCCCAAGAAATAGAGGCCCAAACCCTTGGGAAGAGGAAGAGTCAGAAAAGCCTCGGGAAGCAGCCTGCCTCCTTGGGACACCGCAAACATAGACCACGCCGGACAGCCAACCGAGCCGGAGCGAGACGCCGAGAGGGCAGAGAGGCCAAAGATGTCGAACGAAGACGGGTCCAACACCCACACAAAACCTACAAATGACAGCCAACGAAAGAGCTCCGATGGAGCCAAAAACTCCCACCGGCGAACAGGCAAGAATCAATCCAGCCCATAACCGCACGAAGCCGAGACAACAGGCCAGGAAAGCTAGCAGAAACCGGCCAAGAAAATCGTCGGGGGCAACACCTTGAAGAGACGACGAGCTCCCGAACTCTACCACAGCTGCGGAAGGAAGAACGGGAAAAGGACCAACATAGCCGGGGACGGACGGTGGCGCGAGCACGATGGAGGCTGTTGAGGAGCGACAATGACACAAAGGAATAGGAGCAAGGAGAGTAGCCAGAATAGACGGGAGAGAACGACACCACACCGGAGAGCTGCCGGAAGGGAGCAGAAGAACAAGCCAAAGAGGAGTGCCGAGAGACAGATTAGATCTGAAGCTCATCACCACCAAAAGGAGAGAAAGCCGCCGCAAGACCCACACCCCCGACCGCATATGACAAATCAGCCCACGACCAATGAGCCCGAGGGTGAGAAGGGACCAAGTAGGTCACTGAGAGGGGCCGCGTGTCGATGAAGACGAAAAGGCCGAGGGGGGTCGCACACGAGAGCCTCGAACATGAAAACCTTCAGATCTGAACAAGGAGAGGCGGCGAGGCCGGCACAAGGAAGAAGGAGAAAGGCAAGAGAGGTAAGACGGGGAAGGGGGCCGGCGACCTCCAAAAAACCTTAGAGGCCGCCGACGACTGAGCAAGGAAGAAGGAGGCTTTTTAAGGTTTGGGGTGGGGGTGGGGGTGGGGTGGGGTGAGGCTAGAGAGCGTTTTGACCGCCACTTTACAGAGAAAAACTAAAAATAATAATTAATTTATAATGTAAATCTTAGTTGTCTCGTAAAAAGGTAAAGAAAACCGAACACATGTTCATTTTAAAATTCGGCGATTTTTAAAATCTTTTCATATTCACAGCCGTTACGCGTTAAGTGAGTTTGGGCTTGTTTAATATATTTGTCAATTATCTGTGTGGCTCATCACCTCAACTAGGGGTGCTCAAAACTACCAAAAATCCGGCTATCCGACCGGAACTGACCGACACCGGAACCGCCGATGGCTTTACTCTCGGATTCCGGCCTGAGCGCCAGTACTAAACCCTACAATACCAATACCGTCTATGTCCGGGCCGTCCGTCCGGTATAACCATGCAATACCGGCTTTATTAATTACATGCACAGAGAGTAAAGCCTCATTAGTTACATGTACAAAGAGCAAAGCTTCATTAATTATATGCATAGAGCAAAGAGTCTATTATGTGTATTTTATGTTCACGGAAGCTTCATTAAATACCTGTCATCCAATTATGTGTATTTTTAAACTTAATTGGGCCTGGATTTCGGCCCAAATATAACGTCCAAATGTGTTAGATGAGCAGCCGGTTCTTATTGATAGACCCGCCCGACTGATACCCAAATCCGGACCACCCGCCTAATTCCGGGTCCGGGTATTGCTTAATTGGGCCGGATACCCACCGTGAGCACCTCAACAAATCCTCACTATTTTCTTAAACCCTACTACATCTTCATCCTCCTCCCTCCTGCTAAGGTTTTCGCAACTCACACAGTCCCTGGCTACATCTTCATCCTCCCCTTGCTAAAGTTTTCATTCTGCAACTCCCATAGTCATGGAAGGCATCGAGATGGAGGCACCCCAGTCTCCACCCAACCAAATCGCCGGCGATTTCTGCGACTCCGTTCTCTCTCGCTTCAGCCACTCTCAGCAAGAAGACCACCAGCGAATATGCGCCGTTATAGGCACCATATCTCAGGAGCTCAAGGACCGGAATATCCCTTCTACCCACATCGCCTACTTCGGCGCCACCTGCTCTTCCCTGGACCAGCTCTCCCGGGAGCCCGAGCCTCCGTCCCATTCCGTTGATTCTCTTCTAACAATCCTCTCCCTTCTCCTTCCCAGAATTTCTGCAGCAATTTTGAAGAAAAAGAGGGATTTTTTATCTGAGCTCGTTGTTCGCTCTCTCCGGTGCGCCTCCCTCTCCGCTGCTGGCGCGGGATCAGCTGTAAAATGCATCGCTCATTTGCTCATCATCAGGGATAGTGCTAATTGGTCGGATATGTCGCAGTTGTACGGAATCCTAGTAGGGTTTATCTCTGATCACCGCCTCAAGGTGATTTACGGAAGACTGAACTTAAGTTTATGTGAATTTGATACTTGCAAAAATTTGTTGACGGTTTTGTTGTGTTATATGTAGGCCTTATTATATTGTGTATGTTGGTTAATATGAATTTTATCTAAAATCAATAATCTCAGGCTTTCCTTTGGCAGTCAACTGCTCCGAGTGTGCCCAATTCATATTCTTATTAGTTGAATTGCCTATTTTACTCTGCCATTTTTTTTTTCTCTTATTAGAATTGTCCATGTCTGATCGTCTATGCATACATGTATGTTTGACTTGACTGATATGCTAGCTGGATGTTGATCAGGTAAGGAAACAATCACATTCGTGCACTCGTGATGTCCTACAAAGTCTACAAGGAACATCTGCACTGTCTCCTGCTAGCGAAGTGATTACAAACATGCTGGCAAGGTACATTCTGCTTGCGGGAGGATCAAATGATAATGGTACTGAAGGAAGTAAAGGTGCCCAGGAGGTTTTGTTTGTTCTGGAGGCTATGAAAGATTGTCTTCCCCTTATGTCTCCTAAGTACACAACTAGCACCCTCAAGTACTTCAAACCTCTTGTTGAACTGCGGCTACCTCGTGTTACAAGGCATGTTACTGATAGTTTGTATGCATTTTGTCTCCATCCAACTTCAGAGGTTTCTGCCGAGGTACTGCTTGATTTATTAGGCTCTTTAGATCCCACAAAAGATACTTCTGCAGATGGCATGACATTCACTGCTCGTTTGCTGGATGTTGGAATGAAAAAAGTTTATGCCATTAATCGAGAAATCTGTGTTGCTAAACTCCCCGTTGCCTTCAACAAACTTAAAGGTGTGTCATTTTTTCTTTTCTCCAGAAATTAGCATACGAGAAAATTACAGCTTTTCCTGAGAATCTAACGTTTATTCTCACTTTGGGTTGGGCAGAAATTTTGGCCTCTAAACACGAGGAAGCCATATATGCTGCCACAGATGCATTCAAGAGTCTGATAAATGCTTGCATTGATGAAAGTTTGATCAAACAGGGAGTAGATCAGATTATGACAAACACAAACACTAGAATGTCTGGACCAACTATTACTGAAAAAGTCTGTGCAACTATTGAAAGCTTACTTGATTATCCATTCACTGACGTCTGGGATGTGGTTTTTCAAGTTGTTTCCCTGATGTTTGATAAATTAGGTAATTTGAGGGTTTTATGTTTGACTTCTTTGTTTCTTTCTAGATTTCTTCTCTTTCTGTTTTCTGTCTTTCCAGGTTGAACTGTGATATTTGATTTATCCACTGCATCATTACTTAATATTCTTGTATATTAAAGTCCAACCCAATCTTTGTTTATGTGTTCACTCCCTCACCACACAGAGTAAGACATTCTCGTATGAAAGTGATTCTGCATGTAGTTATATCATGTAAAAACTATGTGGACTTCACATATAAAGTTGTATACCAAGTAACTATACATGAAGAACAGGCTATTTTTTTTGTGCTGTTTTAAGGATGAGGCCATACTATAAGAACGAATCTTACTAGATTTTTGTAGGAGCAATGAATGGCACTATGCATATGATTGGCGAGTGTAAGATTCATTATTAAGACAACTGCTGATTCATATTTATTTTCAGAATGTTTTGATTGAACGTGAAATTATGTTAATTGGAATTGAGCAATGGCACAGTCAAAATTAATTTGCTTGGGGTCTATTAAAGGGGATCTACTTATTTATCCTGTCATTTTCAATTGGTTTGCTTTTTTCCTTTGGATGTATGGTACATGGGACCATTAGGACTGGTTTGGATTTCATTTACCCATTCTTTGTGCATCATTGCCTTGCTAATTTGTTCTCTTGCCTCTTAATCTTTTCCCATAAATTAATACTGATCAAATAACCTCAACTATACAGAAACAAATTCTTCTTACGTTTTGAGTGGGACCCTTGCTGGCTTGGCTGAGATTCAGAAATTGGCAGATGAAAGTTTGCCTTATAGAAAACAGGTATTTCTTGTTAACAACAATTTTGTTTTTGTTATCCTGCTCAATAATAATTTCTCAGTCGTAATAAAAAAGATACATTATTTAGTTTTTTTTAATTGTTGTATTTTGGTCTGAATTCTCGAAGCTCCCATTTTGCTCTGCAGTACGTATATCTAGGTGATGGGATTTATTGTCTTTTTTAATGGATATAAGGATTGACACCTTCGCCTTTTATCTTCAGTAGCATGTTTTGTGTGATGCACCTACAGATCCAAGTTCTATATATTTTCATTTAACTAGGGATGTACTATTAATTAATTTATAGCATTGAAGATGAGAAGAAGATACAAACTGGATAAAAGACAGGTTTTAGAAACTTGCTTCCTTAGCAGTTGTTTACATGACAATGTTCAATTCAGTAAATCTTAGTTTATTGTTATTTTTTTATGACCATATATTATTATTACTACACGTTTAGAGCAAATACATAGTATGGGTTGGAAATTGGACGAACCAAGAAATGTAGGAGTCTCTTGAATCTGTTCTGTTCTTTGAATGTTATGGATCTGAAGGGAGCCGTGTGAATGTTGAGTCATTAATAGTTTAGTTGCATAGGTAAAATTGTGCTGATAAAGTGCTAATTGTTTTACCTAATTTCGGGTGTTATGTTGTTCTGCATATATGGTCTGTCAACGTTTCCCCAGCTAACTAACATGACTGGGTGCCACTTTTCAGCTCCATGAATGTGTCGGATCTGCTCTTGGTGCAATGGGACCAGAGACTTTCTTGCGTCTTCTACCTTTGAAATTGGAAGTGGAAGACCTGTCTGAGGCAAATGTTTGGCTCTTTCCAATTCTGAAGCAGTACACTGTTGGTGCTCGTTTAGGGTTCTTCGCTCATGAAATTTTGGGCATAGTTGGGCAGATAGTTCAGAAGTCTCAAAAGGTCTTTCAACTCTTCCCATAATTTAGATTTCCTTCTTTTATGCTCATTGTTTCTTATGCTTCTCTTTCTTTTGGCAGCTTGAGCATGAAGGACGGATAATTGCCTCAAGAACTATAGATGGCCTTGTATACTCCTTGTGGTCCTTGCTGCCTTCATTTTGCAATTATCCTTTGGATACTGCTGAAAGTTTCAATAATCTAAAAGAAGCTTTAATTAAAGCTCTTTGCGAAAAGCCTGATATTTGTGGGATAATATGTTCTAGTTTGCAGATCCTTATTCAACAGAATAAGAGAATCTTGGATGGAAAAGATTATCAGTCTGGTACTGAATTGTGTTCTGCCAGACTACGAGCTTTGTCCAATTACAGTCCACAAGTTGCAACAGATAATTTAGCTGTGCTGAAGTCATCTTCCCCTGAAATATTGTCTGTTCTTTCACGGATCTTCATGGAATCTATAAAAGATGATGGTGGTTGTCTGCAGGTATTTTTCTTAAATTGAAGTAAGGGGTTTTGCGCTAGAAATTGTGGGCTGAGCCAAGAATGCTTTTGATGGTTGTATATCCAGAAATTGAATGACATAGTTCCCTCCTTTGTCTTAACTTTCCTGAGTTTATGGCCATCAAAAATTGAATACTTATAACTTTATGACCAAGTGGCTTAACAAATGCATCTTTTTGTGTCTGAATCCAACAATGATGTGAATGTGTTTAATAAGATGTTCTTTGCACTCACCCCTCTCACGGTGCATCCATGGGAAATGGGGGTCAATTTAGAGTTATACATCATTTCGGATCTAAAAATGATAGGTGAATCTTATATGGGGACATTTCAAGGTTGTAATATTGTTTTCCTTGTGATCTTTGCATTCACGAAAGGTTGATGCCGGCAAGTGAGTAGTTTTATGCATTATGCTCCAAACTGAGTATGGCTCTCTTAAGTCTTAAATTATTGGGTTAATTACCTTTAGTACCCCTTATGTATTGGTAACACACTGGATAAAATTTTGGTCAAGTTTAGGCCATTTTGACAACCTGTGACCAATTCATAAGGCGTGTAATTGTCCCGTTACCAATACATAAGGGGTATTAAATGATGTGTGATCAATTCATAAGGGGTACTAAATGTGTGTTACCAAAACGTAGGGAGTGTTCATGAACGTTACCAAACGAAAGGGTGCTAAAGGTATGTTACCAATAGAAAAGGGGTACAAAAGGTAATTAACCCTAAATTATTATTGTGTCATATTGTTAATATTATCTGCTTCATCCTGATTACTAAACCTTGGAATAAGTTTGCACATATTTGTGCCATTTTACTACATTGTTTCCTTGATAACGTTTTGATGCATATATTTTTTCAGTCAACAATTGGTGAGTTTGCTTCCATATCAGAAAGAAAAGTTGTTGCAAAATTTTTCAGAAATACAATGAAAGAGCTTTTGAAGGTTACTCTAGAGGCTGATCAAGCAGAGAACAAGAGTTCAAATTCAATGTTAATCGACAACTCATCAAATGAAAGCTCTCCCTCACATAAGAGGTGTATTTTGTTTGTTTCTTTATCCATTTTGCTTCTAGTAGTTCATGGTTGGGAACTATATTGCTTTCATGGTTGAAGTAACACATTGTTAATTGAGATATTGCAAACTCTGTTGTGTTACTCAAGTTTGGCAACTGACTTATTCTTAATTCTTCACAACAGGGTCAAACTACTTGACTTTGCAGTTTCACTTTTGCCTGGTTTGAATTCGAGTGAGATAGACGTTTTATTCAGTTCAGTACAGCCTGCACTACAGGTATGTCCAACACTTATTTGTGCATTTGCTCATATTTTCTTTAGTATTCTAGTATAGATGGATTTATTATGAAAGAGTTTGGAAGTGCAGCATGCAGAAGGTTCGACTCAGAAGAAGGCTTACAAAGTTCTTTCAGTGATTCTCAGGGTATGTGCGCTACCATATGTCTCATGCAATATCTATAGTTATGTGTCTTATTAGTACTAGACTACTAGTGTATAGCTATTACAAACTCTGATTTTTTAAGGTTTTAAATATACAAATAATTACTGGGTAGTTAAATATTCTTTTTTTTTGTCACCACACTTTCATATTTGTTTACATTAAATTATATTGGAATTCAATATTTCACTCACATAAACAGTCAGTCATTATATATGTATATATAATCAAGACTACCAAGTATATTGATTAGCTTATCTGTTGTGGCTTTGTCGTTGCAGAATTGTGATTGGTTTTTATCATCCAAATGCGAGGAGTTGCTTAAACTTATGATCGAAGTGCTTCCTTCATGCCATTTTTCAGCCAAACATCACAGGCTTGACTGTTTGCACCTTTTAATAGTCCATGTCTCTAAGGTTATTCAATTTTAAGTTTATTTTCATTTATATACTATAATAGGTGACTGTAATCACCATAACTTTCTGCCTTATGAATTTCACATAATATGGAAATTAGGCGTCTTGCTGACGCAGACTTAATTTTTTCATCTACAGGATGATTCAGAGCAGATGAGACATGGCGTTATTAGTTCCTTCCTTACTGAAATAGTACTTGCTTTGAAAGAGGTAGCTATACTTTTGGATTGTTTGTGTAGTATACCTGTAGTAGTTTCTATGCTTAGTCACTTGCAGATTGGTGATTTAGGACTATTTTGTTTATCATACCATGAAGTGCTAGTACTTCACGGAAGACGACCTACCGGTACCAGTACTTTCCAAGTACTGGTATTCCATGAGTACCTACCTAGATAAATCAACAGTATATATATTTGTGTACTTTATGGAAACAGCCAAATTAAATTGTGTACACTTACTGAAACCCTAAAAGTAGTTAAGAACTATCTTTTTAAGAAGACCTATGCTTTGCATTTGTTACTCCACTTTTCTCCTCCTTTCTATCTATAGAATCACAAGCCTATATGTAGAGTTTCAAATTCTCAAACATTAATTTGCACAAGTGTGCTGTTTTGTATATCATATCGCAAAATGATTACTTTTGAAGTAATTTCTTATAACTTTTAATCATATATTTTGTGTATTATGCTTTATGTCCAAGTATGCAGCGTACCTGCACCTAAACATTTTTTTTAAAACAAATTGCACCTTGAAACCAGATACTTACTTCCAAGTCTTAGGTTTGATCATTACTTTCTCCTAAGATTATGACATGCATGTGCTTGCAGGATTCTTCATGATTCATTACGTTTCATTTTCTAAGTTTTCTTGTTGTATTCTACACTTTCCATTTTGTATTTTGTTTTTGACTTATTGATTTTGGCGAATACGGCCTTCAAGGATTAATCGGGGACTAATTGGATTTATATTTTTCTGTATCTGATTATAGATTAAATATAATTGTAATATATAAAAATTGAAGATATGACATGCACACGCTTGCAGGATTCTTCATGATTCATTACTTTTTCTTTTCCAAGTTTTCTTGTTGTATTCTACATTTTCTATTTCCTATTTCATTTTTAACTATTCGCCTTCGATGAGTAATTAGATATATATTGTCTATATTTTAATTTTATTAGAAATTAAATATAATGATAAAAATTGGAGATTTGGAAGCATAACTATTTTATGAAATCTGCATGCTCTTCTAAAAATTCCTGCCTAGACCCATTTTAGAGCATGAGCCCACCTAATCATTAACTAATTGATCCACCGATTTAAATTTTCCGATGTTATGAAATCAGATCAATGTTCTAACAATCTTTGCACTTTTAGAACACTCGTATTTTGAGATGAGTGTTGTAAAAGGCGCTAGTTGAACGAATAGGGCCTCTAGAAACTATCGCGGACTAGTCAGGTTTTCATCCTCGAACTCATAATTCACATCTTCTCTCCATCCAAAACAAAATCTTCTTCTAGTTCCCTTACTTACTGAATCCTAGAACTTCTCTTATGCTGGAGATTTTCTTTATCTGACACATTGTCTTCATCTCCACCATCAACAACCCAACCATGTGCTTTGTTGGAAGAAAAATTAATTTTGTTGACTCTGTTTTCTTATTGTGTGTGAACTATTTTTTATGCATCATGCTAAAGTATTGTTCTTGATGCTCTTTTTCGCAGTCCAACAAAAAAACAAGAAATAGGGCATATGATATACTTGTCCAGATTGGCCATGCATGCGGCGACGAAGAGAACGGCGGAAAGAAAGAGAATTTGTATCAATTGTTTAACATGGTACCATTTCTGTTTAACACATGCTATAGATACTTTTTGAGCACTTATTCATTGGCCATATAGACAATTATTCCTCCTTTGGAAACAATATGACCAAGGTATTATCTTTATTATATATACTCACTGCTTTTTACATAAACCAATGGAAACATGTTCATGGTTGCAGGTAGCTGGTGGCTTGGCTGGTGAAACTCCTCATATGATTAGTGCTGCTGTGAAAGGCTTAGCTCGATTGGCTTATGAGTTTTCTGATCTTGTTTCTACTGTTTACAATGTGCTTCCATCTACACTGCTCCTCCTTCAGAGAAAGAACAGAGAAATAATTAAAGTTCGCTCTCTTACTGCTCCTAGAGCTCCTCTTTGGTCTTCCATATGCCTTACTTTAGTAAACATATTGATGATGCACGTCTTAAAATTCTTTTATTACTTTTTCTTTTCAACTGGAAGCTTACTGAAGTTTTTATGCAGGCTAATTTAGGTCTACTGAAGGTATTGGTGGCTAAATCACAGGCTGAAGGATTGGAAAGGCACTTGAAAAGCATTGTTGAAGGCTTGCTGAAGTGGCAAGACAATACAAAAAACCACTTTAAAGCCAAGGTTTATATTTCCTCATATTTACTTGTTTCATAACCATTTAGTTTTTTTTTTTAATTGTAAGTTAACATTAAGTATTTATGTTAAACCCTAGAACAAATTTTATGTCATTTAGTTTTAAACTGCCACCGAAAGTAAAACATGAGTGTGTGCTCTTTTTTATTCTCGTCAGATTAGAAGTCTATACTGCTACCCAACTTATTTGCAATTTTTTTGGGGTTAATTGCCAAAACCTACCCTAAAGTATTGTCCACAGCCAAAAAAAGACCTTATCTTTTGTCCATGCCTTTAAGGTGCACAAAGTATTGTACACTGTCCTTATGTGGGAAACAGCAGATTACAGTTAGGCTTATCATTTCTGATAACATGTCATTTTGCAGTAGATTTGTGGGCAATTCATAATGCATTCAATAGTTTTGTGGGCAATTCTTAATGCATTCAATAGTTTGTGGGCGATTACCTTTTTCTAACAGGCGAAGGTGGACAACACTTTGTGCACCTTAAAAGCGTGGACAAAAGATACGGTCTTTTTTTTTGGTCGTGGACAATACTTTAGGGTAGGTTTTGGCAATTAACCTTTTTTTTAATCTTCCAGCTTTGATGAAGTTATACTGGAAATCCTTTTATCTATAGGAACTGAAGACTAAAAAGAGATATTTTCCGGAACTACTCTAGATGAACATCATTCATTGTATTTTTTGTGCTGTCTTTTCACACTCTTGAAAATATTTGAAAATCAATATGCTCTATAATTCTGGAAATGGAAGATTTTGTACTTCGTTCAACAATATTTTTCTAGTTTTCTAAAGTATAATAGCAGCACCTGATTTTTTTTTAAAACCAATCCGCTCTGTTGTTCTGTATCATAATAGCATTTGGTACTTATTTGTTTTCTTGAATTCTTGTATAGCTGGAGAGTCCTCACATATACAAGTTCCTTATAAATTTTTCTTTATTACAGTGGCATCACAGTTCAACACGTGCACACTGCTTATTTTTTCTAAGAAATTAATCTATTGTCAGGTTAAACTTCTGCTGGAAATGCTTGTCAAGAAATGTGGTTTGGAAGCGGTAAAAGCTGTGATGCCTGAAAATCACATGAAACTTCTTACTAACCTACGGAAGGTACGTTCAAAAGAGTTGTATGAAAATACAAAAGAGAACCAATAGTTTCAGGTTTTCCAAAACAGTTAATCTTTTATGTGAACAGATCAAGGAGCGCAAAGAGAGGAAAGAGAAGAAAGTTGGATCTAATTCTGAGGAAACTAAATCTCACTTTACAAAAGCGACAACATCAAGGTTTATCTCTTAATGCTTTACTATTGTTAGAGTCAGTTGTCAATTCACATATCTCTTCGCCAGATCTGATTACACCTGCATTACACTCTGATGTAGATGTATCAACTATAGCCTTGCAAGCAAAATTCACATTTTTTATGCTCTGATATATCCTTACAAGATTTTCCCCAAAATACTACCATTTATGGTAGTTTCAATCTATTAAGGGCAAAGTGGGATGAACACCATAATCAAGCTTCATAATGATTTTTTGTCCACCAAAATCTTTCTTCTGGAACGTTAAATAGTGTGGATTCCTTTACATATACCCTTGGATAAAAGTTCAGTTTCCTTCAAGTTCGAACTTAGTATGATCATTGGCCTTCTTAGCAAAAGTTGTTAGAATTAGTCCTTTAATTTGACTTTAATGGAGAATCCAAATGCTTGATTTTAGCATCAGGCAGTGACTTCAGGGCTAAAAGGTTCATGTGTCACCAGTTCCATGTGGAGTGGTCAGTCAGACCCCATTAGGGTTTTATTAAGATAGTGATCCCATTTGGATACTGGGGGGCAACTACGCGTTCATTTATTCCATTTGGCCTATGGATTTCTGGTTTGTAGATTCCAGGGCTTAACCAGTTCCACCTGGAGTGGTCAGACCCCTTTTGGTCTTATTAAGATAATGATCCTATTTAGATATTGGCATCTATTTCATTTGTGCGTGCCAAGTTCTCAATTCGGAATTCTACATATCCTTTTCAGGCAAAGCAGATGGAATCATACCAAAATATTTTCTGAGTTTGATAACGAAGACGGCAGTGACACAGAGTATATGGATGGTGAAACTATTTCTGGTCGCCGAGGCAAGGCATCTTCACATCTGAAATCCAAGGAAGCTATGTTGAGGTTTGTTATGTTTTACCTTTATAACGTGACTATTATTTGTTACTTATTTGGGTGCATCTTAGATGTCAAATTTATCGTAGAATACAATTAATATATGATAACATGTGCCATGGATAAGATTTAGGTGATCGTCTTAGCGTTCTAAATTAATCTTATCGTACACCTACACTTCTTCAATCCAGGTTGAAGAGAAAGCGCAATGCAGAGAAGAGCTTGCCAGAAGACTTGTTTGAGCAGTTAGAAGATGAGCCACTTGATTTGCTTGATAGGCATAAGACAAGATCAGCACTCAGATCATCTGAAGATACAAAACGAGAGGTAGAGTCAGACGATGAGCCAGAGATAGATCCTGAAGGACGAATGGTGATACGTGAAGGTGGCAAGCCCAAAAGGGAGAGGCCCTCTGGTCCGGATTCTGATTCGAAGAGTGAAGCGGCATTTTCAGCAAAATCCTCGATGAAAAACCAGAAGCGAAGGAAGACATCAACAACAATGTCAGAGTCGGGGTGGGCTTACACAGGAAAAGAGTATGCAAGCAAGAAGGCTGCTGGAGATTTGAAGAGGAAGGACAAGCTTGAACCATATGCATATTGGCCACTTGATCGCAAGATGATGAGCCGGAGACCAGAGCATCGAGCAACTGCTAGGAAAGGGATGGCCAGTGTGGTGAAGATGACAAAAAGGCTTGAAGGTCAAAGTGCTTCTTCAAGTGCACTCTTAATGAAAGGAATGAGGTTTAAGAGGCTTCAAAAGAAAAGCGGTAAGAAAACCAGGTAAGGAATCAACCATCCATGCTGTTCGTGTGTGCAAAGGCTAAATCACATACATGATCCGCTCTAGTTAAACCTTTGTTAAAAGATAAACGCTCTTTGGGTGCTTTTTTCTGTTAATTCTTTGTTTTATTTTGTAATGGCCGGAGGGCTATGTTCATTGTTATGGTATTATTTTTACAAGTCAAATTTTGATTAAAGTTTAGGGGAGTGGTATTTAACTCAACTGTCAGTGTATTTTATATGTATGAACAAACAAACAATATCATTTATGTTGAGTTATTCGGCACCTAAATTGTTACACAACATTCACTAGGTTGTGCGCCTGTTTGAATTTCGTAGCTTACAACTGTATCTATAGCTTATTTACACTACAGAAGCCTTTGCTAGTTCTTGATTGTAGGTAGATGTCAAAATGGGTCAGATACCTGATTCGAACGGAAATTGTGCCGTCTTCGTTTTTTTTTTTCAACTTGTACATGTCATCATTGTTTGTTTGTTCAAAATTGTATCATATCACCTTCGTATCAGTCTAACAATCTTAGAATGACATGAAATATGTATAAATATCCTTATATAAGAATTTTGAATTCAAAAAGAAAAATTAACTTTAGATTTTATAAAAATATACACAAAACAAATGGAGTCATTTTTGGAATTTTTGTGGCATTTTAAAAACTTTTATTGTTCAATGGGTATTTTTTAATAAACTGATATTTCTATCTGGTTATTCTGAACAAATCTTAGGGTAAATCGATAAATCGATATAAAGCATAAGTTTACCGTAATAATGTGAAACAAAAGTTTTATATTTATATATATATTTGAGCGAAAGTTGCGATTTTATAAAAATTTATATAAGAACATCGATGTGCGCCAGGGAACAAGCTCTCGGGCCACTAAGGTCAGACAGAAAGAGCAATGGCTCACTGAGCCTTTCTCCATTAGAACCGTCACAGACGGCATTTGAAAGCCATATAGGCAAGGACAGAATACAAAAAGGGGGAAGGGGCCGCCGGAAATCAGAGATCTCAACAGCAGTAATGGTGGGAGGCAAAACATCTACATGAGACCCCTCCCAGGGCCAGTCCCCGATGCTCATCCGGCCTCTCATTTCTCCTGGCGGGATTACTCCCCGCCCTGACTTGACCCCCCCGAGGTTCTCCAACTGCCGACCTCTGGAGTGCTCCAGTACCAGCTCCAGACCCTCCAGTGGGCACTGGAACTTTAAGAGCCTTCGCTCCCGGGCCCTCGCATCCTCTATCTCCAAACTGGCCGGGAGGAGGAGGCAATCCTAGACGCGCCAACAACAGCTTCAAAGACGACGACGACGGTTGTAGAAGCGACATTAAAGAGGGTCCACCAATAGTGGGCTGACGAGACCCCCCATTAGTGGGGTGGGAGGGTCCACCAATAGTGGGCAATAAATGCCTAACAACAAACCCTAGATGGGGTTTCCTTGGTACACATGTCACTAAGGAGACCGCTGCGCGATGCTTAGACGACGGTGGCGACGATGTTTGCAGTGGTCGATGTGGTGGCGGAAGGAGACCGGCCCTGGATCCCACATGTGCGGCCCGTCCTGAATCGTAAGATTTGTAGGAGCCTGAATCAAGGGGATTGGTGGGAGGGCTCGATGGGTTCGGGTATCCCCGGAGGACGGCGGTGAGGGAGTAGGCCGGCGGGGGTCCGCCGCTAGGGTTCACACGGTGAGAGAAAAGATCACTAGGAGCACCAGAGAAGCAGACCGAGCCTGGGCGTTCCTTTGAGAAGGATGAGAGGGGACAGAGGCGGGAGGAGAACGCCATGACGGTGGAGAGTCGTGACCGGAATTGAGCCGAGAGGAGGAAGCAAAGCTGGGTCGGGGTTGAAAGCGACGCGCCGGGTGAGAAACCCTAGGAGAGCGTTTCATGTTTCTATTCAACAAAAGTTATATTTAGATTGCTGACTTAATATAACTTCAAAGTAGAAATAATTGACATACAATTTCCTGACTGAAGTAGAGAAAACATATTTTCTTTATTAGTCAATACGAGACAATTTTGTTGCTTCGGTAGTTGTTAAAAGAAAACAGTCCTTAACATCTCATCTCTTTTTTTCTTAGCAGAACGGGATATCATATAAAGTAAAAAGTTCAACTCAAAATAGACAAAACAAATACAAACTATAGATAAAATAATAAATGGTCGTAATATCTTGGCACTAAAAACAGAAACGAAAAGTAAAAGTGCTCAATTTACCGAAACGTTTCACTGAGATGTTCAGGGGATATTACGATAGCGTCCAAAGATACCGATCAGCTAAGCCAAACTAGGAGCTACGACAGAGTCGACATATTTCTGGAATAGCGCCGAGGCGAACTGTGTATTCTTCCGGGTTGCCAGCGTGCATCGTCCTCCCTAGAATGATAAAAGTAAGGCTCCAAAACGAGAGAGTGTTATCCACCGAGATGGTAGAAGAGTACCGTACCAGAACTTGGTGGAAACACTATCATCATACGTCCAGTGGGAAGGTGTTGCTAGCCGACCCCCCCCCCCCCCCCACTAGACCTCGACCTCCTGATTGATCCAGGCGAGGGATCACCGCTACTCGTTGTGCCCCCTCGGAGTGTTTAAAGTCCTCAAGCCTCAAGACTTGGGTTTCCCCCAAACGCCCTTATCTCTTAGAGTCGACCCGTTCCCCGACCGATCACCAAGGAACCACCACAATCCGGCCCTTTAACGGCCCAATATTCTAAATCTTGGTCATTTGGATCAGCACCGACCGCCATGCCTCTATCCTTAACATCTATTTGGTTTTTATAAGTATTGGTCTGCTAATTCAAATTGTTGTGAAATATTATGTAACTAAAATCTCTCACATTCAATCGTGTGCCCTCTCTAGAATTATCCTTAGCCCACCCTAAACCTTAGTCATGTCGCCTTCTGTCGTCGCATTAGTCATTACCCTCTGCCATCACATCACCGACGTCTTCTCCAATAGGAGCCCCTGATGTACCTCCACTCACACCAATGGAGGGGTCTCTAGCTGTCGTCTGGTCATGACTCTATGCACATTGCACAAAATCATCAACTCCTTTAAATCAAGAAGGAAGAGGAAGCCGAAGTAACCTAACCTGCCTCCGCCTCCACCATCGTCCACCATCGCCGATCCCCTCGGGATCACCACTGCCATCATTTCCTTCGCCCCGGGGAGGATTTCTCCGGCGTCCTTGCTAAAGAAGCCTAAGAGTGGACGACCTGTAACAGCCGGAGCCCTATCTTCTTTTCTAAGCAAGTTACTGTCGGCCCTGCCATCGATTCCGGACGGTCTTGAGTCTGGGAGGGATATGGTTTGGCCAACATTGCGTGTTCTGGTCACAATCCCAACACCAATCCGTTGCGTCGCCCCACTCCTCCCGCAACTGACTCGATCAAAGACGGAGGGCTAATCGGCGTTGGGCCTGGTGATAAAAAAACGTCGAACCCATGGTTTTTTCATTCTACTTTGACACCCAGAAGGCCTAGGAGTGGGTTCGAAGGAATGAACCATGGTGTTTCGATGGGCGTCCTCTAATGTCGGGGGACATTGACCCTTTGGCATGAGACCTTCCTGATTTGGATCAAGTGCAACTCTAGGTCCACGCTAAGGGGCTACCACCGTTGGTGCGGGAAAATGCTACCGGGGAGACGATCGAAGAAACATTAGGAAGATGCGTGGACGTTCCGTGCGATCAATGGGGATTTTTTTGGGTAGGGGCAGTCAAGGTGCGGTTCTGGCACAACTTAGACCGTCCGTTGTGCTGGTCACTACTGCTGAGGTTTCAAGAATTTCAAGATCCGGTCCGAGTTTCTTTGACTATACCAAATTGCCGAATTTCTGCTCCAACTGTGGCCGGATTGGACATGAAGTTAGGGAGAATGCTTGGGAAAAGCCAGGAGTCCCTCCCTTTTGGAATTCAAATTCGATACTTAGGGACAGAACTACGCTACTGATTGGGAGATCAAGCCGATACCGACCATCCTACGAGGGTTCTCGACATTGCAACCGAACACTGTACCTAAGGAACCCTATACTTAAGGAAGAAGATCAATTGTAACCCCAAACATTGTACCTAACCCATGAGCTACAATGATTGGGACTAAAGATCCAACTTGACCACTCGGGAGGTCGGTCAATCGTCGAGGGGTGGGTCAATCAATTCTTCATGGATTGTCCCATCTACGAGTATGTGTATGTAGAGAGGATCGGTTGGAGAACCCTGAGAAGATCATGCGAGGGGTGGAAAGCAGCCTCGCTAGGAGGAATGAGAACCAACCATCTTGAGCAAGTCTCGGTAGTACTAGATTTATGTTTCTTTACTGTTTTTCTAAAAATGGTTTGTGGCACCGACTATTTATCATTGGGCTTTTGGAAAGGACCTTTTGGGGACATGTATATGTACTGACTCTTTTATTTTAACTAATATTATAAGTAGTACCTTTCGCTCAAAAAATTATTGGTTTGCTAAGTTTTAGTAAACAAAAATATACCGTGTTGTATAGTTTTATACCACCAACATCACATCATGTCAATGAATCAAAAAACTGGTAACAGAAAATTAGATCGAAAAACATATTTAGAATTGGACGAAAGAACATTATGAATACCAAATTGTATCATTTATCTGTTGTCTTGTCTTATGACATGATCTCTTTTAAAAATTATTTTGTTTAAGGTTTGTAATGCTTTTTCACTGGTTTTCTAGGATTTTTAGTTGTGTCGTATTGATTGAGCTCGGTACTTGGGTTGCATCGTGTATTCTAGTGGTGGAGTTTGACCAAGCAGGAATTTCACACATGGTGTAAGATGTAATGAAGACGTTGGGGCTGTAAGGGGCTATTATTCGACTAACGAAGGAAGTTGTTGGGTTGACAATACGGGGTGAGGTGTTAGGTCAAGCTAGTACATTGAGGATTTGACATGCTGTCTTATAAGCCGGTTTCTCAAGGAGCAAGCATTTGATTATGTTGCTCTGAAATTGTTTCTAGCAGACTTACGGAAGCCAAGTCCGAAGATGCTCATCAAGGAGTTGGACACAAACTTATGCATGTTTCAGTTCTTCATGAACAAGACGTACTCGTAATATTATAAGCGACGTATTTTACAGTGATACCTGTAAAATACGTCGCTATTTACATAGTGTTTCATATCACATTTAAACTAGGCTTAAATATTGAAACATATCATTTTGTTTTGGTCATACACTAAACTACTCATTGTTTAAAAGAGTTAAATACAATCCCTGAAGTCCTGGTCATAAACTTCTTCTAGTAAAAACTAACAAAACTATGTGAAAAATACCATTTTGATCTTTTAAATTGTAATTGAAATTATGAGAATGAGTTAAAAGACGATTATAACCTAAACTTTGTAGTGGGCCGAAGAGGTAGCTTGAATTGACATATTTATCGTTATAACGTGAGAGACCTTTTAACCCGTAACACTACAAATGAAATATGACTTTTCATTTCACTTATATCACCGACTTTTTTGTTCTTTTTTTTAATCTTTTTTTCCTTTTGACATTCTCTTCACTTTCTTCTTCCAACACACAATCTCTTAGGAAGCTCAAACGTGTGAAACCAGTTCTGAAACTCGTGAAACTCAACTATACTACAAGATTCCTCGAAACAAATTCTTTTCTCTCGAGAAGCTCGCTCTGCAAAACAAAGCCTCTATCCCAAAACCCTGACATATCTCTTTGAGAACCCTTGAAACCCTAACCTCCCTTCAGAACCCAAGAAACCCAAAATTGTCTCTAGATCATTGAAGGTACCGATTCCCATTTTTTCTTTTTGTTTCTACATTATTTCACCATTAAAGCTCGTAGCTTTTAGGTAGGAACAAAATTTGTATTAGGGTTATGAAATCGAAATCACTAGGGTTTAGGGGTTGTGCTCTATATAAACTTTGTATACTGTTTTGGTATGGGTTGGTTGTGTAAATGGGTTAATGGGTGTTGAAAGTGTGTAGGAACCCTTAAAGTAGTTGTGTGGAAATAGGTTTTGTATTGATGTGATGATGTTAAGTAGTCATTCTGTTTTTCTCTCTCTGTATTTTGGTTATGTGTTAAGGTTAGAGATGATATATAGTTTTCTGTTTTGGTTCTTGGGGATTAAGTATTCAGTGCTTATGGTTGTATCGTTTTTGGAGGTGTGTTTTAACGTCCTAAGTTCTCTTTGAAAGACTTTTTTTAGGAGTTCACATAATCCATTCTTTTGAATTATTATTTAATGTTAACTACATAGTTGAAGCCAAAAGCTTACAGTATTGGCACACATTGCAACAAAAGCTTCATTTTGTACAAGTTCGGTGTTGTAACCAAAATAGAAACTTGCCCAGTTCATGGTTTCCCGTGACTAATTTACTGTTATTGTAAATTTGGAAGATGAATTACGATAGTAGTTGGATACTCAAGCCAATGAGACAAAATATCTTTCCAATAACTTTCTAAATCCACTTTGGGAGGCTAGTTGGTTGAAGAGATAGGTTGTGTATATGTTGGAGGACAACAATAACTGCTCACCATATAACCGGAAGTCATGACATGATGGATGTCTACAGAGCTTATCCGCAAGGCTGGTTGTGACACCACATAGGATGACCTTGGATAATGGGTAGGTGGCCCTAGTAGAAGAAGAATTTGAAGTAATCTTCTACGAGGAAGGAGCTCATCCTATTATACGTTAATGGGCCTCCCAAGATGTTGCATTCTCACAATATACGCCAAAAGGGAAACTAGAGATTCTAAGAGAATGAGGTGGGGTAATTGTCCCAAACTCGGTCCCTAAACTACCAAGTTGGGATATGAAGGTGCATAACCAAGTGAAGGAGATAGTAACTATCACGGACAATGATGCAGACGAAGATGTTGAACCAGAATCACATGGTGAAGATTTGGATGCTGAAGCAAAAACTGTTGGACCAAGATAAGGTGAAAGTGAGCAAGTTGTTGAATCTGCTGTAGAAATTATTGAAGTTGCTGATCATGTTCAAGATGGAGAAGTTATTCCAGTTGGTGTACTAGTGATTTAAGCTGCTGAAAAACGATGAATAAGAATGAGAGGAGGAAGCTGAACAAGTTTTTGGACACGGTGAAGAACAAGTTGTGAATAAAGCTGAACAACCTGGTGAATACGGTGAAGAAGAAGATGGATTCTAGAACCAAGATGTCAAGAACTAGAATGCTCTTGAGGTTTGAGGTTTAAATGAACCAGGATTGGTTTTTTGATTGAAATAAAGGAGTACCTCAATGGCTCTTACAGGCACTTCTACAGATAATTTCTACTTCTACGCTACAATTAACTTGATTCAACAGACACCCAAACCCTAGGACGACCTTAACTATAAATAGAGAGACCAACACACATGTCTCGTGCCTCCTGAAATTCTCTCCGCAACTGCTCTGTTTTATCGCTACTCTTCGGCTCACATACAAAGGAAGGAGACAACCTAAACCATTGACTCTCGCTCCCAATCAAGCACGTCCACGTGGCTAAGTCAACAAAACACAACGGACATATACGCTCACTCAACGCACTGTTTCACTTAATGATTCTGAGTGAAATGATGCGTTTCTTTCATCTTCAACAATAGGACTTCCTTGCATCACAAGCAATCGTGACGATGCACCCTTGATTGATAGGCTTGTCCTCAAGCCTGGATTTTGGTAATCCAGTCCGAAAATTCACCACGGATGAACGAAGCGTCCTCCCAAGTGGCGTCCTCTGTAGTAGAACGATCCCAACGGATGAGGTATTGCGCAACAATCCTGTTGTTGCGTTTGATGATCCAAGTTTTCAAGATTACTGCATGATGGAGTTTCAGGCGACCGTCCTCCAACGTATCGGGTAAGGAATTGACCAACCTATTCTTGTGGTTGAGTTGCTTCTTCAAGAGGGACACATGGAAGACCGAATGGATATGCGAATTCTCTAGAAAGCGATGGCAATAGGCAACAATTCCCAGCTTCTCAACTATTTGATATGAGCCATAGTAACGAGTTGTGATCTTCATTGATTTGCGCAAATTAAGTGAATTATGGCGGTATGGTTGGAGTTTTAAGTAAACCTAGTCACCCACCTGAAATGATCGCTTTGATCTCTTCTTGTCCGATGCTGAGCCTTGCGAAGGTTCTCCTATAAGATATTGGAGAGATCTGCGCGTGTCTTGACAAATTGTTCCACGACCGCAACTTGAGAAGGATCAACTGACATCCCAAATAGGGGCGGAGCATATCCATACAAGGCTTTAAATGGAGAGAGGCCCAGCGAGGAATGAAAGCTCGAGTTGTACCATGATTCCGTTAGCGTGAGCCATTGTGTCCACTTCTTAGGAGTTTGATGGGTCATTGCTCGAAGGAAGTTTTCCAAAGACTTATTGATGCGTTCTGTTTGTCCATCTGTTTGAGGATGGTATGACATTAAGAGATTGATCTGCACTCCTATGCGCTTCAAGAAATCGGACCAAAAATTTCTCAAGCAAAAACGATCTCTATCCAAGACAATGTCTTGTGGCAGACCATGGAGATTAAAAAAAGTGTCGAAGAATAACTTCCCCAAACTCGGAGTAGTGTAAGGATGGTAGAGTGGAATAAAATGTGCGTACTTGGAGAATCGATCAACGAAGACCCAAATGCAACCAAAACCATATGAGACTGGCAGCCCCTCGATGAAGTCGATGGAAATCTGGGTCCAAGGGGTAGATGGAATTGAGAGAGGTTGTAGAAGCCTAGGAGAAGCCACATTTTCTACCTTACAACGCTGGAAAGTATTGAATTCATTAACGAAGCGTTTGATGTCCTTACCCATGTGTGCCCGAAAGAAATATTGGTGAATCCGCTTCGACGTTGCCAGGACCCCCGAGTGTCCGCCTAAGGCAGAGTTGTGAAGAAACTCCATCACCTTCTCCATAACTCCATGTCTTTTTCCCAAGAAATTTTTTCCACCCATGAGAAGCATTCCCTGACGCATGGAGTATCCTGGGATGGATTGCGGCGCCAGAGCCAGTTGTAATAGCAGACCCCGGATCTTTTCATCGTCCTAATAGCTTTGGAGGACCTCAAAGATCCAAACTGGAATGAGAGTGGAAGGCTCTATCATTAATTCATGGGGAATTCGTGACAGAGCATCTGCGGCTCTGTTCTCGCATCCCTTCTTATACTCAATTGTGTAGTCAAGACCCATAAGTTTAGATAGCCACTTCTGTTGATAAGCTATGCCCAACCTCGACTTCAAAAGGTATTTTAAGCTTTGTTGATCGGTACGAATGACAAAAGGGCATTGAGAGATGTAGTGGCGCCATTTTTGAATACAAGCCACGATCGCCATTAACTCTTTCTCATATGTGGTTAAGACTTTGCTCATGTCATCAAGAGCCTTGCTCATGTAAGATATAGGATGGAAGGATTACATGAGGACTCCACCAATACCTGAATCAGATGCGTCAACCTCAATGATGAATAACTTGGAGAAGTCAGGAAATGCAAGCACCGAATCTATGGTCATAGCGACCTTGAGTGCATCAAAACTAGCTTACGCCTCCGGAGGCCAAGTAAATGACTTACTCTTCAATAAGTTCGATAGTGGCCGAGCCAGAGAACCATACCCTTTAACAAATTGCCTGTAATAGACTATGAGGCCTAGGAAATCGCAAATTGCCTTGATGTTTCTTGGTTGTGGACAATTCGCATAACTTCTATCTTCTCCATATCAGTAGAAACGCCTTCTCCTGTGATGACATGGACTAGATACACAATGTGTTCCTTGTCAAATTCGCATTTATTGAGCTTCGCAATGAGGCTCTGTTTTGTAAGACATTGCAAAATCAAGCGTAGGTGCTGCAAATGTTCTTCCCACGATGTGATATAGATCAAGATATCGTCAAAGAAGACCAATAGGAAGCTGCGAACTACTGGCTCAATACCTGATTCATCAATGCTTGGAAGCTCGCATTCGTGAGACTAAATGGCATGAAATCAAATTCTTAGTGGACACGATGGGTACGAAAAGTTGTCTTGAATTCTTCGCCTTCATGCAAACGAATTTGATGGTACCCAGCACATAAATCTATCTTAGAGAAAAAGTCATACCCTGCAACTCGTCGAGTAGCCATCAATGGTCGAAATTAGGAGTTTTTCCTTGTCTGTTTGATCGTTGAGCTGACGATAATCGACGCAAAGTAGCCACGATCCATCTTTCTTGTTTACCAGGATCACGGGAAAGAAATATAGACTTTTTCTCTCTTGGATAACTCCTGAAGCCAGCATCTCCGCTACCATTTGTTCGATTGCGTTCTTCTATTGGAAGCTTTTTCGGTAAGGCCTGATTGATGGTGGTGTCGAGCCAAGAAGTAACGGAATGCAATGATCATGGACTCGGCGAGAAGGTAGAGAGGACAGAGTAGAGAACGCGTCCCTAAAATCGTCTAACATATTTTGCAACTCCAGACGTGACGTGGGATGCAAGTCATCGTGATGGAGCTTAAAGAATTGTCCCAAATATAGCGACTCCCCTTATTTGATTCATGGAGGACCTGTTAGGGCATAATGACAACAAAAGACGTTAGAGGAGGGGTCTCTTGAAGTACCACTGGTCTGTTGCGGTGCTGAACCAAACCGTGATTGAGCGCGCCTCCTAATCCAAAAGAATCGGGTTAACTATATTGAGCCAGTCAACATCCAAAACTAGATCAAAAGATCCTAATGGAATCACCAAGAATTCCCAATCGAAGTTGTGAGCGACCACATTCCATTGAGCCGAGCAACCAGTTGCGTATCTATGACTTGCCTTTGCCCAAACGAACCAGAATATGGGTTGTTGGTTTGATTTGTAAACCCAAGTGCTTAGTTATGAGAGTGTCGAGGAAGGATTTGTAAGCTCCTGAATCGATAAGGATGGAGACATGTTGACCCTCATTTGACCAGCAACGCAGATAGATTTGGATTCTTGAATAAGTTCTATGGCATATAAGAGCTCCAACTGGAGGTGACAAAGGTTGTGCTCATCAATCTCTCCGTCCATCAAGCCTTCAACTAATTCATCAACCGGAGGTTGAACAAGCCCTTCCTCTCCATATTCTTCAACTACAACATCGTCTTGGTCCTCATTAAGAACATACAAATGTTGTTTGCTTGGGAACACATGATTTCGTCTATACTTCACTAGACATTTAACGCACAAACCCTTGGCACATTTCTCTTCCAGAGACATAGGCACGAAACGCATAGGTGGCTTAGCTACCGGTGGTGCGGTGAAGAGAGGAACTTGAGGAGATTGTGGTAAAAATTGTTGCTTTGGTCTGGAAAAAGGTTGGAAAGTGGGGTGAGCAGTGGCCATTTGGTACTGCTTAAGCTTGTATTACTCATGAAGATCTACGCACATGGCTTGAAGTGAAGATCTATGACTGAATAGTTGCACACCTGGTCGGATTTGAGGTTTCAAACAGCCAATAAAATTCGAGATAAAGAACTTTTCTGAGAGATTTGGATACTGCGTCACCACCGGGACCTTCAGTTCGCCAACTTTGAGTTCGTAGTCTTGAACATAACTTGTTTGTTGGAGTTGCTTAAGCTCTATCATGACATCTTCGTGGCCCATGGTTTCGAACTTCCAGACCAAGTCGAAACAAAATTGATCCCGCCAGATGATTCTTTTTCCGATTGCATACTCTTTAAACCAGTACTCCACTGGTCCGGAAAGATGAATCGAAGCCAAACGAACCTTCTGGTCCTCTGGTATGTCATAGAAGGAGAAGTAAAGTGTGGATTTTTGAATCCATCCTCATACATCTGTGTCGTCGAACATGGGAAATGAGAGTGAAGGCGCACAAAATGTCAGTTGGTTTTGTTGTTAATGGGGTCGGAATTGGTTGTGTTGACCACGTGGTGGTGGGTGGTAGATCTGTGAGTGGTGAGGGGATGTTGGAGGAGCCAACGATGGATGGAATGCCTGTTGTGGAGGGATCTGGGATGAGGAGCCCTGTTCATGGTGAAATGGTCGGGGTGAGAAAAATTTGGTGGTAAGGGTTGCTATTGTAGTGCACGAGATATATTTGGTGAAACAGGTAAGGTGTATGGTGGAGGAAAATTTTATGGCAGTGGGTTGAGAATGCTATGGGATGGAGATTAAGGGTTGGCCATGACTGAAGATGTTATGGACTTGCCTCTGTCTTGGTAGTGAAACCTGTCGTGATGAGTTCCTTGGCTCCTTGCTGGAAGAAATTGAAGGCGTTTGAGCAAGGTCTCTACTCCTTTGCGTAAACCCTCCTTCTCGACCTGGTTCTTTTCTCCTTTGGCTTTGAGGCTGGCCACCTCCGCTCGAAGCTCGTTTACCCCGGATTAAGTCCACATTCTTCCACCATTTTGCTGGACACCATTTTCCCAAGGCGCTGGATGGTGGCTCCGATACCACTGTCAAGAGCAAGAATGCTCTTGAGGTTTGAATGAATCAGAGTTTTTTTTATTGAAATAAAGGAGGATCTCAACGGCTCTTACAAACACTTATACCGATAATTTCTACTCCTACGCTACAATTAACTTGATTTAACAGGCACCCAAACCCTAAGACGACCTTAACAATAAATAGAGAGACCAACACACATGTCTCGTGCCTCTTGCAATCCTCTCTGCAACTGCTCTGTTTTGTCCTTGCTCTTTGGCTCACAGACGAAGGAAGAAGACAACCCAGACCATTGAATCTCGCTCCCAATCAAGCATGTCCACGTGGTTAAGTCGACAAAACCTAACATACACATACATTCCCTCAACGCACAGTTTCACTTAATGCTTTTGAGTGAAACGATGTGTTTCTTCCATCTTCAACCTTAGGACTTGTTTGCGTCATAAGCAATTGTGGCCCAAGACGAAGATGGAGTTGCTACAGCTGATGAAGAAGTTCATCAAATGAATATGATGCAGCTGGTCAAGGCGATACACCAACAGACACTGACATTATTCAAGTTTTAGGGTTATGACATTTTTAAGTTCTGTTGCAAGTGTGAACTTAATAACCCTGCATGAATAAGGTGACGATGAAGAAAAAATATCTTATTTCACTTCCAGCAAACATGTTTGATCGGTTTGGTGGATCAACTTACTACACCAAGTTGGATCTTAGGTCGAGATATTGGAAAGTGAAGATTGCAGAAGGGGATGAATCTAATACGACTTTTGTGACACGGTACGGTTCATAAGTTCTTAGTCATGCCTTTCGGGTTGGCTGATACACCAATGACATTTTTCCGAGCATATTCCAAAATATATTCTTAGCATATTCTGGTTGTTCTTTTGTAAGTGTTAGATTTGGTAGATCTTGACTATACATCTGAGTGAGGTCAATTGTATCAGGGGTGAGCTATTTATTTGTATTCACTCATTCATTTATAAAATCAATCTCTCTTGAAATTTTTTATTTCTTGTGTCCTTGTTGCCTTGTCATTTTTAGCTTCTGTAGGCGCTAGGTTGATCTAAATTCTAGTTAAGTACACAATAAGTACTTTGACTTGGTTGAGAACCGTATGGATTCGATAGGTGAAAAGTGATCATCCATATGTTCTTCGCAGATGATAGTTATTCATATTGTGGAGCCAGGTTGGACAAAGCAAGGCCAATGGTCGACGTGTTGAATTAGATCCGAGAGATATCCGACCAAATGATAAATATAGAAATTCTCCGTATTCTTTACCCCATGAACAAACAAAGAATTTGACCGAACCAAATTTCAACCCTTACGCAAAGATAAACGAGAAACCAAAAAAAGAGAAACAAATTACATGGCCAAATATGGGCTTGATCAAGCTCATAGCCCAAGAGCATATGACAGAGCAATCAAGGCAGTCATAGCAAATGGCCAGACATTATCAGTTGGAGACCAATTACCAGCTCCACTGCACACATCGTTGGCACCACTGTAGCACCCTGGTCTTGTCGGTTTAGCCACGCCTCCTTCGAACGTGAAGCTACTGTTAGTCTTGCCATTACTGAACAATACACACCAGAAATAAGGGGACCCACCATCAGTACCGCTCACTGCGGCCCCAACTTCAGTATGGTTCTTGCTATAGAGAACGTCCAGACTCTTGTTGCTTGTCATCAGGATTTCTGAGAATGCTTCAGAAGCATGGACATACTTGGTCTGGCAGCCAAGTAAGCGCCCGGTTATTTGAGAGAGGCTTGAGACTGAAATTCCACAGCTCGGTGCAAAAAGTTCTGCAAATTCAGAATCGGCGGGCTTCTTTGCATCAGACCCTCCCACATCTTGACATTTACCTTGGTATGCTTTTATATATTGTAATGCAATACATGCCAAGCCGGGGTTGTCGTAAAGAGCTGATGACTTGTGCCCAGTTCTATTGGCATTCACCACAGCTATCAGCTCATCGGCTGGGTTAGCTGTTACGTTCTCTACAATTTTGAGTTGAATGTGAAATTAGTGAAAGGAATAAACAGATCATGGACCAGTCATAATAGTACCCAATACTGAATATAATAAATGGAAAATAGCGCACATATTAGCAGCAATGATTTCAAACCTTAATAACAAGATTAGAATGAGCAAATGGACAAGGTTGTTAAGTAAAACATATAAAATGTAAGTATCTATTAAAATATTTTCAGTGGATTAACGAAATGCATCTATGTAAAATAGCATCTAATGTTCATCTCGATGTCTCTGAACACTCAACCGCAGACCAGAAAATTGATGGTCGATAAAACGGCAATTGCTACTATCAACCTAATATTTCCAATCCCCTTAACTGAAGAGGCAATTTCCTACAACAACAAAAACCCCTTCAATACTTTGTTCAAATAAACTGATCAAATAAATAGCTAAAATCAACAAGTTTCACCTCTCTTCAGATAAAAAAAAAACGATTTCACCTCACTTTCGTTGAAAGGCACCCTAGCTGGCAGTCTCCATAGCCCAGAGACAAGATATTAATAAATAAATGCAGTGAAATCGTTTTTTATCAGAAGCTGTGTATTGGTGTATGATATAGTTATCTATTACTGCCCCTACATTTGCATTCATTCCTGATAATCTCAAGAGCTGTGTATTGATGTATGATATAGTTATCATTACTGTATGTTCAGACAATGCTATTATCCATTAGTACATTTTTTTGCAACTTTTCCTCGCTATGATTTCAGCATAAAGTCTAAAGGAAAACACCATCAATTCATTTTAAATGGGTTGGTAAAAATCATTGAAAACGATCACATTTTTATCTGATAGACACTTCTTGATCCCACCCTTCAGTCCCGGTGCCCCGATTTATACGGAAACTTCCAAAAGGAATTTCTGGCCATGTCTAGGTTATGTCTTTGCCTTTTATTTCTCTTTGATGCATTAAAAAATTTAACAGTTAAGGGGGCTATACTCAATGAGTGAAGAAGAAACAGCACACATGCAAGGCTGCTTTACAGAAGAATTGCCAACTGAGAAATTAATCAAATATATTTAATTACTTGGTACAAACTAAATCCCCAGGACTCAATAAATGGCTGACCAATCTCATTTCCTAAGCCTTTCTTTATACTTTGCTACTACAAACTTGCTTAGTATTTTGAACAAAGATAACATGCTTCTAGATTTGTCTTTTTTGTTGTTTTCATCTACTACTGATATGAACAAGAAGGAATATGAACCGAATCAGAATACTACTCGCCTCCTGGATCTATTTATGCAGCTCACATTTTGTCCTCTATTCCTTGGGCCAGTACATAACGTAACTCATGCCCCCGTCAATTCACTGTTTAAATGAAATTAGTCGTAAATATACGGGACGAATTGAAGTTTACATACTAGACTATTTAAGATGTAAGTAGGATGTTTAAATTCTACATGAATAGATGATTGTTTATAATATTATTAATTGAACCATGAAACTTCCAATGCCTGCATTTTTTTCATCAATATCTCAGGAACAAGAAACATCTGAAGAAATATGAACAAAATTAATAAGAGAAGAGTACACTCAAATAAACTCAATAGCCTGTAATTGTGTTCTTAACTCGGAGATCTAATCACAAAATTGCTAAACAGACAACTAAGTAAAGCAGAATACTTGAATCGACCGACCAATTTACAAATTAGACAATCACAATATTCCAACAACTGATTTCTTGAGAAATAGAAGCCACATTTAGAACCAGTACATGAACATCACAACTAAACTATCAGATTCGGAAAGTCTCGAAGCAGATCTAGCCTTTACAATCGCAAAAGCTAATAATGGCATTGTTCACGAGCATTAATTTTTTCAGTCGAACTTACCGACACGGTAACGATTCTAGCTTATCCCAAATTGATAGTGAAAAATGGACGGAACTTACTTTGAACTTCAGCAGCAGAAGAAGACGAAAGTATAAGGGAAGCTAAAAGGAACCACGGAGCCATCGCCATTTCCGGAATTCTTTAGAGAGAGACAGAACAGTACTGAGCTTCGTTGCTTCGTTCACAGTTTCATCCGTCATTTTTTTGTTATTAATTGCAGATATGCGACTAATCGCCTTTCGGATCCAACCTGATATTTGTCGGGTTTTATTTTACCTTAATATTCTTGATTATTTATTTTTAAAGTTGTTTTTAACAAGAAAAAGTGATTGTGTTATTCATGAAACTAGTTAAACGTCCACGATTACAATTAATATGAAAATATGAGAAAAACGAGGCATAGTTTTGGTTATTGTCGAAACAGAGTGGTCAAAATATTCCCCATTCACTTTGTAATATGCGCAATTTTTCCTGCCTTGACTCAGACGAATATGTTTTATCTAAAAGGCACGTTGATCCCTCACATGATATTTTTGGGTGAAGATGAGGGGAATGCTAGGTCGCTAAAGAAATATCCAGGAAAATAAGGAGACAGAGGAACGGGGTGAGGCCTGGTCCTTAGAAGGCAGGGTGGAGCTCCTCGTCCTCGTACTTGGGGACTACATTTTGTTGTCGTGGTCTGTGTAGCGGAAACCATACTACTTTATGGAGGAGAGCTCGGTAGCAGCTCACTCCTAAAACCCCCTTTTACTATTTGTGCCGAGGAAGAAACGGGGGTCCCTGGTTCTTTGAGAGGGATCCTCCTTGACCGATAATGTCTGCCCGAGTGGGTTTTTAGTGTCATTGGTCATATCTTCCTCTTCCTTCCTCCCTAGGTAGGGTACGTGCCTTAGAGTCGGTCGGTCTGATATCAACCTGGATACGGATCTGGAGGAGGAACTCTCGACCTCATCGGCCCTAGTGGTTTCCCGATGGCAGCGTGATGGTATCAACCGTCGCGTCCACCACATATTCCTGATGGTGGATCAGTCCAGACCCGACGACAGCTCTCTCTCGGGGGGAGGGGGTTCCTCGCGCCCCTTGGGGTATCCCGACCCATTGGTCGATCATGATCAATATCTTACCTTGCGTGGTTATGATGCCCTGGCACCGACGAGAGTCCACATATTAGTTAGTCGGCACCGCGAGCTCTCACCGAGTCTGTATATCCCGAAGTGACCCGATCAGGCACAACATGCTGGCGAGTTCGTCACACCCATGGATGTCCGAAGGTAGGCAGAAGGCCGAAAGTTCTGTGTTGGTGGAGGCGCAATCAGCCAACACCTCAGAGGGTGGATGATAGAGGAGCATAATTAGGTAATGTCGTTGCTAAGAGAGAGAATCCCCATGGATCAAGACATTGGCTGAGGCATAACAAAGCATTAGAAATATCAGCGCGCAAAGCAGAGGAAGGACGGTTGTGCCATGATAGGAAGAGTAGATGGGGAGCCAAAATGAATCGGTGCAAAGAAATCTTGACGGTGAAAAAAATTGACAATTAAATCAAATATTTGTTTTTAAAGTTTTTTTTTAGTGAAATGTGCAATATTATAACTTTGACACTCGATTACATTGTTGTGCATCGAGGAACATGCTCCTCGACCACGACAAGGTCAGTATGTATGAACAATGGTTCGCTGAGCCTTTTCATATCAGAACCGTCACACGCGGTATTTTGATGCCCCACGGGCAGGTGATGCCTCTTGGGCAACGAGAGAAGACGGTGAGGAAGAGCGGGGTACCGGAGATCCTGAGGGACCGCAACAGTAATGGTGATGGTGGGAGGCACGTCATCGTCTTGGTCGGGCCAAACTCTGATACTCCTCTCATTGGAGAAGTCCTTGATTATCTGATCGATATCCTGCAAAGACAAACTCAAACAAAATAACAGAAAACCTTTCGATTAGCCAGAGCCATAATCGTGAAAGGGGACGAGGCGGGTGCGGCGGTGGAGGCCAAGGAGGAGGACGCGCCTGTTGCGACAGAGCCGACTGCTGCAACTTCAGGGACGCCTCTAGGGACGGCGGCGACATCCGATGCGACGATAGTAGCAGTGGCGACGACAACTTCAAGGACAGCAACGGCAACATCAAGGACGACGGTTGTAGAGACGGTAACCCCTGGGGCAAAGGAGAGACCAAGATAGGTCGGGAGATGCTCCGTTGATGGCGATAGGCGACCAGCGTCGCGGTGGCTAGGGATGACTTGAAAGAAGCCCTAGCAAAGAAAAACTTCACAGGATCTAAGGGGAAAGTGAAAAGGGGATATTGGGAAGGAGAGAGAAGAAGAACCATGGCATAAGCTATGACAATTATCATAGCCATAACCATGGAGGAGGAGACTGCGGCTATACTCTCAAACCCTAACCCAATATTTAATTATTTTTAAAATTAATTACACAAGACTGTTTTATACTCTTACTTTCTTTATTGATTAGGATTATTTTCAAAATCCAAACATTTTTTTTTGAAACGGGAACGAAGTAGTTTTATTAGGATTTCATATCATGCTTACAAGGAGGGACATAACAGTCTCGGATACCAGCTTTTTGTCCCAACCGGCCGTAGCCCGTCGGGCGCACATGGTTCCATACATATAGTCTGCTTTGTTTTGCAGATCCGATCTCAAGAGATCCTCGATCCAACGTTACAAAAAGATAATAAATCAAAGTCCTAAACTTATTGAGCCAAAAGATTATTCGACCTAAAACAGTGAAACCTACTAGAGAATTAGCCTTTAGTGCAGATTCCCCGAGACTTCCCTGCTGCAAAAGCTTGTTCGGGATTGAGAGTCTCGAAGTCGGGTGCCGGTGAAATCGGCCCCAACCTACCGTCCCTCCTCCCGGATCCCAGATCCATCGAGGGAGTGGATCCATGCCGACGAGGGGTGACCCTGGGTGGCTCGAGGGCGGGACCGGTCCGGCGACGCATGATCGGTAGCGCGAGGTTGAATTGTAATAACCACTCCCGGTCAACGCCAGTCAAATATGCGAAAAACAGGAAAATTTAAAAATTTTAAGCAGACACTTAAATGAACCTAAATTTGACCCCGAGGGTCATACCAGACTTAAGTTGACCCCGATATCGACCAAAGTGAGTTCCGGGGGACTCAGGGCAACTTTCTGACCTGTTTGGGAAATGTTGACTTTTCGCTGGAAAAGTCAACCGAGCGACGTTTTGGTCCATTCGAGGACCGTTTTGGATCCAAAAAGCTTAACCGTCGTCGCAGCGGTCTTAGTTGATCCGTTTCCTTGTAGCCCGTGAAGTTTCGTAATTTCTTGGAAAAAGTGCCCGTTCGGGGCCCGAAACGTCCGAATTTCGCGAATCTCGGGCGAATCGGGCTTTTCCGAGTCCTTTATCGACAATGTCGAGTAATCAGGAAGTTTGGGAGTGATCGACATTGTCGGGGTTACGTTTGGGCGTTAAGTTTATTGAATTTCAGTTATTCCTACGAGTTTAAAAGTGCCTTAAAATTGTGTTCTTTTAGATCATGCTGCGGACTGAGGCAAAGGAAAGCTAGGCGAGTGACTGAGATCACGCCGGGGCTTATTTGGGCACTTTTGGAGAACATATACGAGGTAGGGAAAAGTAGCCGGATCTCGGCCCAGACTAGGGAAAGTTAACAGTAGAATTGCATGTGACACCGGGGTGTTGTGGGTTAAGTAGGTTATCGAATATTAGAAAGGCATGATACGGGAACGTAGCGAACCTTAGAAATATAGGTGACACTTAGTAGCGTCGTAGGAGCAGAGAACTTAGCGATATTAGAATTACTGGAGGCATATGACCATGCCCGGAGGTTGATTGTTTAAATTATGTCTTGGGTGGCCATGAGAGCCCGTGTTTTATTATTGGTGTCTTGGGAGGCCGTGAGTGCCCGTGGGGTTGTTGAACCCGTGAGTTACTGTTGGTGTGTCTTGGGAGGCCATGAGGGCCCGTGGGGTTGTTGAACCCGTGTTTTTACCGTTGGGGTCTTGAGTGGCCATGAGTGCCTGTGGAGTGTTGAACCGGTCTTGTTGCTGTTTGTTGAACCTTTCCTACGATCGTGATTGTGTTTGCCCGAGGTTAGTGACCCGACTTCGTGTCGGGAAGTGGTGTGGATTTTGGCTGGCTTACGAGTTCGAGTCTCGGTAAGTTGCGAGCGTTCTTTGGCTGGCCTGACCCGTGTTCGAGTCTCGGCAGGTTGCGAGCGTTCTTTGGCTAGCCTGATCCGTGTTCGAGTCTCGGCAGGTTGTGAGCGTTTTTAGGCGATGGAAAGGGCAGCTCCCCTTCCGACTAGCTATCGGAAAGGTAGCTCGGTTTATCGCCAACAGGTCAACCGCCTGGAGCCTGACAGTGATAGGTAAAGCGCGTGGGGAAGGCTCGAGCCCAACCGGTTAGCAACCGACACTGAGCAGCTGACAGGAATGCGATCCTTTGTGATCTTGTTTGGTGTGCGATTCTTTGTGATCTTGTTTGGTGTTGCGTAGTATTTTGTCGTGTCTTTGGAGGAGGTCGTCGATAGTTGTGTCGGGTTTACATTACGAGTCCGAGTGTTGAGTCTGTTGAGGAAGGTAACGGGTTGTGTGTCAGTTGAGTATTTGAGTTTGGGGACTGTAGTCCCGGTGTTGGGTTTGGTTTTGGTGTTACCGGCATTGTCTGCTAAGTATGCAGTAGTCAGTCTGTTATCCGTGGTGGTGAGCGAACGCTCACCCCTAGCTGCTTTTCTTACAGGTACTGATCACAGGACGGACTAGGTGAGCTCTCGAAGCTTGTGGAGCTAGGAGTGGAGTTCGGGTTTTATCTTTTGAGTCTAGTGACGGATATCTTGTACTTTGTCCAATTGTTAGGACGTTTTTGAGTTGTAAATATTATTTTGATAGCTAGATGGAAAATTCAAAGTGTTTATTCAAAACAGGTTTCAAATGTTTTATGATTTTAAATGTTCGCGTCCCGAGTTCGGTTTACTGAAATTGGGGCGTGACACTGTAAATTACTGTTGGGGTGCCTTGTGAGGTCGTGAGTGCCCGTGGGGTTGTTGAGCCCGTGAGTTACTGTTGGTGTGTCTTGGAAGGCCGTGAGTGCCCGTGGGGTTGTTAAGCCCGTGAGTTACTGTTGGTGTGTCTTGGGAGGCCGTGAGTGCCCATGGGGTTGTTGAGTTCGTGTTTTACTGTTGGTGTCTTGGGTGGCCCTGAGTGCCTATGGAGTGTTGAACCTGTGTTGTTGCTGTTTGTTGAACTTTTCTTGTGATTGTGATTGTGGTTACCTGAGGTTGGAAACCCGACTTTGTGTCGGGGAAGTTGCGTGGTGTGGCTAGCCTCCCGACAGGGATCGGGGGAAGCGGAGAGGTTGTGGGCTAGCCTCCCGACAGGGATCGGGAGAAGGATTGCGAGGTTGGTGGTGTGGCTAGCCTCCCGACAGAGGTCGGGGGTAGGGGAGAGGTTGTGGGCTAGCCTCCCGGCTGTGTGTCGGGAGAAGGTTTGTGGTTTGCGCGGGTGTGGCTAGTCACCCGACTGAGATCGGGGGTAGGGGAGAGGTTGTGGGCTAGCCTTCCGACTGATATCGGGAGAATTTGCGCGACAGGTCGACCGCCTGACCTGACAGGGATCGGTAAAGGGCGAGAGAGAGATGGGTTACTGAGCAGCTGGCGTGCGATCCTTTGTGATCTTGTTTGGTGTGCGATCCTTTGTGATCTTCGGTGTTGCGTGGTTGTCTGTCGTGTCTTTGGAGGAGGTCGTCAATCGTTGTGTCGGGTCTACATTACGCGTCCGAGTGTTGAGTCGGTTGAGGAAGGTAACAGTGTGTGTGTGTCGGTCGGGTCACTTGGGTTTGCGGATAGTAGTCCCCGGTGTTGAGTTGTTATTGGTGTTACCGACATTGTTTGCTAAGTATGCCGTAGTCAGTCTGTTATCCGTGGTGGTGAGCGAACGCTCACCCCTTGCTGCTTTTCCTACAGGTACCGGTCGCAGGTTGGACTAGGTGAGCTTCTGAAGCTTGAAGAGCTAGGAGCGGGATTCTGGGTTTACTTTTTAGTCTAGCGACGTATACCTTGCTTTTTTGTCCATTTGTTGGGACGTACCTTTAAGTTGTAAATGATTATTTTGATGAACAAATGGTGATTTTAAAGTGATTTATGTAAAATGTTTCAAAATGTTTTATTGTTTTAAACGTTCGCGTCCTGAGTTCGGTTTACTGAAATTGGGGTGTGACAACTTGGTATCAGAGCTCGAGGTTTCACACCTCGGACTGTACGTCAATTAGGTGGGGAGAGTCGAGTTAGTGAAGTCACGTCGTGCGTTGGGTACGCAGGTCGGAACTGTGTGTAGACCCGTTGTGTTTTGAGTCCTGTTTGTGTTTGTGTGTATGTGTAGTGTTTTATTGCTGGCATACTGATTGTTTGTTGCTGCGTGAAACGTTTTAAGCTGTCCCGACTCGACTCAGGAGCGCTCCTGTAGTCGAACGTGACGGTGTTGACATCACTGGTTACAATGTAGTTCGGGGACGCCTGGACTGAGTTGTAACTACGTGATGTCAAGAAATGAAGTTTTATAATGAAAAGGAAAGGTTTTAAAAATTGTTTGGCCCTGTGGGCGTACTTTGAAATTTGTTGGCCCGGTGGGCGTGTTTTGATTTTGATTGGCCCTGTGGGTGTGTTTTGATTTTGATTGGCCTTGTGGGCGTGTTTTGATTTTGCTTGGCCCGGTGGGCGTGGTTCAGTGTGGGTTGGCCCGGTGGGCGAGTGTTGTTGTGTTGTTGTTTGGCCGTGTCGGCCTATGATTGAGGTTGGGAGACTTGTGTTTGGTCTTGAATTGTTGTACGTGAGCTGGTAAATTGTGGGTCGAGCGTATGTGTCGTTTAAGGCTATTTTAGGGTTGAAACGGGGTAAGGTTCGAGTAGAAGCGATTTTGGAAAACAGGCATGCGCGAGCGTCACGGATCCTGTCACGGCTCCGTGACAGACCAGAGCGTTTTGGCGAATTTTAGGCCTTCGTCACGGCTCCGTGACCCCAACCGTGACGGGGTCTGTCACGGATCCGTGATCCATGTCTATTCCACCGTCTTGATTGTGCAGTTGGAGTGTTGGCTTTGCGTGGCGGTGTTCACGGTTGTGTTGGTTGTAGAGGTCGTAAGTTCGGTGTTAAGGGATGAGGTCATGGGTTCGAGACTCATCAATAACCTGAGGTAGTGATACAGCGCCTCGGTGTGAGAGTCTTACCACGGAGAGGGGTTAGGGTTGGTGCGCTGCGGCGCACCTAGGTTTCCCTATGTGAACGGGTGTTCGAGGTTTCCCTCGCGTGAACGGGTGGGTTGAGGTTTCCTTCACGCGAGTGGGTTATTTGAGGTGTCCTCATGTGATCGGGTTATTGGGGTATTGATAGTGTGAGCAATAGTGTTTGCTTAGTTGAGAGCGTGATCCCCGTCTTGAGGTTTCCCTACGTGATCGGGTAATTGGGGTATTGAGGTTGTGAGCAATAGTGATTTACTGAATTGAGGACGTGTTTCCCGTGTCGAGGTTTATCTTACATGAGCGAGTACTTGAGGTGTTGATAGCGTGAGCAGTGTGACGTTTGGCGTCAGGTTTTGAGGTAGAGGTTTACCCTGGTTAGATCGGTAAGTCTTTAGTGATTTACTAGTATGCCATAATCGAACGGGTGTCCGTGGAGGTGAGCATAACGCTCATCCCCTTTACTACTTTTCCCGCAAGGGTCGAGTAGCGAACATTGGTTGGGTTGCGGAAGGTTATAAGTAAATGCATAGGGGACCGTGTGAGGGTTGCACTAGACCTTACCGGAGTGACTAATGGAGTGGGTGTTCGGTCTCCGATTTGGGCGTCAGTTTTATTGGATACCGGGATGTCACACTCGTTTGTTCGTCGAGTTATGCTGAGAGGTTGGGGCTGAGTTTAGAGCCGTTGAGTCCACCCCTGCGTCTGGACACGCCGGTTGGTGGTGGGGTGGTGTTGACTGGGGTCTGTCGTGCCTGCGGAGTTGGAGAAGCGAACCGATACAGGAGGTTCGAGAGAGGGCTCAAGAGCCCTGATGCTGGATCGAGTCCTCGCCCCGAGGATCAGGTATGTTCAGAGTTGGTAGGCACGACGACGGTAGTGGAGCGAGGTCTTAGAGAGACTGCGAGGATCCGTGAGGATCGGCAGCGACTGAGCTTGTGCGTGTATCCGTGGGAAGGATACTTACGAAATGACAACGTTTAAACGTAATCTTGGGAATGGATTGGCTGGCGAAGTGCCGAGCCAATACCGACTATTACTAGCGACGAGCTTTGAGAGTCGCAACATTCGCGTCTGACAGTGCACGTGGGTAGCACTAAGAGGAGCGCGACATCAGGTGGCATGTCTAGTGGAGCGGGATGCGGAGAGTGGTCGCGAAGTTAATATCGCGATGCCTTACTCGTCGGCAGGTGAGAGCCGAACAACAGCGTCCCGTTGGATTATTGCAGCCACTGCGGGTTGCACAGTAGAAATGGGGGCACGTCACGATGGGTTTCGTGAGCGGTTAGCCGAGTTCGCCTACAACAACATCTTTCAGGCCAGTATCATGATGTCACCGTTCGGAACGTTGTATGGTAGGCCGTGTCGGTCGCCCGGGAGCGGGGCGGAAGTGAGGAATGAGGGTTCACTGGGTCTAGAACTGGACCGAGAGACAGTTGAGTCGGTCGTTCCGAAGCGTGAGCGGTTGAAGACCGTGCAGAGTCAGCATGAGCTATGCTGACAGACGGTGCCGACCTCTCGAGTCAGCAATCAGTGGTCATGTATCCCTGGAGGTGAGTCCGAAAGGTGGACTAATGCGTTTCAACCGCGGCGGAGGCGGGTTAGCCCCACGGTGTGTCGGGCCTTTCGAGGTCTTGAGTACGTCATCGAGTGGGCAGATGTCGAGGTAACGGGTGATGTCTCGTATGAGGAGAAACCGGTTTGGGAAACGGATCCACGAGAGCAGGTCCTGCGTGGAAAGGTTATCCGCTTAGAACGGGTGCAGTGGCGGCACCACGAGGCCGAATCGACTTGGGAACGCGAGGATGAGGTTCGCGCGAAGTACCCCGATCTGTTCGACTCCTGAGGTGCATTGTTTTAAATTTCACGGACGAAATTCCTTTAAGGGGGGTAGATTGTAATAACCACTCCCGGTCAACGCCAGTCAAATCTGCGAAAAACAGGAAAATTAAAATTTTTAAGCAGACACTTAAATGAACCTAAATTTGACCCCGAGGGTCATACCGGACTTAAGTTGACCCCGATATCGACCAAAGTGAGTTCCGGGGGACTCAGGGAAACTTTCTGACCTGTATGGGAAATGTTGACTTTTCGCTGGAAAATTCAACCGAGCGACGTTTTGGTCCATTCGAGGACCGTTTTGGATCCAAAGAGCTTAGCCGTCGTCGCAGCGGTCTTAGTTGAGCCGTTTCCTTGTAGCCCGTGAAGTTTCGTAATTTCTTGGAAAAAGTGCCCGTTCGGGGCCCGAAACGTCTGAATTTCGCGAATCTGATTGGAAAATATCTAGAAGATATTTTCAAAAAATGTGGGACCCACTTGCCACATGTCAATTATGTGGTGGTGTTAGGTTTTTGAACAAAACAAAAGATGAGACTATGATGGTAGTTTTGTAAATGTGGAAAGGTGATGTTAGTTTGGTAATTATGGTAAAAGTGTTTGATTTTGAAACAAAACAAAGGGATGGCATGTTAGTCTCGGCCACTTTAACAGAAAAGGAGAGTTGTGTAGAGAGAGAAAGTGGAGAGAAGAAAGAGAAGGAGGAAAAGGAAAAAGAAAGGAGAAAGGTTAGAGTTTTGTGATTTCCCGACAATCCGACCGACGGATCGTCTCAACGGTTGAAGAATCGAGCTCCCGTCGTCATTCCCTACGGTGAGAACCTAACCTATTTTCATTTTGGAACGTTTGAATTTTAGGGTTTGAGTTTAAATGGTTTGATTAAGGTTGGGTTGAGGTTTGGGGTTCGTTAGGAACGTTTTGGGGCGAAAAGAAATGTTTTTCGTTGTGGCCGTGTGAGGCCCACGTTTTCGGGCCTCGGGTTTTTCGTGTTCAGGTGGTTTTGGACGATCCCCGAATCGTTAATTCACACCCGGAACGAATTTTGGAATTAAATTGTGGAAGTTGGGAATTTCGGGTTTAGAAACTTTAAACGCTAATTAAATGACTCGGAAGTCGGAATTCGATTCCGTCGAGTGCCTATGAAACCTTGAATTATTCTAAGACCGTAGAAACGAAAACGGGAATTTTCGGAGCCCCAGAAGGGCGTTTCCAAAACCCGGGCAGATTCGCCATGTCGGGCGAATCGGGCTTTTCCGGGTCCATTATCGACAATGTCGAGTAATTGGAAAGTTTGGGAGTGATCGACATTGTACGGGTTACTTTTGGGCGTCAAGTTTATTAAATTCCGGTTTATGCCTGTAAGCTTAAAAGCGTTTAAAATTGTGTTCTTTTAGATCGTGCTGCAGACAGAGAAAAGGGAAAGCTAGGCGAGTGACCAAGATCACGCCGGAGCTTATTTGTGCGCTTTTGGAGAAAGCATACGAGGTAGGGAAAAGTAGCCGGATCTCGGCCCTGACTAGGGAAAGTTAATAGTAGAATTGCATGTGACACCGGGGTGTCGTGGGTTAAGTAGGTTTATTGAATATTAGAAAGGCAGGCGACACCGGGTGGTGTCGTATGATACGGGAACGTATCGAACATTAGAAATGCATGTGACACTTGGTAGTGTCGTAGGAGCTGTGAAAATGTTGATATTAGAATTACTGGAGGCATATGACCATGCCCGGAGGTTGATTGTGAAACTGTTGATATTAGAACTGCTGGAGGCATTGGTTATGCCCGGAGGTTGATTGTGTATTTGTGTCTTGGGTGGCCATGAGAGCCCGTATTACTGTTGTGTCTTGGGTGGCCATGAGAGCCCGTATTACTGTTGGTGTCTTGGGTGGCCATGAGAGCCCGTATTACTGTTGTGTCTTGGGTGGCCATGAGAGCCCGTATTTTACTGTTGGTGTCTTAGGAGGCCGTGAGTGCCCGTGGGGTTGTTGAGCCCGTGAGTTATTTTCGGTGTGTCTCGGGAGGCCGTGGGTGCCCGTGGGGTTGTTGATCCCGTATGTAATAACCACTACCGGTCAACGCTAGTCAAACCTGCGAAAAACAGGAAAATTAAAATTTTTTAAGACAGACACTTAATTGAACCTAAAATGACCCCGAGGGTCATACCAGACTTAAGTTGACCCCGATGTCGACCAAAGTGAGTTCCGGGGGACTCAGGGCAACTTTCTGATCAATTTGGGAAATGTTGACTTTTCGCTGGAAAAGTCAACCGAGCGACGTTTTGGTCCATTCGAGGACCGTTTTGGATCCAAAAAGCTTAGCCGCCGTCACAGCGGTCTTAGTTGAGTCGTTTCCTTGTAGCCCGTCAAGTTTCGTAATTTCTTGGAAAAAGTGCCCGTTCGGGGCCTGAAACGTCCGATTTTCACAAATCTGATTGGAAAATATCTTCTAGATATTATTCCAAAAAGGTGTGGGACCCACCTTGACACTTGTCAACCAAGTGGTGGTGTTAGGTTTTGGGGGGGAAATGAGAGGTGAGGGTTATAGGGGGTTCGGCCAAGACAAAAAAGAAAGGAAAAAAAATAGAAAAAGAAGAGAGTGGTTTAGAGAGAGAAGGAGAAGGAGAAGAAGAGAGAAGGGAGAGAAAGCTAGGGTTTGGGGCACTATTCACGAGCACTCAACCTTTGGATCGTCTCAACGTTGCAAGAATCGAACTCCCCTCGTCTTCCTCTACGGTAATCACCAAACCGATCTTCGTTTTGGTTAACCTCAAATGTTAGGGTTTGGTTAAAATGAGTAGTTTAGGGTTGTATTGAGGTTGGTGGATCGTTGGAGACATTTTGGAGACGTTTTGGGGTGAAGGGGGACGTTTTCTGGCGACCGGGAGCTCGGGGGGAGCTCCGGCCACCATAGGCGGTGGCCGGCCACCATGTGGGGTGGATGGCCGGAGCTAGGGCCGGCCACCACCATGGTAGGCCGGGCCCCAAGGAGCCCTAGCCACCCACGGCCATGCTTGGCCGGGTGGGGCCCACGTGCTCGGGTGATCGGGTTTGTGTTCGGGTGGTCTAGAACGTTCCCCGGACCATTTATCCATAACCGAATCGAAATTTGGAATTAAAATGCGAAAGTTGTAATTATCGGGTTTAGAAACTTTAAACGTTAATTAATTGACTCGGAAGTCGGAATTCGATTCCGTCGAGTGCCTAGGAAACCTTGAATTATTCTAAGACCGTAGAAACGAAAATGGGAATTTTCGGAGCCCCGGAAGGGCGTTTCCAAAACCCGGGCAGATTCGCCAAGTCGGGCGAATCGGGCTTTTCCGAGTCCTTTTTCGACAATGTCGAGTAATCGGGAAGTTTGGGAGTGATCGACATTGTCGGGGTTACGTTTGGGCGTTAAGTTTATTGAATTTCAGTTTATTCCTGCGAGTTTAAAAGTGCCTTAAAATTGTGTTCTTTTAGATCGTGCTGCGGACCGAGGCAAAGGAAAGCTAGGCGAGTAACTGAGATCACGCCGGGGCTTATTTGGGCACTTTTGGAGAACATATACGAGGTAGGGAAAAGTAGCCGGATCTCGGCCCTGACTAGGGAAAGTTAACAGTAGAATTGCATGTGACACCGGGGTGTTGTGGGTTAAGTAGGTTATCGAATATTAGAAAGGCATGATACGGGAACGTAGCGAACCTTAGAAATGCAGGTGACACTTAGTAGCGTCGTAGGAGCAGAGAACTTAGCGATATTAGAATTACTGGAGGCATATGACCATGCCCGGAGGTTGATTGTTTAAATTATGTCTTGGGTGGCCATGAGAGCCCGTGTTTTATTATTGGTGTCTTGGGAGGCCGTGAGTGCCCGTGGGGTTGTTGAACCCGTGAGTTACTGTTGGTGTGTCTTGGGAGGCCATGAGGGCCCGTGGGGTTGTTGAACCCGTGTTTTTACCGTTGGGGTCTTGAGTGGCCATGAGTGCCTGTGGAGTGTTGAACCGGTCTTGTTGCTGTTTGTTGAACCTTTCCTATGATCGTGATTGTGTTTGCCCGAGGTTAGTGACCCGACTTCGTGTCGGGAAGTGGTGTGGATTTTGGCTGGCTTACGAGTTCGAGTCTCGGTAAGTTGCGAGCGTTCTTTGGCTGGCTTGACCCGTGTTCGAGTCTCGGCAGGTTGCGAGCGTTCTTTGGCTAGCCTGATCCGTGTTCGAGTCTCGGCAGGTTGTGAGCGTTTTTAGGCGATGGAAAGGGCAGCTCCCTTTCCGACTAGCTATCGGAAAGGTAGCTCGGTTTATCGCCAACAGGTCGATCGCCTGTAGCCTGACAGTGATAGGTAAAGCGCGTGGGACAGACAAATACAATCCTAGGTTGTTGGTGAGACTTGAACCCAATACCTCACCCTTTATAGCATTTCCTTGAGTGATGCTATCACCAATTGAGATGCAGCTCAATTGGTGATAGCATCACTCAAGGAAATGCTATAAAGGGTGAGGTCTTGGGTTCAAGTCTCACCAACAACCTAGGTTGGTATTTGTCTGTGGACAATACACCAGAGGGGTTGGGGTGTATTGGGCTGCAGAACTAACATCTCCGCGTGTGGGGCCCGGGTCTGGCACGGCGGGATGTTATAAACCACTCCCGGTCAACGCCAGTCAAACCTGCGAAAAACAGGAAAATTTAAAAAATTTGGACAGACACTTAAATGAACCCAAATTTGACCCCGAGGGTCATACCGGACTTAAGTTGACTCCGATATCGACCAAAGTGAGTTCCGGGGGACTCAGGGCAACTTTCTGACCAATTTGGGAAATGTTGACTTTTCGCTGGAAAAGTCAACCGAGCGACGTTTTGGTCCGTTCGAGGCCCGTTTTGGATCCAAAAAGCTTAGCCGTCGTCGCAGCGATATTAGTTGGGCCGTTTCCTTGTGGCCCGCGAAGTTTCGTAATTTCTTGGAAAAAGTGCCCGTTCGGGGCCCGAAACGTCCGATTTTCGCGAATCGGATTGGAGATATTTTCCCAAAAAGGTGTGGGACCCACCTTGCCACTTGTCAAGCAAGTGGTGGTGTTAGGTGTGGGACAAGAAAAGGAAGACTACTTTAGGTGTTAGTTTGTAATTAAGTATTAGTTTGATGTTTTTTTTAATAAAACAAAAGGGAAGAAGATGACTACACGTCCATACATTGTAAAAAAGGAAAAGAAAATGGAAAAAGAGAGTTAGTTTTTAGAGAGAGAAGGAGAAGGAGAAGAAGAGAGAAAAGAGAAGGAGTTGGGGTTTGTGGTCACTATTCACGAGCATCGAGCCATGGGTTTGTTTAAGATTGGTTTAAAGATGAATGATTGAGGTTTGGGGTTCGTTAGGAACGTTTTGGGGTGAAAAGGAAATTTTCCTAATTGTGGCCGGGTCGGGCCCACGTGCCCGAGTATCGGGTTTTCGTGTTCGGGTGGTTTAGGACGATCCCCAAGTAGTTAATCCACACCCGGATCGGAATTTGGAATTAAATTGTGAAAGTTGGAATTTCGGGTTTAGAAACTTTAAACATTAATTAAATGACTCGGAAGTCGGAATTCGATTTCGTCAAGTGCATTGGGACCCTTGAATTATTCTAAGACCGTAGAAACTGAAACGGGAATATTTGGAGCCCCGGAAGGGCATTTACAAAACCCGGGCAGATTCGCCATGTCGGGCGAATCGGGCCTTTACGGGTCCCTTATCGACAATGTCGAGTATTTGAGGAGTTTGGGAGTGATCGACATTGTCGGGGTTAAGTTTGGGCATCAAGTTTAATGATTTTCAGTTTATTCCTGCGAGTTGTTAAGTGCCTTAAAATTGTGTTCCTTTAGATCGTGCTGCGGACTGAGGCAAAGGGAAGCTGGGTGAGTGACTGAGATCACACCGGAGCTCGTTGGTTGGCTTTTGGAGAACACGCACGAGGTAGGGAAAAGTAGCCGGATCTCGGCCCTGACTAGGGAAAGTTAACAGTAGAATTGCATGTGACACTTGGGTGTCGTGGGTTAAGTAGGTTTATCGAATATTAGAAAGACATGATACGGGAACTTAGAGAATATTAGAAAATCATGTGACACTTAGTAGTGTCGTAGGAGCAGTGAACTTATTGATTGCGAACTTATCGACATTAGGGGTACTAGAGGCATATGACCATGCCCGGAGGTTGCTTGTGAAACTGTTGATTTTAGAACTGTTGGAGGCATTGTTTATGCCGGAGGTTGATTGTGTGTAGTTGTGTCTTGGGTGGCCTTGAGAGCACGTACTTTACTGTTGGGTCTTGGGTGGCCTTGAGAGTCCGTGTCTTTACCTTTGGTGGTTTGGGTGGCCATGAGTGCCCGTGGGGTTGTTGAACCCGTGTCTTTACTGTTGGTGTCTTGGGTGACCATGAGTGCCGTGAGGTTGTTGAGCACGTGAGTTACTGTTGGTGTGTTTTGGGTGGCCATGAGTGTCGTGGGGTTGTTGAGCCCGTGAGTTACTGTTGGTGTGTTTTTGGGTGGCCGTGAGTGTCGTGGGGTTGTTGAGCCCGTGAGTTACTGTTGGTGTGTCGTGGGAGGCCGTGAGTGCCCGTGGGGCTGTTGAGTCTGTGTTTTATTGTTGGTGTTTTGGGTGGCCATGAGTGCCTGTGAGTGTTGAACCTGTGTTGTTACTGGTTGTTGAACTTGCTTGTGATTGTGATTGTGGTTACCTGAGGTTGGGGGCCCGCTTCATGAAACGGGGGTCCACGAGCACACGCGTCTGCATGTTCAGACGGGATAGGGGGCCCGCCCGACAAGAAAGGGGTCCTGGCCGCGCGTGTGTGGTTTGGGGTTGCGAGCGTTCTTTGGCTGGCCTGACCGAGTTAGAGTCTCGGGAGGTTGCGAGCGTTCTTTGGCACTGAGTAGTTGGCAGGAATGCGATCCTTTGTGATCTTGTTTGGTGTGCGATCCTTTGTGATCTTGTTTGGTGTTGCGTAGTTTTCTGTCGCGTCTTTGGAGGATGTCGTGATCGTTGTGTCGGGTCTACTTTACGTGTCAGAGTGTTGAGTTGGTCAAGGAAGGTAACAGTGGGCGTGTGTTCAGTCGGAGTACTTGGGTTGGGGATAGTGTTTCCTGGTGTTGAGTTTGTTGTTGGTGTTACCGGCATTGTCTGCTAATTATGCCGTAGTCAGTCTGTTATCCGTGGTGGTGAGCGAACGCTCACCCCTAGCTGCTTTTCCTACAGGTACCGTTCGCAGGCTGGACTAGGTGAGCTTCTAAAGCTTGAAGAGCTAGGAGCGGGATTCTGGGTTTATTTTGAGTCTATCGAAGTATACCATGTTTTTTTCCACTTGTTGGGACTGATTTTGAGTTGTAAATATTATTTTGTTGAACAAATGGTGATTTTAAAGTGATCTATGAAAAGGGTTTCAAAATGTTTTATTATTTTAAATGTTCGCGTCCCGAGTTCGGTTTACTGAAATTGGGGCGTGACAGTTTTGGTGTTACCGGCATTGTCTGCTAAGTATGCCGTAGTCAGTCTGTTATCCGTGGTGGTGAGCGAACGCTCACCCCTAGCTGCTTTTCTTACAGGTACTGATCACAGGACGGACTAGGTGAGCTCTCGAAGCTTGTGGAGCTAGGAGCGGAGTTCGGGTTTTATCTTTTGAGTCTAGTGACGGATATCTTGTACTTTGTCCAATTGTTGGGACGTTTTTGAGTTGTAAATATTATTTTGATAACTAAATGGAAATTTCAGAGTGTTTATTCAAAACAGGTTCAAATGTTTTATGATTTTAAATGTTCGCGTCCCGAGTTCGGTTTACTGAAATTGGGGCGTGACACTGTAAATTACTGTTGGGGTGCCTTGGGAGGCCGTGAGTGCCCGTGGGGTTGTTGAGCCCGTGAGTTACTGTTGGTGTGTCTTGGAAGGCCGTGAGTGCCCGTGGGATTGTTGAGCCCGTGAGTTACTGTTGGTGTGTCTTGGGAGGCCGTGAGTGCCCGTGGGGTTGTTGAGTCCGTGTTTTACTGTTGGTGTCTTGGGTGGCCCTGAGTTCCTATGGAGTGTTGAACCTGTGTTGTTGCTGTTTGTTGAACTTTGCTTGTGATTGTGATTGTGGTTACCAGAGGTTGGAAACCCGACTTTGTGTCGGGGAAGTTGCGTGGTGTGGCTAGCCTCCCGACAGGGATCGGGGGAAGCGGAGAGGTTGTGGGCTAGCCTCCCGACAGGGATCGGGAGAAGGATTGCGAGGTTGGTGATGTGGCTAGCCTCCCGACAGAGGTCGGGGGTAGGGGAGAGGTTGTGGGCTAGCCTCCCGGCTGTGTGTCGGGAGAAGGTTTGTGGTTTGCGCGGGTGTGGCTAGTCACCCGACTGAGATCGGGGGTAGGGGAGAGGTTGTGGGCTAGCCTTCCGACTGATATCGGGAGAAGTTGCGCGACAGGTCGACCGCCTGACCTGACAGGGATCGGTAAAGGGCGAGAGAGAGATGGGTTACTGAGCAGCTGGCGTGCGATCCTTTGTGATCTTCGGTGTTGCGTGGTTGTCTGTCGTGTCTTTGGAGGAGGTCGTCAATCGTTGTGTTGGGTCTACATTACGCGTCCGAGTGTTGAGTCGGTTGAGGAAGGTAACAGTGTGTGTGTGTCGGTCGGGTCACTTGGGTTTGCGGATAGTAGTCCCCGGTGTTGAGTTGTTATTGGTGTTACCAGCATTGTCTGCTAAGTATGCCGTAGTCAGTCTGTTATCTGTGGTGGTGAGCGAACACTCACCCCTATCTGCTTTTCCTACAGGTACCGGTCGCAGGTTGGACTAGGTGAGCTTCTGAAGCTTGAAGAGCTAGGAGCGGGATTTTGGGTTTACTTTTGAGTCTAGCGACATATACCTTGCTTTTTTGTCCATTTGTTGGGACGTACCTTTAAGTTGTAAATGATTATATTGATGAACAAATGGTGATATATAATCGGTTGAACGGTAAAAATAAAATTATAATATTACAGACTCTAAACTTACTAAACAATAATATTATAGACTTCAGACCGAAACAATGTAACATAGTACACATAAACAATACAACAAACGTGCACACTACTAAAGGCGGGTCTAGGAATTTATTCCAGGATATGTCACCGGTAATTATTATATATATATATATATAGGGAAGCAATCCGGTGCGAACCCCTCTTAAAATGCGAACATGCGAACTCAACAACAACATGACACGTGTCGCGCTTAGAAATGCTCATCTTTTTTTCCCCACCAAGTTTATTAATTTAATTTTTCCCGCTTCGTTTCAACTCCGATTTAATTTTTTTGCACCAATATTCTTCTTTTTCCAAGAGCTTTCTAACAAGTAGTGGATTGCATATATTTTGATGTGTTTTTGAATACATGTGTGGATGTGTGAATATGAGTGCGAAAAAGTGTGATGTGTTTTGCAAATTTAGTGTATATGGTTTGCGGATTTAGTGTATTATGGTTTGCAGATTTAGTGTATATGGTTTGCGGATTTAGTGTATATGGTTTGCGAATTTAGTGTGTTTTGCAAATTTAGTGTATATGGTTTGCGGATTTAGTGTATATGGTTTGCGGATTTAGTGTATATGGTTTGCGAATTTAGTGTATATGGTTTGCGAATTTATTTTTAGTTGACTACTATTAGATCTTCACGTTTATTTCTGAAGACATATTGTTGAATTGCAATGGAATAGGCCCATGACATTGTTATTGTGTAATTAATATATCAACTAATAACCAATATACATATTGCATGAAATTAAAATAGAACCAAACATAATTTCTTAATGCAAACACTGAAACTTATTAATAAACTTTCTTGTGCAAACAGTAATCAAAATTGAGAGATAACTTACTCGATTATCAAGTACCAGAAATTGAAAAGTGAAGAAGCTCTTCATCATTCATGGAAGAACCAAATTCTGAATATGTAATACATTATGTGGGTATGCATCAATTCACTTACATTCTCCATGGTTGATAATAATTGAACCCTTGTCACCCAAAGAAATACTTAACATTATACAATATATAAAGCAAACAAATTTAGTGTGAAAATTACACTAAATTCGCAAACCATATACACTAAATTCGCAAACCATATACAATAAATCCGCAAACCATATACACTAAATCCACAAACCATATACACTAAATTTGCAAAACACACTAAATTCGCAAACCATATACACTAAATCCGCAAACCATATACACTAAATTTACAAAACACATCACACTTTTCGCACTCATATTCACACATTCACACACTTATTCAAAAACACATCAAAATATATGCAATCCACTACTTGTTAGAAAGCTCTTGAAAAAATAAGAATATTGGCGCAAGAAAAAATGAAATCAAAGTTGAAATGAAACGGGAAAAGTCGAATTAATAAACTTGATTATAAAAAAGAGGGGGCATTTTCTGAGCGCGACACATGACGCAATCTGGTTGAGTTCGTATGTTCGCACCGTAACTCATGGTTCGCACCTGATTGGTCTCTTATATATATATATATATAGAAAATTAACGATACTAAAATATATGACTATTGCGTCATCAAAATTGTATGAAATACTCTCATCCTAAAATTATGTATATTATTCGCACAATAAGCATGAAAAATAATGCACTAAATAGGTTAAAAAATAGATAAGATATAGTGAATATGTTAACAATACTAATTTGTTCTTTTAACAATTCACCCATTGGTGAATAAAATTATTTAATAAGTTATGTTGAAACTTTCTCTCTACATCTTCAACCTTAGATCGCTAGTAGTCGTCGTCATCGGTGTCTGAATTGGCCCCCTCTAGAGCCAAAGATGACGCTGGTGACTCATCCTTGTGCCTCTCTTCCTTTTTTACCCGTTTCCCCCTTCGATGTTGCAACCTCTCCCTCTCCCATCATCGTGGTTTTATAGATATACTTGTGGGAGATTTTTCTCCACCGTTTCCGGTGGGGGTGATCATAGATTTACAACGCCGGCGGCTCCGCTTCCTTTCCTCTGCCTCAAATCCCATCTCTTTGTTCTCCTGGCGTCTTTTCATCTCGATCCCTTTTCCGCCTCAGATCTGATCTCCTAAGGATCGGATGCTAGCCCCTTCTCCCTGTGTTTGCTCCGGTGATGGAGTGTCCGGTGGTGTCCAAGTTGTGGTGTCTGGTTATAGACATCGTGGGAGAAGCCATTGTGTTATGTCACGCCCCAAATTCAGTAAAACCGAACCTGGAGCGTGAACGTTTTAAAACATTAAAACAATGAAACCTGTTTTGGATAAACACTTTAAAATCTCCATTTAGTTGATCAAAATAATATTTACAACTTAAAATACGTCCCAACACGTGGACAAAAGTACAAGGTGTCCGTCACTAGACTCAAAAGACAAAACCCGGACTCCGCTCCTAGCTCCACAAGCTTCGAGAGCTCACCTAGTCCGTCCTGTGATCAGTACCTGTAGGAAAAGCAGCTAGGGGTGAGCGTTCGCTCACCACCACAGATAACAGAATGACTACGGCATAATTAGCAGACAATGCCGGTAACACCAACAACGAACTCAACACCGGGGATCACTGTCCCCAACTCAAGTACTCCGACTGACACACACCCACGATGACCTTTCTCGAATGACTCGACACTTGACACGTAAAGTAGACCGGACACAACGATTGACGACCTCCTCCAAAGACTCAAGAGACCACCACGCAACACCCAAGATCACAAATGATCGCACACCAAACAAGATCACAAAGGATCGCATACCAGCTGCTCAGTAACCTCCCCCACTCACGCAACCACAGATCAGGCTAGCCAAAGAATGCTCACAACCTGTTGATACTCGAACACGGACCAGGCTAGCCCAAGAATGCTTACAACCTGTTGATACTCAAACTCGGATCAGGCTAGCCAAAGAATGCTTACAACCTGTTGATACTCAAACTTGGTCAGGCCAGCCCAAGAATGCTTGCAACCTACCGGGATTCAAACTTGGTCAGGCCAGCCAACGAATGCTTGCAACCTACCGGGATCCGCAATCACAATCACAAGAAAGGTTCAACCAACAGTAACAAGACCAGTTCAACACTCCACAGGCACTCATGGCCACACAAGACACCAACAGTAAAACACGGACTCAACAACCCAAACCATTCACGGGCACTCATGGCCTCCCAAGACACACCAACAGTAACTCACGGGCTCAACAACCCCACGGCAGTCACGACCACTCAAGACACCAACAATAAAGCAACATGGGTTCAACAACCCAACGGCACTCACGGCCACCCAAGACACCAACAATAAAGCAACACGGGTTCAACAACCCAACGGGCCCTCATGGCCACCCAAGACACCAAAGGTAAAGTGCGGGTTCACAACTCCCACGGGCACTCACGGCCACCCAAAATACCAATAATAATATCACGGGCTCTCATGGCCACCCAAGACTCAACAATAATACACGGGCTTTCATGGACACCCAAGACATCAACAATAATACATGGGCTCTCATGGCCACCCAAGACATAAATTAAACAGTCAACCTTCGGGCATGGTCATATGCCTCCAGTAATTCTAATATCGCTAAGTTCTCTGTTCCTACGACACTACTAAGTGTCACATGCTTTTCTCATAAACGCTATGTTCCCGTATCATGCCTTTCTAATATTCGATAAACCTAATTAACCCACGACACCCCGGTGTCACATGCAATTCTACTGTTAACTTTCCCTAGTCAGGGCCGAGATCCGGCTACTTTTCCCTACCTCGTGCGTGTTTTCCAAAAGCCAACCAATGAGCTCCGGTGATGATCTCAGTCACTCACCCAGCTTTCCCTTGCCTCGGTCCGTGGCACGATCTAAAAGAACACAATTTTTTTTAATGCACTTTAACTCGCAGGAAATAAGCTGAAATTTAATAAACTTAACGCCCAAACGTAACCCCGACAATGTCGATCACTCCTAAACTTCCCAATTACTCGACATTGTCGATAAAGGACTCGTAAAGGCCCGATTCGCCCGACATGGCGAATCTTCCCGGGTTTTGTAAATGCCCTTCCGGGGCTCCAAAAATTCCCGTTTTCGTTTCTATGGTCTTAGAATAATTCAAGGATCCCAATGCACTTGACGGAATCGAATTCCGACTTCCGAGTCAATTAATTAACGTTTCAAGTTCCTAAAACCCGTTAATTATAACTTTTCCAATTTAATTCCAATTTTCGATTCGGTTATGGATAAATGGTCCGGGGAACGTTCTTGAACACCCAAACACGAAACCCGATCACCCGAGCACGTGGGCCCTAGGGTTTCAATGTGGCTCGGCCACCATGGTGGTGGCTGGTCCCAACTCCGGCCAACCACCCCATGGCCGGCCGGCCACCACCCACGTTGGCCGGAGCTCCTCCCGAGCCTCCGGTCACCGGAAAACGTCATCTTTCCCCTCCAACACCTCCAAAACGTCTCCAACAATTACCCCAACCTCAAAACACCCTAAACTAATAGTTTTACATAAACCCTAACTTCCAAAATTAATCAAAACGAGAAATCGGTTCGGTGTATACCGTAGAGTAGAACGAGGGGAGTGCACTTCCTCCTAGCCTTGAGACTATCCACGGGATGGATGGAGAGTAAATGTCACAAGAACCCTAGCTTCTTCTCTTTTCTCCTTCTTCTCCTTCTCCTTTTCTCTCTAACACTAACTCTCCCTTTTTCTATTTTTTTTCCTTTTTTTTGATAGTTGTGGCCGACCCCCTCCCTTATCTCTCCTGTTCATTTCCCCCCAAAAAACTAACACCACCACTTATTTGACAAGTGGCAAGGTGGGTCCCACACCTTTTGGGAAAATATCTACTAGATATTTTCCAATCAGATTCGCGAAAATCGGACGTTTCAGGACCCGAACGGGCACTTTTTCCAAGAAATTACGAAACTTGACGGGCCACAAGGAAACGGCTCAACTAAGGCCGCTGCGACTACGGATAAGCTTTTTGGATCCAAAACGGTCCTCGAATGGACCAAAACGTCGCTCGGTTGACTTTTCCAACGAAAAGTCAACATTTCCCAAATTGATCAGAAAGTTGCCTTGAGTCCCCCGGAACTCACTTTGGTCGATAACGGGGTCAACTTAAGTCCGGTATGACCCTCGGGGTCCAATTCCGGTTCAATTCAGTGTCTGCTAATTTTTTTTAAATTTTCCTGTTTTTCGCAAGTTTGAATAGCGTTGACCGGGAGTGGTTATTACAGGTTAGATCTGGACCTGTGGAGGCAGATGTGTTGGTGGATGGAGGCTTCGTGGAGGCATTGGTTCTTCGCTTTCTTCTACCTCTTTCTGACCCCGTCCTCGTTTTCTCTACTGCTTCTCTTGTGCTCTTTATCCTCTTCCTTGACAAGTGGCTCTGGATTTTCAATGAGAGTCGCTTGTTCCTTCCTGTCTAAGATTAGCGTTTTTCTAGAGGTTTCTCGCCGGGATATTGGTTGCTCGAGCTCTTGCTGCTCTTGTAGGTGTCCCGATCTACAAACCGCGTGTGGGTCACTGCTTCTCAACGTTATTGGTTGCTGATCGGCATGGTTCGGTTTGGTACCTACCTGCTTGGGTCGCGGAGGAGGTTTTCAGGTTTGCCTTCTACTCCTTTTTCCTCCTTTCTCTTTGTTTTTCATGGAGTTGTCGGGTGGTTGTTCCCGGTGTTGGCCAACAACCTTAAACCCGTGTGGGGGATTCTGGGGTGGAGGTTGGATTGGATTAAGGAGGGTCTCAGTTTTTTTTGGTATCGACTGATACTGGTCATTGCCCTCTCGGGTCCCCTCTTTGTGTTTGCTGGAGGGGGGTAATCTTCGGATAGTCGAGGACTGGGCTTTTGTAATAACCACTTCTGGTCAACGCCAATCAAACCTGCAAAAAACAGGAAAATTTAAAAATTTTGAGACAGACACTTAAATTAACCTAAATTGACCTCGAGGGTCATACCAGACTTAAGTTGACCCCGTTATCGACCAAAATGAGTTCCAGGGGACTCAGGGCATCTTTCTGATCAATTTGGGAAAAGTTGACTTTTCGCTGGAAAAGTCAACCGAGCGACGTTTTGGTCCATTCGAGGGCCGTTTTGGATCCAAAAAGCTTATTCGTCGTCGCAGCGGTCTTATTTGAGCCGTTTCCTTGTAGCCCGTCAAGTTTTGTAATTTCTTGGGAAAAGTGCCCGTTCGGGGCCCGAAACGTCCGTTTTTCGCGAATCTGATTGGAAAATATCAGATATTTTCCAAAAGGTGTGGGACCCACCTTGACACTTGTCCTAATTGTGGTGGTGTTAGTTTTGGGGGGAAACTAGAGAGGGACAAGGGGTGGCCGGCCACATAGGGTTAAAAAGAAAAAAAAAAGAAAATGAGTTAGTTTTTGAAAAAGAAGAGAGTTTTAGAGAGAGAAGGAGAAGAAGAGAGAAAAGAGAGAGAAGTTAGGGTTTGTGGTACTATTCACGTCATCAACCATTGGATCGTCTGAAGGCAAGGAGCAAACTTCTTCCCCTCATCTTCCTCGTTGGTAAGACCTAAACCGATCGTCGTTTTGTTAACTTCTGAAAGTTAGGGTTTTGTGTAAAACTATGGGTTAGGGTTGTATTGAGGTTGAGGATGTGTTGGAGACGTTTTAGAGGTGTTTGGAGGCTCGATTGAACGTTTTCCGGCGACCGGGGGCTCGAGAGGAGCTCCGGCCACCATAGGGGATGGCCGGCCACCATAGGAGGTGGCTGGCCGAACCTAGGGCCGGCCACCACCATGGTGGCCGAGCCCCCCTTAAACCCTAGGGCTCACGGCCAAGTAGGCCGGGTGGGGCCCACGTGCTCGGGTGATCGGGTTTAGTGTTCGGGAGGTTTAAAACGTTCCCCGGACCAATTATCCTTAACCGAATCGAAATTTGGAGTTAAATTGGAGAAGTTGTAATTAACGAGTTTTAGAAACTTTAAACGTTAATTAATTGACCCGGAAGTCGGAATTCGATTCCGTCAAGTGCATGGGGTTCCTTGAACTATTCTAAGACCGTGGAAACGAAAACGGGGACTTTTGGAGCCCTGGAAGGCAATTTACAAAACTCGGGAAGATTCGCCATGTCGGGCGAATCGGACCTTTACGGGTCTTTTATCGACAATGTCGAGTAATTGGGAAGTTTGGGAGTGATCGACATTATCGGGGTTACGTTTGGGCGTTAAGTTTATTGACTCTCGGTTTATTCGTACTACTTTAAAAGTGACTTGAATTGGTGTTCTTTTAGATCGTGCCGCGGACCGAGGCAAAGGGAAGCTCGGCGAGTGACTGGGATCACATCGAGGTTTAGTGGAGCGCTTTTGGAGTTTTATACGAGGTAGGGAAAAGTAGCCGGATCTCGGCCCTGATTAGGGAAAGTTAACTGTAGAATTGCATGTGACATCGGGGTGTCGTGGGTTGAGTAGGTTTATTTAAATATTAGAAAAGCATGATACGGGAATGTATCATTTACGAGAAAAGCATGTGACACTTAGTAGTGTCGTAGGAACAGAGAACGTAGCGATCTTAGAATTACTGGAGGCATATGACCATGCCCGGAGGTTGACTGTTTAATTTATGTCTTGGGTGGCCATGTGAGCACGTGTATTGTTGTTGGTGTCTTGGGTGGCCATGAGAGCCCGTGTATTGTTGTTGGTGTCTTGGGAGGCCATGAGGACCCGTGGGGTTGTTGAACCCGAGTCCTTACCGTTGGAGTCTTGAGTGGCCATGAGTGCCGGTGGAGTGTTGAACCTGTGTTGTTGCTGTTTGTTGAACTTTGTTTGTGTTTGTGGTTGTGTTTGCCGAGGTTAGTGACCCGATTGTGTGTCGGGGAGTGGTGTGGATTTTGGCAGGTTACGAGCATTCTTTGGCTGGCCTGACCAAACTCGAGTCTCGACAGGTTCTGAGCATTCTTTGGCTAGCATGTTCCGTGTCCGGATCCCAAAAGGTTATGAGCATTCTTTCGCTAGCCTGATCCGTGACCGGGTCTCGGCAGGTTACGAGCATTCTTTGGCTGGCCTGATCCGTGTACGAGTCTCGGCAGGTTCTGAGCATTCTTTGGCTAGCCTGATCCGTGTTCTTGTCTTTGGAGGAGGTCATAAATGGTGGTGTCGGTTTTACTTTACGAGTTTGAGGTTGAGTCTGTTGTGGAAGGTAACGGGTTGTGGGTCAGTTGAGTACTTGAGTTGGGGATTGTAGTCCCGGGGTTGGTTTTGGTTTTGGTGTTACTGGCTTTATCTACTAATTATGCCATAGTCAGTCTGTTATCCGTGGAGGTGAGCGAACGCTCACCCCTAGCTGCTTTTCCTACAGGTACTGATCACCGGACGGACTAGGTTAGCTCTTGAAGCTTGTGGAGCTAGGAGCGGAGTCTGGGCTTTATTTTGTTGAGTCTAGTGACGGATATTGTACCTTGTCCACTTGTTGGGACGTTTTTGTATTGTAAATATTATTATTTTGATAACTAAATGAAAATTTCAAAGTATTTATTCAAAGCAAGTTTCAAGTGTTTTATGTTTTAAATGTTCGCGTCCCGAGTTCGGTTTACTGAAATTGGGGCGTGACAGCTTTTTCGGTTTCCTCTCTATTGGGCGTCTTGTGGGAGGTGTTTTCTTCTCCTCCTCCCTGTCTGCTTCTTTTCCTGGTTAGGTTTGAGTGTTTTCTTTGTTTTGTTGGCCTTTGTTGGCACTGGTGGTTTTTAGTTTGCTTATTGTTAGTTAAATTTTCTTTGGTAAGAGTCTTGGTCACTAGTTAATGTTCTTCTTGGTTGTTAATCTTTCTTGGATAAGAGTCTCGTTACAGACCCCTTCTGCTTGGGCTGTTTGTTGCCTCTTGAGGCCCTGGTTATCTGTATTCTTCAAGTTAGTCATATTTGGATTTTTAGATCTGTTCAGTCCCTTTGTTTGGGTTGTTTGTTCTGATTCGAGGTGTCCACAAGGCATGCTCTTGGTTGTAAGAGGGTTTTTCCTTGAACTTGTTTTTTGTTTGAAAACTTGTTCCTCTAATAATACTTGGCTGATAAAAAAAGAACTTATGTTGAAACTCAAAAATTTAAGCATACTCAAACTAACCATATGAATCTTATGTTGCAAAAAATCAATTATTACTATATATGGAATCGAAAACTATAAGAGTATTTGAACATAACTAAATATGAATTTTGAATTTCAAGTTGAGAAATCCATAAAAGGGACCAAATTGAGAAATAAAGAGCTCTGTTACGTTGAGTATGAATTGAGAGCTTTTTGTGTTGAGTTTATAAAGAAGTTGAAGAGGTATTTCTAATCTTAAATACATGTATCAAAAGGCCTAAAGCAACAAACAAACCCAAAAAAATCAAAGAAAAAAAACTTAACAAATATGACTTCATCAAATCTCGAACACACATTTAAGAGGATAATAGAATAGCTCCTTTACCATTAGACCAAATGTTATTGTGTTTAGGGTATATCATGACACACCGTAAACCCTTATGGATCCGCTTCTGTAGATTACACCTACACTATATACAATTATTTGCCCAGATACGAACTAAAGACCTCTCTTATGAAAGAAAAACCTTGAACCACTAGGATGTCCCCTTGAGGACCAATATTTATTGTGTAGACTTCGAAAGTAAGGTTCAAAATGAAATTTAGGGACCATCTCTACTTCTATTGGGAGCAATGTCAAACTCGAACGTAAGTGAGGCTTGGATCTTGCCAACCATGGTGAAGTCCATCCTCGACAAGGACAAGTGATGTTTTTTTATAATTAATCTATTTATTGATCTTTGAAATGAAGAACATTAACAAAGATGGAGTCGATCAACCAGACGATCAGGCTTGGAACTAATAAAGTCAACACAAACCTCAACCAAAAACAAACCCATCCACACAACAATTAAAACTCCCTGACACCAAGCCAAAGCAAACCCAACATTAAAATATCAAAAACAGGCGACGTTGCAGAATACTCCAACGCCAAACTAGCAAGCTCTAAGTTGAGAACTTATGCCCCACGCCAAACAAGCTCTGACTCGGACTACAACCCTGAGCTACTACCTGTATCAATCTACCATCCTGGACCCGAAACTAAACACCGACCCGACGAGCTATGCCACCTATCCCAACTCGTTTTCCTGCCTAATATGCACTGCTTCTTTCAGAAACCCAAAACAATAACTCTACAACCCGAGGAAAACACTATACATTGTCTCCACATTTGCCTTATATGCAGCGTTGTTCTTGCAAATCCATATACTCCACAAAGTTGCATACCTGACAAAAATCCACCCCTTCCATCAAACCCGAGACATCAAACCTTCCCACCCTAAAATAAAATACATTCTACCACATCTTCCGGCGTCACCCATTTAAACCCCCACCATTCATATATCTTACCCCATAGCACCCACACATATTCACAATGTAGAAAAAGATGATTCGAATCCTCAAAACTACACCTACAAAAATAACATCTCATGGCCAATAACGAGATTTTGCACCCTCGTGATTCCAAAAAGGACAATGTAGGAACCGCCTTATGATCCATAATCCAAACAAAGGTGCACAACTTATGAGGAACTCCCTTTTTCCAATAGAATCCGAGCCCAGATGTGGACATCATATGACTTCCCCACCAGCAGATCATAAGTTGCTGCCGATGACGGCTGCTTCTGAAATTTTGACCAAACCAATTTGTGGAGAAAGTCCTATTGCGGATGTAGTTGTTGAAACTGAACCTATCGTTGATGAACCAAATCACAATGGTTCTACTGAGTCTCGCTTTTGCTTTGTAGACCAAACATTTCATAGAGATTCCTACTTGGCATAGAGATGTATGTTAATCACTACTATAGATTATTGTGTATCGTGCAATGCCTCAATTCTTGAAGGACTTTATAGGTACATACAACATTCTGCTTGTTGTGAATACTTTAGTGTTGTCCGGATAAACAGCATTTGGAGATAAGAGTTGCATGTTTCCATTGTTAAGATGTTGCTAACATTGGCGACGCTTTAGCTCCTATGCATCGTTCTGCTCTTGATCTCTTTTCAGAACTGGAAAAGAGAGAATCAGATACATTTTACACTTTTAAGGAACAAGAGCTTCCTCAGGTTTTGTGGACTTTTTCTTCTTTATACGAGCCTACTGACATTTTGCTTAAAACTCTTGATGATGCTTACACAAGTCCAGACCAATTTAAGTGTTGTATCAATGAAGAAACATCAAGTTATGATCAAGAAATGGCTTCAGACTCTCTTATACTCAAATTCAATAGGGATCAACTTGGGAATATAGCTTGATCTTATGTTCTTGAACAAATGGCTAGGAGTTTTTTTCTCTCATGTTTGGATAATAGTAAGCCATCTTGATGAGCTGATGATTTCATTATTCTTGGTACCATGTGAATTTAGCTTACATTTTTTTATATCTTTTATGGATCAAACTTGATGTCTCAGAATCTCACCACTCAATGTTGATTATGTCTAATATATGATTGTGATGTTTTGAGTTTAATTTGTCAAGATGAAATTGAAACATAGCAAATAATAAACAAATCAAACATATAATGTATTTTGTGTTTATAAGGTCACTTTCAGGGTGATTTTACCATTTATGTAAATGTCTGAGTTTGTTCTCTCTGTTTTGTGTGTATTTCATAAATAAAATAAAACACAAAACATTGGATGGTATGTGAAATCTTAACTAGAAAATAATATAACTTAGCTTGAAGGATTCATTGTGGTTTTTTTTTATTAATTAAGAGTTTGTTTTTCTTCTGGGATGGGAGGGTCGGTATTGAACAAGCGAGTAATTCAGGAAAAAAAATAACCAAAAAAATACTACGATTTTTACCGTCTTTTATGCATAAAAAAATGTTTCTTCTATAATATATAAAACCTCCATTCTATGAGGTTGAGATTTATCTTTAACATTATACTAATCAATTGTAAGAATTAACAACAAAATTATAACAGTCATGTTTTCAATTTATGAATTATTAGAAGCAATATTGGACAAATTTTTTTGTGAATTATTATGAGACTTCTTTTATGCAAGTTCCTTAATTACAAGTATTATTTCTTCTACGTTGTGGGTTTTAGATGCCCATTGTTATTCATTCTCATAGCGTTCAAACCATCTTGAATAATTTCTCTATTTGATACGAAAAAAGGTAACTAAATGTTTTGTTGTTCACAAATAAAAAAGCTCTCAAGTACACAATTCGTTCAGTCATGCGTTCAACCTACTAATTCTTAGCATTGCTTTGTTGGCGTTGTTCATGTTGCACTTCAAACTTGTGACCGTTATAGATTGTTTGTTGTTTTTAATCTACGACGAGTTCTCACATCAAGCACCGCGCAACGCGCGATGCACCCACCTAGTATTGTTAAAGATGCAATTATCTCTGTGGTTGAAATTGCACTAGACCATTGAGGTGAGCGAAGGTATCGCTATTGCTCTTATAATCATGGACAAAGATACCCAACATTTGTCAATTTCAATGTTATGATCATTCTGGGAGTAAATGACTAGAAAATGTTGGTTCCTATAATTATCGGTGACATAAGACCAATTTCTTTTGTGATGGTGACTACGACGGTACTATATTGTAATATCTTTATTATTATATTACTATCAAGAAGTAAGATAAAATGAAATTTTAAAATTGTATTTGAAATCCATAAAAAAGAAGTTAAAAGTGCATATTGTTGTGAAAGTAAGACCAATAATTGAGAAAATATAAGAGAATGGAAGAACAATATTAGGAAAAAAGATAGAACGTGGAGAGAGTTGAATAGATCATTTTACTCATCATATTTCATCTTTTACAATAGCCTCTATTTATATGCTCATAACATGAAAACATAACCTTAATGACATACATTAATCTATACATAAATGAGTGAGTTACAAAACTCAAAAGTCTTGTAACTCCAATCTTTAATGTAACACTCCCTCTTTGGATGACACGTATAAATATTATTATGCCTAGTTAAAACATTTCCAGAAAAACCCAATGGGAAAGCCCCTAGAAGGAAAAAGAGTACATAATTTGTACAATACGTATATAAGTTACCTCATTAAAAACCTTGTTAAGAAAACTCATTGGGATAAAACCTAAAGCAAGGGGAAAAGAGTGTAACACGTATTTCTCCCCCTCACTACAACATCTCCATTTATTACCTCATAAATCATGGAGTTTTCTCATGCCGATCTTGTAGACCAATTTTTGTAGGAAACACTTTAGTTAATAAATATGCAAGATTGCCACAAGAACGAATTTGAAAAACATCGATATCTCCCTTTTATGAAGTTCATGAGTAAAGAAGAACTTATGTGTCTTGACAGCCACGCAACGCCTGAATTGGATGCTGGAGCGAGTGTTAGTTCTGGGTCTTTGGGCTTGGAAGCCCATGAGCAGGTGGGCTGTTTAGCTAGTCCCTCTTTTGAGTAAATCAATTGCAGTGTAGCATCCCGGTTTTGCAGGTATCAGAGGTATCGGAGGTTCATGTGGATACTCATTTTGCAGCCGAGACCGAAGTGATGGAGGCTCCGGTGGAGGCGGAGACTAAGGAGACAAGTCCGTGGAAGGACGTCCTTCTCCAAGCTCATCAAAGTTGTTCATCTACTTACATTGTTGTTACTCGATCGAAAACTCGTTCGTTGAGTAGGGAACGTGCCATTAAGTCTGCTCCACCCATGTCGGTTTTGTGGAAGTCGTCACGAAACAACCGTCGGTTTAATTCTTTTGTTTGGCTCGTTGTTTTGTATGTTTTTTCTGTCTTTTGGTTAAGGTTAGGCCTTAAAGCTCCCACTATCGGAGTTCCTTTGTAAGCGTGGTACTGGTCCTTGGACCTTTAGCCTCATTTCTCCTTGAAATGAGTGCTTTTTTAAATAAATTTATTAGCTTATTAAGAAAATGAGTAAAGAAGAACTTAGGAGATATGTATTTCACTATATCTCCTTTGATGTAGCTTCATTTGATATGAGCTATATAAGGTGCATTATCTTTGTATAAGAAAGTTGGACTACCTTTATTTATTGAAAGATCGCGTGATTTCCGGATATGATGGATCGAGAACCTTATCCATATAAATTCACGACTTGCTTCATGAAGAGCTATCAACTCAGCGTGATTTGAAGAAGTGGCTATAAGGGTTTGATTTGTTGAGCGCCAAGATATAGCGGTGTAACGATATGTAAATACATACCAAGTTTATGACCGCGCTTTGTAGGGATCAGATAAATATCTGGCATCAACCATATCTAATCAATTCAGACTTCGAGTCTTTTGAATAAAATAACCCCATATCTAATGTTACTCGAAGATATCTTAAAATTTGTTTAACACCAGTCCAATGTCTTCGAATTGGAGAAGAACTAAATCTTGCTAGGAAATTAACAGAAAATGTTATATCAGGATGGGTGCAATTAGCAAGATACATTAACGTCCCAATGTCACTAAGATATGGTACTTTGGGTCCAAGGAGTTCTTTTTCTTCTTCTCGGGGGCGAAGTGAATCCTTTTTCACATCAAGTGATCGAACAACCATGAGGTAACTCAAAGGATCTTAATTATCCATATTGAATCGTTTAAGGATCTTCTCAATATATGATGACTGGTAAAAAAATCCCTTTTGACAAGTATTCAATCTGAAGGCCAAGACAAAATTTTGTTTTTTCCCAAGTCTTTCATTTCGAATTCACTTTTCAAGTATTACATCGTCTTTACAAGTTCATCATGTGTTCCAACGATGTTCAAATTATCAACATAAACCACGGTGATGGAAACTTTGGTTTTCGTCCGTTTAATAAAAGCACATGGACATATTTTATTGATGATGCATCCTTCTTTCAACAGGTATTTCCTAAGACGATTATACCACATTCGACCAGATTGTGTTAGCCCATACAAAGATCTTTGGAGCTTTATTGAATACATTTCTTAATATTTTGAGATGCATGCTTCAGGCATTTTTAGTCCTTTAGGGAATTTCATGTAAATGTTATTATCAAATGACCCATATAAATAGGCTGTCACGACATCCATCAAGTTCATTTGAAGTCCCTCTAAAATTGACATATTGAGTAAAAATCTAAACGTGATTGCATCTATAACCGGTGAATATGTCTCTTCATAATCAATTCATGGTTGTTGAAAAATCCTTGTGTGACGAGTCGCGCTTTGTATCATACGACTTCGTTCTTCTCGTTTCTTTTGCGCACAAATACCCATTTATATCCTACGGGTCTGACATCTTGAGGTGTCTGGACTACAGGTCCAAAGACTTTGCGTTTATTGAGTGAATTCAATTCCGTCTCAATGACATTTTTCCATTTTCGGCCAATCATTTCTTTCACTGACCGATCTTGGTTCATGATCCTCATTTTCTTTTGAAATATCTAATGCAACTGCATGTGCAAATATATCATCCACAATAACTTTTTTTCTATTCCATCTTTCACCTTAAGTGACATAGTTAATCGAGATCTCTTTATCGTCATCTTTTTCAGGTGTTTCATCATCTTTTGAAGACGTCTCTTCATTTATCACATTTTATTTTTTCAGGAATTGTAATATCATTTGATGTACCAACTTGCTGAACTTGTTCCTTTCTTTTTCTTTGGTTTTTATCTTTGGATCCAATAGGTCGGCCACGCTTCTGGCGTGATTTAGACTCATTTGCTAGCGCTAGCATATTTCCCATTTTTTCACCAGGAAGAGTAATTCAACAAAGAACATTAGCAACTGGTATTTATGATTCTATCACAGTCTTAGCATTTGTAAATGCATCAGGCAATGTGTTTGCAACCTTTTGTAAGTGGATAATCTTTTGAACTTCTATTTCATATTTGTGTGAGGATCAACATGAGACAATGTTAATGCATTCCATGAAACTTCTCATCTTTCTCTTTCAGACGTTTTTTTATATCCCCATAAAGCATGAAAAATTGTCTCATCAAATTGACAGTGGACAAATCGTGTCGTAAACATATCACATGTCATGAATTCCAATACATCTCTGTGAATTCTTTTTTTTATAATGTTGGACATTCAGTCGCAACTTTCATTGGAGATTGTCTTGTAATCACTTTTCCTTGAAAACACGCAACACATGGGTAATCTTTTGACAAAAGGACATTTTTACTCTTTAAGGTATGTCCATGTGAATTTTCTATGATCTTTCGTATCATTATGGAACTTGGATGACCTAACCGATCATGTCATATCATAAAATTTGATGGGTCCATTGATTTTTGGTTAATCACCATGTTGGATTCAATTGGATTAATGGAAGTATAAAATAATCCATAACTATATGAAGAGAGTTTTTTCCACAATTTCTATTCTCCTCGAGACCATGGACATGATATATAAACATTCAACGTTATTTTTCATTTTTTGTCTCAATGTGATAACCATTTCGGCGAATATCTTTGAAACTTAACAAGTTTCTTTTTGATTTGGTTGAGAACTTGCATCCAACAATAATAAATTGTGTACCATTTGGTAACACTACATTGGCTCTTCTGAACCATTCAATAAGATCTGATGCATCAGATATTTTGTTCACTTTAATCGTCAAGCAAAGTGATTCTCGTTGCTTTTAACATAAGTAGAGAAACTTTTGTCCATAGTTGCTCATAATAAAAATAAATAAAATAGAAACAAGACACTACAAATGTTTCACTTTACAATAACAAGGTAGCTCTTCCAGAGCTCTTTATTATATTTGCAACACCCATAACGGTGTTCATGTTTTACTCGACCAAGGTCAGACATCAAAAAATTTCTTGTCTATCAGAATTATATGTGTAATGACACTATCAACAATACTCATATCATTATCCTTTCTATATGTGGATGGATCACTTATGAGATGCATATCCTTTTATATGAGAAAATGGATGTATTAGTTTACAAATTACATAAGAACATAACAAAAATATTAGTACAAATTATTCAAAGATTGGCTCATAATCATGATACTTATTTTCCAGTCATCATCTGCAAATGAGGTAGAGACATTTGATTAGATCTTCAAAATCCAAATCATCAATAAATTTTCTCTCTACCCTTTCTTATTTTCCTTCAATTAAATATTTGATCATATTTCAGGTACTCAATCAACTACATTTACAACATAACTTCCATCACGTTCATGAGTTTTCATTTGGTGGGCCATATTCTTTCTTGTGTCTTTCGTACTCGTTCCACTTCTGGTGGTACTCATTATTTTCAATGGAACTGGAAATTATCACGCCCATAACCATGACCATGACCGCAACCACGTCTGGGGCTCGGCCTTGCTTGGGTTCGATCTACAATCATATCCTATCACATTCACTTTAGGGAATGGAATGCTGCCAACATGACAAGTTTGATGGTTTCTAACAATAATTCATTATTTCAGCAATGGATATATTAACTCTGATGCTTTTCGTATTCTCGGTAATGCTACTCCAGGAACATACTAGATGGAAGAAATCTAGAGGAAAATATTTTTCATTGATTATAATACGATGATGCGTAGAAATAGTTTCTTTGATTTATCTTGCAAGGATCATCGATTTAGAACTTCAAGTATTTGTATAAGTTTCGGGTTGTCACGCCCCAATTTCAGTAAACCGAACTCGGGACGCGAACTGTTAAAACATAAAACACTTGAAACCTGTTTTGAATAAATACTCTGAAATTTCCGTTTAGTTACCAAAAATAATAATATTCACAATACAAACGTCCCAACAAGTGGACAAGGTACAGTATCCGTCACTAGACTCAACAAAATAAAGACCAGACTCCGCTCCTAGCTCCACAAGCTTCAAGAGCTAACCTAGTCCGTCCGGTGATCAGTACATGTAGGAAAAGCAGCTAGGGGTGAGCGTTCGCTCACCACCACGGAAAACAGACTGACTATGCATAATTAGTAGATAAAGCCAGTAACACCAAAACCAAAACCAACACCGGGACTACAATCCCCAACTCACGTACTCAACTGACCCACAACCCGTTACCTTCCACAACAGACTCGACCTCAAACTCGTAAAGTAAAACCGACACAACCATTTATGACCTCCTCCAAAGACACGAACACGGATCAGGCTAGCCAAAGAATGCTCAGAACCTGCCGAGACTCGTACACGGATCAGGCCAGCCAAAGAATGCTCGTAACTTGCCGAGACCCGGTCACGGATCAGGCTAGCCAAAGAATGCTCATAACCTTTCGGGATCCGGACACGGAACAGGCTAGCCAAAGAATGCTCAGAACCTGTCGAGACTCGAGTTTGGTCAGGCCAGCCAAAGAATGCTCGAAACCTGCCAAAATCCACACCACTCCCCGACACACAGTCGGGTCACTAACCTCGGGCAACCACAATCATAAGCAAAGCTCAACAAACAGTAACAAGACCAGTTCAACATTCCACAGGCACTCGAGGCCACTCAAGACTCCAACGGTAAGGACTCGGGTTCAACAACCCCACGGGCCCTCATGGCCTCCCAAGACACGACCACTGTAACTCACGGGCTCAACAACCCCAAGACACCAATAATAAAACACGGGCTCTCATGGCCACCCAACTCAACAATAGCAACTCGGGCTCTCATGGCCACCCAAACTCAACCACAATAACACGGGCTCTCATGGCCACCCATCTCAACAACAATACACGGGCTCTCATGGCCACCCAAGACATAAATTAAACAGTCAACCTCCAGGCATGGTCATATGCCTCCAGTAATTCTAATATCGCTAAGTTCTCTGTTCCTACGACACTACTAAGTGTCACATGCTTTTCTCATAAACGCTACATTCCCGTATCATGCTTTTCTAATATTTAAATAAACCTACTCAACCAACGACACCCCAGTGTCACATGCAATTCTACTGTTAACTTTCCCTAATCAGGGCCGAGATCCGGCTACTTTTCCCTACCTTGTATACAACTCCAAAAGCGCTCCACTAAACCTCGATGTGATCCCAGTCACTCGCCGAGCTTCCCTTTGCCTCGGTCTGCAGTACGATCTAAAAGAACACAAATTCAAGGCACTTTTAAACTAGTACGAATAAACCGAAATTCAATAAACTTAACGCCCAAACGTAACCCCGACAATGTCGATCACTCCCAAATTTCCCAATTACTCGACATTGTCGAAAAAGGACCTGTAAAGGCCCGATTCGCCCGACACGGCGAATCTGCCCGGGTTTTGTAAAAGGCCTTTCGGGGCTCCAAAAGCCCCCGTTTTCGTTTCTACGGTCTAAGAATAGTTCAAGGAACCCAATGCACTTGACGGAATTGAATTCCGACTTCCGAGTCAATTAATTAACGTTTAAAGTTTCTAAAACCCGTTAATTACAACTTCTCCAATTTAATTCCAAATTTCGATTCGGTTAAGGATAATTGGTCCGGGGAACGTTTTAAACCTCCCGAACATTAAACCCGATCACCCGAGCACGTGGGCCCCACCCGGCCCACTTGGCCGTGGGCCCTAGGGTTCTAATGGGGCTCGGCCACCATGGTGGTGGCCGGCCACCCCCTATGGTGGCCGGTGCTCCTCCCGAGCTCCCGGTCGCCGGAAAACGTGCAAACACACCTCCCAACACCTCTAAAACGTCTCCAACAACACCCCAAACTCACTACAACCCTAACTCATAGTTTTACACAAAACCCTAACTTTCAAAAGTTAACAAAACGACGATCGGTTTAGGTCTTACCAACGAGGAAGACGAGGGGAAGAAGATTGGTCCTTGCCTTGAGACGATCCAATGGTTGATGACGTGAATAGTACCACAAACCCTAACTTCTCTCTCTTTTCTCTCTTCTTCTCCTTCTCTCTCTACAACTCTCTTCTTTTTCAAAAAACTAACTCATTTTCTCTTTTTTTTTTCTTTTTAACCACATATGGCTGGGCACCCCTTGTCCCCTCTAGTTTCCCCCCAAAACTAACACCACCACAATTAGAACAAGTGTCAATGTGGGTCCCACACCTTTTGGAAAATATCTGATATTTTCCAATCAGATTCGCGAAAAACGGACGTTCCGGGCCCCGAACGGGCACTTTTCCCAAGAAATTACGAAACATGACGGGCTACGAGGAAACGGCTCAACTAAGACCGATGCGACGACGGCTAAGCTTTTTGGATCCAAAACGGTCCTCGAATGGACCAAAACATCGCTAGGTTGACTTTTCCAACGAAAAGTCAACATTTCCCAAATTGATCAGAAAGTTGCCCCGAGTCCCCTGGAACTCATTTTGGTCGATAACGGTGTCAACTTAAGTCTGGTATGACCCTCGGGGTCAAATTAGGTTAGCTTAAGTGTCTGTCTCAAAATTTTTAGATTTTTCCTGTTTTTCGCAGGTTTGACTGACGTTGACCAGAAGTGGTTATTACAGTCTACCCCCCTTAAAGGAATTTCGTCCGCGAAATTTAAAACAGACGTACCTCGGGAGTCGAACAGGTTGGGATACTTCACACTAACCTCGTCCTCGCGTTCCCACGTCGACTCAGCCCCGTGATGTTTCCACTGCACTCGTATCAGGCGGATAATCTTGCCTCCCCGCAGAATCTGCTGCCGTGTGTCCATGATCCGAACCGGCTGCTCCTCATAGGAGACATCATCAGCCACCTCGATATCTGTCCACTCAATGACGTGGGAGGGGTCTGCGTTGTACTGCCGCATCTGAGACACGTGGAAGACGTTATGGACTCTCCCAAGTTGCGGTGGCAACGCCAGACGATAAGCCACTACTCCTACTCTGCCCAAGATCTCGAACGGGCCAATGTACCTCGGGGCCAACTTGCCCCCGCTGCGTCTGAGCCGCACCAGCCCCTTCCTCGGGCTCACCTTCAGGAACACGTGATCCCCGACTGCGAACTCAAGAGGTCGACGTCGCCTGTCGGCATAACTCTTCTGCCGGCTCTGCGCGGCCCTCAACCGATCGCGTATCAGCGCGACCTTCTCTGTCGTCTCTCTGACAAGATCTGGCCCCAGCAGGCTCTTGTCCCCCACCTCTGCCCAACACACTGGCGACCGACACGGCCTCCCATACAACGCTTCGAACGGTGCCATCCCGATACTGGCCTAGAAGCTGTTGTTGTAGGCGAACTCGTCCAACGGCAGGTGGGTCTCCCACGATCCCCTGAAATCCAGCACACATGCCCGCAGCATGTCCTCCAATATCTGAATAGTGCGCTCGGACTGACCGTCTGTCTGGGGGTGATGTGTCGTACTGAGTAGAACCTCGGTCCCCAATGCCTTCTGCAGACTCGGCCAAAACCTGGTAGTGAAGCAGGGATCCCTGTCAGACACTATCTACACCGGGACCCCGTGGAGACGCACTATCTCCTGAACATACAAGCTGCTCAACTTGTCGACCGGGTCAGAATCCTCATAGCGAGGAAGTGGGCCGACTTGGTCAACCGGTCGACTACCACCCACACGGCTTCGTTTCCCTTCGGTGATCTCGGTAGTCCACACACGAAGTCCATCGTAATGTGCTCCACTTCCACTGAGCAACCGGTAGTGGCTGTAACAATCCCGCGGGACGCTGATGCTCGGCCTTCACCTGTTGACAGACGAGGCATCTCGACACAAACTCTGCAACTGCTCTCCTCATCCCGCGCCACCAGAAGTGCCGTCTGAGGTCCCGGTACATCTTAGTGCCCCCCGGGTGCACTGTAAGACGCGAACGATGTGCCTCTCGTAACACGGCGTCTCTACAGTTAACCGGCACGAACAGCCCCCCGCGGTACCGTAACCCCCAATAAGTACTATCCTCCCAACCCACCACCTCGTCACCCCTGACGACTCTCTCGCGGATCTCTGACGCCTCGACGTCCTCCGACTGCACCTCCAACACTTGGGCAAGCAGTGAGGGCTGAGCCACCAATGAGCACATGGCCACGCCGCCAGTGATCTCCTCTAGCTCGAGCCCGAACGTGCTCAGCTCCCCCATCATGCCCCACTCTCGGACTGATATGCTGGCGAGGCTCGGAACTGACTTCCTACTCAAGGCGTCGGCGACAACGTTCGCCTTGCCCGGATGGTAGTGTAGCTCGAAGTCGTACTCCTCGAGTAGGTCCATCCACCGTCGTTGACGCATGTTCAGGTCTCGCTGGGAAAATATGTACTTGAGGCTCTTGTGATCCGAGAACACCTGAAACCCCTCGCCATACAGATAATAACGCCAGCTCTTTAGCGCAAACACGACTGCTGCTAGCTCCAAGTCGTGGGTAGGATAGTTTCTCTCGTGCGTCTTCAACTGTCTGGAGCCATAAGCCACAACTCTGCCCAACTGCATCAGTACGCAGCCCAGTCCCTCTCCGGACGCATCACAGTAGACGTCATAACCGACCCCTCGCTCGAGCACCACTAATACTGGAGCGGTAGTCAGCCGAGTCTTCAACTCTGTGAATGCCCGTTCACAGTCCTTCGTCCACACAAATCAAGTTCCCTTGCGCGTCAGCAGAGTCATCGGTGCGGCTAGTCGCGCAAAATCCTGTACGAATCGCCGATAGTAGCCTGCCAACTCCAGAAAGCTGCGGATCTCGAAGACACTCGTGGGCCGTGCCCACTTCGATACCGCGTCGATCTTCGATGGATCGACCAGGATACCGTCACGGGACACGATGTGGCCGAGGAATTTCACCTCAGAGAGCCAGAACTCGCACTTCTCCCGGTTGGCATATAGTTGATGCTCGCGTAGTAGTGTCAGAACAGCCCTCAGATGTGACTTATGCGCCGCCTCGTTCTGCGAATATATCAGGATGTCGTCCACGAACACCACCACAAACTGATCTAGGTACGGCCGGAAGATGCTGTTCATCAGGTCCATGAACGTTGCAGGTGCGTTCGTCAGTATGAATGGCATCACCAGGAACTCGTAGTGCCCATAGCGTGTCCGGAATGCAGTCTTTGCGACGTCCCCCTCACAGACTCGCAACTGATAATAACCGGATCGCATATCGATCTTCGAGAAGTAGGTCGCCCCTCTCAACTGGTCGAACAAGTCATCGATCCTCGGCATCGGGTATCGGTTCTTCACCGTAACCCGGTTCAGCTTCCGGTAATCTATACACATCCGTAGCTCTCCACTCTTCTTCTTCACGAAGAGTGCTGGTGCTCCCCACGGTGATACACTCGGACGGATAAATCCCTTTTGCTGAAGTTCCTCTAGCTGACGCTTCAGCTCAGTCAACTCAGCCGGCGCAAACCTGTAAGGCGTCATCGATATTGCCGCCGTTCCCGACACTAGGTCAATCCCGAACTCCACCTCACGAACCGGTGGCAGCCCGCTCAACTCCTCAGGAAAGACCTCGGGGAACTCGCATACCACTCTCGGTAACTCTCGGCTCTGCACAACCGATACTTCCTCCTCAGCGGACAGTGCCGATAGGAGGACCCCGCTCTTACTACCCAGAACACACATCACCTTCGTGCCACCCACTGTCATTGTCACCCGTCGCCTATAGCAATCGATATTGGCTCGGTACCTCGACAGCCAATCCATTCCCAAGATCATATCAAAGGTAGTCATCCCCAACACGAGAAGATCACCAGGGCAAGGACAGTCTGCGACTCTAATCTCCCAGGCATGACATACTCTAGTCAACGATACACCACCCCCAACTGGGGTGTCCAGGCATAGGGGTGGACTCAACGGCTCTAAGCTCAACCCCAACCTCTCAGCACAACCCGACGAAATAAAAGAGTGCGACGCCCCGGTATCAAACAAGAATAACGCCCATAAATGATACAATAAACACGTACCCTGGATGGTCTCGCAGTACGTGCTAGGTCCTGGGGCTCTAGAGTCGGTGACTGCATACACTCTCCCCTGCGAGGCCTGCTGCCTCTGACCCGGCGCACTGGCTGCTGAATACCCATGACTCTGCTGCTGTCTCGGAATTGGTACGCTCGTAGACGGTCGTGACGACCTCGGCTGCTGACTCTGTCGAGGGCGACCCCTGGGCGATTGTACTGTCCGCGACTGCTGCGGTCGCTGCGCTGATGTCTCCCCCAACTGCTCGCGGCACCAAGCCATAGTGTGTCCCATCCGGCCACACCGGAAACAGCCGGCTCTGGCCTGGCCTGTCCGGCCTCGTCGGCTCTGGCCTGTCCGGCTGGTCGACGGTAGTGCCGTGTGCCCTCCTCTCGCTCTGCACCCTCGCTGCAAGTGGCCTGTCTCCCCGAAGAGATAGCATGTCGGCCCCCTCTCTGAGGCGGCTGGCCCTACTGATGCTACTGACCCCAACTGTCTCGATCCACCCTGATGAGTCGGTGGTCGGAAGAACCCCGTGGTCCTCTGCCTCCTTGGGTCTCGTGACTCTGACGGCCCTGTAAAGCTGGTCGGCCGCTGTCAAACCTCGCGGGTCCTGGCCGCATCTCGAATACCCTGCTCCACCATCGCTGCGGTGTCCACGAGATCTGTATACTTCCGCAGTCTCAAGGCGAGGACCTTGTCCCGAATCACCGGTCTCAGTCCCCCCTGAAACCGCAGGCAACGGTTCTGCTCAGTAGTCACCATCTCCGGCGCGAATCTGGTCAAGGCCGTGAATCTGGCCTCGTTTTCCGCCACCGTCAATCCTCCCTGCTCCAGATCTAGGAACTGCCGATGTCGCTCCAGCCGAGCCTACTCGGGAAAGTACTGTGCCAGAAATACATCCTGGAAGATGCTGTAGTCGTATCTGACCATGTCCTTCACACGCCCCCACCAGTGGTAGGCGCTGTCTCTCAGCTGATGGGTCGCGAAGGACACCCGACGACGGCCATCCTCGACACCCGATGTATCCAGGTCTCGCGTGACCTGCTCTAGCCACCTCTCGGCTAGTTCGGGGTTCGGCTCCCCGACAAATGTAGGTATCCCGAGTTTCAGGAAGTCTAGTAGTGACCGGGAGGTGTGATCCTCTGTCTGGCCGGGCCTCACTGGGACCGCGGCTGCCTCTGGAGCTGGTGAAGCCGACTCTCGGTTGGCGATGACCACCACCAAACTCTGGACTGTCCTGGTCAGCTCATCCAGGGCAGTCATAATTGGAGGGTCCGCGACCGGCGGAACACTGGGGGTGCCTGTAGACGGCCCCGCGTCGCTTCTCTTGTCTTCTCCGACAGGAGTGCCCTGCGCCTCCGCGTACTCGGCGGGCTCAACGGTTGGCACCCTTCCCGGTGTCCCCGCTGACCGTCCCCGTCGGCCTCGCGTGGGCGCCCGACCTCGTGTTCTCGTTGCTCGTTCGCGAGCCATAAGTCAGTATCCTCTACACGGATACACGCAAACGTTCAGTTTGCGAACTCAAATAAAAACCACAAGTTCAAATACACTAACGTTCACCCGGTCTACGCTTACTCTAGCGTGCTTAACACTAATACGCCACACCGCTCAAGCCATTAATACTTTTAGATATTAGCATTAGTAAAAGAAACCTCAAGAGACCGCACCAACGTGCACCAAACATGCGACGACAAACCGAACCACAAACGAAGCAACGACCACCAAAAGTTTGAAAACGACTCACTGGACCAGGCCGGTACACGACCCGGGCCGTGCCGCATTCCGGGCCGGCAAACAAGCCCTGCCGTACCCCGTGCCGGGCCGACAGCTAGGTCCTGCCGTGTCCCGTTCCGGGCCCGCAGCCAGCTCCTGCCGTACTCCGTTCCGTGCCGGCAGCCAGCTCCTACCGTGCACCGTTCCGGGCCGGCAGCCAGCTCCTGCCGTGCCCCGTTCCCGGCCGGCAGCCAGCTCCTGCCGTGCCCCGTTCCGGGCCGGCAGCCAGCTCCTACCGTGCCCCGTTCTGGGCCGGCACCAAGGTCCTGCCCTTCCGCCTACTGGGTCAAACCAGTGACTCCGATCTCGTAGCGATGATGATTTCGCCCTACATACACCCGCTGTGTCTACCCTAGGGTATTCGTAACTTTACCGGCTAATAACGACCCGTCCACTAGTACGTCGCAGACAAACGACCACCCAACACACAACACAGTAGGGCAACTAAAAACCGACCTCAAACATAAGCCAACACGGCCGAATAACAACAATACACGCCCATCGGGCCAACCAAAATCAAAACACACGCCCACAGGGCCAATCAAGTTCAAAACACGCCAACAGGGCCAACAATTTTAAAACTTTCACCCTTTCATTTTAAAACCTCATTCCTTGACATCACGTAGTTACAACCCGGTCCAGGCGTCCCCGAACTACGTTTTACCGACTTGACATCAACCCCGTCGCGTTCGACTACAGGAGCGCTCCTGAGTCGACCCGCGACAGTTTAAAACAGTTCACGCAACCACACACAGTCAGTATGCCAGCAACAAAATACTGCAACATACGCACAAACAAAACAAGACTCAAGACATGACGGGTCTACACTAACTCGACTCTCCCACCTAATTGACGGACCGTCCGAGGTGTGAAACCTCGAGCTCTGATACCAAGCTGTCACGCACCAATTTCAGTAAACCGAACTCGGGACGCGAACTTTTAAAACATAAAGCACTTGAAACCTGTTTTGAATAAATACTCTGAAATTTCCGTTTAGTTACCAAAAATAATAATATTTACAATACAAACGTCCCAACAAGTGGACAAGGTACAATATCCGTCACTAGACTCAACAAAATAAAGACCAGACTCCGCTCCTAGCTCCACAAGCTTCAAGAGCTAACCTAGTCCGTCCGGTGATCAGTACCTGTAGGAAAAGCAGCTAGGGGTGAGCGTTCGCTCACCACCACGGAAAACAGACTGGCTATGGCATAATTAGTAGATAAAGCCAGTAACACCAAAACCAACACCGGGACTACAATCCCCAACTCACGTACTCAACTGACCCACAACTCGTTACCTTCCACAACAGACTCAACCTCAAACTCGTAAAGTAAAACCGACACAATCATTTATGACCTCCTCCAAAGACACGAACACGGATCAGGCTAGCCAAAGAATGCTCAGAACCTGCCGAGACTCGTACACAGATCAGGCCAGCCAAAGAATGCTCGTAACCTGCCGAGACCCGGTCACGGATCAGGCTAGCCAAAGAATGCTCATAACCTTTCGGGATCCGGACACGGAACAGGCTAGCCAAAGAATGCTCAGAACCTGTCGAGACTCGAGTTTGGTCAGGCCAGCCAAAGAATGCTCGGAACCTGCCAAAATCCACACCACTCCCCGACACATAGTCGGGTCACTAACCTCGGGCAACCACAATCACAAGCAAAGCTCAACAAACATTAACAAGACCAGTTCAACACTCCACAGGCACTCATGGACACTCAAGACTCCAACGGTAAGGACTCGGGTTCAACAACCCCACGAGCCCTCATGGCCTCCCAAGACACAACCACTGTAACTCACGCGCTCAACAACCCAAAGACACCAATAATAAAACACGGGCTCTCATGGCCACCCAACTCAACAATAGCAACTCGGGCTCTCATGGCCACCCAAACTCAACAACAACAACACGGGCTCTCATGGCCACCCAACTCAACAACAATACATGGGCTCTCATGGCCACCCAAGACATAAATTAAACAGTCAACCTCCGGGCATGGTCATATGCCTCCAGTAATTCGAGTATCGCTAAGTTCTCTGTTCCTACGACACTACTAAGTGTCACATGCTTTTCTCATAAACGCTATATTCCTGTATCATGCTTTTCTAATATTTAAATAAACCTACTCAACCCACGACACCCCGGTGTCACATGCAATTCTACTATTAACTTTCCCTAATCAGGGCCGAGATCCGGCTACTTTTCCCTACCTCGTATACAACTCCAAAAGCGCTCCACTAAACCTCGATGTGATCCCAGTCACTCGCCGAGCTTCCCTTTGCCTCGGTCCGCAGTACGATCTAAAAGAACACAAATTCAAGGCACTTTTAAACTAGTACGAATAAACCGAAATTCAATAAACTTAACGCCCAAACGTAACACCGACAATGTCGATCACTCCCAAACTTCCCAATTACTCGACATTGTCGAAAAAGGACCCGTAAAGGCCCGATTCGCCCGACACGGCGAATCTTCCCGGGTTTTGTAAAAGGCCTTCCGGGGCTCCAAAAGCAACCGTTTTCGTTTCTACGGTCTAAGAATAGTTCAAGGAACCCAATGCACTTGACGGAATCGAATTCCGACTTCCGAGTCAATTAATTAACGTTTAAAGTTTCTAAACCCCGTTAATTACAACTTCTCCAATTTAATTCCAAATTTCGATTCGGTTAAGGATAATTGGTCCGGGGAACGTTTTGAACCTCCCGAACATTAAACCCGATCACCCGAGCACGTGGGCCCCACCCGACCACTTGCCCGTGGGCCCTAGGGTTCCAATGGGGCTCGACCACCATGGTGGTGGCCGGCCCTAGCTCCGGTCAGCCACCTCCTATGGTGGCCGGCCACCCCCTATGGTGGCCGGAGCTCCTCCCGAGCTCCCGGTCTCCGGAAAACGTGCAAACACACCTCCTAACACCTCTAAAACGTCTCCAACAACACCCCAAACTCACTACAACCCTAACTCATAGTTTTACACAAAACCCTAACTTTCAAAAGTTAACAAAACGACGATCGGTTTAGTTCTTACCAACGAGGAAGACGAGGGGAAGAAGATTGGTCCTTGCCTTGAGACGATCCAATGGTTGATGACGTGAATAGTACCACAAACCCTAACTTCTCTCTCTTTTCTCTTTTCTTCTCCTTCTCTCTCTACAACTCTCTTCTTTTTCAAAAACGAACTCATTTTCTCTTTTTTTTTCTTTTTAACCACATGTGCCCGGCCACCCCTTGTCCCCCTCTTGTTTCCCCCCAAAACTAACACCACCACAATTCGGACAAGTGTCAAGGTGGGTCCCACACCTTTTGGAAAATATCTACTTGATATTTTCCAATCAGATTCGCGAAAAACGGACGTTTAGGGCCCCGAACGGGCACTTTTCCCAAGAAATTACGAAACTTGACGGGCTACAAGGAAACGGCTCAACTAAGACCGCTGCAACGACGGCTAAGCTTTTTGGATCCAAAACGGTCCTCGAATGGACCAAAACGTCGCTCGGTTAACTTTTCCAGCGAAAAGTCAACATTTCCCAAATTAATCAGAAAGTTGCCCTGAGTCCCCTGGAACTCATTTTGGTCGATAACGGGGTCAACTTAAGTCCGGTATGACCCTCGAGGTCAAATTAGGTTAGCTTAAGTGTTTGTCTCAATTTTTTTAAATTTTTCCTGTTTTTCGCAGGTTTGACTGACGTTGACCAGAAGTGGTTATTACACGGGTATCTTGCTTACTTGAATGAAAATTTCGATAAACTTGTTTCTTGACGATTATAGAACTTCATGTTTGAAATATCATGACTTGTGTAAACTTCGGGTTACACATATTGAATATATATAATGTCCACATAAATATGAATGAATATGTGACATGATCATACAATGAGCGAAATCGTTGGGTGTATAAATATAGAAATTAGATATGTATATAAGCACACACCAAGAAAGCTATGTATATAACCACACACCAAGAAAGCTCGTGGGGTATTCGTAGTAAATATAAATAACTACATATAAAATTTTAGGCTTCAAGCCATGGACACAAGTTACAAACTTCGGGCTTGTGGTTTGTCATTTAGTCATAAAAGTAAGTTTCAAGTTTATACTTTGAACCAAAAATTCGGGTTTTGTCATCATTAGGTACATGTGAACTTCGGGTCACACTAATTTTAGTAAGTCATAAGACCCACGATCTTTAATCAAAACTTCAGGTTCCGTAAACATTTTCTCGTTCATATTTGAACTTTGGGTTCAAAATGGTTCAACATTCTAAAACTATAAAATGAATATAATCTGTATTAATTTCATATTATAAACGTGTGAATAGATGGTATATCAAATTCATTTTTGTACATGATTAATGTAGTTTGCATCTTGGAACTTCAGGTCCAAATGGTTCGGTTTCACGAAACCTCAAATTCCATTATCAACAATAAAACACAAGAACATAATAAACATCAAATTTCTAATGTGAAAGATCCAATGTTTGATTGGCAATCACATACCGTACTTATTGGAAGTTGTAAATGAATTTGTATAAATAAGCATGAATTAAATAAATAAATTCACAATAATATGATTTTTTTTATATACATAGACAGTAGAGCAGTTCGTGCTGATAACGTGTTGTGAAAGTAAGACCAATAATAGATAAAATATAAGAGAATGGAAGAACAATATTACAGAAAAAGATAGAACGTGGAGAGAGTAGAATAGATCATTTTATTCATCATCTCTCATCCTTTACAATAACCTCTATTTATACGCTCATAACATGAAGACATAACCTTAATGACCTACATTAATCTATACATAAATGAGGGAGTTACAAAACTCAAAAGTCTTGTAACTCCAATCAAGAATCTTCAATGTAATGAAGTAGTCATCCAAAAAATATCACATATATTCATAACACATATTTTATTGTGATAGTGGAAGTTATTTTTCAAAGATGGATTCACCACACTAACATTTAATTTTTTTCAGTTTTAACAACCGGGCAACTGTGAAACCTGCCTCCTATACGTCCTCTTGCTCATCGTTCTTGTCTAGCTACAATTTATATTGCAAAATCATAGCTCGCTGTAATAAGGAAGCAACAAAGGCAAAGAGTCCTAAAAAATTAGCGATTTTTCCCTCTCAACGCAAGTCTACAACAAAGATGACCCATGTTTGTTCCACTCTGGTGAAGACGACGGTGAAGGATGACGGCTCTCGCAACTCATACCTCGAGAAGGAGGTTAAGGGAGATGCAAAAGGGGGACGTGTTAACCGACGACTAGGGAAGACGAGTTCAGCGTCTCCTGCGACAAAAACGGAAGCAGTCAACTCGGATCAGGGTACAAAGGTGTATGTTAATAACCTCCCGTCTGGTACTAGTTCGGAGTGGGTGAGGAATACGATGGGGACCTATGGCGAGGTGGTTTTCGCCATTGTCCGCAGAAGATCAAACAGAATAGGTTACTTCTTCGGTTTTGTCAAATTCAAATCCAAAGAATCCGCTTCAACGATGATAGATTCGTGCAACGGGTATAAATACAATAGACATAAACTATATGTTGCCGTAGACCAGCGTAATAAAAGGAACTCTTGCATGGTCGGAAAGAATCAGAACTTCCTTGTTCAGGTAGCTGTGAAACAAAGCATCACCACTGCGACGGGGGCGATGTCACGCAAGTTAGTTCAATTCCATTACGGAATGTTTTTAGCAACCTTAACCTCTAACTCCGACGGGAGAACATTCAGGAGCAGGTGGACAATTGGCAAGAAACACACGCCAGCGTCGCTGACTCTCAAATGGAAAATCTGAAACCAAATCCGGTGGTTAATGAGCGAGAACCGCGCAATTTCATTCCCCCTCCTACAGTTAATAGCGAATCAGAGCCCGTGATCTCTGGTTTGACTGAGGCATTGGGTGAAAATTGTATTAGAAGGCAAAGTCAATGCCTCAATTGGCTACACATATGGTGCAAACGCCAAATCCAATGGATGTGGGCTTGATTGAAGCGCAAACCCAGTTATCCTTAGCGGATGGGATTGTGGTGAATGCTTTTAGTCCAGGTGTTGTGCTTACGGATGAGCCTGATCAAGTTTTTGAACATGCATTGTAAGAACCGCCCCTAGTCGATCCCGGTCGCACCAGAGGTTTTCGGCGAAAGTTGACTTTTTACCAGAAAAGTTAACTAATGACTCCGAGAGTCATTCGGGACCTTTCCGGGGCCCAAAAAGCTTAGTCGTCGTTACGGTTAGCTTAATTGGGCCGTTTCCTTTCAAATGACGGTAATTGTGAAAAAAGTCAACTCTCGGTCATTTTCGGTCAAACCTAAGACTTAAAGGATTATTTAATTGCTTTGCTGAGATATTTTGGAAGAGGTGGTCCCCACTATGGACACATGTCCATAGTAGCTTGGGTGAAAAGAAACTAGGGCAAAAAGACCCCTTTACCCTTGAATTTGGTTTTGAAAGGCTTTTGGGCATTAAGGGCAATTGGGTCACTACACTATTAGGTTAAAGAGGACCTTAGGTGAGCAATTAAGCACAAAAAACATAGTGTTGGTCGAATTTCACCAAAGGGGAAAGAAGAAAGAGAGCTTTGGAAGCTTGAAGAAGAAGAAAGGAGAAAAAAAGGTGTCTTGAACCCATTTTATACCAAAATCTCTTGTTTCTTCATCTATTCTCCATTCTCAAGGTAAATCCCCAAACCTTTTTCGTTTTTATTGATTTTGGTTCATGGGTTTTGAGAAAAAAAATGAAGAACTTGGTTGGGTTTGAGATTGTGGGTGTTGGATGATGATTTTTGGAGAAAATGGAGTGTTAGATGATTGGTTTTAATTGGATTTGTGGAGTTTTGATGAAGACCCATGATGGGTTTTGAAGTAGAGACGTTTTAGGGGTTGTTTTGGAGCTTTGGGAGGTCATCAATGGAGGTTTTGGGGGATAATTTCATGAAAAACCGAAGCTGGAGGAAGAAGAAGATGAATAGTACCAGACACGTCACGGATCCGTGACGGGCACCGTGACGGAACGCGTCACGGATCCGTGAGGGAGACCGTGACGGCGTCAGTCACGGTTCCGTGAGGAGAACCGTGACGGTTCAGCCCACGGATCCGTGACCCGAACCATGACAAACCTGATTTGGGCCTTTTGGGCCCCTTTTGTTGGATTTTGAGTATTAGGACGGTTATCTATAACCGAGTCCTTTTGGGGTAAATCGGGAATGTTTTTCCTCTTTAAACCTTTTGTGAATTACTTTTAATTCGAGTATTTATTTGTGATCCAAGACTTTGGACCCGAGCTCGCCGGAGGAGGAGACCCTTGGACATCGTGAAGTGACGGGGAGGAAGCTAGCCAGGTCGTCCGCAGCTAGGAGTGGATTGCTTTTAAGGTAGGGAAAGTAGCGAATACCGGTTTAGTTGTGGAAAGTTACTAGTATGCATATAGGTTGCAGTTACATGATTTAATTATTAGAATTGCATGATTAGGATGTGAGGAACGAGTGAAATGAGTGATAGCTTACGTGCCATGTCGAGCCGTGAGTTTGGGAATTGTCGTGCTATAGAAATGCATGTGGGCCATGTCGAGCCCTTAGGGTTGCGTGTTGATTTGTGATGCCATGATCCAGGTTTGAGATGCATGATGTGTGATTTAGTCGTTGCTAGATTGAGAAGCATGATAGGGTATACTCGGTGTAGCATGTTGTTGCTATGTTTGGGCAAGTGTGCCATGTTTGTTGTAACGTGAATCATTGGTTGTGATATGATCGGGTGAGTGATAGACCGATGTGATGTGTTCGGTAATGTAAAGACCATCCCGGTTTAAAAAGAATTAATTATTTAAAAGTGTTCGTTGGAACGTCGTGGTTGGAAAACGGACTGGAAGTTGGAACGAATGCAAAAGAAAAAGAAAAAAAGGACTTGGACTAGGCAGGGACCTGGGCCAGACTTGGGCCCAATCAGAAGACCGAGCCCAAGCCCACCCACGCGTGCCCGAGCCCAACCCACGCAGCCCATACCCTAACCCTACGCGAGCGACTGTTCATCTCATTTCTTCTTCCTCGCGCCGCACGCACCCGAGACCGAATCGCAGCGCCTCCCTCTCTCTTCTCTCTCAATCCTTCCTTCCTCTCTCACCCTTCTCCCTCTCTCACACGACCTCACCATCGCCTCCCATCTCACCTCCGCGAACGAACCGAGCCATCACACACAGAATCGAGACGAACTCGCTGGAGAACCTCTCTGGTTCGAGTTCCCGAGCTCGACCCACGCCGACGACGGGGAAATTGCACGGTTTGTGCTCCCTCGCCCCGTTTTCCTTCTTCCCCGACCTCGCCTCATCTGGAAACGCGTCTTCCCGAGCTCGATTTGGGACGAGTCAGCCGGAACGACGTCGACGACCCACGCCTTCGTCGGATCTGAGACGGAGAGGCTTTGGATCGCGCTCCAGGCAGCACCGTCCCTTCCACTGCCACGCCGTGACCCTGACGCCCTCCTCCGCCTCCATTTCTCCCTCCTCCACGCCACCTGACGCCGTCCACCGCCCTTCGAAGCCGGAACCCTCGCCGGAGCTGCCTCGAGGATGCTGGACTCGAGCCAGGACGGTTGGGTCAAGATGGCATCGGGCCAGATCCAGGAGATGTGCCTTGGCCAGAACGGACCTTGGGCCGGCTTGACCCTTGGGCCAGGAGACAAGCCTTGGGCCAGGCCCAGATCTAGGGTCCGGGCTCTGGACTCAGGCCTGGACCGGGTCTGACTCGGGTCTGAATCGGGTCTGGGTCGGGTTGGGGCCGGGTCCGGGTCGGTTCTGGGTCCGGTCGGGTCTGGGTTCTGGACCGGGTCGGATTCGGGTCAGATCCGGGTCGACAGTTTAAATAAATTAATTGATTATTTTAAATCATTTTAAAATGGACATTTAAAGGACTAAATGGACAAATCAGAGGACTTTTGGACTATACCGGGACTGACTATCTACCTTACATGTTAACCTCAGACTTGAACTTCGCCCGAGAAGACCGGAGGTAGGCCCGGACGTCAGCAGCTAGGAGACGTAGCTGTTGTGTTCATCTTGAGGTAGGGAAAGTAGCGGATACCGCTTTAATTACTAGGGGTGTTCAAATATAACCGTGAACCGGAAACCGGACCAAAACCAACCGGAGTTGAAACCGTCGGTGCAAAAACCACGGCTACCCGACAGAATCACGGTGAGAATTCTGATGAACCGAAAGTATTTGGATCGGGTCCCGGTTTTCGTTGATGAAATCCAGCGGTTAACCATTAGAACCGGAACTAGTAAGACCAAGGACAACACATCTCACTTAAGAGAAGGTTTATGTCAAGCCCAAGTCATGTTAGCTCTTGTTGCTCGGTTAAGATGGTAGAAGGTTATAAACAAAATTGTATTAATTAATTCTTCCGATGTGACACTGCGATATTATAATCAAATACATTTTCCAGGCTCTGTTCTGCATATAAGATCATTCAGCTTGTAGGTTTTTTTTTATCTCTATGCATGTTTAACGAAGATCACGTTCATGTTATTGGGATCACTGATAAATTGATAGTCATATATGAATAATTAAGATCATTGGTGACCTTATATAATACTATAGCATGAAATATATGTATATGATCAGTTAGAATGTTCATGAGTCTACTCGTGAAATTTGGACCCTCAAAAAAAAAACCTCTCGACAAAACCCTATACAGAGTAGTCGCCTTCTCCGGCCCCTTTCCCCCTCGCCGGCTCCGGCCTCGGCTTCGGCCTGGGTTGTTGCCGGCGAGGTCATCCACTCCTTCCCTCTCTGCTTTTTGCTCCTTCTTTATCCTTCTTCTCCTTCCCGTTGCCTCTCCTCCCCATTTTCAGATCTACTCTCTTCATCGCGCTTTGACCGGTGCCGACCTCGACCTTCCCTTCCTTGCCCGGTAAACTTGGTCATGTGGTACGCCTAGCCGAAGTGGGGCCGTGAAAGGGTGGTCGGTTGCGCCGTCAGTTGCTGGGCCTCCATGTTTTCAAATCTCCTTAGCTCTCTGGTTCGTCGTGTGCGGATTGGGTCTCCGGTGTCGTCTTCTCGCCGGAGGTTGCCTACCGCGGATGTGGCCGGCGTTCTCTGCTCGCCGGTGCTGTGTATCTGAAGTTGGAAGCTGTGGTTGGAAGTCCGGGGATTGCTGGTTCGGGGGCTGCTGGAGGCGGTAGGCTCGGGAGTTGCTGGTTCGGGAGGTTGGACGGCTTTGTTCCGGGTAGGGCTGACCCAGGTCAGTTGGGTCAGGCCTTGATCCAACGGGTCAAACCCATCAGATCTGGGTTTTTGCTGGGTTGCGGGTCGGGCTTTGTTGGGTCTGGTTCTAGGCCTGGGTTCTGGGTTTGGTCCTGGGCCTGGGTCCTTTTCTGGGCTAGTTTTGGGCCTTGTTGCTCTTCAGTTGGTTTTAGAGTCTTCTCTGTTGGAGTCTAATTTGGATCGAGCTCGGTATTATTACAGGCCTTCCCCTTTGGGCCCTTGCTATTGCCGGTGAGGGGTAACCTTCTTTGGTTTCGGAACGCTCAGCTCGCTTTTTAGTTTAGGCTTCACAAGAGTTTTGTCGTGCTGCTACCATCTTGGTGTTCGAAGCTTATACTCGGTAGAAATACCGGTCCTCCGCCTTATTGGGCCTCTCTTCGGTGTTTACCGAATTTAGGTTTCGGAGGGCTGAGTATGACCTTCTTCACCTTCTCTGTCTCTCGCGATCTACACAATCAGGTTTGATGGTGGACCTTCTCTCGGGTCTTGGAGGTGACTAGTTCTTGCTCAGGTCGTGGGACGCGTTTCTACAGTATAGCGGATGTGGATCGTTGCTGAGCATCTCTAGCTGCTTCTGGTGCTACTCCTTGGACGCTCTGTTGTGACTCGCTGGCTACCGATCTCTGTTTGGTAATTCCTCTCCCTCACTACCCTTTCATTTAACTCGATTGGCTTCGTTTCTTCTCGACCCGCTGTTTGGTGTTCGAGCTCGCCGGTCTTAGGTGGTGGTGTTGGCCGCCGGCGAGTCCTTTAGACTGTTCCTTGGTCTGAAGCCTTTCGCTTTATTTGTTGGGTGTGGTGATATTGTATCAGTCGATCGTGGTCCTGGCCACCGGCGTTTTTAGTACACTCTATCTCGCTAGGATTGAGTGTTACTATTGGTACAGGGAGATAGGTTCAACTCTGATTAGGTTTGCAGTGTTTCTTGAGAGTCTGCTCCTCTTGGTGGCCAAATCTTGGTTGGTGGCTGCTGCCTTGCCCTGTCCTTTAGGGGTGTTTCTTGTTGCATCTGGTGGATCTTCTTCTGGTTTGCCCTTAGTGGCTCTTCTTGTGATTTGATCTTGTTGGCGGTTTTTGGTGGTTTTCTTGCAGCTCTTGGTGGTTTTTCTTGTAGTCTGCTCTGGTTGGCTGTACTTGTTTTCTGCTTCTTGTCTTGGTGTTGTTTTTCATACCTTTATTGTTCTTTTGTTGTAGTTGATATCCCGTATAGATGGCATATGATCATCTTAGGGAATCGCCCTTTTGAGCCCTTGTTGGCCTGTGTTCTTCCTCTTTTACCTCAAAAGAGGTTTTATTAATGAAAAAATTGCCTATTCAAAAAAAAATATGTTCATGAGCCTTTCTTAAAATATGTTGATTCTGTTGTGGCCACTTTATGCCCTCTGTTGATCCTTACTTTTGGAACCATGTTGACTTTCTCCATCCTCTGCAACATTATCGCTCACATGAGATGCAAGTATGTATTAGCTCACAGTATTCATTCAATTTTGATAAAGATGGTATTCACGTGACGTCCTCTTATTAACACAAATATTAGCAAGATAGGAGATCCAAACAAAGTACAGTGCACACATAAAGAGTAGAGACCAGGTCTCTCAGACACTTGAAAAAAAAAACCTCACAGAGGTTATTCTCAAAACCCTTCTAGGGTTTCACAATTCGCCGTCGCTGTCGTCGCCTGCCCGTCGTCCCCCTCCACGATCCGTTCACTTGGTTCTGTCCCCTCTCCCTGTAGTGCTACTCTCCCTCTCCCTCATCACCATGGTGTTCCCGTTCCATCGCTATCATCGCGAAGGATACCCCCCCCCCCGGAATCCATGGCTGCCGAACCATCTCACCCAGGAACATCCCTTTGTGTTTGGTCGTCCACGCCCTCCCATAATCGATCAAGCCAACCCTATTTTGGTTCTACACAATAGGGATGGTCCATGCACGACATGCACCACGATCCGACGTGGTTGCTTAGGGATCCTTGGCACCGCCCTCCACCGGAGTCCGTCTGGACCTTTGTAGCCAATCCCGGCAACCGCCGTCCTCTCCCGGATTAGGATCAGCCACTCCAACGTCAGGAGGCACTAGCTCGTGGCCTGGTTCCAGTTCCCCCACCGGCGTGCACCGGGAATCCGGCCTTTCCATGCGATCCGGTGTACTATTTTTCCTGGTCTTCGGCTTATCAACCAGGATATGGCCAGCCGGAGGTTGGGATGCAATCGGGTAGGGTTCCCCATTATCCGGGCCCTGTCAACCCGAGAAGGACCGATACCGGCAGGAGCCGGGCATACCAGGAGCATCAGAGTACTACTGTCAAAGTGCTGCATCCGTCGCCGACAATAACCAAACGTCAAGCCACGAATATCCCAAGCCCTAAATCTCGCTTGAAGATTGGGGCCAAGTGGAAGAAGCCTGATCCACGGCTGGGGGATCTGATGAACTGCACTTTGGCTCGACGGGGGATCCTGCGTTTCACCACATCCGTTGGGTCAAGACCCAGGGTGATCAAGACGGGTCACAAACCGGAGCCTAAAGGGCATCCAACCTCCACTGACCAAGCATAGGAACGAGACACTAGCCCGGGGGACTGCAACCCCCCGGGGGAGGAATGATCCCCCAGAGCGGGGCTGGGAAGGACCGCCAGGGACCTATACCCACAGAACCGGGACGTCTACAGCCGGGAAGTCTCGGGGAATCTGCACCAAAGGCATTATCTATTTTCAGGTTGATTGTTTTAGGAAAAATAAGACGTTGGCTAGGTAGATTTCATTCTGTTAGTTTTATATTGTTTGAAACAGTGGATCGAGGAATTCATGAGTTTGGATCTGCGAAACAAAGCAGACTATTGATATGGAATCATGTGCGCCCGATGGGCCACGGCCGATCGGGACAACAGCTGGTATCCGGGACTGTTAGGTCCCACATTGTAAGCACGTTGATTTAGTAATACTACTTCCTTCCCGTTTCAAAAAAGAAGAAGAGTAGAGACCAAAATAAAATGGTGCACAGACATCCCTTTATCCCACATCGGGCAGAAGAAAAAATTGAGTTGTCTTGTTTCTGTATAAAACCGAAAGATTTCAGAATGCCAAGTGACTGGGCTTGACAGTTACAATTGTTGTCCGTTTTGGGGCCTTACGGTCTCAGAACAAGGTTTTCAATATTGTAGTTCAGCTCATGAGCATCAGTTGTATTATTTAGTACGGTCGGTTCGGTGAAAACCGTTAAACCAGCCAGTAAAAGTTCCGGTTGAAAACCGGTGAAGTTCAATTCTCCAGCACCGGTGTCGATTTCGAGAAATGGATAATCGGAGTTTCTGGTTTGGTTCTTCACATTCATGATCCGGTCCGGTTAACCGACCATGAACACCCATATTAATTACGGAAAGTTACTAGCATGCATGATTAGGGAAAAATAATAAACGGAAAGGTCCTAGTTGGCATATAGGATGTGATTCACTAGAATAGCCGCTTTCGATTATAAATAACCGGACGAGTCTTAGTAACATGTAGGATGTGATTCACTAGATTCCCTGCTTTCAATACTTGGGAAATTGTTGTGCTGGTAGATGGGCCATGTCGAGCCTTAGGATTGCGTGCTGCGTGTTATAACCGCTGTGTGAGAGTCTAAATAAGATTATACTCGGTGTTGCATGACTGTGACTGTGTGTGGGCAAGTGTGCCATGTTTGATGTACGTGAACCCTTGGTTGTGTTATGACCGGGTGAGTGATAGACCGGTTTGTATGTTATGGTGTGTTGGCCCGATTGGCATACCGAGGTCAACTATATCTTTGTGCTGCGTGTTATACCCTTATTGTGTGTTCCAAGAGAAGGCGTAACCGGAGTGGTACTTACACCGAGGGATAGTTCCGGTGTAGTGTATCAAGGCCAAGGATGGCGTGATCAGTACCCCGATGACTCGTAGTCCGGGACGACGTTCGACCGAGGTGTGTGCCGGTCCAGTACGTATGTGAGTAAGGCCCGGGTCTGTGTGCTCGGAAGACATCGGACTGAGGGATTTCCGGTCGAGGATGTTACCCCCCGTCTCAGTGAGGGGAATATATCGGGACTGATGCTGTGTGGTCCAGTACGATATAAGTGGCTTTGTGCATTCAATGACGTTGGAAACTGTTGTACGACATCTGTGTGTGTATCGATGTGTGTTTTATACCCGTTGGTTGGCTTTGTGCGTTTTTCTAAGTATGTTTATGACCTTGTGAAAGTGATCGGTAACTGGGAACTGCTCGTAGGCTTGTTTATAGTTGTGCCTTACTAGTATGCCCTAATTGGACGGTTACTCATGGTGATGAACTGAGATTCGGAACCTTAACTACTTTTCCTACTGAGCGTAAGCTCACCCCCTTACTGTGTTGTGTTTCAGGCATTGAGCGAGATCAGTACTAGCAGGATTCTCGGAGCTTGGGAGCTGGCGAAGGTTTTAACTAGTGTCTAGATACGTACAATTTCATTTACTGTTTGACTATTTTATTACATACTTTATCGAGTTGTTGACTCGTGCGGATTTTCGGAACTTTGAATTTTTATTTGAGAACCTTTTATTTATTTAAATTACTTTATCTTTTATTGTTTTAAGTTCGCGTCTCGAGTCCGGTCAAAACCGGATTTGGGGCGTGACAGGTAAGTTTGTGTGGTTGGTATACCGTGGTTGATCTATGGCATTGTGATGCGTGTTATTCTCTTGATGTGTGTTCCAAGAGGAGGTGTGTCCGGTATGACACCTACACCGAGGGAGTATGTCGGTGTAGGGTATCGAGGCCAAGGATGGCGTGATTATTACCCCGATGTTGTGTGGTCCGAGAAGACGTACGACCGAGGTATGTGCTGGTCCGGTACGTGTTGTGAGTGATGCCCAGAGTCTGTGTGACGGGAAGACGTCCGATCGATGGACATGTCGGTCAAGGATGTGCCCCCAGTCTAAGTGACGGGAAGATATCGGGACCGATGTTGTGTGGTCCGGTACGATATAATTGGCCTGTGTGCAATCGGAGATGTTGGGGAACTACCGTACGGGACATGTGTTGTTCCGCTGTGTGTTGTATGCTTGATGATTGGCTGTGTGCAATGTTTAAGTGTGGTTATGATCTTGTGAGAGTCCTACGCGTAGAAGCGAGACGGAGAGACTCTCGGGTTGGTGAAATGTCCGGTCTAAGTACCGTGTGATTTTATGAACCATTGTGGTTGGTGTCATTGTATGAGTTAACGGTTTCTCGAGTGTTGATGTGGGCGGGTGGTAATGATGTAATTACCGATACCCGAGGGGTATAGTTTCTATAACTTGCTGTGTGATGTGATTGTGTTGAGTGTTGTGTGCATGCTGTGATTGGTTGTCCCACATAAGCGGATGATTAGTGTAATTTATGAACGGGTCATGCCCAATTTTCTGCAGAAACTGAAGTGTATGTACCATCACTATTTGGCTATAGGGGCCACTATAGCCGGACGTGAATGAGGGGATGTCAAGTGGTTACAACGTAATTCGGGGACGCCTGAACCGGGTTGTAACGACGCGATATCAACATGAATGTTATGTTAGAAAGATGACGTGTTAAGAATTGGAATCTAAGTTGATGGTTGTCTAAAGTGTAATTGTTGTGTGGTGGATGCATTGTGGAGTGTTTGACTGTGTGTAACCTCACTGATTGAGTGTGTGATCTATGCGACGCACTAGTGTGTGGACTTCTCGGGTTGTGTGAAATTGTGTGACTATACTATACTGAGTATAATATTAGTACGAGTACTACTGTGATGAACTGTGTGTGACGTCAGTTATTTTAAGCACGTCGTTTTATACGAGATAAGAAACTAAACATGTGCGTTATCCATGCAGCGGATATACGAGATGTCACCGACTTACGTTCCACGAGGCACTAGGAGACGGCCCGCTAGAGGCCGAGGGCAGCCATCGACTGCTAAGTCGGTAGGGGCAACAAGTGCCCAAGGTGCACCCGCTGAGGGGCACGAGAGGGTTGAGACTACCCAGGCGGCAGCTCTGGAGAAGCTGACTCGCACTGTTCAGGGCTTGGCAGCAGCCTTTTCCAGGAGAGAGGCTACAGCTCCGACACCGGAGGTTGTGCCTACTGCCACTGCAGCCACTACAGAGGGACCTAGTCAGGTCGACAGTTATACTGCGCATGCGCTGCGAGACTTCCGCAGGCTAGGCACGCTTGTATTTTCCGGGGAGCCAGACCCTGAGGCAGCCGAGAGGTGGCTGGAGCGGATCACCCGCAACCTGGACACGTTAGGGATATTGTTTGGTAGCCTGAGAGTATCGTTCACAACATTTCACCTGGAGGGAGAGACCTACCATTGGTGGGAGCGCGAGTGGGAGATGACTTTGCGATGTTCGGACAGCGATTCCTGGAGCAGTACTTCCCACATTCAGTACTGGATGACAGGCACCAGCAGTTCCTGGAGCTGTGTCAGGAGGGACTGACAGTGTCCGAGTACGAGGCGAGGTTCACCTCCTTGTCTCGTTTTTCTCAGGAGATGGTACAGACTGAGGCACACCGCTGCAGACGGTTTGAGGCAGGTCTTCGCCTTGCTATTGCAGATCAGGTCGCTGTTATGAGGACCCAGGTATACTCTGACCTTGTGGATCAGGCCTTGGCTGTGGAGCGACGCTTCCGTGAGACAGCCAGAGTTCGGGAGGTCAGGCCGAGACCGAGTGGCTCCCTGAGGCCATCTGAGTCTCATGATCCGAGGAGGCAGAGGACCTCAGGATCGTTCCAGTCCCAGGCATAGTCGATCGGGACGTGACATGTTGGGTCGGTGGCATCAGTAGGACCTACCTTATCTAGGTGGGCGTGTTATCGATGCGGGAAGCCGGGTCACATGGCTCGAGACTGTTCGAGGAGCAGTGGGCCAACAGACCGTCCGGTGGGTAGACCAGAGGGGAGGCCGAGTGTCGGGCCACTGCTATGTCACCAGTGTGGTCGGCCAGGACACTTCGCTACCAGGTGCCCCGATCGGGTTGGGGAGATGTCGGCTTTGCGACCACAGTAGTCGCAGACTGGACAATCACCACAATTCCATCAGCGTCAGGCACAGGCGCAGAGAGCATCGCGGCAGGCGGGGAGCGCGCCCGCGCCGAGGTAGAGAGCTGCACAGCAGGTGGCACTTCCACCACCCCGAGAGGCGAACCCCAGGCACAGCAGGGCCGGGTGTATGCTGTCACCGACTCTCGAGCTGAGGGGAGTCACTCCGGTCGTGAGGCTACACAGGGTACATGCTTGCTTTATAATTCATGGGAGTCTTTCTTGTTTGATACTGAAGCATCTCATTCTTTCATCTCTTCTTCTTTCGCTGGTATGTTGGGGTTGAGGGTAGAGTCATTGAGTCGACCTTTATGTCTTGACACCCCTGTTACGGGAGAGGTGGTTTTGAGTACTGTATGTCGTGCATGTGAGATTATAGTGGTTAATTGCCCTTTTTATGGTGATTTTCTTGTGTTGGACATGAAGGCATTCGACGTGATCTTGGGGATGGACTGGATGAAGAGGTATCGGGCGTCGATCGACTGTTATCGTCGGCAAGTGATTGTGGTATCGGGCGACACGATCGTCACTTGTGTCTTGGGCATTAGGAGCGGAGTTCTCCTGTCTGCGTTGACCGTGGGAGATACTGTGCAAAGTAGAGAGCTGCCGAGAGTGGTGTGTGAGTTCTCGGAGGTCTTTCTAGAGGAGCTGTCGGGATTACCGTCGGCGCCCGAGGTGGAGTTTAGGATCGAATTTATTCAGGGTACGGCGCCGATATCTATGGCCCCGTATCGGTTTACACTAGCCGAGTTGGTCGAGCTGAAGCGACAACTCGAGGAGCTTCGGGAAAAGGGTTTTATCCGACCTAGCGTTTCGGCGTGGGGAGCACCCGCCCTCTTCGTGAAGAAGAAGGGTGGAGCGCTGAGGATGTGTATCGATTACCGGAAGTTGAACCGGGTCACGGTGAAGAACCGTTCCGATGCCGAGGATCGATGACTTGTTCGATCAGTTGAGAGGAGCGAAGTGCTTCTCGAAGATTGATCTGCGATCTTGGTACTATCAGTTGAGAGTCCGCGAGGAGGACGTGGAGAAGACCGCATTTCGGACCCGGTATGGTCATTACGAGTTTCTGGTGATGCCGTTCGGGCTGACGAACGCGCCTGCACCGTTCATGGATCTAATGAACGGTATCTTCCGACCTTACTTGGATCAGTTTTTCGTGGTGTTCGTAGACGATATTCTGATCTACTCACCGAGTGAGGAGGCGCACGTGGAGCATCTGAGGACAGTTTTGACATTGCTGCGCACTCACCAGTTGTACGGCAACTTGGAGAAGTGCGAGTTTTGGATCACCGAGGTGAAGTTCCTTGGGCATGTTGTGTCCCGAGAGGGTATACTAGTCGATCCGGCGAAGATCAATGCGGTGTCGAAGTGGGCACGGCCCAAGAGTGTCTTTGAGATCCGTAGATTCCTAGGCTTGGCGGGATACAATCGACGGTTCGTCCAGGACTTCTCACGCCTGACCGCGCTGATGACCGCCCTGACACGCAAGGGAGCCGAGTTCGTGTGGACTGATGAGTGTGAGCACTCCTTTGCCGAGCTAAAGGCTCGTCTGACTACCGCGCCCGTGTTAATAGTGCTGAAGCGCGGGATCGGATATGATGTGTATTGTGATGCGTCCGGTGAGGGACTGGGATGTGTGTTGATGCAGTCCGGGAAGGTAGTTGCATATGGCTGCAGACAGTTGAAGATACATGAGCGCAATTAACCTACCCACAACAGTCGTCTTTGCACTGAAGAGCTGGCGACACTACTTGTATAGAGAGCGATTTCGGGTGTTCTAGGATCATAAGAGTCTCAAGTACATCTTCTCCCAGCGCGACTTGAACATGCGCCAGGGGCGATGGATGGAGCTACTGGAGGAGTACGACTTCGAGCTACTCAACTATCCGGGCAAGGCGAACGTTGTCGCCAATGCCCTGAGTAGGAACTCGACTCACTGCATTGCTAGTATATCTGTCCGAGAGTGGGACATGATGGAGGAGTTGAGCACATTTGGGCTCGAGCTCGATGAGATCACCGATGGCATTACCATGTGTTCGTTAGTGGCGCAGCCCACACTAGTTGCCCGCATGATGGAGGCACAAGTCGGGGATGCCGAGACGGTAGAGCTCCAAAAGAGAATTATCAGCGGTGTTGACACCGAGGGCTGGGAGCAGAGTACTGATCTGGGTCTACGATACCGAGGAGGACTATTTGTGCCGCGTGGTTGTAGAGATGTTGTGTTGAGAGAGTCTCATCACTCCCGTCTTGCTGTGCACCCGGGTGGCACCAAGATGTATCGGGATATCAGACGGCAGTTCTGGTGGAGCGGGATGCGGAGAGTAGTTGCAGAGTTCGTTTCGAGATGCCTTACCTGTCAGTAGGTAAAGGTCGAGCATCAGCGTCCCGCTGGTTTGTTACAGCCATTGCCGATTGCGGAGTGGAAGTGGGAGCACGTCACGATGGACTTCGTGAGTGGCTTATCGAGGTCGCCGAGAAGGCACGATTCAGTTTGGGTGATGGTCGACCGACTGACCAAGTCGGCACACTTCTTAACCATGAGGATGACTAATACGATTGACACTCTGAGCCGGTTGTACGTTCGAGAGATCATCCGTCTTCACGGGGTTTCGGTGTCGGTTGTGTCCGACAGGGATCCTCGATTCACCTCCAGGTTTCGGGAGAACTTACAGAGAGCGTTGGGGACCGATGTCTTGCTTAGTACAACGTATCACCCACAGACCGATGGTCACTCAGAGCGCACCATTCAGATACTAGAGGATATGCTGCGAGCATGTGTGTTGGACTTCCAAGGTTCATGGGAGGACCACTTGCCATTGGCTGAGTTTGCCTACAACAACAGCTTCCAGGCCAGTATTGGGATGGCACCGTTCGAGGCGTTGTATGATAGGCCGTGCAAATCGCCCGTGTGTTGGGCAGAGGTGGGAGATCGGAGTCTACTTGGTCCAGAGCTCGTTTGGGAGACGACCGAGAAGGTCGTACTGATTCGGGATCGGTTGAGGACCGCGCAGAGTCGTCAGAAGAGTTATACAGATAGACGGTGCCGGCCTCTTGAGTTTACAGTTAATGATCATGTGTTTCTAAGGGTGAGCCCGAAGAAGGGACTATTACGGTTCAACCGCGGCGGAGGCAAGTTGGCCCCGCGGTTTATCGGACCTTCTGAGGTTTTGGGCAGGGTTGGGGACGTTTCTTATCACCTTGCATTGCCACCACAGCTTGGGAACGTTCATAACGTCTTCCACGTGTCCCAACTGCGGAAGTACACTGCGGACCCCTCCCACGTTATTGAGTGGACGGACATCGAGGTAGCTGTGGATGTCTCGTACGAGGAGCAGCCAGTTCGGATTCTGGATACGCGAGAACAGGTCCTGCGTGGCAAGACTATCCCACTGGTACGGGTGCAGTGGAAGCACCACGGTGCAGAGTCGACCTAGGAGGGCGAGGAAGATGTTCGTGCGAAGTACCCCAAACTGTTCGACACTTGAGGTACGTCCGTTTCAAATTTCGAGGACGAAATTCTTTTAAGGGGGTAGATTGTAAGAACCGCCACCGGTCATCCCGATCGAACCGGAGGTTTTCGGCGAAAGTTGACTTTTTGCTGGAAAAGTCAACCAATGACTCCGTGAGTCATTCAGGACCTTCCGGGGCCCAAAAAGCTTAGCCGTCGTTACGGTTAGCTTAATTGGGCCGTTTCCTTTCAAATGACGGTAATTGTGAAAAAGTCAATTGTCGGTCATTTTCGGTCAAACCTAAGACTTAAAAGGATTATTTAATTTCTTTGGTGAGGTATTTTGGAAGAGGTGGTCCCCACTATGGACACATGTCCATAGTAGCTTGGATGAGAAGAAATTAGGGCAAAAAGACCCCTTTACCCTTGAATTTGGTCTTGAAAATCTTTTAGGGGTCACTACACTATTAGGTTAAAGGAGACCTTAGGTGAGCAATTCAGCCCAAAAACATGGTGTTGGCCTAATTTCACCAAAGGGGAAAGAAGAAAGGGAGCTTTGGAAGCTTGAAGAAGAAGAAAGGAGAAAAAAGTGTATCTTGAACCTATTTTATACCAAAATATTCCCAAAATCTCGTGTTTCTTCATCTATTCTCCATTCTCAAGGTAAATCCTCAAACCTTTTTCGTTTTTATTGATTTTGGTTCATGGGTTTTGAGAAAAAAAATGAAGAACTTTGTTGGGTTTGAGATTGTGGGTGTTGGATGATGATTTTTGGAGAAAAGGGAGTGTTAGATGATTGGTTTTAATTGGATTTGTGGAGTTTTGATGAAGACCCATGATGGGTTTTGAATTAGAGACGTTTTAGGGGCCGTTTTGAAGCTTTGGGAGGTCATCAATGCAGGTTTTGGGGGTAATTTCGTGAAAAAACTGAAGCTGGAGGAAGAAGACGATGAACAGTGCCAGACCTGTCACGGATCCGTGACGGGCACCGTGACGGAACGCGTCACGGCTCCGTGAGGGAGACCGTGACGGCGTCAGTCACGGTTCTGTGAGGAGAACCGTGACGGTTCAGCCCACAGATCCGTGACCCGAACCGTGATAGACCTGATTTGGGCATTTTGGACCCCTTTTGTTGGATTTTGAGTAATTAGGATGGTTATCTATAACCGAGTCCTTTTGGGGTAAATCAGGAATTTTTTTCCTCTTTAAACCTTTTGTGAATTACTCTTAATTCGAGTATTTGTTTGTGATCCAAGACTTTGGACCCGAGCTCGCCGGAGGAGGAGACCCTTGGACATCGTGAAGTGACGTGGAGGAAGCTAGCCAGGCCGTCTGCAACTAGGGGTGGATTGCTTTTGAGGTAGGGAAAGTAGAGAATACCGGTTCAATTGTGGAAAGTTACTAGTATGCATATAGGTTGCAGTTACATGATTTAATGATTAGAATTGCATGATTAGGATGTGAGGAACGAGTGAAATGAGGGATAGCTTACGTGCCACGTCGAGCCGTAAGTTTGGGAATTGCCATGCTGTAGAAATGCATGTGGGACATGTCGAGCCCTTAGGGTTATGTGTTGATTTATGATGCCATGATCCAGGTTTGAGATGCATGATGTGTGATTTAGTCGTTGCTAGATTGAGAAGCATGATAGGGTATACTCGGTGTAGCATGTTGTTGCTATGTTTGGGCAAGTGTGCCATGTTTGTTGTAATGTGAATCATTGGTTGTGATATGATCGGGTGAGTGATAGACCGATGTGATGTGTTCGGTAAGTTTGTGTGGTTGGTATACCGTGGTTGATCTATGGCATTGTAATGCGTGTTATTCTCTTGATGTGTGTTCCAAGAGGAGGTGTGTCCGGTATGACGCCTACACCAAGGAGTATGCCGATGTAGGGTATCGAGGCCAATGATGACGTGATTATTACCCCGATGTTGTGTGGTCTGGGAAGACGTACGACCGAGGTATGTGCCGGTCCGGTACATGTTGTGAGTGATGCCTAGAGTCTGTGTGACAGGAAGACGTCCGACCGATGGACATGTCGGTCAAGGATGTGCCTCAAGTCCAAGTGACGGGAAGATATCGGGACCGATGTTGTGTGGTTCGGTACGATATATCTGGGCTGTGTGCAAACGGAGATGTTGGGGAACTACCGTACGAGGCATGTGTTGTTCCGTTGTGTGTTGTATGCTTGATGATTGGCTGTGTGCAATGTTTAAGTGTGGTTATGATTATGTGAGAGTGTTCAATGGTTGGTAAATTTCCGTGGACGTTGTTAGTTGTTATGCCTTGCTAGTATGCCCTAATGGGACGGTTACTCGTGGTGGTGAACGGATGTTCATAACCTTAACTACTTTTCCTACTGAGCAAAAGCTCACACCTTTACCTTGTTGTTTTACAGGTTTTGAGCGGGATGTGATCTAGCGGGATGCTCGATGCTTGGGAGCTAGCGAGAGTCCTAGGCTAGCGTTGCCTAGAGACGTACTGTTTATTTTGAATTAAACATTTTATTGTCGGATTTATGAGCTGTTGACTCACTATTTTCGGATTATTATTATTGTTGGAACTCTTTTCTTTAAAAATTGTGTTTTATTAATTATTACTTTAAGTTCACGTCTCGAGTCCGGTCAAAACCGGATTTTGGGCGTGACAATTTCCTGCGTTATCGTCTGTAATCGTTAAGCAAGTAAAAAAGAACAGGAGATCGCAGACTTGTACCTATGCCATACAAACTCGAACCAAAACCCAGAGCGAACAAGAAATTCTAGCAGTGCAACGTTGGAAAGAAATTTGGAGACAGTTTGTTAATACGGGGAAACTGTAGTGAGTTGGTTTTGAATATTTTATAGTGATTTCTGTTAGGTGTTAGTTGTGTTTATGTTGAGGGCAATTTGTTTTGTTGCTTAAGAGCGCTTAAGTTTCAGGACGACCCACTATGGTGGTACGTACCCTTCTTTATAATTTTTCTAAATTCTCAAAGATTAATAAGTTCATTGCTTACCAAAAAAAATCAAAGATGGAGGAAGATTAAGAACAATTATACTGCGAAGAAACTAGGCTGAAGTTAAAGGTATTATCCCAAGCATAACTAAAGTTGACAGAAGAAAAAGGACAAATGAGTTGATTTTGATCATAGACGAGACATAAAGCACCGACAACGGTAACGTATTTGGTGTCTGGTTTTTCAGTCGTCTGAAATCCATTGCAATCAAGTTTAACATCTTGTAGAGTACAAGCACAATTGTTGGTGATCCTCACCATCCATTTTTGTTTCCCTCCAACCGTACGTCCTGTCGTATCTTGTTTGATTTCGATATTAGCGAGAGAACATTGACAATTTCCTACAAATATTTTTTCCTGTTAAAATCAAACTACAAGAAAATATTCTACCATCTCAAATATTCAAGCAACTTGGTATTTTAAGAATAGACTGAAAATGATATTTCAACTAACATCCCGGGAATCAGATTACAACTGGCCATTCAGAAGCAGTATGAGCAAGCTTTATCGAAGCAAGATACCTTTTGGTGCCAACGGGCCAAGTGGAACTAGTTAACAAATGGGGTAGAAATGCAAAGTTTTTTCTTTCTACAGTTAAGAAGCGCCAAAGAGAAAATAATATTAAAGTATTGAGACAGATGCCGGTACAACGGTCATCTGGGATACCGGAATGCAGTCACTTTTGGTCAGGTATTTTGAGACATATTCACGGCGGGACTTGAGTGGATGGAGGAACTGCGAATTAAAATCCTGAGCATGATTATGGAGGAGAAAAATATAGACCTGGGAGTGAAAGTCTTGGAGGAGGAAGTCTGAATAACGGTGTTTCAAATAGGACAAAATAAATCCCTTGGGCCAGATGGTCTTAATCCGCTTTTCTATCAACACTATCGGTCTACTTCATGCAAGAAAGTACTACCATTTGTCTCCCAAGCAGTAGGAAAATGCAACATAGACTCAGACGTCAATCATACCACACTATTGCTTATCCCTAAGAATAAGGACCCGGAGAGGATTGTGGATTTGCGCCCCATAGCCCTGTGTAATTTTATTTTTCGGGTCATGTCTAAAGTCCTTGCTAATAGGTTCAAACCGTTGCTTGACCCTATCATTTCAGTGAATCAAGGGGCCTTTGTACCAGATTCAAGACAATGTGTTTATTTCATATGAAATTATCCACTCTCTCCAAAGACCTACTTAAGGGTCGAATGGGTTTATGGCACTCAAATTAAACATGAGTAAGGCATGCGACATGGTGGAATGGTATTTTATTTTGGCTATGATGGGAGTGTTTGGCTTTGGACTAAGTTGGAGAGTTCTAGTTTTTGCATGTATGCGATCCATGCAGTATACAGTGAAAACAGGGGGCAGACAGACGAAGCACTTTAGGGCGGGACGAGGCATAAGGAAAGCATACTCGTTATCTCTATACCTTTTTCTATTCTACATGATGGGGTTGTCACGGCTATTATCTCAAGTCGAAAGAGATGGTAAAATTCATGGGGTGTCAGTGACCAGAGAAGCTCCGATTATATCCCACATCTTCTTTTCAGATGACTCTTACATATTTTGTCGGGCGGAAAAACAGGAAGCTGAATACTTACAGGGTATCCTCCACACTTTTGGGCAACTCTCGGGGAAAGTAATTAATAAGCAGAAATCTTCTATTTTTTTTAGCACGAACACAACCCCAGCGAACCGGATTCTCTGTTGTACAACATTGGGTATTCATGAAATTTCTCAGGCCTCTACCTACTTGGGTGTCCTGAACAAGCTCGGTTGAAAGAGAGGACAGAGCCTACAGTTTGTGTGTGACCAAATACTGGCGAAAATTACATCCTGGGATGGTAAGATGGTTTTTGCTGGTGGAAAGGACTAGTGTTAAAGTTGGTTCTTCAGTCGATGCCAATATATGCCATGAGTGTTTTCCTCCTTCCTCGATCCTCAGTATAAAAAATCCATGTGGCCTTAGCTAGATATTGGTGGGTAGGTACTACGAGGGCAGGAAAGCCTATTATTTGGCAAGATTGGGCTAAACTCTACTAGCCGAAAAAGGTGAGTGGAAAGGGTTTCCAAGATATATATGATATGAACATTGCGTTACTAGCAAAAATGGGATGGAAATTCTTGTCCAATCCGGAAATCTTGGTGGCCAGAGTCTTTAAGGCTCGATATTCAGAAACAAGGATTTTTTTACGGCCGGGGCAGGAATTAACGTTAGTCAACTTTGGACGGGGTTGCGAGCTACTCAAAACCTTCTGCAGGAAGGCCTTTGGAAAACAGTTGGGAATGGATTGTCCACTAAAGTAGAAGGTATACCATGGCTTATGAGTGATATATCCATTATCCCTGTAGGGACGATACCAAATGGAGAAATGCTGATCTCAGAGTTAACTACTCAAAATGAAGAATAGGATGTTCAAAAAGTTACGACATCCCTATCATCATAGTTCATCCTAGAGGTTCTAAGCATCCCGATTCCCAATTACACAAGACCAGACAGATGGTACTGGACACGAGATATTCGAGGCCGATACAGTGGTAAGGAAGGGTACCGATTGTTGGCTTGATTGCATGGTCGGTGGGTGCCAACTCAGCGAGACTCGGTCTAGACGGCCATATGGGATCTGGACATTCAGCCACAGATCAAGGTATTTCTTTAGCAGCAAAAATCAGGTACGTTATAGTTGGCGCCGAACCTCCGGACAAAATTTGTCCCTATTACGGAGGAGTGCCCAGTTTGTGAGACAGAAAGAGAAACAACATTCCATCTGTTAGTCCAATGCCTGTTTTCCCAGGAAGTGTGGCAATGATCCCATGTATCTTTTCCAACCTCTGTTGTTACTACTTTTATACAGTGGATGACTAAAGTTGTGACTATCCCGGATATGGCAACAAAAAGTAAAATTGCTCTGACAGTGTGGGAGATTTGGAAAACTAGAAATGGTGTGGCATGGAATAAAAATCATCAACTGGCTAGCTCGGTCGATGCTGCGATCAGAAGTAATGTTCACAGTTTGAGGGAAATGCACAAGAGATTGAGTGTGCAGACTATACCCCGATTTGTCCTACCAGGAGAGGATTGAAACTACCCCTGCCATAATGGCTATCCTTGAATGTGTATGGGGTGGTATTTGCAGACACCTCTCTATTGGGGTGGGGTATGTTATGTAGGGATGAGAGGGTGCGGTTTTTGAAGGCCAAACCAGGATTTGCTTGGGCATGCCGACACCCGAGATGGCGGAGGCCATTGCAATCTACCAGGCTTTCCTTTGGGTACGTATTTCAGGGCGGTCGGGAATCATCATTCAAAGCAACGCCCAATTTGTGGTGAGGATGATTGTAGGGACTACCACTCTTTTCTCACCGGTGGGCCGCATTGTTGAAGAATGTAGGTCTATGTTTATATCGCTCGAGGATGTTAAACTCGAGTTTATTTCTAGAACTACGAACGAGGCTGCTCACTAGTTAGCACGGGAGTCTCGTTTGAATGAATAGAACACCGAAGTGTATTCAACACTAGATCAAACGAGGACAGACACAAAACGGATATTTTTGGTTAATTGGTGGAAAGTCTTGTTTGTTAACCTATTAATAAAAACAAGTTAGATATTGTTGATGAATGAGAGAATTACTCACATATATAAAACCTATAAAGCACCAACCGTGTCTCGACTAAAGCTTTATTAAGGTGCTATAACCATATAACGCATTTCGGTTTGATGGAGGAGACATGACAGGTTCTAAGATGGGTGTGTTAGCTGCTCAAGGATCTTGTAAGTTCAAGAAACTGTGACACCAAATTTTGGGTTAAGAATTTTATAAGATGAATTACAAAATTCTGTAACACAGATGTGCAAAGTAAAAAATCAAATACATGGGCATTTCGTGATGACCGGAGCTACCAAGCCTGTTCCTTTTTGTGATGGCTGTGGTGTTCGGTTCGTGAGGAAAATCTCCAAATATTGTGCTATTTGTGGTGTATCTTGGCTCTATGTGAAGGCTGGTGTTTTGGTTGAGCGTGTTCCGGTGCGGGAGAAACGTCCGAACAAGAGAGGTCCACTTTTGGTGAAACGCAAAGGTTTGGATGCGAAGTCGAAGCCAGATTTGGTTGCTGCGGACTCATCTGATTTTGCAGCTGCAGCGAAGACTCCGGCTGCAGATTCCCCTGTTTCTGCCCAAGCTCAACACAGCTCAGAAGTTACGTTGCTTGTTGAACACATGCAACTCACGAATTCATCACCTGCAACGGAGACGGAAGCGTCGTCATCCAAGAGGTTGTTAGGTAACAAGATTTTTGTGTACAATGTTCCATTCTCTTCTTCAGATGTATGGATTCGATCTGTCTTTGGTGAATTTGGTGAAATTACTTCTGCAATTGCAAAGGTAGATATTTCGGTTTTGTGGTTTATTAGTCACCGGTAGCAGCTCAAAAGGCAATCGATATGTATAATGGGTTTAAGTATAATGGTTTTAAACTCTTTGTGGCTCTTGCTTGGCCAAAGTTGGAATCGTTTCCAATTGATCCGAAACAGAGCATCGGAAGAAGTGGCGATGTTACGTTGCAGAGCTCAGTCAATGGAGATTCATATCGTGTGGGTCTTTTGGCTTCACAGGAGAAGGATTTACATCAGAAGGTCGGGGTTTCAATGAAGCCGGTCGTCGGAAGTGCTGATCCGATACAGGGCATCGGAGACAGCTGTGTTGGAGCATTGCAGAGCTCTGGCAATGGAGATTCAAGACGTGTGGAGTCTTTGGCTTTGCAGAAGACGAGTTATCAAAAGGTTGGGGTATCAATGAAGCCGATCATCGGAGCTCTGTTGCCGGAGCTGGTTCAGGCGGTGATTGATCATCTTGGCCGATCTCTACACGATTCCTATATTTTTTCGAAATTTTGTTTAGATTCATATGTGTATGTTTCGGATTTGACTGAGGCTACGGGTTCAGGTGAGTTGCGATTGTGTAGGGATTTTGTGAGTTGGGGTTTGTTAATTCACGGTCAAGCAACGACAGAGTGTGATCAGGTTGATGACAATTCAGTTGGGCCTTATCAGCAGGCCCATTCTTTGGGTTATACACAGTTGATGAGTTGCATGCCCAAATTGTGTGAGGAAGAGTCTTCGGTTTTGAATGTGAAGGACAAAATGGCAGAGGTGATGGGGTGCGAACAGCAGGCCCAGAGTGATTTGGGCTGTTTGCATAGAGCAATTGATCATTTGGTTGTTGTTGGTACGGTTTCGGAGGATCCGGTTAATCAGGTGGGTCCGGAGACGAAGGAGACCAATCCTTGGAAGGATGTTCTGCTCAAACCTTCACCGCGTCAGAGTCGACCCTCCACGTACACGGTTGTTACTAGATCAAGAAATCGTTCGTTGACTCAGGAACGTGCCATCAAGTCTGCGCCTCTTGTTTCAAGTTTGTGGAAAGCATCGGCTTCTAAGAAATCAGCGGCGTAAGTGGTTTCTTTAGCTTGTTCCCGTGTTTTTTGTTTTCGTTTTTCTGTTTTCTGGGATAAGGCTAGGCCTTATATCTTCCTTTAGTGGAGCTCCCTTGTAAGCGTTTTTTCTGGTCTTTTGACCTTTGGCCTCATTTCTCCTTGAAATGAGTCTCTTCCTAATAAAAATCCGAGCTTATCAAAAAATAAAATTCTGTAACACATCTGCACCTAATATTTAAACTAAAATCTGTTGTTACAGTTTGTTGATCCTTGTGTTACAGTTTTTTGTTCATATTATACTTTATATATATATGGGAAAACTACGAATACCTACCCAAAACCTTGCCGTTTTAATCGATGCATACTCTTAAGTTTCAATTTAACTGATACATACCCTAAAGTTTCAATATGTAACTCAAAACCCCTTCCGTCAATCAGGGTTAGTCTTTTTTCGTTAAATGACGAAAATACCCTCAATTACCTATCAATATTACACAGCCATGTCATTCCTTTTCTTTTACTATTTTATTTTTTTCTTTATTCTTTATTTTTAATTATATTTTTTATTACTTTTTTTCTCATTAATATATATATATATATATATATATATAAATTATTTATTTCAAAATTTTATAGTTTCACCTTTTAAATTCATCTATTTTTTTATTAATAATTTTTTTTAATTGTTTTTAACTCTTTTAAAAAATTCATTATATCTGTTTCAGATTTTTTAATAGATTTTTTATAATTTCATTATATCTTATTAAATCATTTTATGTTTAAAAAAAAATCATATTATAATTTAAAAATCAGTTTATTTTTTACAAATTTAGTTTTTATTAAAAAATATTTTTCTTTATTTTTTTGAAGTATCTCAAATTCATCAATATGCTCAGAGTTTTCTTTGATTTTTTGGGTTACTTCATGCCCTAATGCCCAACTTTCAGAAATTGTTAAATCCTAACCCTGTAAAACTGAAATTGTCATGTAGTAACGGTCAATTAACTGAAATTGCCAATTGTTTCTAATTTTAAACGGACGTTAACTTGGCCAACTGAAAAGTCGAGATTGCCCTCAAACATATTCTTCCTTTGGACGTTAACTTGGCCGAACTTCATCTCTTCGTGACCTCATCTCTTCATCTCAGCTCTTCGAACTTCATCTCTTTGTGTCCGAGCTTCGAACTTCATCTCTTCGTGACCTCAGCTCGCCTAAGCTCCATTATAAAATGAGTCATGTGAGACACACGTGAGTCACTGTTCACAGAAACAGTCAACTTAAACAGTACTTTTTGGTTTTTAATAATTAAGTTTTTAAATTTGTTATTATTTGACAATTTTCAAAAGTTTGGGTGCGGATTTGACAATTAAGTGTAGTACGGCGTTAGGACATAGAGTAACCTCTTGATTTTACAATATACAATAGCTAAAACCAAAAAAATATCAACAGAAACTAGATCACTCAAAATATTCTCATGAATCAAATCTCCTTCAAACACCAGAACACTTCCGTTAAACCCAGAGGGATTTAATTACCAATCCGCAAGCAAAAAATATAAAAATAAGAACAAGCTCGTGCGAACACAAACTGGTACCCAAATTGTTTAATCAACACCATAAACTGCATCAAATTTTCCATATCAACAATGAACAAAAATATGAACATCGAAACCCCTAACCCAACAAACCCCAAAATCAAACCTTGAAATAGAGAAGGAAGTGAACAAGAAAATCGAACCCAACAAACTCGAGTTTAGATCTCAAACCGAGAAAGAACTCAATTTCAGATTTGAACTCGTTAGAGAACTCGTGAGGGGACAGAGAAGAAGCCGTAGCCACCGACCAAGCCGGAGCATGCCGACCTTGGTGTTGGCCCTCGCCGTGCACGCCCCTTCTCCACCGTGAAAGCTCTCGCCCTGGACGCCAGACACGAGACGCGAAGGGTTAGAGCTCGGTCCTGCCCTAAACTCGCCGCCGCCCGTGCCTCCGAACTTGCGTCGCCGTCGTACGTGCCTCTGAACTCGCGTCGCCGCTTGTGTGCATGATGTCTTGCCTTGCCATCGTCGTAAACGTAGTTGCACTAGAGACGAAAAAGAACCGATATTTGAGAAATAAGATAGGTTTTGATTTGTAAGGGATATGAGAAATAAGGTAGGTTTAGATCTGAGTTTCATCTCCGCCGCATCCGAGCTCGTCTCTACCCCTCCGGCCGACAGCAAGCTTCTTTGCTCGTGGGAGCTTGTAGATCTGATAAAATTCAAGATTCGTGCAAGCTTCTCTGAGTTGTAAGGGATCTGAAAACACCTCATGATAAGGAACAAGTTTTTTTTAAAATCAGATTTATTATTGAAATAAATTAAATAAAATAAATCAGATTTATTATTAAAATAAAATCAGATATATATTAGGGGCGTTTTGGGCAATTTTTGGAAAAGTGAACAGTAAACTGGAAAAGTTGTACTTGAGGAACCAGCTTCAAATCGTGAAGAACTTCTAGATGGGGACTTTTGGGAGCAACAAGACGTCCTTGGTGCAATAATTGCCCTTGAACGGGCCGACATGAAGAAGATTAAGAGTAAATGTTTTCATAGAATGGGTGACATGTCTCCTATTATAGGCCGCACACCAAATTTTAACATTTTGTTCGACAGTCAAGGTGAAGCTACTCTTGCTGTTGCAGAAAGTAATACCAATTATATCGTTGATCACGATGATGATGATGATGATGATGATGATGATGGAGAATTCGTGTGTGGAAGTCATGAGGACGATGATGATGATGTAGAAGAAAACTTCATAGATAATGGTTATGACTGTAATGTTGTTACCATTGATGATTCCGAGGCACAAGTTTCTATTGATGGTAATGAAGATAACCCCTTGATATTGGATGCATGATGCTGCGAACAAGAAATTTGGAGGACATTTTTTAGTCATTCTAAGCGACTCTGAGCCACAGACACAAGTTACAGAAGAAGAGACTATAGGAAATAATTTAACATCCGGTGTTCATATGATGAACGATGCATCATCCGAAGGAGCAGTTAGTTGTGTCGATTCTAATTGTATATGTAAGTTTTTTTATTTTAAACATAAATTACAAAAATGGTCGCATGACATTGCAGAGCCAAAGTTGTATTCAATGGTAAGATTATAGTAACTTAAATATTAAACTAATTAGTTTTTTTTACCTCAAAAAAAACTAATTAGCAATAATTTGGATGTTTTACCAGGTTTAGTATATACCCTACCCATGACCCATACCCTACCTAACCCAAACAACACCTATTTAACCCTAACCTTCAGCCTTTCTTATTTTCTGAAGTTACGCCACGCGCTTTACACTACTACAGAATTCCACTTGGGCAACGGATGAAATAGATCCGTGGCCCAAGATTTGGCTCTTTAGCCACGGATGTAGAATCCGTGGGCCAAGTGAGGTTACTTTAGCCACGGATGTAGAATCAGGATTTTTTTCATCCTAATATACATGCAAGTGCTTCGACCGATTACACATTTAACATTTGTGTTACATTGATACCATATAAAGTTGAGTTTGATGTTGTTAGACATTGTTTAATATGATCACGTAAAAATACATGATTTTCAAATACAAAAATTAGGTTAGTTTGGTAGTCGGGTTTTATGGTCGACTGTGGTCAACTCTTGCTGGCCGACGGATCCCCATATCCGTTGCCCAACTAAACTCTAATTTTTGAATGTTTTTTTCTAAGTGTTAGACTCAAAACGATGTAGTCTGCCCACACTTGGCCAACAGATGTGATATATGTCGGCCAACTTTCCGAATTAGGGTAGAATAATATACAGCTGCTCTCCCTATGCCTCATATCTATTGCGCGCTCTCTCTCTCTCTTTCTCTCTCTCTAAAGCTCTCGCTATCTCTCACGATTCTCTCGCCCTCTCTCATGATTCTCCCATATTCGTTGCCCAACTAAACTCTAATTTTTGAATTTTTTTTCTGAGTGTTAGACTCAAAACGACGTAGTCTGCCCACACTTGGCCAACATACGTGATATATGTCGGATAATTTTCCAAATTAGGGCAGAATAATATACAACTGCTCTCCCTATGCCTCATATCTATTACGCTCTCTCTCTCTCTCTCTCTCTCTCTCTCTCTCTTTGAAGCTCTCGCTCTCTTTCACGATTCTCTCGCTCTCTCTCACGATTCTCTCGCTCTCTCTCATGATTCTCTCGCTCTCTCTCTTTCCAGCTAGTCGAGGTTGGTGCTTTCGCTGCTCCAACTCCAACACGACATGGTCTGGATGTTCCAGCTCCAGCACCGACCTTGGGTGAGAGGATGAAGAGGTCGGGCCGGGCCGTGGATGGCGCCGAAGTCCCTTACCGGCTCAGGCTCTCTGTTTGTGCAGGGAATACTGATAAACAATCAATTTTCGAGAACTCCGTCCAAGCTTCAGAATCTCGAGCGACAGTGGCGCCACGAGCAGCAGCCAAAACTCTCTTCTCATGTAAGTTCTAATTCATTAGGGTTGTATTTGGTGTTCATATTTAGGGGAAATCGAATTTTAGGGTTCAAATATGCTTTGTGTCACGCCCCAAATCCGGTATTGACCGGACCCGAGACGTGACTTAGAGAATTTTGAATAATAACAATTTAAAACCAGAAGTAACTGATAAGATAAATAAAAATAACTCGACATAAGTTCGAAACCCTGAGTCCTACGCTCAGTCAAATACATAAGTTCAGAAATATGACAGTACGTCTCTACGAAACATAAAACAAAGATACACACGGACCCTCGCTAGCCTCATGCTCCGCGATGTCCTCTATTCCAAGTCAAAGCTAAAACCTGTAAAAAAACACAATAAGGGGGTGAGTTTGACGCTCAGTAGGGAAGACCGTAAAAACTGCCTCACTTCGGATTTACCAGAATGTCTTTTCCACATTTTAAATACTTTCACAAGTTTGATAGACGATACAACAATTAAGCCAAATAAAAGTCAATAACCCCTTTTTAACCTGACACTCATAAATCCAACCGTACCAGCGTTAACTCAACACCAACCACTATACCAAAGTACACTCCGTAGGTAACAATTCAAGTACATTTCCAAACTAACTTTTAAACGATTGAAAGGAGAAAGCGACAACGAGAAACTGTAACACAAATTAAACAACCTTCACTTTACTCGACCCCAAACTATCCCGAACTCCTCGTCCAGAACCCTTCACGACCGACTAACGGATAACCACAAGGACGACGCTTTAACTTACACGGGAATCGCGCACATGAACTCAGCATCAAACAATCAAAATCAAGTCATTCACGGTCACACACAACTCATAACAAGGAACACCCATAGTCACAACACAGCAATACTCATTCAATCCAAAATATCAATAAACACACGAATCGTAACCATCGCACGGTCTCGGGAGCAACCTGCTCGGCCCGGCGCAGCCGCACGCAACTTTCCCCTAACACAAAGTCAGGAGGGGTGGTCGACCCCATCGCGGCACACAACATTTTACCGATTGACAGAAGGCAGGGAAATCGCCTCTTCGCGGCCTCATCTCTCGCGGTGCTCAACACAACATTTTACTGAGTGCTAGTCGGAAGGTAGGGAAACCACCTCTTCGCGGGACACAGCGTTTTACCGACTCACGGTCGGAAGGTAGGGAAACCACCTTTCTCAAGTAACCAAAATACCATAAACGCAACACTTTACCGATTACGCGCCGGAAGGTACGATACACCTGACAGAAGTACATCTCTCACACTTTACCGGCCGCGCATCAAAACAATCACAATCACACTCACAAACAGGATCATAATCACATTTCAACAACTTACACGGCCGTTAGGCACTTACCACCACTTACCGACACCACTCTCAACGTGGTCACCCCACAGGCTTAACCAGTATTCGTTCCCCAACATCCCCAAATCACATATCATATAAACGAGAGAAATCACTCAAACACACAATGAATCATCAAGTTCAATTCCACTCGTTTTCATGTTCGTTATTTATTACCCATTAAAACAGCACAGAATACACAAATCAATACAATCAGCAACCAAACCTACAGGCACGACATGGCCTGATTCTACCAGCAAAACAACCCAACACCTACGACACGACATGGCTCGTAAGTCGTTCGCATGTTATAAGACTACCCTAGTCAATACCGTCCTATATGCATACTAGTTATTAAATCGGTTATTAGGTTTCCCTATATGCATTCTAGTACAACCGTATTAAAACGAGTTTCGAGGTAATCCCGACCTCAAGGAGAACCAACAGTTGCGTCTCCTAGCTGCTGACGTCCGGGCCTACCTCCGTCTTCTCCACGCTCGAGGTCCAAGCATGGGTTTAACAAAAAAGGACGGGCATCAGTCCCGGTCCAGTCCGTAACGGTCCTCTAATTAATATAATAAGTCCAGTAGTTTGTTTGTCCAAACGCCCGTTAGAAGTACGATAAGTCCTTTATTTATCTGATTTTAAACCAATTAAATTAATTAATATTTTAATTAATCTGGTCTGACACGGGTTTGACCCGAGTCCGAAACCCGGAGCCGGATCCGACCCGGTCCAGACCCTGACCCGGACCCAGCTCCAGACCCGAGTCCAGACCCGGCTCCAACCCGAGTCCAGACCCATCTGAGCCTGGGCCGAAGCCTGGTACGAGGCCCAAACGGTCTGACCGAGGCCCAGTTAGCCTGGTTCTGGCCCAAGTGGCATGTCTCGAGTCCGTCTAGCTCGCTAGTAACGCTGACGAGGGTTCCAGCTATGTTCAGGCGACGGACGGCGGCGGGGAAGGTCGGAGTGAGTGTTTGACGGCGGCTAGGGCGTCGGGGAAGAGGGAGAGGTGAGGGGAGGTTGATTGCGTGGTTCTCCGGCCAGATCTGACGGCGAGGGCAGCTTGCCGGCGTGAGGCTTCAGATCTGGGACTTGCAAACTCCGGCGAGCCTCTCCGGCGAAGCTCGGCCCAAAACCAGCACGAACGTTCGCGTTTCCCAGGCAAGAGGTGACGGGGCGGCGTGATAGTTTAGAAAAAAGGGCTTACCGGTCACGGTTTCCCTCGTTTCAGGGACGTCGAGGTTCGGACGACGACGACGATGTTGCTGGCTTCGACTTGAGGATGAAGAAGAAGGGAGGGATGGGGTTTTCTGGTGCGGTAGCGAGGCGTGGGGGTCGATTTCGAGACCGGGAGCTGAACGGACGCTCGCCGGCGAAGAATCGAGCGAGAGAAAGAGAGAGAGGAGTCTGCGTTGAGAGGGAGAGAACGAGGAAGGAGGAGTTTTGGTTTCCTCGGGATGCGTGAAACCGAGTGAAGAAGAGGTGTTCGGCTAGGGTTGCAAGTGGGCTGACGGCTGGGCCTTGTGCTGGACTTGGGCTCGCGCGAATGGTCCTGAGTTAGACTGGCCCAGTCCGTTTCTTCCTTTTTTTTTTATTTTCCTTCTTCTCTTTTTTTTTAAAAAACTCGATCCAAAAGTTCGATTCGTTCTCCAATCCGTGACGTTCCAACCAAAACTTTAAACGTTAAAACTTTCCCGGTCTTTACACTTTGGGTTTTGTTCTGAGTTGATTTTAAGGTTTGACTTGATTTCTGTGTTGCTGGATTTGTTATTGTTTTTTTTATCAGCAAAAATAACAATTTTATTCAACCCAAGCAAAACTCCAGCGGAGCATTACAAAGAGGGAAGAAGAGAGACCGAGAGAACATTGATAAAGGATAGAGAAAGACTAGCTAAAGACTTCGAGCGAGTTTGAAGGGGTCCGATTAGCCGAGAGACGAGGTGAAAACCCCCGAATTGCAGAGAGCCCCAGATCGTTTAGCTTCAGATTTTTTCCGGAGGGAGCCAGTGGGATTGGCAACCATAGGAGCTTTTAAAAGCTTAGGGCGACCTTTCCGAGTTCGTTTATTTCTGCGATTAGCCTGCGGGAGGAGCCAGCCTGGATCGACCATTGGGGAGTGGAGATCGGAAATAAAGACGGAAAAAGCCAAGGGAGCCTTCGGGGGTGTCGAGGGAGCGGACGAGGGCCGAACCGGGCTTGGGGTGCTCTCATAAGCCATCTTAGAGGCAGCAGGCTCAATTGGGTGAGAATTGGGCTTGAATTCAAAAAGTCCTGATTGAAGCCCATCTTGCAGAATTGCCTTAATCTGGGGCCCGAGCCCGGAGGCAAGTGAAGACCAAAACTGAGTAAAAGAAGCTTCGGGAAGCGGAGAAGTCGGGACAAAGGGCTCGAACGAGCGTGACCTCGGGAGGGAGCGAGTCTTGGGCAGAGGAAACGGCGCGACCTTGGGAGGAGCAGTCGCGAGGGTCTCGATGGCCTTGGGAAAATCCATCGTCGGAGGCGAAGAGTCGTGGCTGGGACGACGGCTACGGAGGCCTGAATCCTCGCCGGACGGGCGAGGATTAGCGGGCTCGAAAGCTCCGACCAAGGCCCCCACTGCCTCATAATCTTCGAGGCACTACTTCTCCAACTTTCAGAAATTCAGAACAATCAACCTTGTCTTCCGCCGCAGCGAACTCAGAAGGCAGAGCAACAAGATCGACCGCGCTTGTCTTCCGCCCAAAACCCAAATATTCTTCTACATCTGACCGCGCTATTTCTCCATCTTCAAGATCGACAAGCTTCGAATCAAGAGGGAAGGAGATTTCATGGACGAGATGAGATTCGAAAGCCGATGCCAAGATTGGGAATGAGCTACCCTCGAAATCAAGCAAAAGGGTTCCGATCTCCGAGGTCAGACGGCGCGTGAAGATGAGGGTAAAGGCAAGGTCTGAACGGGCCAGAGAGGAGGAACAAGGATGGATGAGGATTGGGGTCCCGGTTGAGGCCGCGAGGTTACTAATCGTCAAAGGAGACCGGATAGCGAGAGGGATTCCGGCGAAGGAAACCCACCGGAAATAACAGCCAATGAGAACAGATCGAACATCGGAGAAAAAATGGACGAAGAACTCACGGAGATCAACCCACTTGCTGGCTGCCGCCGAGGAGAAGGCTTCTTCGGAGAAGAAGGTAATAAAAAACGATCTACTTCCAAGCTCGGACAGATGAACCTGGCTTTGCAGGGAAGGAGAGAGGGTTGCGCGAATAGAGGCTGCGGACCTGCAAGATGAGGTCACTCCAATGATGGAGGAAGTAAGAAGAGCTGAACGAAAAGGGCTGGGGGAGCCAGCGCAGGAGAGCAAGGATTGGGAGCCCGCTGGGCAAGGGCTGTTGGAGACGACGTCCTTGAAGGTGCCGGAGCAGAAAGGAGCAATGGAAGGGCCTGCAGGGCGCTGCGAGGCAGAAGCAAGCGGATGGGGACAGAGTTTACTCTCAGAACCAGCAGAGTAGTCCACAATCAGTCGAGCATGGCCAAGCCAAGACCGATTCAGAGAGGTAAGTGCTTGTTGTTGTTGTTCAATCTTGATTCTTCATTTGTTCTGTTCATTTGTTGTTGCTTCATTTGTTGTTGCTTGGTTTGTGAATTGCTTGATTTTGTTTTCTGCTTCATAATCTGTAACAGTAGGTTGCTATTGACAAGGGGCTTATCTTCTGAGTTGTAAGTATGTAAAGTATAGGAAGTTTGGGTGCATTGATACTAACGATTTTGTTTCCTGTGTGAAAGGATGATGCATTAGTGGAGGGTTAAATAAATTAGAGGATAGGGCATGTAGGGAACTTTGTAGTGACCAACCAAGGATACATATCCATTTCCTCGAATTGGAGCTAGAGGGAAATCTATCATTTTGTTGTTAGCAATTAAGTAACATATTGCCTGGCTGCTATTTTTGTGGTTGAAATTGTATTTCTTGTTGCCAGCACTCACATTATACATTTATATTGCTTTGGTGTGTTGGAAGTGGATTTCTACTTGTCAGTTTGATCCTTGGGATGCACTTTGATTTTGTATTGGTGTAAAGTTTTGGATAGTGTTCTATGTAGTTCTATGTAATTTCAGTTCTACTTCTTTATGTTGTTTTTCATTTCCTCAAGATTAATTGAATAGGATATGTTTTTCATATTTTGTAGATGTGGAGATTTATTTGACTTAAAGTAGGATGAATTTAGAAAATAAGCTGCTGGGAGGCAAGTTTGTTTGTAATGCATTTTACAGTATTTGCTAGATTGAGGTTTCTTCGGTTATATGTCATTAATTTTATTTTCCTGGCCTTTTTCATCCCCTTTGCAGGTATTCAAGGAGGTTCGGGCTCACAGTAGCTCACATGAAGGATTTATCTTCACATGAAAGTGTTGATTCACTGCAAAACAAAAAATAACAAGTTAGTAATGTCAGATCACTTCAAGTTTTCGACATATAAATTGCAATAAATACTCCTATGTTCTTTTGGTATTGTTTTACCATTTTATTCCCTTCCTTCTCAAAAACTGGTGCACATATTCATTATTCAATAACGTGCACTTCTGATATGGTACCATAACTATAATTACACATACCACTTACACACAATGTTGCCTGTTGGTATCGCAACTTCTGAATTGTTAGAGTTCTTCTGGTTGCATGAAGTGTTGCATTCTTATCACATCTACTATTTGCTAAACTAGATATTGTTTCATTTTACGTGTTCTTTTAAATTCATTTGCGTCCTATTGTTTGGTTGCCTCAGGAACCATCTGAAACTAAATGTTAGAACTCGAAGCAGACCTTCAAGTCAAAATAGTAGTTCTTGGAGTTCACTTTGAAGTATCAACAAGTTCTTGTAGAGAGAGATGCAGGTATGTTGAAAGTTCAAGGTCAAGATAGCGTTGGTTGTGTTTTCTGATTTTTTTTCATATGCCATTTCTGAATGTTACCAGAATATATTTAGTTGAATCAAATTTTAATATGAATATCTTACTGTTGCTCTCTAAAATTGTAAATGTGAATCTTATGGGTTTATTCTCCTTCGTAGCAATTTCTGTTCGAGATAAGCTCGAGTCCTTGTTTAGGGAGCTTCAACAGCAGAACAAAAAAATGCTAATGGTACAAGTTCCTTTATATGATGCATTTTCACAGATTTATACTATAAGGCTTATACATCAAATATATAAATATATTGATTTGTCGATAATGATTGCAAGGTGTTAGTTGATCTGGGTTAAGGATTTGATCTGTATTTTTGGTTGTTAAGAAATGCCACGAAAATTATGTGAATTAGATTTATGTGCAGAAACATCAAAAACTCTGGATAGTTTTGGATGTTCATTTTTAGATTAATGGGGACTACTAATAGACCTTGTTTTAATTGTCTGGCTCATGATCCAATTCAAATTTCAGTATGCATATTGGATTTTTTTTCTGGACTTTTCTAATTCTGTTGTTGTCTCAACAGAAACTGTAGATGGCGATTTGCCAAGGGTACTTGTGCGTGTGAATTGTCTCCAGCTCCCTCTATACTCAACTAAGGTAACTTCTCAAACAAATCTATGGTTCATTGTTTAATCACTCAAGTTTTAGTATTTTTAGTTGAAACTTTGTTTTTCATTGTTTGTGTTTATGTCTGTGTTTGAGACCAAATATCTTTGTACACTTGGTCAGTCATAAAAGTTAGGGGAAATTGTCAAAAATACCCTAAAGATTCGTCCACAAACGAGTTGATACACAAAGTTTCGTCCACGCTGTGTGGCTACCCTGAAGTTTTGTCCGTGGTTTTTTAGTTTTGATGTAATAGGGATGTTCAGAATGATGGTCTGGGCAGTGCTTCCCGGATTGAATAAAAGCGTGGACAAAACTTCAATGCACCCACAAAGCGTGGACATGACCCCACAAAAGCGTGGGCAAAACTTCAATGCACCCACAAAACCGTGGACAAAACTTCAGTGCACCCACTAAGCGTAGACAAAACTTTATGCATCAACTCGTTTGTGGACGAAACTGTAGCAACGATCATATGCTCCTACTTGAATACCCTATTTGGACCGATCTAACTATGAGCACACGCTCTTAGATGAAAACCTGAATAGGTCCGACACAACTCTTAGTTGAATACCCGTTTTGGACCGATGCAACTATGAGCACACGCTCTTAGTTGAGAACCAGATTAGGTCCGACAAAGATCATATGATCTTACAAGAATACCTGATTAGAACCGAATCAACACAAATAATATGCTCTTACTTGAATAACCGATTTGGACCGAGTTAACTATGAGCACCCACTCTTAGTTGAAAACCTGAATAGGTCTGCAGCAAAATCTATGATCTTAGAATCGAAAACCTGAATAGGTCTGCAGCAAAATCTATGATCATATAATCAGGTAGTTGAAAACCTGAATATTACATGCATCAACGCGTGTACTCGATTAGAATCGAAGCAACAAAGATCATATGATCTTACAAGAATACCTGATTAGAACCGAATCAACACATATAATATGCTCTTACTTGAATAACCGATTTGGACCGAGTTAACTATGAGCACCCACTCTTAGTTGAAAACCTGAATAGGTCTGCAGCAAAATCTTAATTGAATACCCGTTTTGGACCGATGCAATTATAAGCACACACTCTTAGTTAAAAACCTAAATAGGTCCGACACATCACTTACCCGTTTTGGACCGATGCAACTATCAACAAACGTTCTTATTTGAAAATCAGATTAGGTTCAACGCGAGTACTCAATTAGAATCGAAGCCACAAAGATCATATGATACTACATGAATACCCAATTAGAACATAAGCAACACAGATCATATGCTCCTACTTGAACACCGGATTTGGACCGATCTAACTATGAGCACACGCTCGTAGTTTGAAACTTGATTAGGCTCGACGCAACTCTTAGTTGAATACCCGTTTTGGACCGATGCAACAATGAGCACACACTCTTAGATGAAACCCGGGTTAGGTCCAACTTTAGTATTCAATTACAATAGAAGCAACAAAGATCATATGATCCTACATGAATACCCGATTAGAACCGAAGCAACACAGATCTTATGCTCCTACTTGAATAACCGATTTGAACCGATCTAACTATGAGCACACGGTATTAGTTGAAAATCTGAATACGTCAGACGCAACTTTTGGTTAAATAACTGTTTTGGACCGATTTAACTATGAGCACCCACTCTTAGTTAAAAACCTGAATAGGTCCGCAGCAAAATCTTAATTGAATACCCGTTTTGGACCGAAGCAACACAGATCTTATGCTCCTACTTGAATAACCGATTTGGACCGATTTAACTATGAGCACACACTCTTAGTTGAAAACCTGAATAGGCCCGACGCAACTCTTAGTAGAGTACCCGTTTTGGACCGATGCAACTATGAGCACACGCTCTTAGTTGAAAACCAAATTAGGTCCGACGCGATTACTCGACTAGAATCGAAGCAACAAAGATCATATGATCCTACATGAATACCCGATTAGAACCGAAGCAACACAGATCATATGCGCCTACTTGAATACCCGATTTGGACCGATCTATCTATGAGCCCACGTTCTTAGATGAAAGCATGTATAGGTCCGACAACTCTTAGTTGAATACCCGTTTTGGACCGATGCAAGTATGAGCACACGCTCTTAGATGAGAATCAGATTAGGTCCGACGCGTGTACTCGATTAGAATCGAAGCAACAAAGATCATATGATCCTACATGAATGCCCGATTAGAACCGAAGTAGCACATATCATATGCGCCTACTTGAATACCCGATTTGGACCGATTTAACTATGAGCACACACTCTTAGTTGAAAACCTGAATAGGTCTGACGCAAATCTTAGTTGAATACCCGTTTTGGACCGATGCAACTATGAGCACACGGTCTTAGTTGATAACCAGATTAGGTCCGACGCATGTACTCGATTAGAATTGAAGCAACAAAGATCATATGATCCTACATGAATACCTGATTAGAACCGAAGCAACACAGATCATATGCTCTTACTTGAATAACCGATTTGGACCGATTTAACTATGAGCACCCACTCTTAGTTGAAAACCTGAATAGGTCCGCAGCAAAATCTTAATTGAATACCCGTTTTGGACCGATGCAACTATAAGCACACGCTCTTAGTTAAAAACCTAAATAGGTCCGACACATCACTTACCCGTTTTGAACCGATGCAACTATCAACAAACGTTCTTATTTGAAAACCAGATTAGGTTCAACGCGAGTACTCGATTAGAACCGAAGCCACAAAGATCATATGATACTACATGAATACCCAATTAAAACATAAGCAACACATATCATATGCTCCTACTTGAACACCGGATTTGGACCGATCTAACTATGAGCACACGCTCTTAGTTTGAAACTTGATTAGGCTCGACGCAACTCTTAGTTGAATACCCGTTTTGGACCGATGCAACTATGAGCACACGCTCTTAGATGAAACACGGGTTAGGTCCAACTCTCGTATTCAATTACAATTGAAGCAACAAAGATCATATGATCCTACATGAATACCCGATTAGAACCGAAGCGACACAGATCTTATGCTCCTACTTGAATAACCGATTTGAACCGATCTAACTACGAGCACACGGTATTAGTTGAAAATCTGAATACGTCCGACGCTACTTTTGGTTGAATAACCGTTTTGGACCGATTTAACTATGAGCACCCACTCTTAGTTAAAAACCTGAATAGGTCCGCAGCAAAATCTTAATTGAATACCCGTTTTGGACCGAAGCAACACAGATCTTATGCTCCTACTTGAATAACCGATTTGGACCGATTTGATTATGAGCACACACTCTTAGTTGAAAACCTGAATAGGCCCGACGCAAATTTTAGTAGAGTACCCATTTTCAACCGGTGCAACTATGAGCACACGCTCTTAGTTGAAAACCAAATTAGGTCCGACGCGATTACTCGTCTAGAATCGAAGCAACAAAGATCATATGATCCTACATGAATACCCGATTAGAACCGAAGCAACACAGATCATATTCTCCTACTTGAATACCCGATTTAGACCGATCTAACTATGAGCACACGTTCTTAAATGAAAGCATGTATAGGTCCGACAACTCTTAGTTGAATACCCGTTTTGGACCGATGCAAGTATGAGCACACGCTCTTAGTTGAGAATCAGATTAGGTCCGACGCGTGTACTCTATTAGAATCACAGCAACAAAGATCGTATAATCCTACAAGAATGCCCGATTAGAACCGAAGCAGCACATATCATATGCGCCTACTTGAATACCCGATTTGGACCGATTTAACTATGAGCACACACTCTTAGTTGAAAACCTGAATAGGTCTGACACAAATATTAGTTGAATACCCGTTTTGGACTGATGCAACTATGAGCACACGGTCTTAGTTGAGAACCAGATTAGGTCCGACGCATGTACTCGATTAGAATCGAAGCAACTAAGATCATATGATCCTACATGAATACCTGATTAGAACCGAAGCAACACAGATCATATGCTCTTACTTGAATAACCGATTTGGACCGATTTAACTATGAGCACCCACTCTTAGTTGAAAACCTTAATAGGTCCGCAGCAAAATCTTAATTGAATACCCGTTTTTGACCGATGCAAATATAAGCACACGCTCTTAGTTAAAAAACTAAATAGGTCCGACACATCACTTACCCGTTTTGGACCGATGCAACTATCAACAAACGTTCTTATTTGAAAACCAGATTAGGTTCAGCGCGAGTACTCGATTAGAACCGAAGCCACAAAGATCATATGATACTACATGAATACCCAATTAAAACATAAGCAACACAAATCATATGCTCCTACTTGAACACCGGATTTGGACCGATCTAACTATGAGTACACGCTCTTAGTTTTAAACTTGATTAGGCTCGACGCAACTCTTAGTTGAATACCCGTTTTGGACCGATGCAACTATGAGCACACACGCTCTTAGATGAAACACGGGTTAGGTCCAACTCTAGTATTCAATTACAATAGAAGCAACAAAGATCATATGATCCTACATGAATACCCGATTAGAACCGAAGCAACACAGATCTTATGCTACTACTTGAATAACCGATTTGGACCGATTTAACTATGAGCACACACTATTAGTTGAAAAACTGAATAGGTCCGACGCAAATTTTAGTTGAGTATCCGTTTTGGACCGATGCAACTATGAGCACACGCTCTTAGTTGAAAACCAAATTAGGTCCGACATGATTAATCGACTAGAATCGAAGCAACAATGATCATATGATCAAACATGAATACCCGATTAGAACCGAAGCAACACGGATCATATGCTCCTACTTGAATACCCGATTTAGACCGATCTAACTATGAGCACACGCTCTTAGATGAAAACCTGAATAGGTCCGACGCTACTTTTGGTTGAATAACCGTTTTGGACCTATTTAGCTACGAGCACCCACTCTTAGTTGAAAACCTTAATAGGTCCGCAACAAAATCTTAATTGAATACCCGTTTTGGACTGATGCAACTATGAGCACATGCTCTTATTTTTAAACTAAATTAGGTCCAACGCGATTACTCGGTTAGAATCAATACTCGATTAGAACCGATGCAACACAGATCATATGGTCCTATTTGAATATCCGATTTGGATCGATCTAACTATGAGCACATGCTCTTAGTTGAAAACCAGAATAGGTCCTATGCGAGTACTCGATTAGAATCGTAGCAACAAAGATCATATGATCCTACATGAATACCCGATTAGAATCGAAGCAACACAAATCATATGCTCCTACTTGAATACCCGATTTGGACCTATCTAACTGAGCACATGCTCTTAGTAAATAACCTGAATAGGTACGACGGAACTCTTAGTTAAATACCCGTTTTGAACCGATGCAACTATGAGTACACACTCTTAGTTGAAAACCAAATTAGGTCGAACGCGAGTACTCAATTAGTATAACCGTTTTGGACCGATTTAAGTATGAGCACCCACTCTTAGTTGAAAACCTGAATAGTTCCGCAACAAAATCTTAATTGAATACCCGTTTTGGACTGATGCAACTATGAGCACATGCTCTTATTTTAAAACTAAATTAGGTCCAACGCGATTACTCGATTAGAATCGAAGAAACAAAGATCATACCTGAATAGGTCCAATTTGGACCGATCTAACTATGAGCACAAGCTCTTAGTTAAAAACCTAAATAGGTCCGAAACATCACTTACCCGTTTTGGACCGATGCAACTATCAACAAACGTTCTTATTTGAAAACCAGATTAGGTTCAACGCGAGTACTCGATTAGAACCGAAGCCACAAAGATCATATGATACTACATGAATACCCAATTAGAACATAAGCAACACAGATCATATGCTCCTACTTGAACACTGGATTTGGACCGATCTAACTATGAGCACACGCTCTTAGTTTGAAACTTGATTAGGCTCGACGCAACTCTTAGTTGAATACCCGTTTTGGACCGATGCAACTATGAGCACACGCTCTTAGATGAAACCCGGGTTAGGTCCAACGCTAGTATTCAATTACAATTGAACCAACAAAGATCATATGATCCTACATGAATACCCGATTAGAACCGAAGCGACACAGATCTTATGCTCCTACTTGAATAACCGATTTGAACCGATCTAACTATGAGCACGCGGTATTAGATGAAAATCAGAATAGGTCAGACGCTACTTTTGGTTGAATAACCGTTTTGGACCGATTTAACTATGAGCACCCACTCTTAGTTGAAAACCAAATTAGGTCCGACGCGATTACTTGAGTAGAATCGAAGCAACAAAGATCATAGGATCGTACATGAATACCCGATTAGAACCGAAGCAACACGGATCATGTGCTCCTACTTGAATACCCGATTTAGACCGATCTAACTATGAGCACACGCTCTTAGTTAAAAACCTGGGTAGGTGCGACACAACTCTTAGGTGAATACCCGTTTTGGACCGATGCAACTATGAGCACACGCTCTTAGATGAAAAGCAGGTTAGGTCCAACCCGAGTATTCAATTACAATTGAAGCAACAATGATCAGATGATCCTACATGAATACCCAATTAGAACCGAACCAACACATATCTTATGCTACTACTTGAATAACCGATTTGGACCGATTTAACTATAAGCACACACTCTTAGTTGAAAACCCGAATAGGTCCGACGCAAATTTTAGTTGAGTACCCGTTTTGGACCGATGCAACTATGAGCACACGCTCTTAGTTGAAAACCAAATTAGGTCCGACATGATTAATCGACTAGAATCGAAGCAACAATGATCATATGATCAAACATGAATACCCGATTAGAACCGAAGCAACATGGATCATATGCTCCTACTTGAATACCCGATTTAGACCGATCTAACTATGAGCACACGCTCTTAGATGAAAACCTGAATAGGTCCGACGCTACTTTTGGTTGAATAACCGTTTTGGACCTATTTAGCTACGAGCACCCACTCTTAGTTGAAAACCTTAATAGGTCCGCAACAAAATCTTAATTGAATACCCGTTTTGGACTGATGCAACTATGAGCACATGCTCTTATTTTTAAACTAAATTAGGTCCAACGCGATTACTCGATTAGAATCGAAGAAACAAAGATCATATGATCCTACATGAATACTCGATTAGAACCGATGCAACACAGATCAGATGGTCCTATTTGAATATCCGATTTGGACCGATCTAGCTATGAGCAAACGCTCTTAGTTGAAAACCAGATTAGGTCACATGCGAGTACTCGATTAGAATCGAAGCAACAAAGATCATATGATCCTACATGAATACCCGATTAGAACTGAAGCAACACAAATCATATGCTCCTACTTGAATACCCGTTTTGGACCTATCTAATTGAGCACATGCTCTTAGTAGAAAACCTGAATAGGTACGACGCAACTCATAGTTATATACCCATTTTGAACCGATGCAACTATGAGTACAAGCTCTTAGTTGAAAACCAAATTAGGTCCAACGCGAGTACTCGATTAGAATAACCGTTTTGGACCGATTTAACAATGAGCACCCACTCTAAGTTGAAAACCTGAATATGTCCGCAACAAAATCTTAATTGAATACCCGTTTTAAACCTATGCAACTATGGGCACATGCTCTTATTTTAAAACTAAATTAGGTCCAACGCGATTACTCGATTAGAATCGAAGAAACAAAGATCATACATGAATAGGTCTGATTTGGACCGGTCTAACTATGAGCACACGCTCTTATTAGTTGAAAACCACATTATGTCCCATGCGAGTACTCGATTAGAATCGAAGCAAAAAAGCTCATATGATCCTACATGAATACCCGATTAGAACCAAAGCGACACAGATCATATGCTCCTACTTGAACACAGGCCAGGGCCTAAGACTAACACACACGTTCTTAGTTAAAAACCTGAATACGTCCGACACATCTCTTACCCGTATTGAACCGATGGAACTATCAACACACGTTCTTAGAGGAAAACCATATTAGGTCCAACGCGAGTACTCGATTAGAATCGAAGCAACAAAGATCATATGATCCTACATGAATACCTTATTAGAATCGAAGCAACACAGAGCATATGCTCCTACTTGAATAATAGATTTGGACCAATTTAACTGAGCACACACTCTTAGTTGAAAACCGAATAGGTCTGACGCAAATTTTAGTTGAATACCCGTTTTGGACCGATGCAACTATGAGCACACGCTCTTAGTTTAAAATCAAATTAGGTCCAATGCGATTATTCGATTAGAATCGAAGCAACAAATATCATATGATCCTACATGAATACCCGTTTAGAACCGATGCTAAACAGATCATATGCTCCGACTTGAATAACCGATTTGTACCGGTCTAACTATGAGCACACGCTCTTAGTTAAAAACCTTAATACGTTTGACGCATCTCTTACCCGTTTTGGACCGATGCAACTATCAACACAAGTTCTTAGTTGAAAACAAAATTAGGTCCAACGCGATTACTCGATTAGAATCAAAGCCACAAAGATTATATGATACTACATGAATAGCCGATTAGAACAGAAGCAACACAGATCATATGCTCCTACTTGAATACCCGATTTGGACCGATCTAACTATGAGCACACGCTCTTAGTTTGAAACTTGATTAGGTGCGACGCAACTCGTAGTTTAATACCTGTTTTGGACCGATGCAACTATGAGCACACGCTCTTAGTTGAAAACTAGATTAGGTCCAACCTGAGTATTCAATTACAATTGAAGCAAGAAAGATCATATGATCCTACATGAATGCCCGATTAGAACCGAAGCAACACAAAACTTATGCTCTTACTTGGATAACCGATTTGGACCAATTTAACTATGAGCACACACTCATAGTTGAAAACCTGAATAGGTCCGACACAAATTTTAGTTGAATACACGTTTTGGACCGATGCAACTATGAGCACACGCTCTTAATTGAAAAACCAAATTAGGTCCTACGCGATTACTCGATTAGAATCGAAGCAACAAAGATCGTATGATCCTACATGTATACCCGATTAGAACCGATGCAACACAGATCATATTCTCCTACTTGAATAACCGATTTGGACCGATCTAACTTTGAGCACACGTTCTTAGTTAAAAACCTGAATAGGTCCGACACATCTCTTACCCGTATTGATCCGATGGAACAATCAACACACGTTCTTAGAAGAAAACCAGATTAGGTCCAACGCGAGTACTCGATTAGAATCGAAGCAACAAAGATCATATGATCCTACATGAATACCTAATTAAAACCGAAGCAACACAGATCATATGCTCCTACTTGAATAACAGATTTGGACCAATTTAACTATGAGCACACTCTTAGTTGAAAACTGAATAGGTCCGACGCAAATCTTAGTTGAATACCTGTTTTGGACCGATGCAACTATGAGCACACGCTCTTAGTTTAAAATAAAATTAGGTCCAATGCAATTATTCGATTAGAATCGAAGCAACAAAGATCATATGATCCTACATGAATACCCGATTAGAACCGATCCTAAACAAATCATATGCTTCTACTTGAATAACCGATTTGTACCGGTCTAACTATGAGCACACGCTCTTAGTTAAAAACCTTATTAGGTTCGACGCATCTCTTACCCGTTTTGGACCGATGCAACTATCAACACACGTTCTTAGTTGAAAACAAGATTAGGTCCAACGCGATTACTTGATTAGAATCAAAGCCACAAAGATTATATGATACTACATGAATAGCCGATTAGAACAGAAGCAACACAGATCATATGCTCCTACTTGAATACCCAATTTGGACCGATCTAACAATGAGCACACGCTCTTAGTTTGAAACTTGATTAGGTACGACGCAACTCATAGTTTAATACCTGTTTAGGACCAATGCAGCTATTAGCACACGCTCTTAGTTGAAAACTAGATTAGGTCCAACCCGAGTATTCAATTACAATTAAAGCAAGAAAGATCGTATGATCCTACATGAATACCGGATTAGAACCGAAGCAACACAGATCTTATGCTCCTACTTGGATAACCGATTTGGACCGATTTAACTATGAGAACACACTCTCAGTTGAAAACCTGAATAGGTCTGACACAAATTTTAGTTGAATACACGTTTTGGACCGATGCAACTATGAGCACACGCTCTTAGTTGAAAAACCAAATTAGGTCTTACGCGATTACTCGATTAGAATCGAAGCAACAAAGATCGTATGATCCTACATGAATACCCGATTAGAACCGATGCAACACAGATCATATTCTCCTACTTGAATAACCGATTTGGACCGATCTAACTTTGAGCACACGTTCTTAGTTAAAAACCTGAATAGGTCCGACACATCTCTTACATGTATTGAACCGATGGAACTATCAACACGTTCCCCGAGTTTCGTGTTACGGTGGTGTAGAACGTTCCCCGGGTCATTAATTTACAACCGGATCGAAATTTGGAATTAAATTGTGAAAGTTGTAATTGACGGGTTTAGAAACTTTAAACGCTAATTAAATGACTCGGAAGTTGGAATTCGATTCCGTCGAGTGCCTAGGAACCCTTGAATTATTCTAAGACCGTAGAAACGAAAACGGGAATTTTCGGAGCCTCGGAAGGGCGTTTCCAAAACCCGAGCAGATTCGCCGTGTCAGGCGAATCGGGCTTTTCGGGTCCATTATCGACAATGTCGAGTAATTGGGAAGTTTGGGAGTGATCGACATTGTCGGGGTTACATTTGGGCGTCGAGTTTATTGAATTTCAGTTTATTCCTGTGAGTTTAAAAGTGCCTTAAAATTGTGTTCTTTTAGATCGTGCTGTAGACCGAGGGAAAGGAAAGCTAGGCGAGTGACCGAGATCACGCTGGGGCTTGTTGGTTAGCTTTTGGAGAACACGCACGAGGTAGGGAAAAGTAGCCGGATCTCGGCCCTGACTATGGAAAGTTAACAGTAGAAAAGCATGTGACACTGGGGTGTCGTGGGTTCAGTAGGTTTATCGAATACTAGGTAGGTGATACCGGGTAGTGTCGTATGATTCAGGAACGTATCGAACATTAGAATTTCATGTGACACTTAATAGTGTCGTAGGAGCAGAGAACTTAACGATGTTAGGATTACTGGAGGCATATGACCATGCCCGGAGGTTGATTGTGAACTTATCGATATTAGAAGTACTGGAGGCATATGACCATGCCCGGAGGTTGATTGTGAAACTGTTGATATTGGGACTGTTGGAGGCATTGGTTGTGCCCAGAGGTTGTTTGTGTAAACCGTGTCTTGGGTGGCCATGAGAGCCCGTGTTACTGGTGTGTCTTGGGTGGCCATGAGAGCCCGTGTTACTGGTGTGTCTTCGGTGGCCATGACAGCCCGTGTTACTGGTGTGTCTTGGGTGGCCATGAGAGTCTGTGTTACTGTTGGTGTCTTGGGTGGCCATGAGTGTCTGTGGAGTGTTGAATCTGTGTTGTTGCTGTTTGTTGAACTTTGCTTGTGATTGTGATTGTGTTTGCCCGAGGTTAGTGACCCGACTTTGTGTCGGGAAGTGGTGTGGAATTTGGCTGGTTTACGAGTTTGAGTCTCCGTAAGTTGCGAGCGTTCTTTGGCTAGCCTGACCCGAGTTTGAGTCTCGGCAGGTTGTGAGCGTTTTTAGGCGATTAGAGGGCAGCTCCCCTTTCGACTAGCTAGCGTAAAAGTAGCTCGATTTATCGCCAACAGGTCGACCGCTTGGAGCCTGATAGGGATCGGCAAAGCGCGTGGGGCAGACTCGAGCCCAGCCGGTTAGCAACCGGCACTGAGCAGCTGATAGGAATGCGATCCTTTGTGATCTTGTTTGGTGTGTGATCCTTTGTGATCTTGGGTGTTGCGTGGTTGTCTGTCGTGTCTTTGGAGGAGGTCTAAATCGTTGTGTCAGGTCTAAATCACGAGTCCGAGTGTTGAGTCTGTGAGGAAAGTAGCGGATTGTGTGTCAGTTGGGTACTTGAGTTTGGGGATTGTTTTCCCGATGTTGGGTTGGTTTTTGGTGTTACCTGCATTGTCTGCTAAGTATGCCGTATGCAGTCTGTTATCTGCGGTGGTGAGCGAACGCTCACCCCTATCTGCTTTTCCTACAGGTACCGGTCGCAGGTTGGACTAGGTGAGCTTCTGAAGCTTGAAGAGCTAGGAGCGGGATTCTGGGTTTACTTTGAGTGTAGCGACGTATGCCCTGCTTTTTGTCCATTTGTTGGGACGTGCCTTTAAAGTTGTAAATGATTATTTTTTATGAACAAATGGTGATTTTAAAGTGGTTTATATAAAAGGTTTCAAATTGTTTTATTGTTTTAAACGTTCGCGTCCTGAGTTCGGTTTACTGAAATTGGGGTGTGACAACATAAATACCCAATTAGAACAGAGGCAACACAGATCATATGCTCCTACTTGAATACCCGATTTGGATCTATCTAACTATGAGCACACGCTCTTAGTTGAAAACAAAATTAGGTTTGACGCGATTAGTCGATTAGAATCGAAGCAACAAAGATCATATGATCCTACATAAATACCCGATTAGAACCGATGCAACGCAGATTATATGCTCCTACTTGAATAACTTATTTTGCCCGATCTTACTGTGAGCACACGCTCTTAGTTAAAAACCTGGATAGGTCTGACGCATCTCTTACCCGTTTTGGACCAATGCAACTATAAATACACGTTCTTAGCTTAAAACCAGATTAGGTCCAATGCGAGTACTCGATTAGAATCGAAGCCACAAAGATCATATGATTCTACATGAATACCAAATTAGAACAGAAGCAACACAGATCATATGCTCCTACTTGAATACCGATTTCGATCGATCTAACTATGAGCACACGCTCTTAGCTTGAAACTTATTAGGCTCGATTCAACTCTTAGTTGAATACTTGTTTTGGACCGATGCAACTATGAACACACGCTCTTAGTTGAAAACCAGATTAGGTCCAACACGAGTATTCAATTACAATTGAAGCAACAAAGATCATATGATCCTACATGAATACCCGATTAGAACCTAAGCAACACAAATCTTATGCTCCTACTTGGATAACCGATTTAACTATGAGCACACACTCTTAGTTGAGAACCTGAATAGGTCTGACACAAATTTTATTTGAATACCTGTTTTGGACTGGTTCAACTATGAGCACACGCTCTTAGTTGAAAACAAAATTAGGTCTAACGCGATTACTCGATTAGAATCGAAGCAACAAAGATCATATGATCCTAAATGAAAGTCCGATTAGAACCGATGCAACACAGATAATATGATGCTACTTGAATAACCGATTTGAACCGATCTAACTATGAGCACACGCTCTTAGTTAAAAACCTGAATATGTCCGACACATCTCTTCCCCGTATTGGACCGAGGCAACTGCCAACACACGTTTTAGTTGAAAACCAGATTAGATCCAACGCGAGTATTCGATTAGAATCGAAGCAACAAAGATCATATGATCCTACATGAATATCTGATTAAAACCGATGCAAGATAGATCAAATGCTCCTTATTGAATAACCGCTTTGGACCGATTTAACTATGAGCACACATTTTTAGTTGAAAAACTGCTTAAGGTCATTTACGAAACCAGCTTACCCTTTTAGTTGCTCTATACGAGTCCGAGAAGCTTTGATATTGGCTAATCTATGACAGTAGCGGAAGTAGACATCTCCATTCCTATACTAATTCGCCCTAGGTTTTTGGCTTCAGATATTAGCTAACACTTTGTGTTTAGAAATGAGTTCAGCTCTCAAAGAACCTTTGCGGCTGTACTCAAGACTCAGTCAAACCCTTTCATCCAAAATGAGATCTAGAGTTTCAATTTTCTTAGAAATATTTTCCACTTTACTATCAATCCTCCCAAACTCCTCTTTGTTCCAATGTTTTTTTTTGATCCGCAAAAAAAAAACGATTTTATTAAGTAGAATAAGACAGAATACAAAGCCCGCACAGGAGCAAAAAGAGGCAAGATGGAACAAAAGCTAAGAGAAGAGGGACAGGGGGGCCAACTTCCATCGAACTAAGTCCGAGTCCGAGATTTGAGGGGTTTTCAGGCTTAAGAGGGAGAAGCTGAATAGTTGGATCCTCAGAAGAACTAAATTCACCGGCTCGAGGCAATCCGAGAAAACCGCGGAGTTGCGAGAAAGCCAGATTGATGAATCAAGTCGATTAGAATCATCCAAAAAAACTTAGCTAAACCTTTGGGTGCAAAAACGCCCCATTGATGAATCAAGTCCAGCGGAGAAGATGGAAGCCAACCATGGAGATTCCACCAATTGAGGACAGTTGACCAAATTAGGAAAGATCTGTGGCAACTCAAGAGGAGGTGGGAGCTGTCTTCAAAGGTAAAACTACAAAAGGGGCACAACGCAGAGGCGATGGGGATGCGGAGGCACCGATCCTCGAGGAAGACCTTGGAAGGAACTGCGTTAAGAGCTACTAGCCAGCCAAAAAGGGAAATCTTGGGGGGGGGGGGGGGGGGCTTCGATCTCCAGAGGATAAAGCAGTAGAAGAGTCTGGGACCAACCAAGTTTTTCCGGATCGTCGAGTAAACGGCCTTGACCCAGAAGCCCTTGGAATTCTGCACCCAACAAACTCGGTCAGGGGAAGATGAAGGATGGAACATCGAGAGATGGTGGAGAAGAAGCACCTTGGACTCGTCCTCGTACACCAGAAGAGAACGACGCAAGATGGGAGCCCAGACCCCAGAACACCAATAGTCGCTCACCCGAGCCTCTTTGTCTGCGGCGAGCAGGAAGAGGTGATGGTAGAGAGATGTGAGGGGCTCTGGGCCGGCCCATCAATCAGACCAGAAGGAGATGCGCGAGCCCGAGCCTATCTCCCAATGAATAGCATCAGGCCCAAAGAGGCAAGCGATTCTACCATCCTGAAACAGATTCACGATACTGGAGACGATTGAAGAGCACCTTGCCGGCAGCAAAGACAATAAATCCCAGGAATCACTCGGCCAACTATAGATTGCACAGAGGACCCTCTTCCACAAGTGGTTATCCTCAGACGCGAAGCGCCACAACCATTTGGAGAGGAGGGCAAGATTGAAATCCGCTAGGCTGCGAATCGCCAAGCCACCATTTGCTTTAGGTTTTTGAACTTGATTCCAATTTACTTTGGAGAAGGGCTTGTGGTTTGGCTTGGCTCCCCAGAGAAAATAGCGCTCAATGGCCTCGAGCTGATTAATCACCTTGGCAGGGGCTTTGTAGAGGGACATTAAGAAGACCAGGATAGAGCTCAGATTTGATCGGATGCGGGTATGCCTCCCACCAAGGGAGAGATGTTCTGCTTGCCAAAGATCCGTAGCCTGCCTGAATTTAGCCACAACCGGGGCCCAGGTGGAAGCCAATCTCGGGTTTGCGCCCAAGGAGAAGCCGAGATATGAGAAAGGCAGAGGATCGGTTGGGCACCCCAAAAGATTGGCTAGCGAGAGAGCTTCCTCAGAGGAGCCATTGAGCAAAGTCAGCTGTGATTTGTTGTAGTTTATTTCCAAACCAGAGGCAAGGTGGAAAGCAGTCAGAAGAGCTTTAAGGTTGGAGAGAACCTGACCATCTGCTTGGAGAAAAAACAATGTGTCGTCAGCGTACTGAAGGTGGGTGATAGAGTTTGAGAAACCTGGTAGAGACACTCCCTTGATTAAACCCATGCTTTCACTTTCTTCTAAGAGCAGATGAAGTCCTTCAGCAGCTAGAAGGAAGAGGAAAGGCGATATGGAGCAGCCTTGCCTAACGCCACAAGACGATGAGAATTCCGGGGACGGCGACCCATTGATAAGGACTGAGGCGTGCGAACGGACACAAGCCATCATCAATTTTTTCCTAGGACCGAATCCCATTCTGGACAAGACTCTCTGAAGATAGTACCAGTTTAGGCGATCGAAGGCTTTCGAGAAATCGAGTTTCAGAAGAATGATTTTGAGCTTTCTGGATTTCGCGAAGTTAATGAGCTTACTTGCAACCAGAACTGAGTCCACCAATTGCCAGCCTCTCGCAAAGGCCAACTAAAAATCACTAATCAGGAGAGGGACAAGAGGTTTCAGACGAGACGCCAGCAGCTTAGAAAGGATTTTGTAAGGGGATGAAAACAGGTTGATTGGCCTATAATGGCTGAAATTGGTCGGGGAAGGGATTTTGGGCAAGAGGGCGATGAAAGAGGAGCTAAAGCCCTTACCCAATTTCCCGGTTTGATGGAACTCTTCACAAAAGTTAAGGACATCCAACCATACAATGTGCCACGCATTCTGGAAAAATTTGAGAGATATGCCATCTGGGCCTTGGGCTTTATCCCCGTTCAAGCTGCAGACGCAATCGAGGATCTCTTCCTCAGAGAAAGGGGCTTCTATAGACTCGGCCTGCGATCTAGATATTGCTTTGAAAGGAAGTTGATGCAGGCTGAGATGCATATGCAGCTTATCCGAGAATTGATCTGAGAAGAAAGAAGCGGCCAGGGATTTGATCATAACCGGATTAGAGACAATGCCTCCCTCAGATGAGATGCTAGCAATGTTGTTTCTAAAGGCTCTACGATTAGTGTGGGCTTGGAAGAACTTGGAGTTCGAGTCCCCGGCCGAGAGTCACAGGGTCCTGGATTTTTGGCGCCAAAAGCTTCGTGTGGAGTTTCAACAATTTAATCAAAGAGCATTGGAGGTTTTACCTGGATGCGTTTTCGGCAGGGGATAGAGGACGCGACACTATGATTGCTTCCAGTTCAGAGATTTCCAGGGGAATAGATTTGAGATTATACTCCACGTTGCCAAACACAAGGTGGTTCCATTGGCTTAGGCCTCGTTTGAGAAGCTTCAGCTTACTCCAAAGCTTGAAGTGTTCGTCTCCAAAAACTTTGTACGAATTCCAGAATAGGTCGATCGTTGGGAGGAAGTCGGGGTGCTCAAGCCATATACTCAGAAACTTGCAAGGACGGGGACCCCAATCAAGCAGCCCTTGTTTGAGGACGATGGGTTTGTGGTCAGAGAGAAGTTTGTCCAGGCAATCGACGATACAACCCGGGAAGGCCAAAGCAAAACTTTCAGATAGAAGGAACCTGTTAAGCCAGCTGGCTTTCGAATCTCTGCCGTTCCAGGTAAAGTTGTGGCCTGCGAGGGGGGGAACAATAGCTAAATAGATGAGGTGAAGGTGCTGAAGATCTCAATGTCGACAGGGCAAGAAGAGCATTCTCAAGGTCTCTCGGAGGGATGGAAGACTGAATTAAAATCACCTTCAAGGAGAAAAGGGTTAGATAAAGCACCAGAGCTTTCTTTTATCGGCAAGCAAGTAGGGAGCATAAACATTGTAGATTGTGCAGAGGGTTTTATTGTCGCCCAAGAGGCCATGGAGGACAATAAATCTTGGGAATTCATCAAAAGCAGTAAGGCTAAAGGAGTTGGTGTCCCAGATGCAAAGAAGGCCACCGGAAGCACTGAAAGCAGGGGAGAGGACGTATTCCCAGCCCACTTGAAGGCCACAAGATTGGAGTAAGAGGGGAAGGATTTTTTCTAGTCTGGACTCTTGGAGGAGGATGATATTGGGTTTGGTAGTTTGGAATGTGAGTCTGAGGGTTTTTTTCTTGTGATCAGAGTTTAAGCCTCTGACGTTCCAGGAAAATATGATCATGGTGGTTAAGGGGGGAGATTTGGTGTAAGAACCACTCCCGTCAACGCCAGTCAAATCTGCGAAAAACAGGCAAATTTAAAAATTTTAAGACAGACACTTAATTGAACCTAAAATTGACCCCGAGGGTCATACCGGACTTAAGTTGACCCCGATATCGACCAAAGTGAGTTCTGGGGGACTAAGGGCAACTTTCTGACCAATTTGGGAAATGTTGACTTTTCGCTGGAAAAGTCAACCGAGCGACGTTTTGGTCCATTCGAGGTCCGTTTTGGATCCAAAAAGCTTAGCCGTCGTCGCAACGGTCTTAGTTGATCCGTTTCCTTGTAGCCCGTGAAGTTTCGTAATTTCTTGGAAAAAGTGCCCGTTCGGGGCCCGAGACGGTCGAATTTCGCGAACCTGAGTGGAAAATATCTACAAGATATTTTCCAAAAAGGTGTGGGACCCACTTGGCCACATGTCAACTATGTGGTGGTGTTAGGTTTTTGGACAAGACAAGGAAGACTACATCACCAAGGGGGTTCGGCCATAGGGTTTAGAAAGAAAAAAAATTGAGTTTTAGAAAGAGAAAGAAGAGAGAAGAAAGGGAGAGAAAGAGAAGGAGGCTTGGGGTTTTGCCACTATTCACGAGCATCAAATCGTTGGATCGTCTCAAAGCTAGAAGAATCAAGCTCACACCGGCATTCTCTACGGTGAGCATCTAACCGAATTTCGTTTTGTTAAGTTTGGAAGTTAGGGTTTGGTTTGAAACTAGTAGCTTATGGTGGTGTTGAGGTGTGGGGCTCGTTGGAGACGTTTAGGAGCGAGTTTGGGACGTTTTCCGGTGACCGGAGGCTCGGGGGAGCTCCGGCCACCGTGTAGGGTGGCTGAGGGAGCTAGGACCGGCCACCACCATGGTGGACCGGCCCCAAACCGGCCCTAGCCACCCAGGGACAAAGGGGGTCGTGTGAGGCCCACATGCTCGGGTATTCAGGTTTCGTGTTCGGGTGGTTTAGAACGTTCCCCAAGTAATTAATCTACACCCGGATCGAAATTTGGAATTAAATTGTGAAAGTTGTAATTGACGGGTTTAGAAACTTTAAACGCGAATTAAATGACTCGGAAGTCGGAAATTGATTCTGTCGCGTGCATAGGAACCCTTGAATTATTCTAAGACCGTAGAAACGAAAACGGGAATTTTCGGAGCCCCAGAAGGACATTTTCAAAACCCGGGCAGATTCTCCATGTCGGGCGAATCAGGCTTTTCCGGATCTCGCCCCTGACTAGGGAAAGTTAACAATAGAAATGCATGTGACACTTGGGTGTCGTGGGATAAGTAGGTTATCGAATATCAGAAAGGCAGGCGACACCGGGTGGTGTCGTATGATACGGGAACATATCGAACAATAGAAATGCATGTAGCACTTAGTAGTGTCGTATGAGTAGTGAACTTATCGATATTAGAATTACTGGAGGCATTTGGTCATGCTCGGAGGTTGATTGTTTAATTTGTGTCTTGGGTGGCCATGAGAGCCTGTACTTTACTGTTTGTGTCTTGGGTGGCCATGAGAGCTCGTACTTTACTGTTTGTGTCTTGGGTGGCCATGAGAGCTCGTACTTTACTGTTTGTGTCTTGGGTGGCCATGAAAGCCCGTACTTTACTGTCTGTGTCTTGGGTGGCCTTGAGTGCCCGTGGGGTTGTTGAACCCGTGGTTTACAGTTGGGAGGTTTTGGGTGGCCGTGAGTGCCCGTGGGGTTGTTGAGCCCGTGTCTTTACCGTTGGTGTGTCTTGGGTGGCCATGAGTGCATGTGAAGTGTTAGACCGGTGTTGTTACTGTTTGTTGAACTATGTTTGTGATTGTGATTGTGGTTACCTGAGGTTGGGGGCTTGCTTCATAATAACATGGGTCCTGTGATCGCACGCGTATGCATGTTCAGACGAGGTAGGGGGCCCGACTGAGAGAGAAAAGGGTCATGGCCGCGCGTGCGTGGGGGTGATAGGTCGATAGTCTGATCCGACTTTGTGTCGGGAAAAGTGTGACAGGTCGACCGTCTGGCCTGATAGGGATCGGCAAAGTGCGTGGGGGCTGAGTAGCTGGAGTGTGATCCTTTGCGATCTTGTTTGGTATGTGATCCTTTGTGATCTTGGGTGTCGCGTGGTTATCTATCGTGTCTTTGGAGGAAGTCGTAATATTTGTGTCGGGTCTACATTACGGGTCCGAGTGTTGAGTCGGTTGAGGAAAGTAGTGGTCGTGTGTCAGTCGGGTTACTTGAGTTTGGGGATAGTAGTCCCCGGTGTTTGGGTTGATGTTGGTGTTACCAGCATTGTCTTCTAGTATGCCGTAGTCAGTCTATTATCCGTGGTGGTGAGTGAACGCTCACCCCCAGCTGCTTTTCCTACAGGTACTGGTCGCGGGACGGACTAGGTGAGCTTCTGAAGCTTGAAGAGCTAGGAGCGGGAGTCCGGGTTTACTTTTCAGTCTAGCGACGTATGCCTTGTATTTTGTCCATTTGTTGGGACGTACTTTTGAGTTGTAAATAATTATTTTGATTAACTAAATGGTGGTTTTAAAATGTTTTATTTAAAGGTTTGAAAATGTTTTATTTTTCTAAACGTTCGCGTTCCGGGTTTGTTTCTACTGAATTTGGGCCGTGACAGCTTGGTATCAGAGCACGGGGTTTCACACCTCGGACTGTACGTCATTTAGGTGGGAGAGTCGAGTCAGTAAAAGTCATGTCGTGCGTTGGGTACGCAAGTTGGAAACCGTGTGTAGACCCGTAGTGTCTTGAGTCTTGGTTGTTGTTGTGTGTATGTGCAGTACGGTCATTACTGGCATACTGTTTGTGTGTTGCATTGTGAAACGTTTTTAAGCTGTCGCGACTCGACTCAGGGACGCCCCTGTAGTCGAGCGTGACGGTGTTGACAACAAGTGGGTACAATATAGTTCGGGGACGCCTGGACCGGGTTGTAACTACGCGATGTTAAGAAATGAGGTTTTATAATGACAAGGAAAAGTTTTAAAATTGATTGGCCCGGTGGGCGTGTTTTAAAATTGATTGGCCCTGTGGGTGTGTGTGTAAGTTGGTTGGCCCGGTGGGCGTAGTTCGACTTTGGTTGGCCCGGTGGGCGTGTGTGGTTGTTGTTTGGCCTTGTCGGCTTGTTATTGAAGTTGGGTGACTTGGATTCGTTTGAGTTTTCCTTTACGTATTATTATAAATTTAAATATTAATAACGTGAGTGGTGTGACGTTTTAGTAACAAGTACGTTAGGGTAGACGTAGACCGTGTGAACGCTAGTGTATTTGAGCATGTTGTCGTTATATAAGTTCGCAAACTATACGTTTGCGTGTATCCGTGCAGAGGATAACGACACATGGCTCGTGGCAGACGAGGACGATCAGCCGTGACACGGGGATGGGCGCCCGCGCGAGGCAGGCGGAAACGGTCAGAAGGGACACCAGGACGGGTGCCCACCGTTGAGCCCACTGAGTACGCGGAGGCCCAGGGTACTCCTGACGGAGAGGACAGGAGGAGCGACGCGGGACCATCTACGGGCACGCCCAGCGTCCCGCCGGTCGCAGACCCTCCCATTACGACCGCCCCTGGACGAGCTGACCAGGACAATGCAGAGTTTGGTGGCGATCATCGCCAGTAGAGAGTCGGCATCGCCAGCTCCGGAGACAGCAGCGGTCCCAACAAGGCCCGTTCAGGCCGAGGACCATACGGTCTGGACACTGCTGGACTTTCTGAAGCTGGGCATACCCACATTTGTCGGGGAGCCGAACCCCGACCTTGCCGCGAGATGGCTGGAGCAGGTCACGCGAGACCTGGACACCTTAGGCATCGAGGATGGTCGCAGAAGAGTGTCCTTTGCAACTCATCAGCTGAGGGACAACGCCTACCACTGGTGGGGGCGTGTGAGGGACAGAGTCGGGCACGACTACGGTATCTTCCAGACGGTCTTTCTGGGACAGTATTTCCCCGAGTCGGCTCGGTTGGACCGACATCGGCAATTCCTGGAACTGCAGTAGGATGGTATGTCAGTGGCAGAATATGAGGCCAGTTTCACGGCCCTGGCCCGATTCGCGCCAGAAATGGTGGCGACAGAGCTGAACTGTTGCCTGCGGTTCGAGGGGGGGCTGAGGCCGGTGATTCGGGATCGAGTTCTCTCCCTGAGGTTGCGGGAGTACTCAGATCTCGTAAACACGACAACGACAGTAAAGAAGGGTCTCCGAGATGCAGCCAGGACCTGTGAGGATCGACAGCGGCCGACCAGTGTGGCAGGGCCGTCCGAGTCTCGAGATCCGAGGAGACAGAGGACCATGGGGTTCTTCCGGCCACAGGCTCAACAGGGCGGAGCGAGACGGATGGGGTCGGTAGCATCAGTGGGGCCATTCGCTTCAGAGAGACGGCCGAGATGCTTTCGCTGCGGGCAGCAAGGCCACATACAGCGAGAGTGTCCGATGGACACGGGGTCGAGAGCCGACGAGGCCAGGTGTTTCTGGTGCGGTCGGGTTGGGCACACTATTGCCAGGTGCCATGAGCCGTTGGGGGCAACTTCAGCGCAACGACCGCAGCAGTCGCGTACAGTACGGTCACCCAGGGGTCGCCCGCGTCAGCAGTCGAGGTTTTCACAGCCGTCCACGAGCGCGCCAGTTCCGAGACAGCAGCAGGGATCTGGGTATCCAACAGTCAGTACGCTGGGTCAGAGGCAGCAGGCGTCAGAGGGAAGAGTGTACGCAGTTACCGACTCCCGGGCCCCAGGATCCACTACCTACCGCGAGACCATTCAGGGTACGTGTTTATTGTATCATTTATGGGCGTTATTCTTATTTGATACCGGGGCGTCGCATTCGTTTATTTCGTTGAGTTGTGCTGAGAGGTTGGGGCTGAGTTTAGAGCCGTTGAGTCCACCCCTGTGCCTGGACATCCCAGTTGGGGGTGATGTATTGTTGACTAAGGTCTGTCGTGCCTGCGAAATTAAAGTCGCGGTCTGTCCTTGCCCTGGTGACCTTCTCGTGTTGGGAATGACGACCTTTGACGTGATTCTGGGAATGGATTGGCTGACGAAGTACCGAGCCAATATCGACTTCTACAGGCGACGAGTGACAGTGTCAGCAGGCAACACGAAGGTGTCGTGTGTGCTGGGTAGTAAGAGCGGGGTTCTCCTGTCGGCGTTGTCCGCAGTGGAGGAAGCATCGGTTGTGCAGAGCCGAGAGTTACCGCGAGTGGTATGCGAGTTCCCCGAGGTCTTTCCTGAGGAGTTGAGCGGGTTGCCACCGGAACGTGAGGTGGAGTTCGAGATTGACCTGGTGCCGGGAACGACAACGATATCGATGGCGCCTTACAGGTTTGCGCCGTCAGAGTTGACTGAGCTGAAGCGTCAGCTCGAGGAGCTTCAGGAGAAGGGATTTATCCGTCCGAGCGTATCGCCGTGAGGAGCACCAGCACTCTTCGTGAAGAAGAAGAGTGGGGAGCTTCGGATGTGTATAGATTACCGGAAGCTGAACCAGGTTACGGTGAAGAACCGATACCTGATGCCGAGGATTGACGACTTGTTCGACCAGTTGAGAGGGTCGACCTGTTTCTCGAAGATCGATTTGCGATCCGGATATTACCAGTTGCGAGTCCGAGAGGGGGACGTCGCAAAGACTGCATTCCGGACACGTTATGGGCATTACGAGTTCTTGGTGATGTCGTTTGGACTAACGAACGCACCTGCAGCGTTCATGGATCTGATGAACAGTATATTCCGGCCGTACTTAGACCAGTTTGTGGTGGTGTTCGTAGACGACATCTTGATCTATTCACATAGCGAGGCGGCACACGAGGTACATCTGAACACTGTTCTGACCCTGCTACGCACGCATCAGCTATATGCCAACCTAGAGAAGTGCGAGTTTTGGCTCGCTGAGGTGAAATTCCTCGATCATATTGTATCCCGTGACGGTATACTGGTCGATCCGTCGAAGATTGACGCGGTCTCAAAGTGGGCACGGCCCACGAGTGTCTTCGAGATCCGCAGCTTTCTGGGGTTGGCAGGCTATTATCGGCGATTTGTCCAGGACTTTGCGCGACTAGCCGCGCCAATGACTCTGTTGACGCGCAAGGCAGTCGGGTTTGTGTGGACCGAGGATTGTGAACGTGCGTTCACGGAGTTGAAGACTCGTTTGACTACCGCTCCAGTATTGGTAGTGCCAGAGCGAGGGATCGGGTATGAGGTCTACTGTGATGCGTCCGTGGAAGGACTGGGCTGTGTACTGATGCAGTTGGGTAGAGTTGTCGCTTATGGCTCCAGGCAGTTGAAGACACACGAGCGAAACTATCATACCCATGACTTGGAGCTAGCAGCAGTCGTGTTCGCGCTAAAGGGCTGGCGGTATTATCTATATGGCGAGGGATTTCAGGTGTTCTCGGATCACAAGAGCCTCAAGTACATCTTTTCCCAACGAGACCTGAACATGCGCCAGCGGCGATGGATGGAGCTACTTGAGGAGTACGACTTTGAGCTACACTACCATCCAGGTAAGGCGAACGTGGTCGTCGACGCCCTGAGTAGGAAGTCGGTTCCGAGTCTCGCTAACATATCAGTCCGAGAGTGGGACATGATGGGGGAACTGAGCACGTTCGGGCTTGACCAAGAGGAGATTACGGGTGGCGTGGCCATGTCCTCATTGGTGGCTCAGCCCTCACTACTTGCCCGAGTGTTGGAGGCACAGTCGGAGGACGTCGAGACGTTAAAGATCCGAGAGAGGGTCGTCAGCGGTGACGAGGTGGTAGGCTGGGAGATCAGTGCATATTGGGGGTTACGGTATCAAGGAGGGTTATTCGTGTTGGGCAACTGTAGAGACGACGTGTTGCGAGAGTCACATCATTCGCGTCTTATAGTGCACCCGGGGGGCACCAAGATGTACCGTGACATCAGGCGGCACTTCTGGTGGCGCGGGATGCGGAGAGCGGTCGCAGAATTTCTATCGAGGTGCCTCGTCTGTCAGCAGGTGAAGGCCGAACATCAGCGTCCCGCCGGATTATTGCAGCCACTACCGATTGCCCAGTGGAAGTGGGAGCATATCACCAAAGAGGTGGGGGACAAGAGTCTACTGGGGCCAGATCTTGTCAGAGAGACGACAAAGAAGGTCGCGCTGATACGCGAGCGGTTGAAGACCGCGCAGAGTTGGCAGAAGAGCTATCCCGACAGACGACGTCGACCTCTTGAGTCCGCAGTCGGGGATCACGTGTTCTTGAAGGTGAGCCCGAGGAAGGGACCGGTACGGTTTAGACGCAGCGGGGGCAAGTTAGCCCCGCGGTACATTGGCCCTTTCAAGATCTTGAGCAGAGTGGGAGCAGTGGCCTATCCTCTGGCGTTACCACCGCAACTCGGGAGAGTTCATAACGTCTTCCACGTGTCCCAGTTGCGGCAGTACAATGCGGACCCCTCCCACGTCATTGAGTGGACAGATATCGAGGTGGCTGACGATGTCTCCTATGAGGAGCAGCCGGTTCGGATCATGGACACACGGGAGCAGGTCCTGCGTGGCAAGGTTATCCGCCTAGTAAGGGTGCAGTGGAGGCATCACGGGGCTGAGTCGACTTGGGATCGCGAGGAAGAGGTTCGCGCGAAGTACCCCGCGTTGTTCGACTCCTGACGTACGTATGTTTTAAATTTCGTGGACGAAATTCCTTTAAGGGGGTAGATTGTAAGAACCACTCCCGGTCAACGCCAGTCAAATCTGCGAAAAACAGGAAAATTTAAAAATTTTAAGACAAACCCTTAATTGAACCTAAAATTGACCCCGAGTGTCATACCGGACTTAAGTTGACCCCGATATCGACTAAAGTGAGTTCCGGGGGACTCAGGGTAACTTTCTGACCAATTTGGGAAATATTGACTTTTCGCTGGAAAAGTCAACCGAGCGACGTTTTGGTCCATTCGAGGTCCGTTTTGGATCCAAAAAGCTTAGCCGTCGTCGCAGCGGTCTTAGTTGAGCCGTTTCCTTGTAGCCCGTGAAGTTTCGTAATTTCTTGGAAAAAGTGCCCGTTCGGGGCTCGAGACGGCCGAATTTCGCGAATCTGAGTGGAAAATATCTACAAGATATTTTCCAAAAAGGTGTGGGACCCACTTGGCCACATGCCAACTATGTGGTGGTGTTAGGTTTTTGGACAAGACAAGGAAGACTACATCACCAAGGGGGTTCGGCCATAGGGTTTAGAAAGAAAAAAATTGAGTTTTAGAAAGAGAAAGAAGAAAGAAGAAAGGGAGAGAAAGAGAAGGAGGCTTGGGGTTTTGCCACTATTCACGAGAATCAAACCGTTGGATCGTCTCAAAGCTAGAAGAATCAAGCTCACACCGTCATTCTCTACGGTGAGCATCTAACCGAATTTCGTTTTGTTAAGTTTGGAAGTTAGGGTTTGGTTTGAAACTAGTAGCTTATGGTGGTGTTGAGGTGTGGGGCTCGTTGGAGACGTTTAGGAGCGAGTTTGGGACGTTTTCCGGTGACCGTGTAGGGTGGCTGGCCGGCCTTGTAGGGTGGCTGAGGGAGCTAGGACCGGCCACCACCATGGTGGACCGGCCCCAAACCGGCCCTAGCCACCCAAGGACAAAGGGGGTCGTGTGGGGCCCACATGCTCGGGTATTCGGGTTTCGTGTTCGGGTGGTTTAGAACGTTCCCCAAGTAATTAATCTACACCCGGATCAAAATTTGGAATTAAATTGTGAAAGTTGTAATTGACGGGTTTAGAAACTTTAAACGCGAATTAAATGACTCGGAAGTCGGAAATTGATTCTGTCGCGTGCATAGGAACCCTTGAATTATTCTAAGACCGTAGAAACGAAAACGGGAATTTTCGGAGCCCCAGAAGGACGTTTTCAAAACCCGGGCAGATTCGCCATGTCGGGCGAATCAGGCTTTTCCGGGTCCATTATCGACAATGTCGAGTAATTGGGAAGTTTGGGAGTGATCGACATTGTCGGGGTTACTTTTGGGCGTCAAGTTTATTAAAATTCAGTTTATGCCTGCAAGCTTAAAAGTATTTAAAATTGTGTTCTTATTAGATCGTGCCGCAGACAGAGGAAAGGGCAAGCTAGGCGAGTGATCGAGATCATGCCGGAGCTTGTTTGTGAGCTTTAGGAGAAACCATACGAGGTAGGGAAAAGTAGCCGGATCTCGGCCCTGACTAGGGAAAGTTAACAGTAGAAATGCATGTGACACTTGGGTGTTGTGGGATAAGTAGGTTATCGAATATCAGAAAGGCAGGCGACACCGGGTGGTGTCGTATGATACGGGAACGTATCGAACAATAGAAATGCATGTGACACTTAGTAGTGTCGTAGGAGCAGTGAACTTATCGATATTAGAATTACTGGAAGCATTTGGTCATGCCCGGAGGTTGATTGTTTAATTTGTGTCTTGGGTGGCCTTGAGAGCCCGTACTTTACTGTTTGTGTCTTGGGTGGCCATGAGAGCCCGTACTTTACTGTTTGTGTCTTGGGTGGCCATGAGAGCCCGTACTTTACTGTTTGTGTCTTGGGTGGCCATGAGAGCCCGTACTATACTGTTTGTGTCTTGAGTGGCCATGAGAGCCCGTACTTTACTGTCTGTGTCTTGGGTGGCCTTGAGTGCCCGTGGGGTTGTTGAACCCGTGGTTTACAGTTGGGGTGTTTTGGGTGGCCGTGAGTGCCCGTGGGGTTGTTCAGCCCGTGTCTTTACCGGTGGTGTGTCTTGGGTGGCCATGAGTGCCTGTGAAGTGTTAGACCGGTGTTGTTACTGTTTGTTGAACTATGTTTGTGACTGGGATTGTGGTTACCTGAGGTTGGGGGCCCGCTTCATAATAACGGGGGTCCTGTGATCGCACGCGTATGCATGTTCAGACGAGGTAGGGGGCCCGCCTGAGAGAAAAAGGGGTCCTGGCCGCGCGTGCGTGGGGGTGACAGGTCGACAGCCTGATCGGACTTTGTGTCCGGAAAAGTGCGACAGGTCGACCGCCTGGCCTGACAGTGATCGGCAAAGTGCGTGGGGACTGAGTAGCTGGAGTGTGATCCTTTGCGATGTTGTTTGGTGTGTGATCCTTTGTGATCTTGGGTGTCGCGTGGTTATCTTTCGTGTCTTTGGAGGAAGTCGTAATCTTTGGGTCGGGTCTACATTACGGGTCCGAGTGTTGAGTCCGTTGAGGAAAGTAGTGGTCGTGTGTCAGTCGGGTTACTTGAGTTTGGGGATAGTAGTCCCCGGTGTTTGGGTTGATGTTGGTGTTACCGGCATTGTCTGCTAGTATGTCGTAGTTAGTCTGTTATTCGTGGTGGTGAGCGAACGCTCACCCCTAGCTGCTTTTCCTACAGGTACTGGTCGCGGGACGGACTAGGTGAGCTTCCGAAGCTTGAAGAGCTAGGAGCGGGAGTCCGGGTTTACTTTTGAGTCTAGCGACGTATGCCTTGTATTTTGACCGCTTGTTGGGACGTACTTTTGAGTTGTAAATAATTATTTTGATTAACTAAATGGTGGTTTTAAAATGTTTTATTTAAAGGTTTGAAAATGTTTTATTTTTCTAAACGTTCGCGTTCCGGGTTCGGTTCTACTGAATTTGGGGCGTGACATTTGGGGAAGGTATTATTAAGGAAGGAGGGGGTGGTTTTGGTTGGAGGATACTATGAAAGAGCTCGATTACCTCTGTTTTGGAATTTTTCGAGGTGAAGCCGACTCTTTTGCATAACTCCAAGACCTTTTGCACTTCCATTAAATTGGAATTAACTGCCTGGTCGGGGATGCCAACCGTTGCTTGCGAGGAGGGAAGAAGAGCCGAAAGGTTGGGGGTGGACCGGGCTCTTAAGATCTCTGACTTTTTGTGGCCTTCTGAAGGGTTGGGTTTTGAGGTGATCAAACTGGGTCCAAGCGAGGACTTTGGGATCGATTTAGGGCCTGAGGGCGTGGCCGAGGGGGAAATGGGCTTGGGCCGGAGCAGGGCCTTTCGAAAATCCAAAGAATTGGCCTCGGAAGGTGAAGGAGCTCTAAGTGGATCTGAAGGGCGATGGGAAGCGTCGCTTCCTTTCTCGGGGCTCGAGGAAAGATGACGCTTTGAGCTCTGCACGTGGGGAGGCGACTCAGAAGCCGAGGCAGACACGTGGGCGGGAAGATCTTGGGAGTCGTTCTGGTCAATGCGACTGAGAGATCCGCCGGCACCGGAGGAAGTTTCCGCCGAGGTTGAAGAATTCTTGGCTTTGGCGAGACTGATTGCCGAGGAGATTCAGAGGAGATGAAGCCTTCCTTATCAAAAAAGTTAACGATTGGGACCCTTGAGCTGCGAATACTAGTGATTTTGATTGGGAAATTCAAACCTTCCACGCTGAGGGAGCGCGTGCAGTTGATTGGGGAGTAGGAGGAGCGATGAACTAAGGCGAAGGCTTTATGGACATGCTCGGTTGGGGTAGACTGAGGATGGATGTGGACCAGCTCGCCGACAGAGCTGGCGAGAGATTTGATAGAGGCTTCCGACCAGGCCGACAAGGGGATGCCCTCAATCTCCATCCACCGATAGAAGCCGCTCGCTTCGATGAATTGAATGCTATTGGGCACAATGGTGAACCATCTTTAGAGGAAGGGGATAGAGTCTGGACCAAACCGCTCCGGGAAAGAGCTCTCTGTAGCAGAAATGAGGAAGATGTGGTTCCCCAAATCAATAAGAGCCAAATCGTGGACCTCCTCCATTGCCATGTCTGCCTTGATGCCTAAAAGATCTTCATCCGAGTGAGCAATTCCCAGGAGACAGGTGTGAAGGTAGTCATCAGGCCAATTATTTAAGGTTCCGATGCAAGGCTGAGGTTCTGGCGACCTTGGGAAGGGGGGTGGAGATTCAGGGTGTTTTGGGGCGGTGGAGATTTTTGTAGTTGGGCAAGGAGGAGGAGTACTTGACGATGGTTTCAGAGGGAGAGTGGGGTGAAGGGATGAGGGAGGGATGGTGGCGCCGCCAGCTTTCACAAAGCGAGAAGGGGAACTGGTAGATTTGGTAATCAAGATTCGAACCTCTTTAAAGGGTCTATTTTCGAACTCGGAGATGGTTTGGTCGGCGGCTTCTTTAGAGGAGAAATGGATAAAAGCCATCGCCTGACCGGACTTGGTCCTGGAGCGAGGCACATCGACCACATGCAGATGGCCAAAAACCCCAAAGTGGGTTCTGATTTGGTCCTTGGTAATTGAAGAGGGTAGGTTGCAGAGAAAAACTGAGTGGAGAGGTGGTGGTGGCGGGGGTTGGTGGCGAGGCGAGGAGGATTGACGGGGAAGATGGGGATTGGGAGGGAGGTGGTCGGTCGGACCCCAGTACTTTTTTCCGTTCAGGAACCTGGTTTGGCCATTTGGGGACTAGCCAAATCTGAGGGTCGGAGATCTACCAAGGGCCCTGAGTTCATCATCAGTGTATTTAGTCATGATTGCTGGGGATCTGGAGAAGAGAAGGGAGAGGAATCAGTTTAGGGATAGGCGGTGGCCGGAGACGATGAGGTAGTGGGTGGGGGGAGGGCGAGGCGCAGATACCAAGTCAGAGCACATTTGACTCAATGTTGTAAATCCTTCCTCAAGCTTCTTAACTTGAACCACAATTTATACGTAGCCGACCCACTACAAACATAAGACTCCCATAGCTTCTTCACATCCTCTCAAAAGTGCTTATGATTAAGCCAAGCATTCATAAACCTCTCCGATTTAAGACTCCAGTTCTTTGATGGGCATGACAAAGAAAGTGGACGGTGGTCTGATAACAGATGGGGTATCCTTTTGTGCACTAGAAATACCAAAATAAAGAGAGCTTCGGGGGATAAAAGAATACGGTCTAACCTGGATGCCTTGGACGAGGGAACGTACCAAGTAACGGAAAATATTCCAAGGACGATTCATAGAAGAAGTCATTAAAGCGTCTACAATCCCTGACTAAAGTCACACAGTTTCTTCGTTCATCTTCAGCCCCAACTGAATTAAAATCACTTGCCACTACCACAGCTTCTCCTAGAGCACCAGTAAATCATCCCAAAAAAAATCTCTCTTCCTTGACTAGATCAATGTCCTTATCCTCCTTAATCAACTTGCCCCTCCCTATTAAAGACTTGTTCACCTGATCACGACTGCTGAAATCAAGAATTGGTCGTTTCCAAAATATACTAGTTCCACCTAAAACCCATATTGCAGATAGATGAATGAAACTCTAGTCATTCGACATTCCACAATTTCTCAGAAACTTGTTAATTTCTTCCATATTTGTTTCATGCATACAAACACAATTTAGATTCTCCTTTACTACCACACTACGGACACGTCTCCCCTTTTGAGGAGAATTTTCTCCTCTCAGATTCCACGAGAGGAGTTTCATTTGATGTCAATGATTGTCTGTTTCGACACCACTCCCTATGTCGACTACACTTCCTGTCTACTCCCCGTCATAATCACTTTCTTCATCACTTTTGGTAACCCGTTTAACTCCACGTCTAAATTATTGAACTGATCAATCGCCAATTCTCCAAAGGCAATCGCTTTGGTGCACACTTTCTTGACGTATTCCCAAATCCTGTTGTTTTGGTCCTTTCCTTGGCTATTGGATCTCGAAATGGACTTAGTCTGGTAGAAGACTCCAAACTGATTTTTCGATTTCTTTCTACTCCTTGTCTTTACTTGGGAGCCACGCATCTGACTCTGCGAATTTTGAGCCACACTACCCGAGCATTATGATTCTAAAACTAGTCTCCATCCTGAACCTACAAAGGTGCCATAATCAACTCCGAGCTCTTTTGCCCAATTTTCTCCCTGACCGCAAGAGCCTTGTTACTGACCGGTCGAACGTTAAGGCTATCAGTTCTTTCCCTAACCAATAAAAGTCTCTTAAAACTGAGAGTCATGCCGTTAAGACCTCGTATCATTTCCTCCCTCTCTTCCTCCGTTATGAAACCGAAACATTCTCCTCTTCTGTTTGATCTGCGACTGAGAAATGCCCTCTTTACCCGCCCAAACTCCTCGAAGGTCCTGGTGAACCATCTATCCCTTGCAGCCTTCGGTATATTGCACACAAAAAATGAAAAGTGAACGATTTTAGATCATCGCTTCCTACCGCCTCTAGAGCTCCTTCCTCTGATTCTGATCTGGGTTCTGCCTCTTCGCGATCTCCTTCCACCCTTTCTGCCTCTTCCACCCTCTAGTATTCTAGTTACCTTTCCGTCCAGCAACACGTCCCTGTACAAAGGAGACGGTCGTGATCTTTCCTCTGATGCATGACTCCCTTCTACCGTCGCCGGTGCGTTCGTCCTCATGCTCACGCTCTCGCTCTCCATTGAAATTGACAATAGTTAAGGACAAGTGATTTTAGTTTATAAGGTTTTAAAATATGTTAGGCATGAATCAAGCGATAGGAGATCTTAGGTATCAAGCGGAGACTAGTCGAGAATTAATCAAAATTATGTTTTTCTATTTTTTAATTATTAATATAAATACTATCAAAATAAGAGCTATATTATATTAAAAAAACTTGTATATTTCAGTGGTAAATCCCCGCCTAAATGCTGATTAATTCTCGATTTTTACAACACTAACCAAAATTGTCCTATCTCCTTAAGGTCGCCAAATTTTAACAAATTAGATAACTATTGTAAAATTCAACGCATAGATGATATCTGGGCGACATTTACAACCCTTATAGTCTGGTCCTCCTCGATGAAATCAGATACAAATCATGTTTTTATTTTTTTATTTTTAGACGTTATATATTTTATTTTGTGATATCTAATCTATGAGGTGAAATTGGCTACAAACCACTCTTAACCTAAGAACCGTGAGAACCAATCCTAGCCACACACACCTAAGATCCAACATTCACCATGATGTCACATCATCACCCCAATTCCACCCAAATTCACGCCACTTTCATCATTTCTCACAAGCAAGGGCATAATTGTAATAGAATGGTGTCATGTGGAAAAGTGTCCATTTTTTTTCTTCACTAATTTAATATTTCTCGATTCGTTTGAACTCCGATTAGCTTCAAACTTGCGCCAATATTTATATTTTGCAAGGGCTTTAAATCAAGATCAATCATGAATATATTTTGAAGCACGAAAATAAAAAGGTATATCGGGGTGATAAAAATAATGTTGAGTGTTGATAAATCTTCACTAATAAATGTTTTATATCAGAGGTATCAAACTAGTGCTAAATGTTGATAAAAATATGTACTGAGGTGATAAAAAACAAATAATGAGGTGATAAAAACAATGTTTAATTTTGATAATAAGTGTGATAAACTAGAGTTTAACGTTGATAAAAAAACATGTGATGGGGTGATAAAAACACATGTAATTTAATGATAAATATAGTGTTCAGTGTTGATAAAACTAGTGTTCATAAAAACACGTGATGAGGTGATAAAAATCATGTTCGGTTTTGGAAAATGAGGTGATAAAACTAGTGTTCAGTGTTGATAAAACCAGTGTAAAGTGTTGATAAAACCAATGTAAAGTGTTGATAAAAATTACCCAGATATAATTTTTTTTAAATCATCCCCGAAATAATTCTTTTTTCGTGCTTCAAAAAACACATGTGATGGGGGTGATAAAACACACATAATTTAATGATAAATCTAGTGTTTGGTGTTGATAAAACTAGTGTTCATAAAAAGCACGTGATGATATGATAAAATCATGATCAGTTTTGGAAATGAGGTGGTAAAACTAGTGTAAAGTGTTGATAAAACCATAACAAAGTGTTTTTTTATAAGCGAAAATATTATTAAACCTTTGCTTTCCTAAGAAAGGAAAAACAAGGCAGGAGATCAACCTCAGTAAGGGACCATCCCAAAAAACTTAAACAGGCTCAAAAGAGCAGCGAGGCATATAAGCCCAAGAGCAGAAAAAAAAAAACAAAGCAACAAATAGGAGCAAACAACAAAGCCTCCTATCCTACTTCCTACTCGGGTCCAAGCAGGCAAACGAGTTTGAGACCGGGACAGGGCTTAGAGCTTTTCCTGTCGATACAAGGGAAACCTCATCCTTACTACCCTCGACGTCCTCCAGCATAAGTTGCGGATTGATCGGGTCGAGCACCACAGGACCAAGGTTGACAGCCATTTTTCCAGCTTTTGAACAGTAGTTCCATTCTCCCGAGCTATTTTTTGTTGCAATGTCGACCGTAAACCTTCCGGTTTTGCCTCCAAACTCATCGGAAGTCTTGGCTCTAGTCTAATAGAAGACAACTGGAGAAGCGATTGTCTTCTTGAACTGAGCCTTTTTAGGACGACCTCGTTTCTTTGGTTCACACTGTGGGGGTTTAAACAAAGCTTCCTTCCACGGAATACCTTGAAACCCGACTACCAAATCCCGAGGTCCATCAACTTGAAACCCAACTTCCAAATTCGGTTCACCAATCTGAGGAGGGCCCAGAGCAGTCCTAATTCTGGTAAAAACGTCAGCCAAAATGGGGTCCTCACTGGCTACCAACTGAGCTTTACCGGTATCAGGCTCAGAGCACTTTTGTTTGGCCAAACCAACCTGACCCACAAGATCAAGATCCGGCCTAGCCTAACATAGCCCCAGGCCTGAACTTGACTGCACCCCAAGCCCGGTATCAAACCCAAAAGGCTGCTCGCGAAACGGAGACGTGCGCTGCGATAGGGACTCTACAGCAACGACCACCTGCGACACAATCTTCTCCGTCCCTTTTTTCAACGAAATCCCCTGAATCGCAGAATCAACACCCGAAATTGGTGTGATTGACGTCGAACAAGGTAACTCGCCGGAAAAGTGTGAAGACGACGGATCAATCATCTGAGAAGGTCTGACCTCCGTAACGTTGCTAACCACCACATGTGCCCCCGGAGAAGCCAAGTCCGCTTGAAACGCCTCACTTGGCCGATCAGATTCAGAGCTCTAATTCGTTGAAGCGATGCTCTGTTTAACGCCATTACCAAGACGAGCGACAGCTACAAACAAAGAATGACCTTTAAACTTAAAGCCATTTAGAGATTGAACTGCTTTGAGAGCCGATTTTGGCGCCATGAACTCGGCGAAACCAAAAAACCGGCCTCTGCGACTTGCCTTCTTAATAACGTTGAGGGATTTCACCTCTCCGAACTGCGTTAATGAGTTGCGCACCAGTCACCTGTCGTACCCCAGGGTAGGTTGTGCAAAAAAATCGTACATCTATTCCCAAACGACACGGCATCATCGACATCCCCATTGCTCTGTTTTTTCAAACTCCGGCCAACAATGATGCCAGACCCGGGCTCCTTCTCCAAAGCACGGTCCGACGGGATCGATTCATTTACCCTAGCAACCTCCGAAGCAAAAACAGCATCTCCGGCCTTACTCGCACTGGCCTTAGGTGGCTTCGTCCTGGCCGGCCCTTTGAGACCTGGCCTCTGTTTTGTCTTCAACGACTTTCCTGCTGGCTCAGCATACTTGACAGTAGCAACCACTGCAACATACTCTCCATATAGAGAGATTAGGGTGGAGCAGAAGGAAGAGAACAAGAGAAGCGACGGAGTCGGGGCTGGAAACAAGCTCTGCTTCTTCATTCGAGATTAGTGTTGAAAGGTCAGCATAAAATCAAAAAATTGATTCCACGATGAGCCCCGGAGACGAAACACCACGCGGCCAGAAGACAAAATGCGAACTTGATTCCGCGTTCTAGGGTCGGCGTCCGTCTTCTCTTCCGACGCAATCTCCGGCGACAAGACTGCAACTGTCATGGCCTGAATCGGAGCCTTCAACACACAACGACAACTATCGAGCTTGGCACACGAACCCTCCGAGAACAGCTTCGAGAAGAGGCGATCCCGACGCGTTATCTCGCACAGCGGAGGGTCGGCCACGAGAAAACGCAGGTCGAAACCTAACCCCACGCGCGAGGCGCGTTCTCTCAATAATTACACCAAGATCATATTAACCATAACAAAGTGTTGATAAAAATTACTCATGTTAATTTTTTTTTTAAATCAGCCCTGAAATAAAAAAAAACGTGCTTCAAAATATATTCATAAGTGATCTTGATAGAAATCCCTTGAAAAAAGAAAACTAATGGCGCAAGTTTCAAGCCAATCGGAGTTCAAACGAAGCGGGAACAATTAAATTAGTGAATTGGTAAACAAAAAGTAATATGATAGTTTTACTAAAAAGCCATTTCCACTTACTAAAATGTGCTATTTTTTTGCAGTTAACACCTCAATTTTATCTCATCCCTTCATTCTTAAAATGGGTGGCTTAGATCGGTTCTTAGGTTAAGACATGGTTTGTATTAGATTTCTCCTCTCTAATCTATATCTATATTATACATAAAAGGAGAATGACATTATGATGCACATGCCCCCTTCAGAGTTAACACTCGTATTTGACGCTCAACACTCTCATGTACTCGTCATTTCATTTGAATTCCATTTTTTGCGGTATTTTCCCTAATACAGATATCTACAAGTAGTCGAATGATTGGGATATGTCTTTATCTTCTTTCTTCCCTCGCCCATATATTTCTATTGGTCTATCTCCATAATTTCTAGACGATGATAACTTCAACGCACGTATTGTACCCAACCTCGAGCTCTCTACTCGATTCCGCATCCCGCCTTGTCTATCTCGATTAATGTCGGTACTGTACCCAACCTCGAGCTCCCTACTCTATTCTGCCTTCCGCCCAATTGATCCCGATCAATATTGGTAGGTCTCGACCCCTCCTCGCTTTCTATTCCCGCAATTGTTTGTTTTCCTGTGCTTTTCGGCTTCAATTTCGTGTTGAATTGGTGAAAATGACGTGGTTAGGGTTTCGGTTCGCGTGGTTTTCTTGGTTTTGGGTTATGCGTGATTCCTCGACATGTTGCTTCGTTGTTGTGTTTTGTTTGCTTAATTATGTGATTCATGTGTCGTTGTAGGAGAACTTTGTGCGTCTATGTTGGATTCAAAATCGTGGTTTTCTGTTTTGGTTGCAGGTTTTGACTGTATCACTTTGGGTTTGTTTTGGTGGACGAGAAAATGCTTAATTTTCTTTGTGGATTTTGTTAGTGGATGATGCCAAAAAAATCGATATAAAATTATGTATGAGTTTTGTTTACATGCTCTTTGTTCATAATTCTCTATTCTAATATGGTTCTGAAATTATAAAGGTTCTTGTACTCTATGGATATGGCATATGCATCTGTATATCTTATTGTTTCTAAGAAACCATGTATTATGGTATGCACATCTCTTGAGTGATGACTATTATTTCTAATTGTTAGATGTGATCGTGAGATGACCATTTTCTTGTCCAATTTGGTGTTTATGATCCGTTATTTGTTTGCTTCGAATTTAATGTATTTAAGTTGGACTTAAACGTGATGAGGGAGTAAGTTAAAAAAATGCTTCCCCTATAACAATGATTTTCTCTTTGCTCTATAGATATGTTCTTGACGGTCGCCAACTTTTTCCTCTTTGTAAGGTACATCATGAGGAACATTTATGATATAGCGTGGTTTCGTCCGTTAATGTGTTTCGGTTAGTTTGAATTAGAATTTCATTGTTGTTTCGATTTATTGGATGAACTTAATTCCCTAATGATGTACATTCTGCAAAAAAAATTTATCCTAACTTAGTTCCCCATCCTTTAGTATGGTTGAATTTGTAGGTTTAGTTGCAGAAACACTCATTTGTCTTACTGACGGTTCATGTTCTCCTCTATACTGTCATAGATTATTTAATTGTCCACCCACTGTTAAGGTTGAATCTGTTGGTTTAGTTGCAGAAACACATGTTCCACTCAACCACTAACTGATTTTTGCTCGTGTATTGTTGTAGACAGATTCAACCAATACGACACTGATTGTTAATATTCCATGTTGGGCTCTCGATATGTAATATGCAATGTGGCTTGGAAGTGAACTCCCTATTTGTCGCGTCTATTCATTTTATATCGTTGCCATGATTTGTTTCATGCCGTGGTCTCTGTTAATGTGATATGCAAAATGATGTGGCGGTCTGAGCTCCATATTTGTCGCATATGTTTTTATATATTGTTTTCATGATTTGTGCCCGGCCTTAGTGTTCATCTATCTTGAGCTCTGTTAATGTGATATGCAAAATGAGGTGGAAATGATTCCTCTTTCATGACATGCCAATATGCCATTAGATGTTATTGTAGTACTCTTTGGTGCAAAAATGTGTTGAAATAGCCTTATCATTAACTTCTGTCTATCATAAAGGAAGCTTAGAGTAATGGTCGCAAATGGACAATATAATATATGAGATACTTTTGGCTTTTTGTGTCGTAAAAAACCAACAACGTCATTGTCCCAACATTCTTATTGGTAAGATGGTTCTTCGAAAGAATTGTTATTATGATCGTTTTTCGTTTTGGCTATTCAATTATTCAAGTCGTTGATTTCATTGAATAGGGCCGAGATTTGTACTCTACTAACATTTGAAGGTACCGATGTTTGCCAAAATATTGCAGTCAAACTCTAATCCTTGTTACTTTGTCAGTTAGTAATGTTGGTGCAAAGTTTTTGACCGCATATTAATATATGTCACTGTTTAAAAGATAAAAGAAATATCACGTATGAAACAAAATAGCCATGTAAATTCGAAGTAGCACAGTTTGAAATATTTATAGTATGAAATAATTAGAATTTGGTTGAGCAAAAAAACAAACACGGTAGGAATTCAACTTTATTTTGGATAATTCTTCCATATATAAGTCTCAAAGAGGACTCAAAAAAAATCATAGCAAACCACATCTCATAGCCACACAAATCATACAAAATTAAAAATCTAAAACACAAAAAATCATAAAGAAAAATATAAACTTAGTGAAATAAATAAACACCTATCAAAAGTATCTGTTAGAATCAATAATAAGGCTATTTCATTGATCGTTCCAAATTTTACGTTTTTTTCTTTGATTTCACTACGTTTATGTTTTTCTTGATTTTACGCCTGTTGTAATCTAACTACGACGGATTTTCCTAATATACGTTGAGTACTCGCAATGCACCCACCTAGTATCTTAGTAATTTTTAACGAAACTAGGGGGTAACTTTATCCTTGTGTGGTTGTACAACAACAACCAGATTTCATTTATATGCGTAGTCAATGCCATCTGACAAAAATTGAAAGTAATGTACTGATTTTTATAGGGAAACTTGTAAAACTATGCCTCATAATGACATGAATTTGTAATCTATGCTAATATAGTTTAAAATTAGAAAACTATGCTTTTAAATTTTTTAAGATAAAAATACCCTCATTCTAGTTTAATAAAATATAATTCATATTTAATTAATTTATTGAATTCTATTTTTAAAATAAATATTTAGTTTTTATATAAAAATATTTTATTCAACCTTATAAATTATTAAAATTATACTAATTTTTTTCTTAAAAATCAACTTATTTTGATCACTATTTTTAAAAATATAATTCATATTTTCAATGGTAATTTTTCAGAAAATATTTTTTTTATTTTAATTACTAAATTCATATTTTATTTGAGATTTCTCTAAAATTGGATTATTTTGATAAATATATTTTAAAAGATAATTCAAATTTATAATGATAATTTTTGAAAAATAATTTCGATTTTGTACAAAAATGTTTTTATCCAATTTTAATAGTTAATAAATATATATTTTATTTTTTAAATTTTAAATTAAAAAATAAATTAAAATCTGATATTTATAATTAATAAGATATGTTTTAAATTGAATTATCGTTTTAAAATTATTTATGAAAGTAATCTGATATTTTTTAAAATCAAATCTAAATTTAGTATTTAATAAAATATTTTTTATATAAAATATGCACATATAAATTAATATTTTTAATTTAATATTTAATAAAATTGATTTTTTTCATAAAATTTAATATATATATTTGAAAATTTATCATTAAAAACTTGAATTATTTTTTAGAAAATATTTATCAAAGTTATATGATCTTTTAAGGAAAAAAAATTAAAATAGGATTTTAATAATTCATAATATTGAGTAAAATATTTTTATATAAAAACTGAATTTTATTTTGAAATGGATTTGAATAAATTAATTAAATATGAATTATTTTTTTAAGTTATAATGAGGAAATTTTTGTTCTAAAAAAATTAAAAAGCATAAATTTTCAATTTTAAACTATACTAACGAGGTGAAATCGGCTACAAACCACTCTTAACCTAAGAACCGTGAGAACCAATCTTAGTCACACACACTTAAGATCCAATTTCACCATGATGCTACATCATCACCTCAAATCCACCCAAATTCACGCCACTTTCATCCTCTCTCACACAAGCAAGGGCATAATTGTAATAGCATGGTGTCATGTGGACAAGTGTCCATTTTTTTTTCACCAATTCACTAATTTAATATTTTCCGATTCGTTTGAACTCCGATTAGCTTCAAACTTGTGCCGATAATTTTATTTTTTTTCAAGGGCTTTTAATCAAGATTAATCATGAATATATTTTGAAACACGAAAACAAAAAGGTATGTCGGGGTGATAAAAATAATGTTGAGTGTTGATAAATCTTCACTAATAAATGTTTTATATCAGAGGTATCAAACTAGTGCTAAATGGTGATAAAAACATGTAATGAGGTGATAAAAAAAACAAATAATAAGGTGATAAAAACCATGTTCAATTTTGATAATAAGTGTGATAAACTAGAGTTTAGCATTGATAATAAAACATGTGATGAGGTGATAAAAACACATGTAATTTAATGATAAACATAGTGTTAGTATATTGATGTCAACAAATTTGTGTATCCTCTCTACTCTGCTTAACCTAGCCGTCACACTATTGTAGCCCCTTTGTTCTTGACTTCTCTCCACACCGGCGGCGGCATGGCCTCCGGCCAACGACGTCGCCGGTGGTCTCTCTCTGTTACCCTCTTCCTTCTTCCCCTCCCCATCTCTTTATATCCTTCCTAGGTCCTTGCTCTTCGCTCTAGTACCCTGTGGACAGGTGGTGGCATGGGCAGTCGGAGGTGCTGGTCGGGTCGCTCGTGGTCAACGTCGTTGGTGGTTGTGCTACTGCGCCGGAGCCCCTCCGTTTGGGTTACAGATCTGATCTGCCTTGCTCGGAACTACCGTGTCTCCGGGAAGTGTGGGTTTCGTCCGACCTTGTTTGGGTTCGGAGTGAAGCCGGAGCTCGGTTCTACTGCTCTGGTTCTGTTCGGTTGCTCTCGCCTCGTTGCCGGTTTTGTCATCGCTCTGTCGTCTTAGTCAACCGGTCCTGGTGGTTCAAGCTTGTTGCGCCTCGCTCGTCTCGCCGGAGTGTTGTTCAGATCTGGTCACTCCTCGTAGGTGTTGACATATTCGTCGGAGGCGGCTGGTTCGTCGGGTCGTGCGCGGGTCGCTACTCGGGTAGGGCTTTGGTCTGGGTCGATTTGGGCTGGGCGAGATTGTGGGTCGGGTGCGGATGTGGGTCGGGTCTGGCTCTGGTCCGGTTCAGGGCTGGGCGGATCCGGGCCCTGGTTCGGGTCAGGCTCGCTCGGTTAGTCTTCTAGGTCGGGTTGGTGAACTCGGGATGGACCTTGCTGGCAGACCTGGTTCTGCCCCCTTCTCCTCCTCCTCGTCGGAGTTGCTTGCCGGATTTTTTTGGCTCTTTCAGCAGCTACAAGGATGTCGGCCCGGTTTAGGTGTTGGCCTTCGTATTATCTGACTCCGTTGTTTTACCTTTGAGGAGGTGCGGTGGGTGGTTCGCCTTAGTTTGGTGGCCCGTTGAGACTTTGGGCTCCGTGGCTCTCTTGGCTTCTTCAAGGAGGACCTTCTCTACAGGTTCTGGCTTTGGCTTCTGGTGCTGGTCGTGGGACGCGTTTCCTTTCCAAGGATCGTCGTGGCTCTAGGTCTCCGTCTTAGCTGTTGGGTCGGTCTTCCTCTTTGGATGCTCTTTGGGACTCCTCTCCTTTGACTCTCGAGATCAGGATCAGGTATACCTTCTTCCCTCCTCTCTATCTAAGTTAGGTATTCTTCTCCCTTCCGATCTCTTGGCTCCTCGATTGAGATCTTGTGCCCCGTACACTTTTGTGGACGGAATTCCTGGCTTGGGGTTGGCCTCCGGTGATTGCATGGGGCTTTGTCCCTAGGATTTTGATTGATTAGTTTTGTAGATCGATTTTTGTCCCTGCCGTGTTGTGGTCCTGGCCACCGGCGACTACAAGATCTCCTTTCATCTTTTGGTTTATGGAGTTTTGTGGACAAGGGAGGAGATGCCATTCCTTCTTAGTTTGGGGAAGAGTGGTAGTAGGTAGCTGCAGTTTTCTTTTGGGGCTTAAAGGTTGGAAAATCTGGGTATTTAGACCTGTCTTCTCTCTGAGCTTCAAGGTTGGTAAACTTGGGTATTCAGACCTGTTTTGCTCCGGGCGTAATGGTTGACAAATCCGATTATTCAGACCAGTTTTTCGTGGAAGTTTTAGACTCACTCTCATACTCATACTCTCTCATCGTTGCACATGCTCATTATGCTCTGGCACTCACAGGGCTACTTACTCACTGGCCTCTCTAGGGAATTCATTACATCCCCATTCACTAGGCTGCATTTACAGGCCTCTCAGAGAATCCAATTACATTCTCATCCATCCTTCAGGCCGCACTGGGGAATTCACTCAGTCTTGCATTTCATCGTACTCGGAGTTTGGGGATGAGTTGTTTGCGTTTAGGCTTCTCTTTATGTATTGTTTTTTGTCTGGCTTTTTTCTCAAACTATAGCTAGCTTGGGATCTTTAGTTGTGTAACTTTTTCCTCAAAAGTTAATTTAAATTTGCTTTCGTTGATCAAAAAAAAATGATGAACATAGTGTTTAGTGTTGATAAAACTAGTGTTCATAAAAACACGTGATGAGGTGATAAAAATCATGTTCGGATTTGGAAAATGAAGTGATAAAACTAGTGTTCAGTGTTGATAAAACTAGTGTAAAGTGTTGATAAAACCAATGTAAAGTGTTGATAAAAATTACCCAGATATTTTTTTTAAATCAACCCGAAATAATTCTTTTTTTCGTGCTTCAAAATATATTCATGAGTGATCTTGATAGAAAACCCTTGACAAAAAGTAATTTCGCAAGTTTAAAGCCAATCGGAGTTCAAACGAAGCGGGAAAAATTAAATTAGTGAATTGGGAAAGAAAAAAAATATGATAGTTTTACTAAAAAGCTCTTTTACTTACTAAAAAATACTGTTTTTTTTGCTGTCAACAACTCAATTATATCTCCTCCCTTCATTCTTAAAATAGGTGGCTTAGATTGGTTCTAACGTTCTTAGGTTAAGACATAATTTGTATTAGATTTCTCCTCATATATTAACATAGATTACAAATTCATGTTATTAAGAGACATGTTTATACAAACTTCCCTTTCTTTATCAGCCTAAAAAAACATGAGGACCAAATGATAACGTTAAAATGACCAAATAATCATGGGTGAATTTTGTTTATAGCCTTAATAGAAGATGGAATTTGAAAAAAAAACATTACTGAAGATGGAATTTGAAAAAAACCTCCTCTTTAATGAATTCTCTATTTTACCTTTTTTCAGATTTTGATTTCCCCCCAAATTTTCAAAATTCGAAAATCCCCAAATTTTGAAATTCCCGCCTATTTTTTCGGGACAAAATTTGGCCTATCAGCCAGCCAATCCGCCGCGGAATGGGCCAATCCGCTGGAGGATCGGCCAATCCGCCGATCGGCCAATTCGTCGATCGGCGGATTGACCGATCCGCGGAGGATTGGGCCAATCCGCGGAGGATTGGGCCATTCCGCGGCGGATTGGCCAATCCGCCATACAAAAAAAAAGAGAGAAGTTGAGAGGAAGAAGAAGAAGAAGAGAAGCTCGACGGGACGACGACGGATGGAGGTAGGAGAAGTAAGGAGAAGATGGAAGTTTGAAGAGAAAGAAGATGGAAAAAAGGAGAGAAGTTGAGAGAAAGAAGATGAAGAATGGTGATTGTGTTGGTGTTATGAAATCAAAAGGTTTAAAAAGAAAAAATGAGGGGTATAATTGTAAACAAATGCCAAAACCCAGAATGCCAATTTAAGGAGGCTATCCCTCAAATTCCATCTTCACATAAGGCTCTTACCACAATTCCCCCAATAATCATTGATGAGAAAAGAAGTGCGAAAGAAAAGCACATAGGATAGGGATAAGAGAGAGAGAGAGAGCGAGAGAGAAAGGGGTGTCTGAATCTGATGGCCACTCATGCACTTTCTACCCCCGCGCACGTTAGCAGCAGCCTCATGACCTTGTTCCGTCCTTGTCCGTCCACCAGAGCCAAACGCCGTTCAACGCAGGTGAGATGCTCATTACGCCCCCAAGATCTGCAATGGCGAGAGAGCAGGAGATTCGTCACCCTTTCCCTCGTCCTCTCTCACTTCCTCGCTCTCCCCAACCGTACGTCTCTCTTTGCCTACTTTTTCCCGAGAAAATCCATTGAATAACAAGGATTTTCAATTCCATCAGGAAATGAAATTCTAAATGTAAAATAGCTAGCAAGTAGCCTCAATTGAGCTTGGAATCGGCCTACTTGCTTTAAATTCTGGGTTGAGTCCAATCGTAAAAGATAGGGACAAAGCTTGATATGATATCAATTTCTTCACTGGATTTTTCGTAGCAAATTTACATTACGTTTAGCTGAAAAGAGTACACCAAAATAATCCAACTATTGGTTATCTTCTGTTTCAAGCAATGCAAAGTAGTATTACTGTATGATGTATTAGGATGATGCTTCCAATTTAAGTTAAATCATTGAGTACTGTATTTTAAGTATAAAACATATTTTGTGTAGTTGGGGTGATACTAAGTTCTCTACCTTTTAGTGGTTTAAATATTGAATCAAAATTTACCCACATTATGGGCTATACCAATCCCGGCCTCTATAGTCTATTCAGCAAACAACAATTTAAACTAGATGTTGATGTCACAGACGCAATTTAAACTTCAGAGTTTAGACATGACATTCAATTTTGCTATAGCAGTGGTAACCAATCGAAGTCTTGGTTACTATAAGTTAATACTCCCTCTATATCAAAATAAGTGCCCTACTTTACTGAAATGGATGCCCCAAAATAAATGTCCATTTTAGTTTTAGTTGGTTAATTAAGTATGGATTTCCAATAATATCACTCCATAAGTTAACTATAAGCTCTTGAGTAATGGCCACGTGGGGATAAAGAATGCTAAGTCAAACGCTAAAATTTGGATGTTCGGCTTTTCCAATATTCATGTATGTATGGTGCAGGAAAATCATGTATGTATGAAAACACAGAAAAGTTTGTAGCAAGGTGGTATTCCTATGTATGACGGCCCTTGTATATTCTATTTGGAGATAAAGGAATCGCCGAATGTTCTAGGTATTCACAGCTCTGCTGATACGGTGGTGATGAAGATCAAGGATGAGGTGGGGAGAGTTCTGCACAGCAGGGCTCGCACATGCAAAAAGCTTTCTGAATTAGAGTTCGTGAGGGACTTAGGAGTGTTGTAGTGAGGTTGGAGGAGTTTTTGTAGTTTGGTTTTTTGGCCTTGGGGCCTGTTCTTGTAGTTGTGGTTTCTGGTTTCATTAATATATTCTGCCTATTCCAAAAACAAAACTTTTTCAATATTGGACTTATTTGGGATGGAGGAAGTAATCAATAACACACTTATGCGAGTAATTGAGAAGTTGTGATCTGCAGATACTGTTAGTCGTTCATGAAGATTAAGGAATGTGATGGGAAAAATATCATAAAGTATACAGTCAAATTTTCCTTCGTAGTTGAGCTCATAAACTATCGTGTCTTTGTGGACCCGTTGACTTGGGACTAATTGAGTGGAAAACATTATTTTGTTTAGTCCTCGGTGTATATTCCTACACTCTCTTGGTAATGGATATTCGTTTTTCTGTGTTCTTTTTGCAGACGCTGTTGCAGGTAGTGCATTTGATAAATATATGAAGAGGTAATAGTAATGGAATTTGTTCCCACGGAATCATTTTTCATATAATAATGGCTCTGGACATGGATAGCATGTGGATGGGTATAAAGCTCCAGTTTTCTTTTTACTCCTAATTACTGGCCTCAGTACTCTAGATTGTTAAAATAACAATGAAGAACCCATGCATGACTGTGTGGTCACTGCCCGGCAGTTCTGGACTGATGGAGGTTGTATCTATTTCACTTTTCACCTCATGTACGTTACCGAAATTTCTTCTCCCTCCCCCAACCAAACAATCATTACCCAATACCAGCCACTCAAACCTTCATTTTCTACTGCCGGTAGTTTATTGATGCAGCCGCCCAACTTGTATGTTCAAATTAGGAATTCATTCACCACTATATAAGATATTTCTTTTTTTTTCGGTGAAATGGTGAACTTGAGCACTGTTTCTCTTTGGATTGTAATGGTTTTTCAGGTCATTACTGTGTGTTTCAAGTCTGTACTAGTGCTAATTTTTTTTTATCTTAATGCATAATTAACAGGAAAAAGCTTGATCCACTAGAGGTTTATGTACCTGCTGTCATATTGACTCAGCTACAGATCAAGGACTTAGGTAACCGCTTTTTGTGAATCAATATTTCCTTCCACTTGATATAGATTGATGCCTTGGAAATTTACATATCTGCTCATAGCAAGGATTGATACCAAATAGGACACACTCCTTTTTTTTATTTGTTCGGTGTTGTTTGTTTTTGGGATAATGGCCGAAATATATTGTGGACTTTAAAGCAGGTTGTTTTTTTCTTTTAGTTGCACCGTCTATAATGGAGTTAAAGTCTGATGGAAAATACTATACTACCCCCGCAAAGATCTTGAGGAAGAAGGTTAATTTTGTCATTTTTAAAGTAAAAAAAACACAGAATAATGTTCTTGAGGAAGAAGGGTAGCAGGTTGTTGCCCTGTACTTTCTTTTTCTGTCAGTTTTACAGATTTTAGCTAACAATGCAACTAAAAAAATGTACAGCCTACTACAAAATAAAGACAATAGTAACAACCTGCAAATAGTTTAAAGTACACGTTATACTTCTGTTATCACCCATTTATTTTTTTAGCCATAATTTTATCGTAATATTTCTTCCTAGCTGTAGTAATGATATATATTTTTTTGTATCGGAGTACTAGTGCAAATAGGTTACTTTTCAATCTGACTTATTGCTTATCAAGTGGAGTGCAGTATCTTTCTGTTACTGTTTAGCTTAACTGCTTCTACCATCATTTTATATAAGTAAGTTCTGAATCGACCATTATTTTCTAAACAAGATGATGCATGTTTTCATCCAATTATTAGGTATGGAGGACTTCAGTTCTAGTATTTTCTTGATTGAAATCCTAGTAGATTAGATTTTTATTGGATGATGCAGAAAAGTTATTTTTTATGTTCAGTCTTAATAGTAAGTACTACATCATTATACTGTCCCATTTTAAACTATGGAGCTTTCTTCTTTTCTCGTGCACACTTTCAAATTTTTTAAGAGCAACACTTTTTTCCAAAAGAAGCGTAAGGTTTTATAGCTTGCAAATGCAACAGATGCTGGTGGCTTCATAATTTTAATATCATATTGTTACCATTGCAGAGAAAACACTTGAGACTGATCAGCCTCAATATGCTAGCTATCGAAACTTACTCCGGTCTGGCCCTGCAGCATCTCTTCGTGTAAATATCCGTGCGGTAAGTTATGATTCGATGACATTAGATATGATTGGATGGTCTTGAATAGAAGGTACGATTAATCGCTGGTTCTATATTTGCCTGAACACATTTATTAGAGTAAAATAGCTTGTTCGGTAAGCTTCAAGGGTGTAATATATATCAACCATTTGAGCAATGTGAAAAAGTTTTGATGGAAGCTCCACACTGTACTAATAGTTTCTGATTGGACCACCTTGAAGAAATTTCTTAAAATTTTCTGGGCCATTAGCATTGGGTGATAATGTTTTCTAGTATAAAAGTTAGGGTAAACTTTATCTCACTACCCTAAAAATACTTGCGTTTCGTCTCACTACCCTAACCAAACTTTGTTGCACCTCACTACCCTAACGAAACTTTTAGTTGCATTTTCATACCCGCCGTCAACTTGACATCCATTTTTGGATGGAAAATGGTAAAAAGTCCAAAATACCCCTCACTAACACTCAAATTTTCAAAAGCATGCCATTGGTTTCAAAAGTTCTTTTTATTAATTTATTTTATATCAATCAGTTTTTATTTTTAAAAATCAGTTTATTCTTTAAAAAATTAGATTTATTTTTAAAATTAGTTTTTATTTTAAAAATTAATATTTTATTTTTAAAAATCAATTTTTTTTAAAAAAAATAGATTTTATTTTAAAAAATCAGTTTTTTTAAAAAAAATCAGATTTTATTTTTTTAAAATCAATTTCTATTTTTAAAAAATCAGATTTTATTTTCAAAAAATCAGTTTTTTTTAAAGAAGGGACGTATTTGAAAACTGTTTTTTTTTAAAAAAAACCTGATTTTTTGAAAATAAAAACTGATTTTTAAAAATAAAAACTGATTTTTAAAAATAAAATCTGATTTTTTTAAGAATAAACTGATTTTTTTATAAAATAAAAACTAATTTATATAAAATAAATAAATAATTTTTTAAAAAAAACCAATGGCACGCTTTTGAAAATTTGAGTGTTAATGAGGGGTATTTTGGACTTTTTACTATTTTCCATCTAAAAATGGATGTCAAGTTGACGGCGGGTATGAAAGTGCAACATAAAGTTTCGTTAGGGTAGTGAGGTGCAACAAAGTTTGCTTAGGGTAGTGAGACGAAACACAAGCATTTTTAGGGTAGTGAAGTGAAGTTTACCCTAAAAGTTATTCTCAGTGTCATTAACTTCGTACTCCTACTAACATTATTGTCCTATCAGCTTTTGTAGTGGGTTGTTAGGGAAAGGTTATATCACATAAGAAAACACCGTGAACATCACATGATATGTTTGTTTATTTCTGTATTATATCCTAAGTCCCCTTATATGCTTTATGGCAGTTTTGGTGTTCATGAGTTCCTAAGAAGTTTGGAAATTTCTTCAAAACTATAGGTTGCACAGTATGCTTCAGAAACTGGTGATGGTAAAACTGCTTCATCTGATGTAGATCAGTGTCTCAGGTACTATCTTACTTCCTAGGTTGGGTTCACTTCTCTAAAATTCCACCAGGCACAAAACATTTGAAACAATCTTTTATATACTTGGGAATGAACTTTGAAACTCTGATCTAGAGGTTAAAAGTCTGATAGGAGAAGAAATCGCGTTTTATATAATCATCTTATAGTTATAGTCAGTCTGGATAGCAGACATTTCACTTTCTTTTGGTGAAACAAAATATTATTTCGTTGTCTGTAAAACTTGTCTGTAAAACACAAAGTAGGTGCAATCCCTTGAAATCAGGTGACCCTATTGAAGAACCATGCTATATTTTATGGTATCAGCTGACCCAGTTAAGGAACCAGGCTATACTTGATGGTATAGAAGTGTAGATACAAGTTCAAAATTATGTAAAAGAAACCTCTAAGACCAGATTATTTACTTTTGAAGAGCGTTGGAGGACCTCGACTCCTTGTTCCTGCGAGCGTCTAGGAATGATCAAGCAGCCTCGGTTGTGCTAATGAAGTCAAAGATTGGTCTTGCCCTCAACGCAATGGACCGGTAATGATACTGCTGTTGTTATTATTATCATGGTTAGAATGCAATATGTACAAAGAACAATTTCTGAGGCAGCAATGTTTTCATTACAGCCTCCTCCAAACGGTCCCTTCAGATGTGTTGGATAAAGGCAGGTCCATAGCCGATGCATACAGGATTCCTGTGGAAGAAGGCGAACCAGAGATCACGGACCCAGAATTAAAGCAATTGGAATCAGTATTATGATGCCTCTACGTTGCAACTTCTCTTGCTCTTGTTACATTGCTTTAATTCTTGATCCGTGGCTTATATAAACACCGTCTTGTAATGCAAATTATAAATATAGTTCGTTTTGCTGAAAACCATTAGCATGATATGTACAAATATTGTTAGGTTCTAACAACATTCTGTAACAATCCATACCTGTTTCATTCAAATAAAGTACTCGTGAACTCAAGCTCAAATAAATAAGTTGATATTGACACACAACACCACTTGTTGTATGGTTACACCAATAGTGACATTTGAGTATCAACAGAAGGAAACAAGCAGTACGCCGGGACAGACTACTATTTACAATACACAAAGCTAGTTCCCATATCAAAACAAAACTTCTACTAGACACCTCAAGAAGGGGACAGGCTGCTGAAGACACGCTTCAGACTTGGGCAGGCCACACGTAATTTCCCCATACTCAATGAAGATATCTGTCAGCTCCAGCACAAGATAAACTGAATTAGCATGGCTTCTCAAAGAACTCAGTTAACAATTATTATACAATGATGATCTTGAGCTATCATATATTGTGGCTAACCTTTGGACAAAAGCGAACATCAAGTGTTTCCAGCATGCTACACTGTGACACAGCAACTTCCACTGCTTCTTCATCAATGTTGCAAGACTGATGGGAGCCAAAAATCAAGAAACTACATTAATTGAGACCACTCCAGGCGATGAAGATGATAAAATCAAGCAAGGAAAATAAACATTTTGTACACTACATCAACAAATAAGTAAGTGAGTTGCTCCTACCTGGAGAAATAGACTAGTCAACTTCGGGCATTCCAACCTTAATATTTCCAGACAGCAGCAGTTGCTGAATAACATAAGTCAGCAAAATGTCAGCCAGCAATCAGTAAGAACAGAATCAGCAAATATCACATCAAGTAGGGTCAAAATACCTCAAGTTAAGAAAACATAGATTGAAACATGCAATATCAACTTCCTTCAAGTTGGCAGATAAAGAGAGGTTCAATGACGACAGATGAAAACATCGAGCTGCTGGTGGTATAAGAACTTTCCTAATATTTGAGCAACCAACACAATTGAGGGTCTGCAGTAAACGGTTGGGATTCTCAACAGAATCATGGAAAATATCAGGAGAAAATGCTGCAGATGAAGTGTGAACTGTTGGCAGCTCATGGTTGCTGCAACCCCAATTCAGGTCATGCATATTCACACAGCCATTCAAACTCACATGAGTAAGATGAGTACAATATGCAAGAAGCTCCTCTATGGAAGACTGACAAAGTGTCCCGTATGACAAGTCCAATTCACAGAGAGCTGGCAGGGCACCTTGTTTGTAAAGAGGCTCCAGGGCTGAGTTGGTAAGATACTTGCATGCTTGCAGTTTTAATACCTTGAAAAGGATAAAATTTGGAAAAAAAATTAATAACATTGGTAACATAGAACACTTCCAAAAGTTAAAGCAAGCCATCTGCTTATTCATAACCAAGGAACCACTAGAAATGAAGAAAAATGGACCAACCAATTTAACTAAAAGAGACAATTAAGTCTCCTGGTGCTAGTCTTAGAAAGTTATCTTTGTATTTGATGATTAAAGACTTGTACAAGACCACATATATTTATATACTACACAGGGTACATTGATTAGGAAGTCAAATTAGGAAATGGTCGCTAAACCCATAGGATTGACACCCCCACCCCTCTCAAATTGACGTGGGTTGACCGACAAACAAGAATTTGTCTGTCAGAACATGATGACGTTGGCGAGAAACGCTTTGGTAAACATGTAGTCAACTGAAGATTCGAATATACATGAGGGAGTGAGAGTACCCGAGAATAATATGCATCACAGCTGAAGTGACAATCCACCTCAGTATGTTGGGTGCGCTTATGATAGACAAGGTTAGCTTTAATATGTATAATTGTGGTGGGGACAAAAATCTCATTACACACTTGAGAAATAACTCAATACTCAACTTTAATGGAAGATTCAAAGACCCGGTCTTGCTTTTTACACTTCCATGAAATACAAGTAGGACCCAAGAACACAAACCAGCTTGTCGTAGACCGTCTAGTATCCACACAACTTGCGCAATCGGCATCTCTATATGAGACAAACAGGGATGAGATAGGAGACCACTCTACGTAACTTGACATAGAGCTTCATTACAATGTCTACCGGAGAGCTACCATGTATGCAAGATGGGTTAGATAATTGAAATACTTAATCTAATTTAGGAAAACGAAAATTCATGTTGATCCCACGTGAACCTCAAGACCAGAAAAAATACGTTAGAGAACCCAAGTCTATCATCTGGAAGGAGTACGGAGATGAAGCTTCACCTTAGAAATTAGAGACGTGTCTATACAAATAATTATAATATGGTCCACATAAACCAAAAACATGACAACCTCAATTCTATGAGACACATAAATAAAGACGTATCATGTCTACTAAGCTAGAAAGCAAAGTCTTAAAGAGTAGCATAAAACTTCTCATATCACACCTTGGGGCTTACTTCAACCCATAAAGGGCGCCCTTTAGCTAACACCTCTGGGTGAAGAAGCAAACCCAGAGGTACCCGCATATAAACTTCTTCCCTAAGATCATTGTGAAGGAAAATATTATTGACATCCATCTGACTCACTGCTAGGCTACACTGGCTAGGACAGTACGAATCGTCATCATTTTTGCTACAAGAGCAAATGTTTCCTAATAGTTGACATCATGCTCGTATGTTGCTTAAAGCCACCTAACAAGCCTTGTGCCGCTCAATAGGATAAAGTAGCGGTACCAGCAGGAGTAAAAGGTGAGATCCCATACCAATTTGGTAGCACAGAATGTCATGTCGAAAAACGTAGGGAACCACTTCACCATAACCCCCAGCTAAGACCTCTAATATAGATCTCAGGTGGCCCAATAGACGCATTTGGTTCCTCTTATGGATCCAGATGTGCCGTCAGAGGCCAATCGACGAAGGACATCTTATATAGACCATACCAGGTTTGCATCTGACAGCAAATAGAAGAGGACCATTGGGAACAGATGACTGAGTAGGACTAGTGATGAACTCAAACATAGGTAAAGTAACATACAAATTGGGTTTAAGTTTTCTGTTAAAATAATGAACAAAATACTTTGTTATGCTAAGTATTAGACCCATATGCTTTGCCCACAGTACTTTTCAAGGTTATATCTAATGATATATGTTTTAACCACAATACTTTTCAATGCCATATGTATGTCCACATATCATTTAGGGGGTAACAGAATTGTTAAATATGTTTTAGTCCACTTTCAAATTAAGTGCAGTTTTTAACAAGTGAACAAAACTTTTTGTAGTTTTAGCAATTAACCCATAAAAGTTCAGTATCAAAAGATGTTGAATAAAAAAATTGATTCTCAAAAATCACATTTCTAGACACCATATTTTTTGGAACTCGGATCAAAGCAAGCATGCGCCTTTTGTGTAGTACCACACCTGAGAAACACATAGGATTGAGGCGACAACTTGTCATGCTCAAAACAGGAGAGACGACACAACAGTGGTTGTACCATTTCTGAAGCAAGAAATAGATTCATCGTAACTCCGAAACAGACGGGTCAGGTTATCCTGATAATAGATTCATCGCAACTCCGAAAATCGTGCGATAAGGACACATGTTAAAAACCATTAAGGGACTTACTGGTCCAATAATATGTTACGGGTCCCCCAACTTTGGACCTAGTTATGGGTCCTTGGTACACAGTCCGGGAGCTACTACTACTTCCTTCTTCTACCGGCAACGTATGTAGACGTCGACGACCTATTGTTGCTGCTCAGTGTTCGTTAAGGGAGAGAACACAAGATCTCTTGTAGCATTCGTTTAGAGAGAACGCTCATTAAAACACACACTATTTGTTAATTTTCAGCTTGCCCTTTTTTATTTTCCTCCCAGCTCCTTTATATAGGAGAAGATCTTAACAAGATAACATGACCCTTACTGGTCCTATAATTTAGAAAGTACTAGTTCTATAATTAGTAAAACATAATAACTAATTTATTCTAGATAAGAAAATGCTGAAAATAAATATGTGCATGACTCCCTGATTTCAGGGAGTCATGCATATTGTTGGGCTTAATGGGCTCCTAACATAATATAACTTAGAACCTGTGCATCTTTAAACCCCAACCAGTGACTTGGGTGCTCTCCTGAACCAATAACATGATCCCATAAATCCTTTCTTTTTACAAAAATCTTAGATTGCAAGGACCAAGCACAATATTTGTTACCCGTAAACAAGATGAAGCTAGCATCAATTTTCACCGTGATAAAAAAAAAATCCAAAAAGTGCTCTAAACGAAGGAACAAAGATACAGGAAAAATTGGACATCGGGATGCGGTGACACGTGACAGCGAGTGGCGTTGCGTCCGTGAATTTCCGGCCACGATTTTTCAGGGTCTAATAGATAGACTCCTATGTCCGAATTCGTTAGAGATGAGAGCAGAAAAGCGACAAAACAACATATATTTGGATTGCAAGGAGCGGGAGACTTCAGTCAAGGAGTATCGCGTCCGAACGACAACAACAACAGCTGGGTGTGGCTAGACACGGCGAACTACCTTGGGTCTTCTAAAACTCAAAATTTGGAACTCAAAGACGAAGACAACGGGAACCGGAAATAGACGAGAAAGTGCCCTAAGGCTTTGTAACCATGCTAACCTTAGGAATTTATCTTTATTTCGATGATTTAAGACTTGTACAAGACCACATATATATACTACACAGGGTACAATGATTAGGAAACAGCCCTAAACCTGAAGCCCGTAAGATCAACATCCGGGTCATAAAACATGGTCAAATTTAAACTGAGAAGCATAAACAGGTACGGAAAAGGAGCTACCTTAAGTTGAGAACAAGAATCGAACACTGGCTGTAGACTCATCAAAAAAGTGTAAGATAGATCCAACAGCGTCAAATTTGGAAGGCAACTCAAAGCGTGGAGTCCATCCGGACCAATAGAAGGGCATGACATTAATATTAATGTCTCAATTAGAGGGCAAGAAGCAGCAGTTGCGGACAAGCAATCATCCTTCAGTTGGCTGCAGGAAAGTATAAAAGCTACCAGTTAAACCAGCATGACAACAAGAATATGCATACTTAAATAATCCAGGAAAACAAATAAAATAACAGAAATATATCCATAACCTGCAAAAAGAAGCATCCAGTGATGTTAATTGAGGACAATTAATCAATGCTTCCGAGAGAACACCACATCCTTTCAGCTCAAGCAAAACCATTTGAGGTGCCTCAATTTTAAGCACATTCAATTTGGGGCATATACCCAGATTTAGTGATCGAAGGCCAACCTGAATCAGAGGCAGGGATACTTAGCTTTTGAATTGTTAAAAAATAACATGAATGGTAAAGAAAATGTTTAAACAAAATTCAATGATGTGGGCGAGGGTAATTTTTTATTAAAAAAATATGATGCAATAGACATGCCGATTACCCAACTCAAGGGAATATGGTTTCATTTTCATCAATAGCATGATATGTAGTATATAAACCAAATCATGAACTGGGAATCCTAAGGTGTAACCATCAAAGGAATCAGATATGCATAAGATAAACAAACACATTCTATTTGTGTATGTGCATGTAATAACGAAGAACTCAAAAGAAAAGGGACAAAAGTGGACACTTACAGGATGAAATGAAGCTTGCTCAAGATGATCACAACCATCTAAGTACACTTGCTCAAGATAAGGACATGTGAGTCCAAGAGCAGTAACGGCTCGGCATCCAACAAGAGAGAGACTGACTAATGAAGTGCTGCAGAACCCCACTGCTGTCAAACTCTGAAAATGGGAAAATCAGAACATTTCAATGCAAGGAATCAACTTCAACAACGACAAGCATGTACACATGAAGAGAAAAAGCAATAATAAATCCCAGTGAAAAGAATAAAAGAGTATAACCATTAACCACATTCACACCAGCTATGAGTTAGATAATAAAAAAAATCACTCACTTAAGTTGGACCAAGTAGAAAAGAGCTCCTTTCTACATAAGGGAGGCCTTAAGTTTAAACCTTGGTACATTCAATCAGGTTAGGAACTGCCAATAAAAAATATATATTTTTGACATCACAAGCCACTCATCAGATTGAACATACCAGTTCATGTGCACACTTCAACGTTCCTGACCATTGTACAATGTTACCTATCTCTTCCCCCAAAACAGTCTAGGACAGCACATGGACCTCAGTCCTTTATACTCATAATCACCATCTATACATGGTTCTAAGAAACAGGATATAACGCCGAGATCACAGCGTTTTCACGGTGGAGTCCAAACGGGATATAACCCCAAGATCGCAGCGTTTTCACGGTGGAATCCAACCACGGTTTTCGAGAAGTGAAAACATCAGAAAAATGGTGGTCGACGGCACAAGTTTTTTTTAAAACCACCAGATCTGCGGCGAAACTCAAATGGAGAGGGGTTTGAGAAGAGAGGGATGCATAGAACATGGAGAGGGGGACTAGAAGTTGCATAAGAGAGGCGGTCTACATCAACATAAATTGTGCTCCCAGGTCCATGAAATTTATTTGATTTACAATAAGCCCACTTCAAATCAATACTAACACATGAGACTTACAAACTGTGATCGCCATACCCTCTAATACATATAGAATTAATAGAAAGACAAACTTTAAACTCAATAGTACAAGAAAAATATAAAGACCAAAAATTTACAAACCTCGCAGTTATCAAGAACAAGTGATTTAAGCATGGGACATCCACCACCATCACTGAAAACTTCACAAATAGAATTAGTAAGAGATTCACAGTCTGTAAGATCCACTTCTTGCAAAACTTGGCATTGCAAAGTTAATGTGGTTAGGCTCTCCTGCTTCTGCAATGCTAATTTCTGCATGTCGATAAAATTATACACTTAGAACTTTGCTTCAACAAACAACTACAAAAAGGAAGGAGAGAAACCAAATTACATATTGACTGCACACCTGTAGTGAATTTGAAGTGATGTTGATACGATGGAGTGCAGGGCAATTAGATACCATAATAGATGACAGCATGAGACTTCGTAAGTTCAAATCAGCAAATCTGAAGAAACAGATAAACGGGCGATTAAGCAGGGTAAAATAATACGACTAACTTTCTTTTATGTTTCATTAGGGGCAATGGAGGGATTTCAAAGTTGACATTATAGAGGACTATACTTGCGACAATGTACTAGTCTTATATTCTGCAAACGTGGAAGATCCAAAGACACAGAAGTCAGCAAGCTACAATTGTCAAGCTCCAACACCTGAAGACAGAATGAAAATGAAAGATTATAAATTTATTAAATATTCAATCAGATACCTAAAGACATGCAAGGCTGATATTTGAAGATGATTAATACTGACCTCCAACATATAACTATGTGAAATTGCAGCCATTGATGCAGAAGTGATGCCCTCACAGCTATGAAGCTTTAGAACTGTCAACATTGTAAGTCTCACAGACTTCACAGAAAAGCAAGGAGACAGATCAAATAATGATACATTAAAATAGCAGAACAGCAGAGAATTAGTACATATAAAAAAACAGACCTCCAGTGAAATGTTAGGGCAATACGATGCATTGAGAACGTGGAGATTGGCACAAGTGTGAGCTATTTCACGTAGTGTTTCATCACTAACACATGAACAATTTGACATATCTAAAGACTCTAACTGGGGGCACGAAGTTGCTGCAGATCGTATAGCAGCATCTGAAAGCTTGTGACAAGAACCTATATCAAGATCATGTAAAAGAGGGCAATTAAGGACAGCTTGTGCCATGTTACTACGCTTCAAAGACAACGTCTCCAGCTGTGGACACCTGAAAATATTATATTTTAGAACACACAAATCAAGTCCATGGAACTTTGGTGTAAAAAAAGACTTACTGCTTTACCTTACAGAAATACGGAGCACACGACATTTTGTCAATTGAAGCTGACGCAATCTATCGTGGTTTATAGGTATCTCCTGGATGCCATTACCAAGCGTAGCATCATTAACATTTAATCTCTTCAACATGTGACATTCTGCCAGGGCATGGAAGAAAGTTTCACCAAGCTGTCCTCTCCCCAATGTTAAAGCCTCAAGATTTCTGAGAGCCATAATATGAATTAGCATTACACACAATAATAGAAGTACAGAAGTCAAAGTAGATGAATATCCCAAAACAAAATGTAAAGTTGACTACCTTAATGAAGAGACTGCTTTCATAACAAGCAAGTGCATACCAGGAGCTCCACAAATATTCACTTCAGTAGCATTAGGATAGCGTCGACACATATCTTCAACTGCATATACATAACAGAAGTGAGAACTTCTTTTACTATAAAACAAATTTGTTTTTTATTAAGGTTATATATACTTAGTAAAACCATATAATATGAGTGGGATTGTCTTGCAATTCTCATTGTCATAAAAGAGCAATTACCAGTAAAACCAAACCAACAAGAGAAATCCACAATGAGAGAAAGAAAGGCGATAGAAAGAATAACCTCTAGAGATCATGGCCCGAAAAGCAAGTGAAACATTACACTATAGCTAACTGCTATGACATAAACTTGCTCTTAAATGTATCAATCATAAGTAACAAACAACATTACGTAAGGAAATAATTATAAATTTTAGCAATCTATTTTTCCATTGTCCAAGTTTCTCCATCTGCATATCTGTATCTGTGCATAGTGCAATAAAAGGACATATGACAACATAATCCAATATACTTGCTACATTCCAAAATAAGTGCCCTACTTAAATGGATGTTCCAACCTAAATTTCCAATTTCTTTTTCTGCAGTATCAAAACAAAATAAAAAGAGAGAAGAGACAGTAGCGTGAAACAAGGAAAACCTAACTTACATTGCTCAACAGATATGTTCCTATTCTCAAAATTCAGACACCTCCAAAAATCTTCGTGTGCACTAGCCAATCGCCACTGACTGCATACTATAGCTGCGCGACAAAGATTGACGGGGTCCAGAAACGAGAACACCTAAAAGCATGTACGGAAAGGGTAAGATTGACTCTGTTAAGTAACTTGCAATGCTTAATTCTCCCGATAAGCCAGCAGTACATACCATATGCAGCAAGTCATCAGTAAGATCCATCCTAACATCGGAATCTTCCATTTTTGAAGGGTCACTCTGATCTCCCTCATCATCATCATCATCATCACCATTAGAGTCATGTGAGTTCATTGAATCACCCCCACTTGACAAAAAAGTATGATAACCGAACTCATTCCTTAATGGGGTAAAAGAGCTGCTACTAGGATGGTAGTCTCCAGCTAATGAACTTGAACTGCCGATATTTGAAGTCATTGCAGTCAAATAGCTGCTTCCCCTGCAAAAGCAACAATTTCTAAGCATCTGATTTTCACATTACAAACTTCTTTGACAATGCACAAGAATAAGCAGTTCTCAATTCAAATTCTCAGTATCATCAACTGTCCCCCAAAATGCCCACAATATTGTTTAGAGCATAATAGTCAGCTTCTTGGAATAAGGAAGAGGAGTAATGCTCAGCAACAGCTAAAGTCTGGAACTTGGCATATGAAGTACGAAGGGAAATGAGGAAGAATATTTCCTCAACCTACTCCCACCCAATACCTCAAGTTCCAAAACCTAATTCGACCAAATTATCAAAAAACAAAATCCCAAATACCCTCACACTCGTCAGACAGAGACACTCACTGATTACTAGAGTGAACTTTGGCCCGCTTATGGTTCGAATCGCGATCACGGTCGACCTCCAAGCTCGCCTCCGCGTCTGCGGCCGCGGAGCTGGAGCTCTCCCCCTGGAAGCGCCGAGCGAGGGCGCGAGGGGAAGGTGTCAACGCCACAATCGAGCCAATACGCACCGCTTCGTCCCAATCGTCCGTGGCCTGTATCATCCTCCTGAACATATTGTCAAACACCTCGCGCCTCATATCCGCTAACCCTAGCTGCATAGCTTCCTCGGACAGCTCAATTCCAGCGCTGCCCTCGGGCTTGTCCTCATTTTCAGAAATGCCCCCCTGCTTCATGGTCGCTGGTCGTCTATCCTCCTCTTCGTCGTCTCCGGTGAAGCACAGAAGGCACCAAATCTTCATGCAAGAGAGGGTCACTGACCCGAGGTCAGGATCGCGGACATGCGGAGAGGCGAATTGAAGGAAGCCCTAGAAATGGTACCATTGTTGAGAGGAATGAGAATCGATGGGCACATACACAAATGTGTATACGTGTAGAGAGATGGTGGAAATGTAGAGAGAGGGGAGAAAGATGAAATTGAATGGATCTGATCGGATCTTGGGAGAGGAGCTTTTAGTGTTGGTTGGGTTTGTGGATGTTTTTTTCGTTTAGCCTTTTAAAAGGGATCGTCGCTAATGCTAATAGTATCCACCAACTGCTACTCAATACTTATTTTGCTTTCTCTTTTCCAGTTCGGAACTGCCATACGGCGTCGTGTCCAGCAATTCTACAACTAAAAGTTCCACGCGCACGTGTTTATTTGTTACTGATATGACTTCAAATGCATTACTTTGTACGAGGTGAGAGGAGGGTCTTAGAGCATATACATCGTACAAATTACGCCCACGTATCGTACACCACGCACCGAGTAGGTGTAGTTTGTGGTTTGCACCACGTATGATATGCCGTACGTGGTTTCGCACCACATTTGTGCGGTTTGCGGTGCGTGGTTCATACGAATCGCGCCCGATCAATGGTGGACGGTCACGTGTCCCAGCAGTTTTTTATTTTTTAATTAAATTTAATACAAAATAATACAATTATTTAAAATCCGATTTTATGTAAACGGTGTCCAAAATTTATTAATTTATAGTCATTAGATTTGTATTGTTCTAAATAATTTATTTAATGTCTTTGAACACAAAAAAGCATTGATTTACACTTCGAATCAAGACTGTACCAAAATTGATTACACTTCGAATCGTGAATGTATCATTTGGTTCTTATTAAATTTCTTTTTTTTGAATAATTATTAGGTTAAGTTAAATTTTCATTCTAGCTAATTAATTTATTTATTGATTCATTTTATCAATTTTCCAATTTAATTTAGTATTTACTATTTTAAATATGAATTAAATAAATTCAGCAAAAACATAATTAAATATCTAGTCAGCATCTACTTATATGAACCCCTGACCTCGAACCCCTGATCCCACGATATACATGCTCTTAACAGACTTATCTCCTTTTTTCTACAATTTGTTCTCTCGTTGTTGTAGCGCTACCATCTCTTCCTCTTCTCATGTTGTTGTTGTCGTCGACAGAGTCTTTTTTCGTTCGGCCTCCTCTTGACGGAAAGTCTCTACCACGGGCCTCACGGGCAGGTTTGTGTGTACCCTTGTCGTGCGTAAACCTGGCATCCCTCGAAGACCCTTTGTGCAGACGTGGTCAGGTCTTCCTCTGCAGCTTGTTCCAAGGACTACGTAGGGCCAACAACACCCACCGAGGCGAGCCCGACGTCGCTCCAACTTTGGTTGCCTCATGCATCGTCTCGCCACACTCCAGTAAAACCCTAGACAATTTCCAAGTTGGGACAACCGTTCCCTGTCATTTCCTTGGCCCGAGACTGTTGAGGCTGTCCAAGACCACCTTCGACCTTTCCCCCTCAACAACGAACCGAACGACGAGGACGTTGTGGTATGGTTGGTACCAACACTCATAGGTTGGCCGGATTGTGGCTGATATAACTTGGAACTAGAAGGCTCTGTGTGGTGTCATGATTCAAAGATGAAAAGTTCTAGGTCTGGAGGTCGAGTGCCACTCCAAAGAGGTGGTGACCTTCCGTTTTTCGACTAGCACGGTGTTGGAGAGTATCTACCATAGGGGCCCATGGGGTTTTATCGGATACCCGCTGATTCTGGTACCCCTCCTAGCATGCATGTAACTTAGCATGTCCCTTTTTGTTTCTTGGAGATAAGGGTGAGGGCTTTCAACGTCCCGGGGATGCACAGAATGCTCATGTCCGAGCTATCTTTGTAAACACCTTGGGCACCATGGTAACCTCCACACCTTTATCGATATTTCGTCGGATGGGATGATTATCTATAGTTCATGGACGTCGATAGGCCACTTTGACGGAAAAAAAACCCATTTTCGGTTCCCAGGTCATTGGGAGCCTACGACTGTAGGTCTACAATATGAACGACTATCGGGGTTCTACGTCTGGTGTGGGAGGCTTAACCACCGGATCCAATCCTACAAGAAGCATATTCTAGGAGTGGGACAGGAAGAGGCATGATATGATGATTCCCTTCTAGTCCCGCTAAGATTTGATACGGAGCAATTGCTCAGGACGGAGAGGGGCAAGACGGGTACCCCTAGTTGACGAGTTACTGACCTCCCTTACCCTAAAGAATGAGGAGGTAAAGCCGAGGGGTGGGAGGAATCTTCTTCCCCCTTCGGGTTTCACAATACTTTTTGGGCGGGGGAGAACCTATCTCGAAGACATGTGATTTGGTTGAGGAGCATCCCGAGGGAATGGCTCCAAGAGTTAAGTGGGCATATCCCGGATCATTAGATGGGACATGCGAGCCCGCAAAGACATGTAATCTGGCTAACGAGGACTAGGAAGATGGCCAGGGTGCACGGGAGGGACACCACAACTACATCAGTGGGAGTAGCGCACAGTCATTGACATCTCTAGTGTACCCACAAGGGGAGGTTATGATTACTCTTCAGACGAGAACGAAAAAAGAGCATTGGGAGTAGTCGAGTGGATTAAGACCTAAACGAGAAAAGACCTTGAAGACGAAGGGGCGGGTTAGACGGGTCAGTTCTACACCCACAACTGCCACTCTGCCAGCTGAAATGGGCAGTTGATCTCTCGGGGATCCCTACCACAACTCGTCGGTTGTTGGACGAAGAGGAGGACGAATCTCAACAAGCGATGGCTGCAAAATAGCCTATCTAGGAGCCGTGAGTTGGCCTGGGATGGGGGGTTAGGCTGGTGGCCGACCCCTTCCCCACCCCCACCCCATGACCCGGGACCGGACCTGCTTGATTGTTCCTAGAGAAGTAAGGAAGCACCCCAATTGCCTTTCCGATTTGGTTTGTTGAATTGTTGTTTATCATTATGTTTCTGGTTATTCCTATTGTTTTGGTTATTCCTACTGTTTTGGTTATTTAGTTGTGTTGAGGGTAGGACGTTTGAATTATTTTGGTTGTTTAAGAAGAAATTTAGGTTCTACGGGTCCAAAAGTGATGGGTCACCTACGAGAGGCTCAGACATATTATGGAACCCAAAGTCTTTAACCTTGTTTATGTAATTGTTACTTGGCATGATTAATGCAATTTTCTCATCGCCCGTTTAAAAAATATATAAGGAGAAGAACCACATTCGTTATAGTGAGAAAATGTAGAGGGTAAAATAATAATATTATTACATAGATTTTCAGGGGAACCAGAGTTTCATTCAAAAGTACATGGTCATAGGGGTGTTTAAAGACAAGTAATTTGTTCGCTTCTTGAATACGAAACTCTTTGTTATACAATAGATTAGAATTTACATATTTGTGAATCATTCATTTCATTTTATGGATGTATGAGTTTTTCTACCATGAATAACGGGTGGTTGAGAAGTTTAACTCGTACCGCTCCTTTCATACCAAAAAAAAAACTAAAACATGCGAGCATGTTAGCATACTACTTATTATTTTAGAAGACCATAACTTAAGTTTGAATTTAGTCTAGTAATTCAGAACTAATAGTCATTAATTAGATTAAGTTAAAGCGATCTACGGCCTCTCTCCCACACAACCGTAAGGCTTTACGTCATTGTTGGTGTCCGACTAACTGGTCTTTCTCTCAGTCGCCTCTATTTCCAATATCCCTTATTGACCCTTAAGTCCTTGTTTAGAACTATCAAGGAATGGGATCCAAAACCCACACGCAAAACCTAAACCTTCTTCTCCGACAATACAAACTGCATCTTCTACTACTCTTGGAGACGCTCATTATGGACGCATGACTCATCATCCTCAGGAGGAATCTAGTTTCACGGGGGTACTTGGGTTCCAGCCTTTGGTCACTATGGATTATTATTGTTGTTTTTGACAAATGGTATCGTTGTTAAGATTAAAGATTCTTTGGTGAATCACATTGATGCATGGGTTAAATGTCAGGGCCACGCGATATTCAGGATCGCCGAATAAGGAACACCACCACCATACTTGAGACCATCTTTAACGATTAACTCAGACAGATCGGGATTGTTGGGCACTAATTGGTTACTCTAACGAAAAACTAGCCCCGCATGAGACGGGGGGAGGTAACCTATATCCACATAACCTTGTTATTGTCTTTTAAGATGTCATTGATGGCATATGGGTACTAGAGATCCCCATGGAAGGTTACCCATTTACTTGGCACCACGGAAGAACTCGGGATCAGCGGGTCGAATCTTGTTTGGATCGTGCCCTTATGTCCGGGGCATTCTACCATTCCCTCCCAACCATTCAACTTTAGAACACTGATGTCAGTACCTCGGACCATAAGGAGATTCTCCTCACATTGGCAACGGGTCCTACCTAGACCATGACCCGCAAGTTTTGATTCAAATCAGCTCGGGTACTTGAATGAAAATGCGGCCTTTTGGTTCAAACCGTTTGGGACTCCAGAGAGACAATCCTAGTGGCAACCAATATATGTACCATTGGGAAAGTCCTCCATTGGGGCGAACATATCTTTCCCACCAATATCAACCACGTCTGATGGTTTCAATGTCAAATTGATATCTTAAATAGAATGATGGACATAACGACTATAAATAACAGAGAGGCCGTTTTGAGGCAATACGAGGTTTCTCTCCTGAAGCCGGAATCCTTGTGGCGCCAAAGAGCTAAACACCCCTAACTGACTGGGGTGACAGGAATAATAAATTATTCTATGTTGTAGCATCTTTACATCAATAGGTAAATAAGGCTCGTTCATTAATAAATGACCAAGGGAAAATGATGACATGGGAATCCAGCATGGATACCTTGATGTTTTGCTCCTTTGGCGGACTATTTACCACCACAACTCCTGATATGTCTAAAACCCACATGAAATTTATATATTGTTCATAAAAAAGGGTTATATACTTTTTGGTACCCTTATGTTACGTCCACGAACGATTTGGTACCCTTTTGAATTTTTATTCAAATTTGGTACCCTTATGTTCGGTCCACGAACGTTTTGAGTTTATGGGGTTAAAAAATTAACAAAGTAATGTGAAATGACGATTTTACCCTTACATTGATTTAGTTGACTTTTGACTTTAATGTAAAATGATCATTATATCCTTGACATTTAATTTCATTAATAATTTGATTTATTATTATTCAATAATAATTGGTTTCTTTATTTTTTCATAAATTCTTATTAATTTTTGTTATTAATTATAAATTTAATATTATTTTATTCATATTTTTCTTTATTTATTTTCTGAAATATTAATAAGTTTTTGTATATAACTTTATTTTAAACTTATTTTTTAATAAGTTTTTTTATTTTTCCATAAAAATAAAGAAATTTATTTTATTTTAGTAAATTAATTTTTTATAAAAAAAATTATTTTAATATATTTTTCGAATTTCTTATTTTTTATTTTCTGAAATAATTAATAATTGTTTTTAAATTTTCTGAAACAATTTTCTCAATAGTTTATAATTTATAATTTTTTTTTAAAAAGATTTCATTTTTATTATAATTAATAATGTATTATTTTTAAATTTTATTCATAATTTATTATTTTTTAAAATTTTAAGTTTTATTGATAATTTATTATTTTTTAAATTTTAAAATTTCATTGATAATTTATTATTCTTTTAAATTTCAAATTTATTATTTTTGAATTTTATTTATTTATTTATTTATTTGTATTTATATATTTTTTTAATCTATTTATTTATTATTATATTCATTAATTAATTCTTTTATTTCTTTTTTTTTATTATCCAATTATTTCTTGTATCATAACTAAGGGTACAATGGTAATTTTGTCTATCAAATTTATAAGCTTAAAATAAGAAAGGATAAAATCGTCATTTCACACCCCACTTAATTGCACATGACTAACTTAGAGGAATATTCCATTAGTTTTCTAACGGAATATGTCACTTCCGTCCGTGGACATAACAAAAGGGTACCAAATTGGTCATTTTAAACATAAAGGTACGAAATCGTTCGTGGACGAAACAGAAGGGTACCAAAAAGTATATAACCCTAAAAAAATGGGACTCTTATGCAAATAGTAACAAATAAGGACATCATCACGAAAATCTTCCAAGTGGGGCCTATTAAGTCCCAGTTATGGACAACCACAACCCTAGTTTCTATCAGCACCGCTGGCCCACGGTTATGACTATAGCAACGTTTTTTGTCCAACATATTGTAAGTGGAGGTACCCTGGGACCCACACTGAATCATACCACCATGGTCTTAATTCTGAAGAAGTTAAGACCTTAAGTCGGTTGACAGACTTTCATCTCATAGCTTTGTGTAATGTCATTTTCAAGATCTTGTCCAAAGTCCTCGCTAACTACCTCTAGACCCTCACCCTGGTTATCATCGCCCCACCCAATGGGTCATATATTCCATGTTGGTCCATTCGAGATAACATTTTTATTTGCTTCGAGGTTATCCATTTTATGCAGAGGAAAACACAGGGTCAAAAGGGTTTCATGACTCTCAAACTGGATATGAGCAAGGAATATGATCGGGTAGAATGGTTTTTCATCATGTCCATGATACGAAAATTTGGGTTTTGCAAGGAATGGTTAACGTTTTTGGCAGCTTGCATGTGAACGGTTTCCTACACGGTCAGTTCGGAAGAGGGGGGGAGTGAGAAACGCCCACCATGGGCATCGGGAACTAAGAACCTCTATCCCCATATTTCCCTTCCGGATGGAAAGCATGTCCAAACTTATCTCGAAGGACAAACAGGAAGGCCATCTACAAGGATGTTACGTAGCTCGAGGTGCTCTAATTATCGTTATATGCTTTTTGTTGACGACTCTTACATTTTCTGCTAAACAGATATATCTAAGGAAAAATATAGGCTCAGGACATCATCCAAGCCTTTCAAGTTATGTCAGGTCAGGTAATCTATACATAAAAGTCTTCTGTTTTCTTCAACTCTAACACAACACCCCTTACCCGCTAGTCTTGTTGTGTGGTCCTGAATATACCAGAAACCTCATAAGCATATATGTATATGGGAGTTCCGAATATGGTTGAAAGAAATCGTAGGCAGAGCTTGGCATACTTGAGTGAACGTATGCTCAAGCGGATAAGATCATTTGATCGCCAACTTCTCTCCCAATAGGTAGGGAAGTCATGATACGGTCGATACTCACCTCTATCACGATATATGTCATGTATGTTTTCAGGCTCCCTAAAACTATCACATACCGTATCCACATTTCCTTGGAAAAATCCTGGTGGGGAAGTTCAAGTGATAAGGCAATGCCCATCATTTGACAAGACTGGGCAAAACTTTGTCAGCCAAAAGAAATGGGGGATGAGCTTTCGGGATCTTCAAGATTCAAACCTAGCTCTCCTAGGTAAGCAAACCTGTAATTTAATCACGACCCTTGATTCCTTGGTCGCACAAATAATCAAAGCCCGCTACTATCCACATACGAATTTTTGGACTGCAAAAATTGGCAACAACCCAAGTTATATCTGAGTTATTGTACATGCTACCCAAGGCCTCCTGAATTATGGCCTTCAACGTGGCCTTAGTCCGGGGACGCATACCATAATACTTAGAACCATGTGGCTTCAATGAGAGGACCTATGTATCGACAGACATTCTCCCTCTTTGATTAAGGTGATAGATGCAAGTCTTATGGTACCGGGAAGGCGTTTGTGGGACGGTGTCTTAATTCGGGAACTCTTTACCCCACGTGACAAAAAAGATATTTTGGAAACTCCCTTATTAGCGTCAATGGAATTAGATGGATGGCACTGGGCCTCTAACCACTCTAGTCGATACTCGTCTAAGTCGGGCTACAGATCTCTACGAGTCGATCACAATCACCCCATAAAATTCCATGGGAATCTCCGTGGAATGTCTCCATCCAACCACGCATCCGGATGTTCCCCTAAAGAATCCTCACATAATCCCTTCAGGTTGCAAACATACTTCACCAACGATTTGTCCCAATCTCTTCTACATGTTTGATGTGCTCCTCTCACTTTGAAACCATTGCACACCTTCTGATACACTTTCCCTTCGCACGAGAGTACTAGACGCGGCATAAGTGGGCACCGAACGCCCAAGAAGGTATCTCCATGATGGATTGGTGGGAGTTGGTAACCATAAGGAAATCATTAGAGTAGGTAACGAGCATTAGGATTTGGCTTAAGGAAATTCTGAAGGCCATAAATGCATGTATGTGGGGAGACACCATTCCTTCTAATGTTGGTCTTCAATATGCAGTCGACCTCAACTTGACAATATGGACCGTTGTCAATTCGCGACCCAACTTATCCAAACACCCAATTGACAATCTACTACGACCACTTAGGCATTACCCTCAATTGTATATAGGTTATCAACGTAAATGGTTCCATCTTTCTGGATACTCGCCAAGCCGCGTAAGGTCTCATTTGCGGGACAGACACGAGTGTGGTTTTGGATGCTCGAAATGGTGCAATCTAATGGAATTGGACACCTGATATGATCGAAGCCCACATCGTTATTACAATATTAGCCTTATCTCGAGGTCGAGCGTGGACAAAAATCTCCATTTGTAGTGATGCCCAAGTAGTTATTTAGATGATGGGGGTGAATTATGCCCTCATATCCCCTATCGAGGCAATTATCCAAAACGCTCAGGTCCTTCTATTTTTAATCGATAATATCAAACTTATGTTTGTAAAGAGAACAACAAACAAGGTCTCCTAATGGTTAGCCATGTGAGCTCGTTCTGTGTCGTCCTCCTACGGTCTGAGAACATGTTGTTGATGCACTTTGTTGTATTCTTGCTTTAGGACATAAACACAATTTCCGCTAAGAAATAGTCATTAATTTGATAGGAACTCCAATAATAAAGTTTACAAACTATTCAAATATACAAAGATTATATTTTATTTAAAGCTACATACAATCATATAAATTTGGTTACATAGTATAACTACGACCTCGTGCCATTTCACATTGAAGCCAAATATATATCACGTTTCTTATGTAATCTTTATAAATTGTAAAACACATGAAAAAATAGTAATTATTAGAATATAAATCACAACATTTATTCGTTTGATCTTTAACTTTTTTTAAGGAAACTAGATGAATTACTATAAAGTCGAAATTTTGCAGCATAATATATGCATTTGTTACTTTCTAACACTTCCGCTACTAAAATTCTATAATGTTATTTTAGTAATATCAAAAACGGATAATAACAAATAAATAAAAATTAAGAATATGTGCAAATATATATAGGTGAATTATTATAGTTAAATTTGGGCAGATGAAACTGATTTCCATATATTGAAGACTCAAAAAACGTGGACCATACAATTAGCTCCCGATTTTTCTTTTTGAATTTGTAACCCGTACCGTTTTACCACGGTTTAAACTCGTGGTATAACGGTCTTGATGGATTAGAAAATAAGATGGGTTCCAGATTTTATCTGAACACCTATACATAACTTCATGTGCTAATTCAATTTATCACCTACATTTTGTTATTTTGGTTAGGAAAATTGTTTCGATCACTTCACTTTGCACGGTAAGTAGTTGTCTAAGGCTCCCCATTAAGAATGTCTTAAATTTGTTTTTTTAGCGAAATGTGCAGATTTTCATTACTTTGATAATCGATTGCAGTGTTGTGCATCGAGGAACATACTCCTCGACCACGAAAAGGTCAGTATGAATGGACAATGGTTCACTGAGCCTTTTCATATCAGAACCGTCACAGACGGTATTTTGATGCCCCACGGGCAAGTGCTGCCTCTTGGACAAAAAGAGAAGACGGTGAGGAGGAGCGGGGTACCGGAGATCTTGAGGGACCTCGACAGTAATGGTGATGGTAGGAGGCACAACATCGTCTTAGTCGGGCCAGACTATGATACTCCCCTCCCTGGAGAAGTCCTTGATTCTCTTATCGGTAGGTATTGTCCTGCAAAGACAAACTCAAACAAAATAAATGAAACCCTTTCGACTAGCCAAAGCCATAATCGTGAAAAAGGACAAGGCGTTTGCGGCGGTGGAGGCTAGGGAGGAGGACGCGCCTGTTGCGATTGAGCCGGTTGCTGCAACTTCAGGGACTCTTCTAGGGATGGCGGCGACATCCGAGGCGACGACAGCAACAAGTGAGACGACGGCTTCAAGGACGGCAACGACAACATCTGGGACGGCGGCTGTAGAGACGGTAACCCCTAGGGCAAAGGAGAGACCGAAACAGATCGGGAGATGCTTTGCTGATGGCGGGAGGCGATCAACAGCGTGATGGCTAGGGATGGCTTGAAAGAAGCCCTAGAAGAGAAAAACTTTGCAGGATCCAAGGGGAAAGTGCAAAGGGGAGATTGAGAAGGAGAGGGAAGAAGAACCATGGCATAAGCTATGACAATTTCCATAGCCATAGCCATGAAGGTGTAGGCAGCGACAAGACTCTCAAACCCTAACAGAGAGAGAAAAAATTATGTGTCACAAATTTCATTAGATGTCTTAAATTTGTTAATTTTGTGGTTTGAGTTTAACAATTAATTATCTAAAATATAAATATATCAAGGTACAAAGAACTTTTTTAAAAAAATTACTTATGGGTTTTACAAATCACAACTCAACAATTAATATAATTTGTTTAACAACAAATATGTTTATGGGTTTTCTACAATTTTATTCTCGATAACTCATCTGATACATCTGTTTACAAATTTAACATACATAAAAACTTTGGTAAATCATGTTAGTTGTTGGATCGTGATTTACACAACCCATAACTTTTTTCTTCATAATAGTTTTCAATTTAACATATCCTCTTAATAATTTGTTTTTATTTATTTATTTCACATTTAAACATAACATGTATACAAACTTGTATAAATATTATTATTTGTTAGTTACAAGCCATTCTTAATAAATAATTTACCAAATAATGTTAGACACAAATCTTTTTTAAAAATATAAAAGTTAAACAATTTTTTTTATTATCACCATAGACTCCAAACGTGATTTCAAGATTAAAAGTTTTGCCTACACTTTTTCTTGAAACTATATAACAAGAATTACATTTGATTATTCATACATAAACCCAAAGACCCCAAATCAATTCTCCAATAGTTTACAATGCATGTACACACGCCGATTTCTAGGCTCGTCCAGTGAACTTTTGCGACTGTGTGGGGTTGCAATCCTCCTGTAATCTTCGGGGTTTCGCTTTTGTTTGTCAAATTCTGAGTTTTTAGAGATCATCTTCCGTGGACATCTATCATGCGTATCTGAGGGTTCGTACCTGAATTTCATCGTTGATGATTGATGATCCAAGACTAGAGGACATCGGTGCATTGCTGTTTTTGTTTATTGTAGGTTTTAGTTTTCTCTATCGGCCAGCTACGTTCTTCGTTTTCGTGGGGTTGTACTCTGTGTTTGTCGGACTATGTTCGTTGGTTTGGTGTTTGACTTTCAAATTGCATCTCCAGAGGCAGTCGTTCAACTAACTAGAGGACTTTAGAAAATCTTTATTCTTCCCAGGATTTACAAGTGAGCTTTGTGGCTCTCTGTATGTGCGTTTTATGGGAATTTTTTCCTCAGTATGTTGGTTTTAGATGGGAAAGCCAATTATGGGAATTTTTTCCTATGTTTGTTGGTTACAACAAGGAACACAATATTGTGTGAGCTCGAAATCGTACTTTATGCCATCGTTATTCTACCCGGACAGCCTACGCGAAGAAGCAAGCATCCATTTGTTTCAAAAAGATGTGAGTTTGTGTTGTCATTGTGGATCCTTCTTCTTCTTCGTTTGGTCCTCCTCCTAAGTTCGAATGAGTCACATCGAAGCCCTCTACAGGTCAGAGCAATGAGAAATTTGAGACGGTCAAGCTTTTTGTTTGTCATTTACCTTATCAATCAACGGATGATTGGCTTTTCAACCTGTTCAATCGGGAAGGAAAGATGTTTAAGATGGATGCGATACGAAGGCCTACCGGTGGAGGTAGCTATTTCGAGTTTGTGTGGGTGTGTGATGTCGATACCTACACCGTGATCACTAAACTCAATGGCACCTTGGTTTAGGGTTATGTGTTGCTAGTTGATAGGGTGTGGGAGAGAGGCAAGCCAAGACTTGGTAAGGCTTGGAGGAAGAAATTGAGGCCTTCTTTAGATGCAGTTGTTTGTCCCCAAGAAAATCTGTTTCGTGGTAGAGTCTCGACTATTCCAGAATATTGTGATATGGCTTTGTTAAGGTGTTTAGATGTTGCCTGTTATTCTAGAAGTTTGGAAGTGATTCAGGCGGATATCAAGAGTGATGGGTTTTTGGATTTAGAGCTCCATTCTTTTGTTAACAGGGTTTGTCTTATTACTTGTTCTAACTCTGCTTTTGAAGCGGCAATGAGGGAGACAAAGTGGTGTTCGCTGGATAGGTGGTTCATGATTTCTAGTTGTTCATGGGAGATGGTGCTTAAGAGTGGTTTTTTTCTAGGGGATGGTGATCAACGGTTTGCCTTTTCGTGACTGAAGCATCAGTAATATTCTTTCCATCAGAAAGTTGTTCGGCTCTGATTTATCAATCCAAGGAAAGGAACTTGGGGTTTCTTCTGGTCGCACTTTCGTTTTGCTGCACAGTGAGAAGGTTTAAGGGGTGCAGAGGTGGATATGGCTCTAGATGAAACTGTCTTTAATGTCTTTGTTCAAGACATAGATGAGAGCTGAGTCCCTATTTTTCAGAGCTCGAGAGAGTTGGTTAGTGATCATGTATACTCCGATGATGTTTTTGAGTCTGAGGATATCTAAAGCTCAGAAGTTGGGGACCCACGATTAGCCTTTTTTGCGGGTGAAGACTCTAGGAGGGGTGATGATCATGATATTGAAATTACCGGAGGAGAGGAGTTAAGGCTCGATTCCTTGGTGGTTTCAAAATCATCACCTTCTACCTCCGAGGTTCGTTGAGGTTGTCGCTCCATACAAGTTCTTTGTTACTCTAACATGCCATCAGTGTATGAAAATTTCGTTTTCTGCTTTTGGTGTATCAGTTGAGGTGTATGATCCTCGCCCTCTACTTCTACTGGCACCACACGAGTTGAGGATGATCTGGATTTCACCATTGAGGATCGGGGTCAAAAGAAGAGGAGGTCTAGAGGGAAAGGAAAGAACACATAATCAACAAAGGTTTATTATATGGTCAAGCCCATGTCTTGTAGGAAGGATGGAGGCGGTTTTTTTGTTTCAACCTCTTTGACTGGTAAAGTGGATCAACTTGCTTGGGACTCTTTTTTGTCCATGGTTTTTAATCTCATGGTTAAGGCTTTGAGTTTTGGGGATGGGGTCGAAAGGGAGACCATAGTTCCATTTGACACTAGTGATGGTCTAGCTTTTGTTTGAGTAGTTCGGTTGGTCTCTTTACGGTGTCAACTTTGATTGCGAAGTTTTTTGTTACACCTTGTGGTAGGGTGGGTTGTTTTCTTGTTGCTTTAGGTGATTGTGGTGTGTTTTTGTGGTTGTTGTTTTTTTGGGTTTTTTCCTCCGTGTAGTGGTAGGTTTCGGCTTGTTTTGAGCTGGTTGTTAGCTCTTTTGAGTTTTGTTTTGGTCTTAAGGATGAGAATCTTTTTTGGGTGCATCTCTTTGTCTTGTTTTTCCATCTCAAGAGGACAAGTGTGTACTAAATTTTCGCATATAAATAAACATTTGATTATTCTTACATCAAAAATTCAATTGAAATATCTAATCTCTTATATTTCACCTTCATTTATGTTTGCATGTCCTTTTAAAAAAAATTGTAAATGTAATCAATATATTTAAGAAAAATAAATTCTCAACCCAAAGCGGGATAACCAGAGTACCAAAACCAAAGATAACAAATTAGTAAATAACCGAAACGTCCGAACATCATTGCACGAATAGAGAAATAAGAAAATGCTCATTAACTGAAATGCTCCAAGGTGGATTTCGGGAGAGGGATACTTGGATAGCTACCGAGGAAACCGGTACAACTACTCCATATGGTGAACTAGGACAGAGCGGGCTCATTTCAAGATGGATAGCGCCGAGGCGAACTAAGTACTCCTTCGAGGATCCAACGTTTGTCATCCTCCCTTGATACATAGTGTCGGGCTCCAAGAATGCTAGAGTGATGGATCTCGAGATAGGAAAAGACTATCATGTCGATACTTGGTGGACTCACTTCCACTGTGCGGCTAATGAGATGGTAATACCCATAGTACTCCCATTAGTCCACCGAATCCTCATCGGTTGAGGAGAAGGTGCCTTCCGCCCTCGTCGTTACCCATGACATTCCATCGGAGAGATCGTAGAGCTAGACTGGGAAGTCCATCCGACCTCTCCCGGAAAAGCCACGTCGTCGCCTCCCTATAACTTCGCTCTAGTTTGCCAAATGTTTGTCGTTTGGAGTTCTTATTCCATCACTATTTCGGGCGTAGAGAGGTCCTCTGTCCTGGCCACCAGCGACGCATGTATGGGAATAAAAAGGTCGGGACCAGTGATGCCAACTCGCCGTTGTGTTCCTCAGCCTCGTCATCAGTCCTTCGTCGGTGCTCCCCTCCATTCGCACCACTGAGGGCTCCCAAACCTAGAGGACTCACAAGAAGCCTCCGTACACGGGGGCTCCTAAACCCTAAAGGCGTCGTATCTTCGTCGCTCAGGATTAGAGCATCATCGTAGGGGCGTAATTAAGGGGGTTTAGGGTATGCCACAACATACCCTACCCCGGGAAAGTTACATAAAATTGTAGAGCTTTCAGATATCTTTGATTTGATATATTTTACGGGCCTAAATCGGAGTTCGTATGAATAAGTTATGATCATTTGAAAATTTGTTGCACGTTAAACCCTATTTTACTTCAAAATGCTCTTTTAAAACTCCAAATGTCTATAACACTTTTTAACAATCTTATTCACACATTTTTTTATAGGTTGTATCTGAAAAGTTAGATGTAAAATATAACGGTTCACTAGTATACATCTATAAGTATCTATAATCATTGATAAATAATGGAACTTTGACTCATTTTTAAAAGAAATGATGTCTAGTATCTTTTCTACATTGTAATAAATCTAAATCTAGTGTTCGAATATAGTCTCATGTATTAAGTATGCAAATATTTATATATAATTTAACACTTATTTTTTTTAATAAGAGACGTTGTCTCTTCCATCGAGAATTCTTGGATCCGCTATCGATAAGAGAATGCAATTGCGCTTTCCCTAGATTAAATATTTATGTTTATATTATAATCTAAAATATTAGTTTATTTGATTATATAGTATCCATATATTTCTTATCGTAGACTTTTCCTTATATTTTTACAATTGTAGAAGGATAACCTTGTTTTTTGCAGATTTGTTTCTTAATTTTTGCATTGTCTTTTTCAAGTATATTTTTAATGTTTGTATTGTATTTCAATACTTCATTTTTTAGCAAATTTTGTTCTAAACTTGACTTCTGTTATTATTCATTATAATATTTAAAGTTGTAAAATGTGAATATTGAACTTAAACAAAATTCTGTACAAAAAAATAGAGGAAAAAAAGTCTTGGTTTATCGGTTCTACAAACGCATATGTCCGACGAATGGCGTATCGCCGACTATTTTTTCCATAACTCATGTATATGTAGTATGACTGGTTGTATGTTTTGCCCAGAGCGCTCTACCCATGGTGAACTGGATTGCGTATGGATGACCGCTTGAATTTCATGACGTGTATGAGTTCATGTAATGGTTTTTCTTACTGAAATTTGAATATGAAAATTGTAGATATATTAATTTTATTCGATTTGATATTGTAATAACCACTTCCGGTCAATGCCAGTCAAACCTGCAAAAAACAGGAAAATTTAAAAATTTTAAGACAGACACTTAACTTAACCTATATTGACCCCGAGAGTCATACCGGACTTAAGTTGACCCCGTTATCGACCAAAATGAGTTCCAGGTGACTCAGGGCAACTTTCTGATCAATTTGGGAAATGTTGACTTTTCGTTGGAAAAGTCAACCGAGCGACGTTTTGGTCCATTCGAGGACCGTTTTGGATCCAAAAAGCTTAACCGTCGTCGCAGCGGTCTTAGTTGAGCCGTTTCCTTGTAGCCCGCCAAGTTTCGTAATTTCTTGGGAAAAGTTCCCGTTCGGGGCCCGAAACGTCCTTTTTTCGCGAATCTGATTGGAAAATATCTAGTAGATAAATTCCAAAAAAGGTGTGGGACCCACCTTGCCACGTGTCAACCAAGTGGTGGTGTTAGGTTTATGGGGAAAAACAAGACGACAAGGGAGAGAGGGGGGTTCGGCCATATAGAAGAAAAAGGGGAGGAAAATGAAATGAGTTGTGTTTTAGAAAGAGAAAGAAGAGAGTTTGGAGAAGAAGAAGAAGAGAGAAAAGAGAAGAAGTTGGGCTAGGGTTTAATATCCAACCCTTGGATCGTCTCAAGGCAAGGAGCAACATCGTTCCCCTCGTCTTCCTCTCGAGTAAGCACTAAACCGATCGTCATTTTGGTTATTTTCTTGAAAGCTAGGGTTTGGGTAAACTATGAGTTAGGGTTGTAGTGAGGTTGGGGGTTCGTTAGAGACGTTTTTGAGTGGTTTTGGAACGTTTTCTGGTGACCGGGAGCTCGGGGGAGCTCCAGCCACCGTGTGGGGTGGCCGGCCGGTCGTGTGAAGTGGCTGGCCGTGCCTTTTGGAGGCTGGCCGGTGCTGGCCGGACCGGGCCGGTGCTGGCCGGGGCTGGCCGGACCTCGGGCTGGCTGGCCGGAGCTAGGGCTAGCCACCACCAAGGTGGGCCGAGCCCTAAAAGACCTTAGGGCCCACGGCCAAGTGGGTCGGGTTGGGCCCACGTGCTCGGGTGCTCGGTTTTTGAACGTTCGGGTGGTTTAAAACGTTCCCCGGACCATTTATCCTTAACCGAATCGAAATTTGGAATTAAATTGGAAAAGTTGTGATTAACGGGTTTGAGAAACTTTAAACGTTAATTAATTGACTCGGAAGTCGGAATTCGATTCCGTTAAGTGCATTGGGTTCCTTGAACTATTCTAAGACCGTAGAAACGAAAACGGGGGCTTTTGGAGTCTCGGAAGGCAATTTACAAAACCCGGGCAGATTCACCATGTCAGGCGAATCGGGCCTTTACGGGTCCTTTATCGACAATGTCGAGTAATTGGGAAGTTTGGGAGTGATCGACATTGTCGGGGTTACGTTTGGGCGTTAAGTATATTAATTTTCGGTTTATTCGTACTAGTTTAAAAGTGCCTTAAATTTGTATTCTTTTAGATCGTGCTGCGGACCGAGGCAAAGGGAAGTTCGGCGAGTGACTAAGAGTCACATCAAGGTTTAGTGGAGCGCTTTTGGAGTTGTATACGAGGTAGACAAAAGTAGCCGGATCTCGGCCCTGACTAGGGAAAGTTAACTGTAGAATTGCATGTGACACCGGGGTGTCGTGGGTTATTTAGGTTATCGAATATTAGAACAGCATGTTACGGGAACCTAGCAATTATTGGAAAGGCATGTGACACTTAGTAGTGTCGTAGGAGCAGAGAACTTAGCGATATTAGAATTACTGGAGGCATATGACCATGCCCGGAGGTTGTTTGTGAAACTAGTGATCTTAGGACTGTTGGAGGCATCGAGTATGCCGGAGGTTGTTGTGTGTTATTATTATTGAGTTTTGGGTGGCCTTGAGAGCCCGTGTCATTATTATTGAGTTTTGGGTGGCCTTGAGAGCCCGTGTTATTATTATTGAGTTTTGGGTGGCCTTGAGAGCCCGTGTTATTATTGTTGAGTTTTGGGTGGCCTTGAGAGCTCGTGTTGTTACTGTTGAGTCTTGGGTGGCCATGAGGGCCCGTGTCGTTATTCTTGGAGTTGGGTGGCCGTGAGTGCCCGTGGGGTTGTGAACCCGTACTTTACCGTTGGTGTCTTGGGTGGCCATGAGGGCCCGTAGGGTTGTTGAACCTGTGTTTGGTTGTTGGTGTCTTGTTGGCCTTGAGTGCCTGTGGAGTTTGGGACTGGTGTCGTTACTGTCTGTTGAACCTTGTTTGTGATTGTGTTTGGTTACCGGATACTGGTGGAGGTTGTGTGGTGTAGCTAGCCTCCCGATTGGGATCGGGAGAAGCGGAGAGGTTGTGGGCTAGCTCCCCGACTGGGATCGGGGGAAGGACGCGCGGGTGTGGATAACCACCCGAATGGGATCGGGTGAAGCGGAGAGGTTGTGGGTTAGCCTCCCGACTGGGATCGGGAGAAGTTGCGCGACAGGTCGACCGCCTGGCCCGACTGGGATCGGAAAGGGCGAGATACAGAGATTGGTTCTCGAGCAGCTGGCTTGCGATCCTTTGTGATCTTGTTTGGTATTGTGTGGTTGTCAGTCGTGTCTTGGAGGAGGTCGTCAATCGTAGTGTGGGGTCTACATAACGTGTCCGAGTGTTGAGTCGATTGAGGAAAGTATTTTGGTCGTGTGTGTGTCTTTGAGTCGTTGTGGGTGTCACCGGCTTATTCTGCTAAGTATGCCATAGTCAGTCTGTTATCTGTGGTGGTGAGCGAACGCTCACCCCTAGCTGCTTTTCCTACAGGTACCGTTCGCAGTCTGGACTAGGTGAGCTTCTGAAGCTTGAAGAGCTTGAAGCGGGTTTCTGGGTGTTTGAGTCTAGTGACGTGTACCTCGTCTTTTGTCCAAGTGTTGGGACTATTATTTTTTGAGATGTAAATATTATTATTTTTGTGGAACTAAACTGGCTTTTAAAGTGATTTAATGAAAACAGGCTTCAAGTATTGTAACTTTTTAAACGTTCGCGTCCCTAGTTCGGTTCGCTGAAATTGGGGCGTGACAGATATCTTACGAGTTAAAATCGGAGCTTGTATGAGAAAGTTATCTCATTTGGAAGATCAATCATACTCTAAGACTCCATGAACCGACTTTAATATTTTTCTACACTTAATCATTATAAGTGACATACCTTAAACTAAGTTTCTGGATCTGCCTCTGACCGTCGCCGCCACGTTACGTAGAAAACCTGGCCTTCACAGATTTCGAAAATAACTGAAGCGCATGACTTATTTTCTGAAGAGGACAATACCAAACTATCGATCTTGGAAAAACCAGGAACGATCCCCAAGACAATTGAACGCCTCACAATTATCGTCAAACACATCTTCATTGTAGCAGAAGCTTGGTTTTCATTACTCTCACTATTCACGTGATAATACATAACTCTTGTATAGTACTATTAATGATAGAAAAAAATTAACATGAAAACCCGATTAAATTGTCTTGAAAAATAAAAGAAAGTGGACTTATATAATCATCTTGGATTTCAAGTTCAAAGAAGAGTTTAGTAAAAGTAAAAGAGTTGAATGAGTAAGTCTATTTCATTTGGTGGCATAATTGTGAGTGTTTGGCCAAAAATATACCTGAAAAAGAAAGCTCATTTTATTTGTATTAAATTCGATACTAAATAAATACTTATTTAACATACTAAGCACCCATGTCTCACTACACGCTCGCGTGTGCACGCTCGCAGGTGTGACAATGAGTTGAATAGATTCGACAATCGTCAATTGGGGAGTCGACATCTAGTTACCTAATTTACCATTCACCGTATTGTCTGAACACTACTATGATAATAAACGCATCAACTGAGCCTGAAATCAAATAGAAGACACTAGACCAGGAACTACAAATTGTTTTTTTTAACACCAATTACCTTCTTTGATGCAACAACTGTGTCTCATTTCATTACATTTTATGGGTCCCACAAACGCCCTTTTCCTTTTGCATAATAAGATTAACCCAACGCCGATCAGAGTCAACCTCATCGTCGGCAATCCTTAAATCATCTGGTCAAGTCAATTTGATTCAAAGTAAAACAAATTGAATATTATCATATGTTCGACCCCTTCATTTGACTAACCGCCACCCATCTTTCTTCTTCATCTTCGACGACGTTACGTCCCTGGCTATGGATGTCGTTGGTGGTGTCTTTCCTCCTTTCTCTCTTCACTCCACCTTTACCTTTCTTGGTCCTCTTTTCGGTTTATTTTTTCTGAACACTTTTCTGGCCTTTGCCGTTATGAGGTCTCAGAGGTTGGAGCCGGCAACCTACACGGGCGGAGTTAAAAAGTGTGTGACGGAGCTCGGTTTCTCCCTGAGCTGCTTGGTTGGTTGGCTCGCTGGAGCCGCGGACTGGGGAACCAGATCTGTTTGTGTGGATTTTTTTTGTAGATCCGGAAGTTCGACGTCCAGTTAGAGGTTCGTGGTTTCTCCGCTTGGGATGCTGGAACTGTTGACGCTTCTTGGGCCTCTAGTCGGCCGAAGCGGTTATTCCCGGTGCGGGATGGATTGCCCTTTCCCTTGGATGGCCGGAGCTCGTCCGCCGGAGCATGAGTCTTTTTCTCAGCTTTTGATTTCTTTTCGAAACTCTGTGAAGGTCGGCTCCGTTCTAGACTTGAGAACCTTGCTGGAAAAACTAATCATGCTTACCGACCTCCTCTCAGTCGTCCAGTTTGCCCCTTGATTTACTTTGTGATTCCGTCACCAGTGCTGGCCGGACGGAAGGTCTTGGAGTCTTTTGGGTTGATCGGTTTTTGATGTGGGATGACTTTCTTTTTCACCAGTGAAGATTGTCACAAATCCAATTAACCCATGTTGTAGTTGTTGTTCTGTGACGGTGCCCTGGTGTAAGCTGGCTCCTCAGATATTCATCGCCTTCCTGAAACGGTCGTGGGACGCGCTTTTTCGTCTTTCTGGTAAGGATCGTCGTGGTTCAGATATGAGTATTTTTCACAATGGCTGGCTTGCCTTTGTCCCATTGGGTATGACATATCACTTATTTACTTACTAAATATGATCTTAGATTTTGTGGAACTGCTCTTCTTTCGGTCAAGGTTGTGGCGGAGGGTCAATGGTCCTGGTGTTGGTTGGCGTCAAGGGTTTGGCCTTGTATGGAATTGTTTGCATATTTGACTAGATCAGGGTCAGAGGGATAATTTTGTCGATTAGTGGTGTTGGCCACCGGCGTCCCGGGGTTCTGGTGACTCCGGTGAGTTTAGGTTTGTACGAGTACTAGGTTATTTTGTTACCGGGTGCGTTTTGCTTAAAGCAGTGGAGGTAAGTGACTGTTGAGTTTCTTGGAGGTAGTTGTTTTATATGTTTATAGCTATTTTTAATTATGTGTACTGGTTACAGTCTCACTAGTTTGGCCTGAGGTCATTGTTCTTCGAGCACTTCTTCATTGTTATTTTTAGACCGTGTCGTGTCCGGTTAGTATATGTTTAGTTCAAAGTTATTATTTTTGGTTTTTAGACCTTCGTGGATTTGTTTATTCTTCTTGTTGGGAACATGTTGAGCTTAGTTATTTTTAAAATCTTTTGTTGAGGATACCTTTGTTCGTAAGCTCACTGAGATATTTTCTCTTTTCCTTACCTTTGTTTCAAAGGTAGTGTATCGTAAAACTTCCCGATAAAAAAACACCTCACCATCGGCACTTTTTTTCTTTAAGTTCTAATCTATCATTGAGGATTCATCAACAGAATAAGGGTATCAAAATACAAAATCTAAATTAATTAATAACAACTTTTTACCAGTGTTGACGATATGAGGCTTTGTTCGATAGTTGAACTTTAGTATTCATTCAACTCTAATCAAATTTATTACTATCGTTTTTATCACATGGTCAAACCGATTGGAAATGGTCTCCCCTACCTGATAAATACTTGTTTGTATAATAAATTTGAGTGATTATAAGGTAATTGAAAGTATTTTTGAATTTTTATTAATCCAAAGAAGTTGAAATCATTGAATATGGATGAATAATGAAACTCTAGCATAAATTTTAAAACCATTTTTTTCTCATAATGATGTATCGGATGCTGACGAAGAGATTTTCTTTGAGTAATAACGACACGTTTATTAATGATCTGAGTTCACAATATAACGCAATGCATCAGGCAAGGTGTCTGACCACGGGAGAACAAATGTCGAACGAGCTTCCCTGGCTAACCAGTGAGAAGCCTTGTCCGTAGTTCTCTTTACAAATTTGAGAGATACTCTCTCTTTTTCAGCTAACATACGGCGGATATCCTGAATAATCGTCCCAACGGGTGATATGGAAAGCACAAACTGATGTATCAATCAGAGGAGGACCTGAGCGTCTGATCGAATGCAAATGGGTCCATGCCCCAGTCCGGCCACGTTACTCAGTGCGATGGCAATGACATATGCCTCAATCATGAGAGGGGACCAAATACCGTGCAGCGTGCCATTCCCCACTTTGACGTAAGTCGGATCCGAAGAGCGAACTATTAGACCCTTCCCTGCCTGAGCCGTGTCTTGAAAGGTGGCCCCATCGACATTAATACCAGCGTATCCACCGGAGGCGGAACCCACCTCGTCGGCCAACGAGGTATTGAAACACGAGGCTGAGGTATCGCTGCAGCAGCTTCCTTCCAAGCCTGAAGATTGCCCCGCGCCTTAGACATGACCGTTAGAGCCGCTGGCCAATCTCCTGACCAAAGTAGGGCATTCCTGGCCTTCCAAATCTCCCAGAGGACTGATAATAACGCCGCTGTTTTGGAGGGGTCACATCCCGCTACACAGGACATCCACCATTGTTCAAAACTTTGGTCCGGGCCAATAGGGGTCAGGTGACCAAACTCCTTCCAACACGTCTTCGCAAATCAACAAGCCGCCAGGAGATGAGGGACCGATTCGGGATGCGACCCACAGATGGCACAAGTAGGATCGGCAGGAACATATTTCTTGTTGAGGGCGGTGGCACTTGAAGTGTGTCCGTTCGACAGCGCCATAGGAAAATCCTGTATCGGGGGGGGGGGGGGGGGTGTCACGCCCCAATTTCAGTAAACCGAACTCGGGACGCGAACATTTAAAATAATAAAACATTTCGAAACCATTTTCATATATCACTTTAAAATACCAGTTTAGTTCAACGAAATAATATTTACAACTCAAAAACCAGTCCCAACAAGTGGACAAAAACATGGTATACGTCGCTAGACTAAAATAAACCCAGAATCCCGCTTCTAGCTCTTCAAGCTTCAGAAGCTCACCTAGTCCAACCTGCGAACGGTACCTGTAGGAAAAGCAGCTAGGGGTGAGCGTTCGCTCACCACCACGGATAACAGACTGACTACGGCATAATTAGCAGACAAAGCCAGTAACACCAATAACAAGGTCAACACCGGGGAACACTGTCCCCAACCCAAGTACTCTGACTGAACACACACCCACTGTTACCTTCCTTGACCAACTCAACACTCTGACACGTAAAGTAGACCCGACACAACGATTACGACCTCTTCCAAGGACTCAAAAGAAGCTACGCAACACCAAACAAGATCACAAAGGATCGCACACCAAACAAGATCACAAAGGATCGCAAACCAGCTGCCAACTGCTCAGTGCCAAGAACGCTCACGCCCTCCCGAGACTCTAACTCGGTCAGGCCAACCCAAGAATGCTTGCAACTTACCGAGACTTTAACTCGTAAGCCAACCGGAGAATTCTTGCAACTTACCGAGACTCTAACTCGTAAGCCAGTCAAAGAATGCTTGCAACTTACCGAGACTCTAACTCGTAAGCCAGCCAAAGAATGCTCACAAACCCAAACCACACACGCGCGGCCAGGACCCCTTTATTGGTGGGCGGGCCCCCTACCCCGTCTGAACATGCAGACGCGTGTGCTCGTGGACCCCCGTTTCATGAAGCGGGCCCCCAACCTCAGGTAACCACAAACACAATCACAATCACAAGCAAATTCAACAACCAGTAACAACACAGGTTCAACACTCACATGCACTCATGGCCACCAAGACACCAACAGTAAAACTCGGACTCAACAGCCCCACAGGCACTCACGGCCTCCCAAGACACACCAACAGTAAAACACAGACTCAACAGCCCCACAGGCACTCACGGCCTTCTAAGATACACCGACAGTAACTCACGGGCTCGACAACCCCACGGGCACTCACGACCACTCAAACCACCAACAGTAAAGACACGGGTTCATAACCCCACGGGCACTCATGGCCACCCAAAACACCAAAGGTAAAGACACGGGTTCAACAACCCCACGGGCACTCATGGCCACCCAAAACACCAAAGGTAAGGACACGGGTTCAACAACCCCACGGGCACTCATGGCCACCCAAAACTCAACAATAATACACGCTCGCAACTTACCGAGACTCTAACTCGTAAGCCAGCCAAAGAATGCTTGCAACCTCCCGAGACTCTAACTCGGTCAGGTCAGCCAAAACCCCAACAGTAAAGTACGGGCTCTCATGGCCACCCAAAACACAAATAATAACACGGGCTCTCATGGCCACCCAAGACTCAACAATAATACACGGGCTCTCAAGGCCACCCAAGACACCAAATAATCAAATCAACCTCCGGCTTAACCAAAGCCACCAACAGTACTAATATCAACAGTTTCTCAATCAACCTCCGGGCATGGTCATATGCCTCCAGTACTCCTAATATCGATAAGTTCACAAACAACCTCCGGGCATGGTCATATGCCTCCAGTAATTCTAATATCCCTAAGTTCTCTGTTCCTACGACACTACTAAGTGTCACATGCTTTTATCATAAACGCTACAATCCCGTATCATGCTTTTCTAATATTTAAAGACAAACCTACTCAACCCACGACACCCCGGTGTCACATGCAATTCTACTATTAACTTTCCCTAGTCAGGGCCGAGATCCGACTACTTTTCCCTACCTCGTGCGTGTTCTCCCAAAAGCCAACCAACGAGCTCCGGTGATGATCTCGGTCACTCACCCAGCTTTCCCTTGCCTCGGTCCGTGAAACGATCTAAAAGAACACAATTTTTAATGCACTTTAACTCGCAGGAATAAACTGAAAATCATTAAACTCGAAGCCCAAACTTAACCCCGACAATGTCGATCACTCCCAAACTTCCCAATTACTCGACATTGTCGATAAGGGACCCGTAAAGGCCCGATTCACCCGACATGGCGAATCTGCCCGGGTTTTGTAAATGCCCTTCCGGGGCTCCAAAAATTCCCGTTTTCGTTTCTACGGTCTTAGAATAATTCAAGGGTCCCAATGTACTTGACCGAGTCGAATTTCGAATCCCGAGTCAATTAATCACCGTTTCAAGTTTCTAAAACCCGTTAATTACGACTTTTCCAATTTAATTCCAAATTTCAATTCGGTTAAGGATAAATGGTCCGGGGAACGTTTTAAACCTCCCGAACACTAAAACCGAGCACCCGAGCACGTGGGCCCCACCCGGCCCAACCTAGCCGTGGGCCCTAGGGCTTAAATGAGGCTCGGCCACCATGGTGGTGGCCGGCCCTAGCTCCGGCCAGCCACCTCCTATGATGGTCGGCCACCCCCTAAGGTGGTCGGAGCTCCTCCCGAGCTCCCGGTCGCCGGAAAACGTTCAATCAAACCTCCAAACACCTCTAAAACGTCTCCAACAATTACCCCAACATCAAAACCACCTTAAACTAATAGTTTTACAAAAACCTAACTTCCAAAATTAAACAAAACGAGAATCGGTTTGGTGTATACCGTAGAGGAGAACGAGGGGAAGTAGATTGCTCCTTGCCTCGAGACGATCCAAGGGTTGGATATGGAGTGAATAGTGCCCAAACCCTAGCTTTCTCTCTTCCTTCTTCTCCTTCTCTCCCTTTCTTCTCTCTTCTTTCTCTTTCTAAACAACTAACTCTAATTTCCTTTTTTTTTTCTTTTTCTAAGGTGTGGCCGGCCACATATGGCTTCACCACTCATCCCCCCCTAAAATTAACACCACCACTTGTTGGACAAGTGGTAAGGTGGGTCCCACACCCTTTTGGGCCGGCCACGTCAGATTCGCGAAAATCGGACGTTTCGGGCCCCGAACGGGCACTTTTCCCAAGAAATTACGAAACTTGGCGGGCTACAAGGAAACGGCTCAACTAAGAACGCTGCGACGACGGCTAAGCTTTTTGGATCCAAAACGGTCCTCGAATGGACCAAAACGTCGCTCGGTTGACTTTTCCAGCGAAAAGTCAACATTTCCCAAATTGATCAGAAAGTTGCCCTGAGTCCACCGGAACTCACTTTGGTCAATAACGGGGTCAACTTAAGTCAGGTATGACACTCGGGGTCATTTTAGGTTCACTTAACTGCCAGTCTAATTTTTTTTAAAATTTTCTTGTTTTTCGCAGGTTTGACTGGCGTTGACCGGGAGTGGTTATTACAGGGGGGGCCTGGATTTTCCAAATCAACGCCCAGTGAACCCCCAGTGCTTGGCCCTAGCGTGCCTGCCGAATGAGTTGCAGTTGGTGGTATTATGCTTTTGAAGAGTACTGACCATTCTTATCCCCCATCCAATATGGGACATTCCGGTTTCAAAGTGGAGAGAGCGGGACTTGCAAAATATCAACTAAGTCTTCATGGCCAAATAGCTGAGTAATCCTCGAGATGTCCCACTGTCGAGTGCCCGAGAGCATGAGACCCGCCACCATGAAACCCTGTAGATTCGGGGACTCCGCACGTACGTGAGCTGACGATCCTATGCTGATGAAGAGATGATCTTATTTTCTAAGATAAAAATGTTCCAATATGATTTTTTAAATGAGCTGTTGTTATCGTTTTAAATTCTCGCGATTATGAAAGTCGCGGGTTGCTGTTCAAATGTTTAAAATTTTGAATTCTCTAACCCATACATTATGTTTGTATCTGTTGGAATAAGTTATTTTAAAATTAAAATTATGAAACTTACTATAGATCATAGTGTTATTAGAAAGATCAAATGGTCTAATCATAACATGTATCGGGACAAATATATTAGAGCATATTGATAGGTTACTATTATTACTGATTTTGCGCATCAAAATGATTGTAAAAATATTGACTTAGAGCCCGATTAACCCTGCGGCTCGTGTTGCGACCTGCAAATTAAATCGTATTTTTGTAGTTCGCGGGACGCGGGATGACGCGTTGTGGGGCGCCGTTTTTGCGGCCCATGAACCGCAAAAATGCGGTTCGTTCAGCGGCTGCGACTCGCGCCCCGTAAACACGGGCGGTGGGTCGTGCGACCCGGGTCTCAGAGCCAGCCAATCATGGCGTGACACGTGGTAGTTCGGGAAAATAATTCCAACAATTGGCAATGATCGAAAATCAACGGTAACTTTTTTTAATTCATATAAGCCCTAAATTTTAACCCCGTAAATACCCTTCCTTAATCACATTCTCAAACTACCAACACTTCTACAACTTCGCACATTTTTTTGTACCAAATTTCCAACTCAGATTTTCCAACTCAGACGCAACGCCCACTTCACAATAACCTCCTCCGCGTCCCGCCATTTTCTTCCATTGATCTAAATCATCCTCTTTTGAAGTATAAACATCATTTAATGGGCCAAAGCCTTTTGGGCCTTTAACTGGTGTAGGTGGAATGCAGGCGTGATCAGTTCTTTGAGATGGGCCCATCCAAGGTTAAAATACCTACGGCTACACAAGAGGGTTCGGTTCAGTGGTGAGGTGGGTTCACTATGTCACCATTTTTGTTCATTAACGCCGACCTCATCGCCTCTGCATCTGCCATTATTTACTCTAGCTTTTGTCTCGTACCACCAAAGCCTACTACGCAAGATAAAAGTGTTTTGTTGATATGTGGATCTATCTTAAGCTCTACATGAACGAATGGATATAATTTTTTTTTAGGGTACGAATGTATAAAATTGATTACTGTATTTTGGAGTAAAATCTGATGGACAAAAAACATGACATGTGGCATGATTGGAGTGTAAGGAGGTACCTGTGGCTGCGAGGCCTTTCTTCCTGAAATGCTTCTCAAGCCTTGTGGTATCACCACATTACATAAACACCACTCTTGTATAGTTGTATATAGCCTCAATAGTTGTTAATTCAAGGTTAATGTGTGTGTAGTGGGTGGGGAGTTGACCTTCTGGTTAACAACTTCTAAAACAAAAAAAAATGAAGTAAGTGTAATTACAACTAACATGTCATGTTTTCTGTTGGACATTTGATTTTCTGAGATATATATTATTTGGTTCCGGTCATCAATTCCGTTAACATATATCCGTTATACTCACATCATTACGAGTATGGGTGTAGGATGTATATTTACGAAAATCCATTGAATATTTAATAAGATAATATCATTCAAAGTTAAGGAAAAATATAAAAATAATATAGAGCATCTATGACATTTAATGCGAACCCATATTGTCCATGTTCCAAATTTTTTTTGAAACGGGAAGGAAGTAGTATTAATAAATCAACGTGCTTATAATGTGGGACCTAACAGTCCCAGATACCAGTTGTTGTCCCGATCGGCCGTGGCCCATCGGGCGCACATGGTTCCATAACAATAGTCTGCTTTGTTTCGCAGATCCAAACTCAGGAACTCCTCGATCCATTGTTTCAAACAATATAAAACTAACAGAATGAAATCTACCTATCCAAAGTCTTATTTGTCCTAAAACAAGCAAACTGAAATTAGATAAGGCCTTTGGTGCGGATTCCCCGAGACGTCCCGGCTGTAGACGTCCCGGGTATGTGGGTATAGGTTCCTGACGATCCTTCCCACCCCCGCTCTGCGGGATCATTCCTCCCCCGGGGGGTTGCAGTCCCCCGGGCTAGTGTCTCGTTCCTGTGCTTGGCCAGTGGAAGGTGGCTGACCTGTAGACTCCGGTTTGTGACCCGTCTTGATCACCCTGGGTCTTGGTCCAACGACTGTGGTGAAGCGCAGGATCCCCCGTCGAGCCAAAGTGCAGTTCATCAGATCCCATAGACGTGGATCCGGCTTCTTCCATTTGGCCCCAATCTTCAAGCGAGATTTAGGGCTTGGGATATCTGTGCCTTGACGTTTGGTTATTGTCAGCGACGGATGCAGCACCTTGACAGTAGTACTCCGCTGCTCCTGGTGTCCCCGGCTCCTGTCGGTCTCGATCCTTCTCGGGTTGACATGGCCCAGATAGTGGGGAGCCCTACCCGACTGCATTCCAACCTCCAGTTGATAATGAGCCCTCCCCGATTGCATCCCAAACTCCAGCTGATATTGAGGAGCCCTACCCGATTGCATCCCAACCTCCGGCTGTCCATATTCTGGTTGATAAGCCGAAGACCAGGAAAAATAGTGCACCGGGTCCCATGGAAAGGCCGGGTTCCCGATGCCCGCCGGTGGGGGGGACTGGAAATAGATCCCGAGCTAGTGCCTCCTGACGTTGGAGTGGCTGATCCCAATCCGGGAGAGGGCGGCGGTTGCCGGGGTTGGCTGCAAAGATCCGGGCGGACTCCGGTGGAGGGCGGTGCCAAGGATCCCTATGCAACCACGTCGAATCGTGGTGCATGTCGTGCATGGACCATCCCCTATTGTGTAGAACCAAGATAGGGTTGGCTTGATCGGTCATGGTAGAGCGTGGCTGACCAGACCCAAAAGGACGATCCTGATTGAGGTAGTTCGGCAGCCATTGATTCCGTGGGGGATATCCTTCGCGATGATAGCGATGGATCGGGGGCACCATAGTGACGAGGGAGAGGGATAATAGCACTACGGGGAGAGGAGATAGTACCAGGTGAGCGGACCGTGGAGGAGGGCGACGGGCAGGCGGCGACAGCGACAACGAGAATGGAACCCTAGAAGGGTTTTGAGAGGAACCTCTGTGAGGTTTTTTTTTTTCGATTTATGAGGTACATGTTCCAAATTTTAATCTACCTTATAAGGTTAAAAATTGGAGTCAAAGACGAGACTTTGGGTCACCATTAATATGTAATAGAGAGATTCCACGCGTACCGTCGTTAGGTTTGGGCTCATGGACCTTGGGCTTTTCATCCTTCAATACTATGGAGGGGGCAATGGTTTCTTAAGAAAAAAACATTGCTTCAGACTTCCTTTTCTTACAAGCAATCTATCGTCTTGTTTTGTAAGTACATTATAGTTAATTTGTTTCATGTTAAATACCTTTTAATGCCATTTTGTTTTTTGGTCACGTACTTTAAGGTCTCATATGTTTCGAAACGTCCAATGAGCTAACCTATTTATCGTCATGAATCATTTTTTCAAATGAGGTTAAAAAAACTGCCGAATGACATGAAATGAGGTTTTACCATTATGCATTTCAAATTAAGTTATCTTATGAGCTCAAAAACTATTTTACACTTCTTCAAAATTAATTCTTTACTAATTTTTTTTGAGCATACACGGGAACTTTATTGATAAACTGAAAGCTTACAGACATCACTCCCAAAAGGTAACATCATTAAAGAAAATAGAACTCAGTTAAACGAAAGAAAAGGGTGAGATTTAAGTCTTGATCCGTAAGTACTCGACGCTAACCCTATACCAATATACTCGACTGATCCATGGATGAACTAAGAGTGGAACATTTCCACACGAATTGCTACTTAGTTCTGCTGCATTGGACTCATTGCCTGACTTGACTTGAAGCTTCCGCGCTGAAGGATCCAGGGCGGTTGAAGGGATAACGGGCAACCTAGGAAAACTCCAAACAATGGGGGGACAAGGTCATCAGACTTGTACCGATGGTGACAGGGCGAGGCGTGAATCCCCATAAACGCTTCAGTGCTCGATGACACATTAACATTCTTAGGCGAGGCCGTTGAGTATTCCTCGCCCCTGAGATTCCTAGGTAGTACAATCATGGCACATTCAGGCGCTTGGGGACACACTAGATGCTTCACCTGATTAGGCAAGAGATCTTGTGTTGCACCAGACTCGCTTGGTACTAACGCCCTCAGGATGTGGGCCAGTGGTACCGGGTAGAGGAAGATATGCTTTCAACTACAAGGAAATGCTATCGGCTTTGGAATGAGATCTTGGGTTGAGGTCCCGATTGTCCATCCCCGCGGGCTAAAGGGCCAGAGATCGGTTATCCAAGGTGTTCGAGACGCCGATGTTGATTGTGATGATTGGAGACATATCTTACCGGGTTTTTTCCGGCTTGGATAATGCCAGATTCTGCAAGAGTCTTCTGATGGAGCCTTCGTTGGGGGGTCTCGTCGGCTGGTCAAGTGGCGGGTCGTGTAAGGAGGCCAAAGTGACTGGCTTAGGGAGTGGATCATTACCAACATACCAAGGGCTAGGAAACATGCTCCGTTACTTCCTCCCATATGAAGCGGGATGGATAGGTCGTGTGCATCAATTCCAATGGTGACCACCGTCGCCCGGAACACGAGATGTTGGAGATGGGCAGTGGTGGAGGCTAGTGGATAATTTTGCGACGGAGTGGGGTAGAAATTGATCCTAGTGTATTGCTTCTCGGCGACAATGCCAGTGGGGGTCATAGAGATCCCTTTAGAGGCCCTCGACACAGACATAATGGAGACGACATCACTTTCATCAGCTTGTAAAAGGAGGCGCGTGATTGAAGGGTAGGGGTTGCGATGCATTTAGAAGGCGAGGTGGATGGTCTCTCGTATTCCTTGGTCGGAGTGGATTGATGAAATCGTAGGAAGAAGTCGGTGGAATGATACAGAGTGGGGTTAGAAGCGTATGGTCTTCGGTCGACGTCAAGTTTATAGTGGTAGAGGGAGGGACAACAAGTTCTGACATGAGGGCGGGGGGCACAAGGGCATCTTTGGAAGAGTGGTTGGGAAGAGGGACTTTCGAGTCTCAATAAGGCAGACGGGCAAGCGACACAATGACGACGAAGTAGACTGTAGATAGAGGATGAACGGAACCCTAGGTAAGGTAAAGGTCTAGTCCGCAGACATCGACCGCTAACTCTTTGACAAAATTCTCGGTTATACCAAGATGATTAAAGTAGAGGCCAATGCCTCGAAGGGTTGAGTAGACAGTAAGACGTCAGTAATAAACACTCCTTGTCTCAACCTGTAGATGCTTGAGACTATGGATCTGGGGCGCTTGATGGGACAGTAGAGATCAGTCTCCCTGATGAGCTTTGATGAGACCGTTGAGAGGGTCTCGTCTTGATCAGTCTTAGAATCCACGAGGTTGTGCTTCCCTATCCCGAAAGGTCCGCCCTTGTAGGTCTAGGGTGGACCTTGGAAGCTTCTAAGGATCTTCTGACGACCAACCGTATTCTCAGGTTAGGCAAGAGGTCTTGTGTCGCCTTTGACTCTTCAACTCCTAGGGTTCGACCCAAAATTAGTAGCTCGAATGGGCTGGCCAACCATAATATGATCTGATCCCTTGATGGTGGTGTCTTAGGAAAGTGATCTTGGATCGGAGGTGAGGTCCAGATGACCCGGTTGTTTTGGTCCTACTGATGGCTATTACGGCGACAATGAGGTTCATTTGGTACATGCGACCTACCTACCCATGCATCTGGGAGAGTTGCCCACGGTCTGGTTTCTCTTCCTCGCTTCGGACCCAAGTCTTGCAGTAGGTGTAGTGACCTGTCCGAATACCAGGCATCCCCATCAAGGCCTCTTAGGATGGGTCTCTGTATCAGCTTACCAAACATCGCCTAGAGCAAGGCATTTCCGCCTTGATGGCAGATATGTTCCCGAGGTTAGACCAAGACTTAGTTTGCCGGGACTGAAACGAGTTTATGGTCATCGGGTTGGGTATGATCTCTTTCGCACGCCCAGGTGATCCATCCACGTGTTCCTCAGTATATGAAGTAAGCCTCCCCATCCCAGATAGCTTGTGGGGTGCGAGATTGTTCCTTGCATGGTAGAGACAGCCAAAGGAGGTAGTAGGTTACCTTCCTTCTCCCCGACAAAAGGGGCTGGGTAACTATGGGGATACTTGTCTAGCTTTGACCTTGTTGTGGATCTAGAAGTGGGAGGAGCGTGGAAGCCTCTAAGGCCATTACAGGTGAGGGCTGAGAGCGAGGGACGATGGATAGATGTATGAGACGTGAAGTTCTTCGGATGCACTACGACTTTATGAACTCCCACGTGGGTGTCGGTGGCATGATAGGATGAGATGAGACAGGGCGTGAGTCTGTCTCGATCACACCAGTCGCCGCTTTGGGACTCGATGTGGGTGCATGTATCTCAGGTGATGAAGTCTTCACGAGAGGCGTCAGAGCCGTGGAAACCATTGGTTGACACAGTGGTCGTTGTAGTGGAGACATATAGATGGATGACGATAACAACGATAATACGCTGAAGAAGAGTTGAGAGAGGTGGAGAGAGAACCCTATTAAAATAATTATTTTAGTATATACAATAAGAATTATTGTGAATGCGTTGTTGTGTACTTTAAATTACACTAATTTTTTTTAACGAAAGGTGCAATATTATAAATTTTATATTCGATTATATTGTTGTGCATCGAGGAACACGCTCCTTGACCACGGAAGCAAGGTCAGTTGAATAAACAATGGTTCACTAACCCTTGTTATATCAGAATCGTCACATACGGTATTTTGATGCCTCACGGGCAGGTGATGCCTCTTGGGAAAAAGAGAAGACGGTGAGGAGGAGCGGGGTCCGGAGATCTCGAGGGACCTCAACAGTATTGTTGGGAGGCGGAGCATCATCTAGAGACCCCTCCAAGGGCCAGTCTCTAGAGCACTAAATTCCTGTTGTCATTGACCCTGCAAAGGCGAAGTAAAAAAAAATAACAAAGACCCACCCGATCAGCCAGATTAATCGAGAGAGGGTTCGAGGAAGGAGCGGTGGTGGAGGCCAAGAAGGAGGCGGTTTCAGGGGCGACGGCGACGAAGGCCAGGAAGAAGGACGCGCCGATGGCTTCATTGGCGACGAGGGCTGATCTAGAGAGATAACCCGGTACCTCGGAGGCCTAGGTGAATGCGCAACCCTAGGCAACACGCCGCCTAAAACAGGAACCAGAGCAAGGTCGTGGTAGTCCTGGGAACTCGACGATCTAGGGTTCGGAGGGAGAGGGACATGGCCGTTTCTTAAGGTGGAGGTAACCCAGGCCGAGAATGCCATGACGACGGAGAGGAGAGACCGAGCCTATGACGGGAGAAGTGGAGGCAACACTAAAGTGAGACGCGACGGGGAGGGGCTGAAAATCTACGTTTGTCCTCCATTGAAGGCACAAACCCTAGCAGAGCTATTTTTCCTCGTTGTTTTAATGAGATGCTAGTTCCATTAATTTATTATTAAAAAAAGATTGTATTAAATTATATCATTTTTTTCAATCTATCATAATTTAAAGTTTAATGGCGAATACAAAAATTGATATATAAAAATATAAAAGACAATTTTATATTTGTTTTATAGTGACAAGTAATAGGAATAAAATTAAAACATATACTAGGGTTCAAAATAGGTCTGTGTTGAAGCCACGGCGGCGTCGCTGGTTTCGTTTGTTTTTGGCTAAGTGATCAGTAGCTTTGTTCTTCTTCAAGGGGGTTTGGTCCATGTATGTTTGGGTTTAGTCTCATGGGAAGTCTTGTCCGAGAGATCTTCATAAGTGCTCGGGTGGGGGCAGTTGTGGATAAATACTCACAAGCTTGGTCCTGCGGAAGGAAGCCGATAGGGGCGGTGGAGGAGAGTGAAAGAAGGTCTCGCAGTGGTGTTGTCCGCGGTAGACGGTCTCGGGGGCGGTGGCTTCTGGCGTCTATCTGTCGACGAGGCTGCTAGATCCTGCCTCCTCGTTCGACGGTTCCAGTGTTGGTTTAAGGAAGGTATCCTCGTGTTACCCTACATTGTTATCGTTTTTTAGTATCGATAATCTGCGATCTGGTCGTCTGGACCGATCGATGTTGGAGTTGGTCGGATCAAGGCCCACCACTTTATGTAACCTCTACCCGTTGTATGATTGTTACGGGCAGGTTGGTTTTTGTGTCCACTGTGTGATTCGGTCTCCGGTGTTGGAAACCACAAGGTTGCTGGTATCGGAGTCAGGTGGTGGTGTGATACTGTCGACGGGGAGAAGTGGTGGGGTGTCTTAGCAGGCCTCGCCGGTGATGGAGAAGGAAGGGTCGGACGGAGGCGAGCCGGGGAGGTGGAAGCGGTGGCCGAGGAAGGAACCTTTGAGGGTTTCACAGTATCGGCCACCGGGCCTGGGCCTCAAGGATGAGCTTCACCAAGGGAGGTCGTGCCTCATGGGAGATGCGAGACGGGCTTGGGCCAAGGGGTCGAGACAGGTCGACGGGTCTGGGCCAAGGCATGTGCATGGGCTGGAGTTGGGTACCCTTTATTGGGTCGGTCAGGAGTTGGGGCCGATGAGGGGGGATCTCGGGAACCAACTGAGCTCACTGAACGAGGTATCATTCGTAGCGGCAGGGGGCTCAACGCACCATCGCCTCGTGGAATGAGTCCGAAGTGGTCTAGAGGGGGGTCGGCCGGTGGTACCTCCCCTCTGGACGTAAGGTGGCATTGATTCCACCAAGTACCGATTCGACATTCTCCAATCAGATCGGGAATCAACAATCTAACGTTTTTAAGGGCCCTTATTATCTTCAGAGGGGGGATGACGTTTGCTGGTTCCTCACGAGGATGCAAAGTCCAACTGAGCCATTTCAGTTCCTGGTTACAAGGCTGCCCGAGGCGTCAATCTAGGGCTTCAGTAGTTTGCTAGAGCACCTTTGTGCCCAATCGAAAATCTCAACAATGGGTCTGCTCAGTCCTTGCCCCTCAGTTTGGAGCCGCTGTATCGGTGATCACCAGACGCTTTCTCAGCATCGTATGTGACGCTACTGCAATATCCTCCTGTAGACGACCATTACTCTCTATAGAGCGACTTTATTTTCAGTTCTATTATTATTTCTTTTTCTGTGTTTTTTAGTATTTTATTTTTTTAAGCATCTTTCGATTATAATATTACATCGTTTATTCTCAAAAAAAATATTTGTTTCTTTTCTATACGAAGGATATTTTCGTTTCAAAATTCAAATTATGATAAATTATATTTAAATAGTCATTTAAAGTGTAAAATAATAAAGTGGTAATATACGAGAAATGAAAGACTTTTTTGGTTTGGGGTCCAAAGAGACAGAAATCAGGGGTCGTTTTCAACTGAAAGTCCCACGGCTGAGATACTGGGGACCGTCGGATGGAACGTGGAGATGATCGCCAGACACAGAATTTAATGGAGGGAGACAAAAAAGGACAGAGTACTGTACTCATATCACGTGCACTTCAATTGTCAGCCATCGCACCCGGGTCGGGTCGACCCGCCCCAACCCGGAGTCGTCTGTATTTCTCGGATAAGTCCTTCTCTTGACGTGTCCTAGGAGGCTACCACCACAGTACGATGACGTGATAATAAGGTTTGTGAATAAAACCTCAGTCTCTATCTGTGATAATAAAAGCTCTAGGTTGGGTTTTCGAGTTCATTATCCGAAAATGCCCTCGGGTAGTGGTCAGCAGCAGCTAGTCGGTGGTCATGAGCTCCATAGCCAGCAGCAGCAGCAGCAGCAAGGTCCTTTCATGGAAGATCCTGTTCCTTCACTCTTCTCCATTTCGAACCCACAATACTCACAGCATCATCATCATCATCATCATCATCAGTTTCATGTGTATGAAACAACCCAGGTGGTGGAGGTTGAAGAAGCCCCGTTCTGCTCACTGAATTTCAAGCTGGGTCTGAACGAGAACAGTAGCAGCAGCAGCGTCGGTGCTTTTGGTAATTTAGTAGTGCGCCATCATGATGTTCCCGAGGCCCGACCAAATTCCTTGGATGTTTGGCGCCCCATTAAAGAATCTTTCTGGTATTTAATTATCTAATCAACCTCACCTTTTTCTTTATGCTTTTATCATCATTCACCTATTTATTTATTTATTTATTTTCTTTTATTTGTCAAAATTAAGGAAACCTCTGAATGAAAATGTTGGCAAATCCGGTGCTCGAGAAGAGGTAGAAGAAGAGAGGCAGCATAACAACATTAGCTTGGAGGAAAAATACAGGCTGTTTAGTGAGCTGGAGGCCATTTATTCCCTTCCCAATGTTCCGACAGCGGCCGATCAGGGCGGGTCGGCGTTGACCGGAGAGATAACCTCGCCCTCCTCCAACATTCGGCCCAACAACGCCGGTGAAACCTCCGCCGCCGTCCCTGCCGCCGCCAATGCGTCGGAGATCTCCATAGGAGGAGAGGAAGCGGCTTCGCTGAGGAAGAGGAAGAGGAAGAAGAAAATGAAGGAGCAATTGGGTTTTGTGGTGGGCTTCTTCGAGTGCTTGGTGAAGCGAGTGATGGAGCACCAAGAGGGTCTCCACCGGAGGTTCCTGGAGGCCATTGAGAGGATGGATAAAGGGAGGACGGAGAGCGAGGAAGCTTGGAGGCGCCAAGAGGTCGAGAAGCGAAACAGAGAAGCCATGAACAGAGCTCGTGACCAAGCTCTGGCTTCCAGCAGAGAGGCTCTGGTTGTTAAGTACATTGAGAAGATCACTGGTGAAACCATAGACCTCCCTGCCAGAACCCAACTGGTCACCAACCATGCAGCCGATGTTTCAAGCGACACCAACTGTAGATGGCCTAAAGCTGAGGTGCAGGCTCTGATCGGAGCTCGAAGCAGGCTGGAGCCCAGGTTTCAGGAGCCGGGGCTAAAAGGGCCTCTCTGGGAAGAGGTAAGCTCCGCAATGGCTTCAATGGGGTATCAGAGAAGTGCCAAGAGATGCAAGGAAAAGTGGGAGAACATTAACAAGTACTTCAGGAAGAAGAAGGAGAGTGGCAAGAAGAAGAAGAGCAAGAGTTGTGAGCCGTCCAAGACTTGTTCTTATTTTGATCAACTGGATCAGCTCTATTCGAGAACCGATCAAGGAATTGGCAACGACGATCGGTGCTCCTTGCCTAGTTTAAACGAGGCACAACCAAGGGGAGGCTACTCCGAGCTCTTAGCCTACATTGTTGCTCAAAATCCCAACATGAATGCATGTGGAACAGAGTCTTCAAAACCAGCCAATTTGGATGAGAATGTGGAAGGGAAGGATCCAAACGAGGAGGATGACAAGATTTCTTCGGAGGAAGGAGAAGATAATGGCAATGATTTAGGCGATTGAAAACATACATCACCATAGGCACAGCCACTACTTGCCTAGTCAATCTTTGGAACAGGTTTTAATTCTTTTGGATTAGATTAAATTGCCATCAAGTCCCAGCATACAAGTCATCATTCTTACGGATTGATCAATGATGGGCTTTATTAGCTAACAGTCCGGTAATAAAAGAAGCATTTCTTTAGTGAATCATAATATCTATGAATTATGAATTATAGCTAGGAGCATTATAATGATGATATTTGTATTGATCATATACTAATTAGTATTGAAGCTAAGGGTTATTGTGATTGATTTTGGGGGAGGAATTTAATGAGAAGATGGTGAAAGTAAAGTACAATGAGTAATGGAGAAAGAGTAGAGATTCAGGTGAGAGTGGGGCAGAGAAGAGAGGAGAAAGTGAGTGAGAAAGTGTTTGTTTTTGGTTCATCAGAGTACAGAAAGCTGCAAAACCTGAGTCTGAGTTTTTATTTTCCTATGTAAACATGAAAAATCATTCATTTCAAAATTGAATTGAATGCTCTGCGATCTGTGTTACAGTGCTGTGCACGTGCATCTCCTGTTATCGAAGATTTGCTTTGCTTCTCCCTCAAATGAAAGCTATTTCAGTTGCTTTTGCTCCAACCAAACAAGTATTCAGGATAGGTCAAATTAGTCAATTTTATTTATTCCAAAAATCAAGTGAAAAAATAATTGCAACAACAATATCACACTTCACCATATGAGTATGCACCAGAAATCGGTTGAACGTGAAGTCGATGCAGTTTTAGATTCTGTTGAACGCGAATCGTGCGGAGAAGACGACGCAATCCCATCGTTGGACGTGTTAGTAGGCTTGTATCGCATGTGTTTGGGCTCCAATTCATTCTAGCCCTACAACCTTGTTGCTGGCGTCTTCGACGAGTTCGGAACAACCAGCTTTGAACGAAGGAGATGTCTACGTAGGTTATGTCCTCGAAGGAGTCGGGTAGTGCGTGGAAGCATGCCCTTCTCAAAGCTTCGAAACTCTCAAGTTTTTAGCAGATTACTATACTATTAAACCCAAACTTAGAGCACGCTCTTTGAGTCGTGACAGAATTGTTGCTCCTGTAGACGTTTGGAAACAGGTTGCATAAGCTCAGAACACTCATTTAGCTCAACCCGTTTAAGCAAAAACTTTTGATGATCCGAATTTGACCTTGAAAGGTGAAGAGTGGGTCACTGATGAGGGTTGATCAGTTCATTCGGATTCGATTATTTTGGTTTTTTTTTATGTCGGGCATTGACTTTTTTTTGGTCTTGTTCCTGCAGCTCCTTTTGAGAGCTCTCTTGCATCGGTTGCTTTTGGTTCGATCCACCTTGGATCTAACCTTTATAATAAAATTTTCGAGCTTATAAGTATGTGCAATGGTAGTGCATACTTTTTTTTAGCATATGAAGGAGATTTTGTTATTATAGAGCAAAAAGGGTCAAAATGACCATACAAACGTGGAAATCAACTATTAGGATGCGATATCGTTTTGGTCATGACCGAAACACTAATCCTATAACTAAATACCCAGTAGAAACAAGAGAAAGACTAGGGGTGGTTCCCTATTCCTATTGGGTTGGGTGTTGTAGATCCTTGAAGCTTTCCCCGTTTTAACTTGACCGATCCTATTGTGTCGTAACAGTTGGCCAAGGAGTATGTTAGGGAAAGGATGAGGATGAGAATTAGGAGATATATGGTTCGCATATGTCGGGGTGTGGCTCCTCGGTGACACCACGAGATGCCTTGGGTGTCTTATAGTGACTCGTGAGGCACCATAACATGCCTTAAAAATTCACCTTTGGGGCTATCGTTTTCAGTAGTGATCGTATAATACCGACTGCCCTAGGTAGGGGTCTCGTAACCGTCCAAGTATGTTGAGGAGAAGTACCATCGGGACTCCATGATCAGTTGGGTAGGGGTATCAGAATCAGCCGGCCTGGGATGGGATGAGTACTAACGTGTTTCTTCCCTATCAAGGCCGAAAGGGTCTTGGGGAACCGGGGCAGTTCGACGATCCGTAGGTCGACTGGAAGCATGGTGGTGTCTAGCGTATCCTGGGGTTTCCACATACGGGCAGGTGTCCATTGCAACAAAGATCCGAAGCATCATGGCAAACACTCGCGATGAGTGACCAGGGATTTCTCGGTTGGAGCGTCATTGAGTGGTTTGAAGAAAACCCGCTTATAGTGATGGATCATCCTCCACGAGTAGAGCTCCCTGGATCGGGACCAACGATCCTGTGCGGGACATGGTAATGGAGTGATCTCCTCCTCACAAGACCAAGCTGGCCTCCTAGTCTCTCGGCTCCAACATGGGCCAGATCTGGCACCGAGGTCCCATTGATAGGGTGGGGCGGGCGAAGACCAACGACGTTGACCTAATGAGACCCCAAGATGTTGCACTTATGTCAGCTTCATACGGCCGCCAATGGAGGGTGAGATCTTCTTCCTCGGGTTCAGTAGTCACCCTACACAGTGGCACGCGACAGATTCCACAATGGTAGGTCGGTTTCCAAGATAAGGGTAGGTCATTTCACGGGGGAGCCCACGACAATATATGGTGCAGGTGTTTGAGCCATGCCGAGGGAGGATCCAAGGTCCCCAACCTATCTGTTAAGATGATATGGCCACTAATTATAATGTTCACTCCATAATAAGTAAGTAGTTGATTAATCGATATACTTGTTTAGAAACAGATGTGGGTGAAAAGTATACTAATAATGAGGGCCGATCCTTTGATTATGATGACCTTAGGCAAAAATATGAAAAAAAAAGTTTTTTTATTATATAAAATGAAGAGGTACACAGCATAATGTCTGTTAGGGTTTTGCAACCAAAGATGCCTCAAGGATCTCGGTGCGGCTGCCGTACCTCTTGGTCTTTCGGTCGTCATTATTCACCGCTATGGCGTACCCCTATCTCCATCAACCAACCGAACGCAACCCTCTCATTATCACCCCAGATTCCCATGATTCTTGCATCTCCATCAGGGAGTTTAACCAGGATCCCCTTGACGAGGAACTCTCCAATCCTGAGTCTCCTCAGTAGCCCCCAATTTCACTCTCCAGCCCCACCCAACATCCACAGTACCAACGTCGTTTTGAAACTGGATCAGAATAACGAATATCTTTTTTTCTAAACTTTCCAATTGGCATGCGGATCCTCGCCTGGAACTGTCAGGGTATGGGCTCCCGACTCCATAAGCAACACTTGAAACTTGCTCTCAACAACCACAAACCCCATGTGCTTCTCCACTCAGAAACCCTCCTCTCGATCTCAGGGTGTAAGCTATTGCAACGATCTCTAGGGTTTCATAACCACATTTGTGTACCGGTATCTGATTCCCAAGGGGGTTTGGATCTATTATAGGCCTCTGGCGTAGATATTACCTATTAGAGTAAGGATGTCAATTTCGTTGACACATAGATCGCATTTCTGGGACACGAATCTATATTCCTCACAAGAATCTATGGTGAAGCGAACCGAGAACTACGACACCGCACATATGATCTTCTCCATCGGATTCACTGCCCGACCCAGAATCGATGGTACTACTAGGTGATTTCAATGGTATCTTGAAACCGGATGAAACCAGGGGAGGGGAACTTACCCACAACACCTCCTTGATGTTTTCAGAACAATAGTGGTTGAACTGAACCTCGTGGATATACCTATGACGGGACATCCTTTTACATGATTATGTGGGAGAAACACTAAGAAACGTATTAAATACCGTTTGTATAGGGCTCTCATATCTATGGATCTTTACTCCTCGTTACCATACTTGGACTTTTGCAACACAGGGTCGAATACATCTGATTGTTGGTCTATCTTCCTCTCTGTCACCCACTAGCTTGGGGGTACCGGTAACCCTAAATTTTGATTTCAGTCTCAATGGACACAGGACTCGAAATGTGGATAGGTAATTCAGAATAATTGGAACAAAATCCCATGCCAACCGATTCGAGACAATATCCATAAGGTTGGGGTTGCTTTTCCAGATTAGGGACGACATAACTTTCGGCGGACTCTGAACCATATTAAATGGTGCTAGAAGAGAATAGATGAGTTGAATGGAAGGGCCGATCGGGTGGGTGTTCACAGACGGGAGGCGGTTCAAATATAATATGAATGGGCTTTAGGAATATAAGAGGCCTTCTAGCGGCAACGGGCTAAGCAATACTGGCTGATTGAGGGGGACATGAATATTGGGGTTTTCCACGCGCCTACCGCCTACCATCGTCTTATTAATGCAATTGTATCCCTGAAAAATGAACTAAGAGCTTTGGTCACATGGGAGACTGGCATGAGGGAACTCATTATTGCTTATTTTGACCAATTATTTACCATGCAATACCTAGATCTAGTGGGGTTCCCATTTCAGTCCCAACTCAGATTACTACAACCTGTAATCAACAACTGATGTCTCAGGCTACGACTTAGGAAGTAAGCGATATAGTCTTCTAGATGGGACCAAATAAGGTGCCTGAACCGGACGACCTGAACATCTGTTTTTATCAACATTATTGGTTACTGGTCTGGGAGGAGGTAATTGATTTTATTCGAATAGTTCTGTCTTAAGGAAAATTTGACGCCAATATTAATGCTATAACGGTGGTCCTTATCCCCAAGAAGCTCAACCCAGAATTCATCACAGATCTCAAACCGATTGCTCCATGTATCGTAATATTCCGGATATTGTCGAAAGTACTAGCGAACCGTCTCCGACCCCTCCTCTACTCCATAACATCATAATCCCAAGTCGGTGCATACAAGCTAATATTCTAATTTATTTTGAGATAATTTATTATCTACGTAGGAAGAGACAAGGGTAGGAGGGCCATATGCCATTAAAGAAGGACATGAGTAAGACCTATGACAAAGTGGAGTGAAACTATCTTATCACAATCATGCATCAAATGGGCTTTTCCCCAAAGTGGATATCCCTTATCACATGTTGCCTCTAGACAGTTCGATACTCAATTTTCTTGTGTGTGTGTGTGTGTGGGGGGGGGGGGGGGGGGGGGGTCGTATTTTATCCCATCAAGAGGGATTTTCCAGGGAGACCCCTTATCACCTTATTTATTCCCACTCTGCGTGGAAAGTCTCTCTCAACTGCTTAAGGATGCATTGGATGAGGGTTCTATACATGGGGTCTTAGTGGCTCGTGGGGCACCTATCATTTCGCATATGTTCTTTACGGATGATTGCTATATATTCTGCAAAGCAACCTCGTCAAATGTGCAAAAATCGGGTCAGGTTCTTCACCTGCATAAATCTTCGATCCTTTTCAGCAAAAATACCTTTGTAGATGCTCGTCAAGAATATTGTGATATTATACACATTTTGGAGACTACTAAAGCATCTGTGTATCTTGGGGTGTCGAACATGGTTGGGCGTAATTGGGGATCAGATTGTATCTCACATTCACTAGTGGGATGGTAAATTGCTCTCACCTGTAGGTCGGGAAGTCATGATCAGGTCGGTTCTCACCTCCCTCCCAGTATACATTATGTTGGTGTTCCGGATTCTAAAGTGAATGATCAACCACATTCACATTTCCTTGGCCAAGTTCTGGTGGGATGGAAAAACAGAAAATAATAGGACGATTATTTGGCAAGATTGGGATAAATTGTGCACCCCAAAGACTTACGGAGGGATGAGTTTTCTCCATCTTTTAGATGCCAATACGACTCTCATTTTAAAAACAAGCATGGGGAATGATTCATCATCCTACGTCTCTAGGGGAACGAGTCCTAAAGGCGTGATACTATGCGCGCACAAATTTCCTCAATGCACCAGCAGGCTCATGCCCTATTTTTACATGGTTTAGTATCTTTTCCACCCAACATATGATGAGGGAGGGTCTGCGCATTGCTATTGGGAATGAGAGGAACACAGATATTACGGGAACGCTGTGATTGATTGGCACCGACGCTCGGGTACAGAGTGACTCACTGGTCCTTTCGGGGGCTAAGGTTGCGGATCTTATGGTCCCCGGTAGGATAATTTGGGATGTAGATGTCATTCACAATATATTTGGTGCCTATGACCGGGATTGCATCTTGCGGATCTGCCTTTCTTAAGAATACATAGAGGACAAGTGGTACTGGGAAGATAATAAAGAAGGCTATTACATTTCTAAGGCAGGCTACCGGGTTTTGACTAAGGAACTACTGCGGGAGAAGGTTGAGGTATGTCACAATATTACCGAAATGACAATGCCCTCCATTTATTAAAACATGGAAAATTTGTTGGGGTGGAAAAAGCCCAAAGCTCATTTGTGGTCACTTATGCACAAATAAAGATGTTAGGGTTTCTAGTCTTATGTAGCTACTTGAAATCTGATTGAGATGTGAGAGGAGCCACCATTCTTGGGTGAGAGAGAAGCAAAGAGAGGAGGAGAAGGTACAAAATTTTCTGCACAATTTTTATTCGTCCATCTACTTTCAAGAGCCCGATCGGAGGTTCATCCTAAGTCGGATGAAGCTGAATTTTGGAGTGAATGTTCTCCACCACATATAGCTATTCAAAATGAACGGTCTAATTTGGATTTCGATGGTTTGTTTTTCAGATACACGAGCTGCAAGTTGTGCCACCAAGTTGGTGAAATTTATCTTCTTTCTTGTGCTTTGCTGCTAGTTCCAACACTAGTTTGTGTTGATGTATTGTGTATGCCTCTAGTTCGTATCAAAGAGACGTTGTACCCATTATTGTTGATAGTGGATGATTAAGAGGCCTGGAGGGTCCCGTGGTTTTTACTTCTCGTCTTGAGAAGGTTTTTCATACTAAAATCTTGTGTGCATTGTGTTTCGTGATTTGTTTTATTTGTGAGTTTCTTATTTGGTTTGCATATGTGGGAGAGAATTGATTCCGATATTTACCATTTATCTATTATTATTTGATATTTCTCCCTATCATGGTTTCACAAATAAATGATGACCATTGCACACCAAATCATGGGATCTTATAATATCTTTATATAGGGCTCCTTTATCTTTAAATTGCATAAAACCAAACCATCTTCCTATGACATTAGGTCTCCTAGAAATTTCCGATTTGATGATTTTGCCTTCTATGGAGAACAGTTCCTCGAGATACTGATTAGAAGTACAAGGTGGAATATTATGAATAAAGATCCAGTTTCAGGGTCTCGAGACTCAGTAGAATTTCCTCTGCCAAACGCTTAAGTCTTAGGAAATAATGATCCCTTCCCACTCCTCTTAAACCCTGGAATAGCAGTGTTTAGTGGTCTCAATCTGGTGGATGATATTCCCATAGACAAATAAGACTTCAATACAAAAACACGACCGATTTATCCGTCTGAACTTGTTTTGAAGAGATTATCACTAGCTACCATTTGTTTGTTTTTTGAAAAACAACTTCTTACCAATACCATTCAAAAAATTCGACCCTCTATACGTCTTTTAAAGATCCTCTCTAATTACTGATGCAGTTTCTGAAGCCAAGTCCTCCTCTCTGTGTAACCCAATCTCAATCGGAGTTGAGAGGTTCCGACCAAATTATCCAGGGAACGGCTCACTCTTTGGTGTCCAGAATCAATCATCCCTTCCTCTGAGCTTTTGTGCGCGATTTCGTGTAAATGTTGTGCCTAGACCAATCTTTTCATGTATGACATTATCATTTATTAATACATTGGCACTTTCATTATCATTTTGTTAAATGTTACTTGCATGAATAATCTACTCTTTCTAATATCATCAAGTATGTGACTCGACAGTAAAACTCTTAGAAGAAAAAGAGTAGTAATCCAATGATCCATGGTCTTACCGATATACTAAGACTAGTATGATGTTGGTTGATGATCACGTTTTACTGATCATTCATATTGGATATGAAGTCAAATTATAGATGCCATTTAGGGAAATGGTATTGGATGCCCCACTGTGAGAATACTACATAGAAATTGTCATGAGTATTTCTCAGTACCGTAATATGACTTAAGTCCTTTGACCTTATAGTCGTCATGGATTTCTACATAGGTGGTTGTGTGTCTTGACGCAGTTCAACGTTGTCTTTAACCAGACAACAATAAAGATTGTTGTTGAATACATAATTGTCTATGTGAGGAATGTGTGAGCGATTCATAAGGGATTTGTCACTCACATAAATATGAGAGATATCGTTTGGGCCCCTTGATAAGTGAGACTGCGGAAATGCATGTCCATGCGAATCGATAATAAGTTATCACTTGCATTCTACTTAAGATCAAGAAACTAACGATCGAATAAAATAAGGATGATGATCCTATGCCTTATATTCGATCGAGATATCAATGACAAAGAGATTAAGATATTAACGGTAAAAGGTTGAATCAGATTGTCGATCTTCATATGACTTGGGTAGTCATAACGTCTTGCTAGAGACCAATTATGACTTGTGGGCTAAATAGATATTTTAGGTCCACTGCCAACGTTATATAAACATGTAGGGTCACATAGAGCAAGCTCAAAACAAATGAATTGGAGTTTTTGAAAGCACAATTAAATGTGAAAATATATTTATATGATAAAATATATTTTGTCTAGATTATTGTCACGCCCCAAATCCGGTATTGACCGGACTCGAGACGTGACGTAAAGATAATACAAAATATAACAACAAAAGTGTCTCAAATCCAATATAACTCTCCAAGTTCAATTTCCATCAAAACATCTCAAGTAAAAAGCTCCATAATAAATCCTTTAAACATAAGGTTCATGACAAAAAGTAAGACCATAAACGTCTCTAAATATAAAGGCACCAGGACTATCCTGAAGCTCCCGAGCCTCGAATCCACTACACATCAAGCACGCCTGTACAAACAATAAATAAAACAAGTAGGGGTGAGCTTACGCTCAATAGGGAAAATCATAAACAGTTTAACCTCCGATTTACTAATAAGACTTCTTTAGCCCGACGACACATAGTGTAGTTAATACTTTTAATCCAAAATGATGCGGTAAATTAAGCAAGATAAGAACACTATCACATTCTTAAGGATAACGGTAACCTTCAGGAGAATAAATGAAAAGCATTGCAAATATTCGATAACTACTAAAATGGGATCACGTACATATCACGCCAACAACTCAAATCCTCAATACTCCGATCCACAAATAGGTTCTTGTGTCATACCGGATCCCATACTTCGATCCACAAGAGTATTCGTGTCATATCAGATTTTCCCTCGGTCCAGAGGAGGCACATACATCGGGTTACCGGTAACAATCCCTGAGGGATGCTTATCGTCGGGATTCTCGGAAATGCCCCCAAAGGACCATATGTCATAGGGAACCAAGGTAATGCTCCCGCATGACGCATACACTCGGGTGAATCAATAAGTAACCGTTCCCCGCAGGGTAAACCATCCAATTGCCCCGCAGGGTCCACCAACCAATTCCCCGCAGGGTAAACCAACCGATGCTCCGCAGGGTCAACAATCACACGCCATACCGGAAACGCACATCGGCCTAGACGTCTTCCCGGTAACGCACATCGGGGAGTATAATCAATGCCCCGCAGGGTCCACAACCAATATCCCGCAGGATTAACCAATCAATGCCCCGTAGGGTCCACCACCAATATCCCGCAGGATTAACCAATCAATTCCCCGCAGGGTCCAACAATCAATATCCCGCAGGATCAACAATCAAAAGAGACAGATTCACCAACACACATCACAAGGGATTCATACCCACAATTACACTTACCTGCATACTTACCAACCACGTTCCATCAGTCTATCACTCACCCGATCATACCCTTTTGGCATAACCAATTACACTCAATCATTCATTCATTCATGCATTCATTCAATCATACAATCATCCAAACATTCATTCAATCATTCAAGCATACAATGTATCTAGTTTAATTAGACCCTTAATTCATCTTAAAACTAAGCAAGCATTGCTTGTGAGTCAACCACAACCAATCCTATGCCTCATCTCGGCCTTTATACCAGTAAAGCAAGTTCCCAAGTATTGAAAGCGAGTTAAACTAGTTGTTCACATCCTATGCATGCATACTAGACACGTCCGGTTATTAGTAATTGAAAGACAATTATTCTAGTTATTCGCATCCTATATGCACTTCTAGGACCTTTCCGATTTTATTAACCTAATATGCATACTAAGTATTAAATTGCACGAGGAGTTTAGTACTTTCTCTACCTTGCGGTCTTCCTCTAATAATACTCCTAGTTGCTGACGACCGGGCCAACTCCGTCCTGTCGGGCGAAGTCCAAGCTCTTGGGCGAAGTCCAAGTTCGAGTCTGGGTTTAACAGATAAAAGGGTCCAATCAGTTCCGGTAAGGTCCAAAGTAAAACCAACACGTTGCCTTTTAAACTCGAACAGGTCAAAGGCGGGATTAAACGACGAATCGGGTTCGAGCACCCGAACCCCAAGCACAGAACCCGATGCACGTTTCCCAAGGCACGATTCCCGATGTCCGATTCAGCATTCCCGCTTTTTGTCCCGTTCTAAGTCCGATTAAACGTCCAGTTTATTCGTTCGGTTTCCAAGCTCGAGTCCAGTTCGTTCCAGGTTCGTTCAATCAGTCCAAAAAATCCGATTTAAATCAAATCTGACTTTAAATCCTTTTTATTAACTAAAACTGATTTTCGTTTTAAAAAAATCTTTTCTTTTCAATTCCTTTGATTTTGATTCCAACCAAACCAGATCCAAAGTGATCTCAGTTCAACAATGCACAGATCCAAGTATAGGTCGGGACAGAAAAAATAAATGGGAGAGAGAAGTCGGGTTTTTAGATCCGGCCGACCATCGGCGGTGACCAAACCTGCCGAGGTTTCACGGTGGAAGGGGGTTCTCACCGTAGGGGGGAAAGGTGGCGGCGTGGGTCGTTGCTGTCTCGGGAGCGGCTGGGTACGACGATGAGTTCGCCTCAGATCCGGACCGAGAGACGAAGGTCTCGACGGAGCAGCGACGGTCCGAAACGCCGACGGCGGTTTGGTGTCGGTGTCCACCTTCACCGGCGAGCCAGACGCCTCGGGGAAGATGGAAGGTGGAGTGAGAGATCGGGGAGAGAGAGGAAGAGACGGTCGGGGACGAGCACGCCGGCGACGGCTCGAGTGCACGAGAAAAAGGGGGAGATGGGCGTGAGGGCTCGGCAAGGGAGAGGTCGGAGACGATGAGAGAGAGGACGGAGAGATACGATGGGAAGGGCGGCGCTCGTGGTCGGAAACGGGAAGAGCGAGTGATGGGGGTCGGTTTCAGAGGAGAGGAGGCGCTGAATGAAGAAGAAGATGGGTAGGAACCCTACATTCAGGTTTTTATACCCAGAGCTTCGGGCTGGGCTGGTTTAAACAGGCCTGGTTAGGCGGATTGGGCTTGGCCTGCCCTAGCGAGCTGGGCTCAGGTGCCTGACCGGCCCAGTCCGGTCCACTTCCCTCATTTTCTTTTTTTTTTGATTTTTTTTCTTTTTCAAACGATTTCAATTTACAATTTGTTTTTCCAACCTCGACGTTTCAAGTCAATAAAAAAATAACACAAAATAATATTTTGCTTCTTTTAATTTAGCCGGTCTTTACAATTATTATTTCAATATAAAAGTTATATTTAAGATAATAATATATTTTGGTAGAAATAATATTAAATTAGATTTGATATTTTAATGATTTAATTTAAGTATAAGACTTGATATATAAATCTTTAAGTTCTTTTAGATTAACTTTACTGTAAATTTAGTCTTCCCAAAAAAGCTCTCGGAGAACACTAATAAGGTTATTGCTTGAACCCCAAAAGGGTTGATCTTCCATGGCATTCGATCCATCACAGTCACCCAACCCCTCTTTCCGGCCACGGTTTGCTTCTCGCAGCCACTAGCCGCTCGTCTCCTCCATTGCTCCGCCCCCTTGTAACCTGCTTCGTTATCGTGCAGGAATCTCGGAAATCGGCCTCGATCCCATTCAGGAGCTTTACGCCAGACACACATCGACGTCCTCCTCTACCGATCATCGCCCCAACACCCTCCACCAGTTTTCTAGACTGGAACCTCCCCCCATCGGTTTCCATGTTGGATCCGGCAACCATCTTTCATCCTATGGCTGTCATCCTCACCGCACCGGTCCGCTCACCTCCCGATCTGGTGATTGAGAGCCAAACCGACCACACCATAGGGATCGATGCAGACCTAAAGGGTAGGCTGGTCCCTACGTCTCGACAACAATCTCTGCAGGATGAGGGTGGGATCATGGTGGAACCGGGTCGTCTAGATAGATGGAAATCTAGGGGGACAGGTAGCCGACGAGAAATCGCGGGTGAATATTCGATGGAGACGGATCGTCTCAAGGATCCACAGGTGGAGGTGTTACAACCTCCTTCGGTAGAATGAGAAGACCTGGTGGGGGTGGGAGGGTCCGACTACGGACTATACCCACAAACCCAGGACTACCGGTGCTGGGAAGTCTCGGGAAAGCCGCAATCAGAGCACCACTTTCAAGTTTGCGTTATGCTTTTTACTATTTTATTTTGGGTTGGTTAGTTCCTTTCGTTTGCTGAATTAGGTATTTTATGTTTAGTACTTTAGAAATGTCAGTAAGGGGATGTCTTGAGTTTTGTCTGTGATCAAAAGTAGGCTATCTTCTATGGGTCCATGAGCGCTGAGCTTTCTACGGTCGACCAGGACAAATATCTGGAACCCAGGGCTTGTACAAGCCCTGGGTTCTAGATATCTGTACAAGCCCTGGGTTCCTATCGAGGTGAACCTCGGGGTTTAACCAGGACATTAACTTACAGAAAAGGACACGGCCAGCGTACCGATCGTCAAGTAGTATTTCAGGATTTTAGTTCCGAGTTATCGAACCCAAAGAAGCACGAGTCAAGCACGTTCTATCTCAAAGTCGTAGTCAAGCTATTTCGATAATATGATGGTTTTGGTTTTTAAAAGATGTAAAAGTAAACAGTAAGCAAATTAACAGTGAACAAGTACTCACAAAGCTTAGAAGTGTTTTAATTCAGAGAAAGAACAATCTAAGGTTTTGGGTTCATAGAGATCATTTCAATTGTATTTAAATGACGATGAATATTGTGAAGTTATCTGATTTTAGGGGCAACAAATCATCTCTCAAACTAGTCCTAACTCCTCACGTTGTTTCGGACCCTAATGGAATCTAACCACCCAGTTCTCACGAATCAAGATGTAGGAAGACCCAAAACACTATGTTCCTTGATAATTTTTAACTTTCGATACGAATCCTATGGTTATTGCAATTGTGTTAACCTAGCTATCACTAGTCTAGATTTAAACCCAATTTGTATAAGATTTCTGACCTAATTACAACACACCTCTCACGAGTGTCAGATTGCAATTCCCACCTTCTATCAAGCCTACCCGGGAGACAGAGCATTAAGCTTAAATCAAATACAAACCCTAAATCAAATCATCCAACACAATACCCATCCATACATTCAATACATTGGAAGGTAAATCTCTACTCCCCAATAACCCTAGATTATAGGGTTTTAGTTACTCATGAACAAAGAAGAAGAAGAAGAAGATGAAGAAAAACATTCATAAGCAATCATCATATTGAAAGAGTAGTGGAAAGACAATACCAATGTAGAATTACAATGGTTGAGTTCAAGCACTCTCTTCTCATACAAAGCTTGCCCAAGTTGCTTCTCTTCCTTCAAGGTTCAAAGTTCACCAATCTCCACCTTCTAGCTCTCTAGGATTGTCCCCAAAACAAGCTAAGTCTCTAACATATCTCTCCCCTATTTATAAGAGTTTTGGTGGCCTTTTTCTCCTCAAAAACGGACTTGAAAAAGGGGAAATTTGCCTCTTTTTCGCCTTACAATCGGATTTGGAAACATGGTTCTGCGCGCGCCACAGTTCCTTGATGGGACCCACCGAGGACCATGTCATGGCTCCTTGATGGAACAAAGAGTTTTTGACTATTTTCGATCTCCATCACGTCTCCATAATGGGAACCGTCATGGACCATGTCACGGCTGCGTGGTGGGGCAGAGAGTTTTGGAAAGTGTTGGGCCCCTAACTAAAGTTGTAGATCTCTGAATTCCCTTCGATTTGACAAAAAATTCAAGGTAATCGGAGTTCGTATGAAGAAGTTATGCCCTTCGCAAGATCAGTCATCTTCGAAAACTCCTAAAACCGGATTTTCCTCTATTTTAGCCATTTTTTCGATCAAATCACCTACAAAACATAATGAGAGACACAATACGAATAACGAGAGAAAAATGGTCCAAATTATACAATCCCGGGACTAAAATGCTCAATAATGTGGGCTAAAAACATCTAGAATCGATGCAATTTATGTCCACATCATACGCCCTACCTTGTATGGTTTCTTATTTGCAGTAATGCACTTCCTTGTTTACTCGTTTCAAAAAAAAATATTTTTGATATGACTTTTGAAAGCCACGGTCAAGACAAGAAAAGAAATTTTAAATTTCAATTTCTTTAATTCATGGTAAGTTGTTAAAAGTTCTCAAGACTAAATTAAGATGGTTCTAAGTGCCGCTACAATGTCTGGAGTGTCGCAGGGACGATCCAACATCCTCGTCATATGTCCGGCGTCAACCCTCCACTGCAATGGCGTGCCATCGATATCCCCTCTGTCCTTTCGCCCTCGTCTATTTCCTCCAGGTCGCTCGCCGACCTGCATCCTCCAGTTGCGAACGCCACCGCCCTTGGGATGTATCACCAATCTGCGGCATGCCACATCTCAGCCGCCTCGCGCCACGTTGCCTCGGGGAAGAATCTGGTTCTGACTCCCGTCTTGCCCCAAGCACCAGACTTGCCCGCCGCCGCCCCTAGGTTGCATCAACATATCCCGATTGCACCCCCAGTGCTGTCCATAGTAACTCCTGAATACTAATCGTAGTTCCCTCCCTCCTGCTCTGCGAATTATTTAGTGGGTTGCCCTAATCGAATTCGCGACCACAATGCCAGAGACGCCCAAAACTTGGATCGGGTCCTTTTCCCAACCATGATTCGACTGGAATAAGACCCGATTTTCGGGTATTAGCGTGGAATTGTCAAGGGATTGGATCTCGGCTGCACAAACAACAACTCTGTCACATGTTGAGGGATCATAATCCCCATGTCCTATATTTGTCTGAAACTATCCTCTCCGAACAAAATTGAAGACTACTATCGAGATCATTGAGCTTTAGTAGTTTTCTATGTGATCCAAAATCAGATACCCAAAGAGGTGTGGCGATGTTATGGGTACAAGGTATAGGAATGGAGCTGCGGGGGAAAGATGGTCACCACATTGATGTGGAGGTTGAGATCCCGGGATATGAGATTTTTAGACTCACGGGAATTTATGAGGAAGCAGGACGCAACCATAGGGATCATACCTGGGATCTACTCCAAAGATTACACACCCAGTCCCGATCAGATTGGATCGTGATAAGTGATTTTAATGGCATTCTTAACTTAGAGGAGACACATGGAGGGGAGGCATACCCGCCTAACCTGATTCAAGATTTTTGTTAGGTGGTTGAGGAACTGGATTTGATTGAACTTCCAATGATGGGGCATCCATTCACGTGGTCACGGGACCAGGGCGCAGGGAAACAGATTCAATAGCGACTGGATAGGGCTCTCATGTCCGAATCTTTCTTCTCATACTAGCCGGACATTGTTCTCCCCAATACAGGGACAACCGCGTTTGACCACTACCCTTTACTTCTATCCCTTGCTTATAAAGCAGTCTTTCGGGGTAAACGGAAATTGCGGTTCCAGTCCTAGTGGATACGAGATCCTGCCTGCGGGGAACTCATACATCAAACATGAGACAAGTCAGCATCTGCGACTTTTACAAATACTATTAACGGTGTGGGATTGACACTTGATAGCTGGGGACATAATCATTTCAGACGATATGTCAATCATATCAAATAGTGTCAGCGAAAGATAGCAGAGCTGAATGGTAGATCAGATAGGCCGGGTATCAATCAAAGGGAAGCCATCCAACTTCAATATGAGAATGCGTTGTGCACCCAGGAAGCATTCTGGCGCCAGAGGGCAAAGCAACATTGGCTTACGAAGGGAGATAGGAACAATAAATTCTTTCAAGAGGCTACAAGATATAGGAGAAAGGTTAATGCTATCATGTCTCTTCGGAATGATCAGTGAGACATGGTGACATGGGATTCGGGTATGAGGACTCTTATTAGTGATTACTTCTCTAAGTTGTTCATGTCTACCAACCCAAACATTCTAGACTTCCCATTCACCTACAAGAAAGAATCACCCAATATGATAATACACTTCTCCCGGCACCGCGAACAACTCATGAAATTAGGGAGGCAGTGTTTCAGATGGGACCACATAAGGCTCCAGGTCCCGATGGTTTAAACCTCCGATTTTATCAACACAACTGGCCGATAGTTACGGATGAAGTGATTAGATTTATTCAAGGGGTGATACAGATTAGGGAACTCGGACCGGGCGTTAATGATATGACGATAGTTTTGATTCCCAAGAAACAGGCCCCAGAATTAGTTACAGATCTTCGTCCAATTGCACTTTGTAACGTTATATTTAGGATCTTATCCAAGGTGTTGGAAAACAAGCTCCGTCCTCTGCATCATCAGGTTATCTCTGAAACCCAAGGGCTTTTATACCTTGTCGGTGTATCCAGGACAATGTGATAATATCCTTCGAGGTCATCCACTATTTGAAAAGGAAGAGATTGGGCGCAGTGGGTTATATGGCACTTAAGCTCGACATGAGAAAGGCTTATGACCGAGTTGAATGAGACTACTTGCTAACGGTAATGATCCGATTTGGATTCTCGTCTGAATGGACCAATCTGATAGCTACTTGCCTGGGAACGATTAACTACTCCATCACGTTGGGAGGCCGTGATACGCCAGCCCTGCAACTGAGTAGGGGAATCAGACAGGGTGACCCACTATCGCCTTACCTGTTTCTCTTATGCATGGAAGGTCTCTCTCATCTTTTCCAGGAAGCCCAAAGAGCGTGGTGTATACCTAGGATCAAAGTTGCAAGAGGGGCACCTGAGGTCTCGCACATGTTTTTCGCTGATGACTTTTACATTTTCTGTCAGGCCACTCCAGAGGAGGCACTTCGTATTAATAGCATTCTAAATGTGTTCGGCAATCTCTAAAGCCAGGTGCTAAATCTCCAAAAATCATCCATCTTATTTAGTACAAATACGACATCAGAGGTACGACATGCATGTTGTGAGATCTTGTCCATCGCTGAAATAGCTGCGGCCTCTATGTATTTGGGTGTCCCGAATATGGTGGGACGAAATAGAAGCGGGGTTATGGCCTACCTGGGAGATAGGATACTCAACCGAATTGGATCCTGGGAAGGTAAAATGTTATCTCCGACTGGGAAGAAAGTTATGATCAGATATGTCGTTACTTCATTACCGGTTTATGTGATGTCAGTCTTTCAGGTGCCAAAGAGGATAGTGAATTGAATACATGTGGCTCTGGTGTCACGCCCCAAATTCAGTAGAACCGAACCCGGAACGCAAACGTTGAAGACAATAAAACATTTTCAAACCCTTTAAATAAATCGTTATAAAACCACCATTTAATTAAACAAAATAATAATTTACAACTCAAAAGTACGTCCCAACAAGCGGAAAAAATACAATGTGTACGTCGCTAGACTCAAAAGGAAACCCGGACTCTCGCTCCTAGCTCTTCAAGCTTCGAGAGTTCACCTAGTCCGTCCCGCGACCAGTACCTGTAGGAAAAGCAGTTAGGGGTGAGCGTTCGCTCACCATCACGGATAACAGACTGACTACGACATACTTAGCAGAACATGCCGGAAACAACAACAACAACCCAAACACCGGGGACAACTATCCCCAAACTCAAGTAACCCGACTGACACACACTGTTACTTTCCTCAACCGACTCAACACTTGGACACGTAATGTACACCCGACACAACGATTACGACTTCCTCCAAAGACACGAAAGATAACCACGTCACACCCAAGATCACAAAGGATCGCACACCAAACAAGATCGCAAAGGATCGCACTCCATCAACTCAGTCCACACGCAACTTTTCCCAACACGACCGTTGGATCAGGCGGTCGACTTGTCGCACTTTTCCCGACATGTAGTCGGATCAGGCGGTCGACCTGTCACCACCACGCACGCGTTGCCAGAACCCCTTTACGCTCAGGCGGGCCCTCTACCTCGTCTGAACATGCCGCGCGCGATCACGGGACCCCCTTTATTATGAGGCGGGCCCCCAACCTCAGGTAACCACAATCACAACTACAAGAAAAGTTCAACCTGCAGCAACAACACAGGTTTAACACTTCACAGGCACTCATGGCCACCCAAGACACCAACGGTAAAACACGGGTTCAACAACCCCACGGGCACTCATGGCCACCCAAGACACCAACGGTAAAACACGTGTTCAACAACCCCACGGGCACTCATGGCCACCCAAGACACCAACGGTAAAACACGGGTTTAACAACCCCACGGGAACTCATGGCCACCCAAGAAACCAACGGTAAAACACGGGTTCAACAACCCCACGGGTACTCATGGCCACCCAAGACACCAACGGTAAAACACGGGTTCAACAACCCCACGGGCACTCATGGCCGCCCAAAACACACCAACAGTAAAAATACGGGTTTAACAACCCCACGGGCACTCATGGCCACTCAAGACACACCAACAGTAAAATACGGGTTTAACAACCCCACGGGCACTCATGACCACCCAAGACACAAACAGTAAAGTACAAGCTCTCATGGCCACCCAAGACACAAATAGTAAAGTACGGGCTCTCATGGCCACCCAAGACACAAACATTAAAGTACGGGCTCTCATGGCCACCCAAGACACAAACAGTAAAGTACGGGCTCTCATGGCCACCCAAGACACAAACTAAACATTCAACCTTCGGGCATAACCAAATGCCTCCAGTAATTCTAACATCGAAAGTTCACTGCTCCTACGACACTACTAAGTGTCACATGCATTTCTATTGTTCAATACGTTCCCGTATCATACGACACCACCCGGTGTCGCCTGCCTTTCTATTGTTCGATAACTTAGTTAACCCACGACACCCAAGTGTCACATGCATTTCTACTGTTAACTTTCCCTAGTCAGGGTCGAGATCCGGCTACTTTTCCCTACCTCGTATGCTTTCCCCAAAAGCTCACAGTCAAGCTCCGGCGTGATCACGATCACTCGCCTAGCTTTCCCTTTCCTCTGTCGGCGGCACGATCTAATAAGAACACAATTTAAAATGTTTTTAAGCTTGCAGGCATAAACTGAATTTTAATAAACTTGACACCCAAATGTAACCCCGACAATGTCGATCACTCCCCAACTTCCCAGTTACTCGACATTGTCGATAATGGACCCGGAAAGGCCCATTTCGCCCGACCCGGCGAATCTGCCCGGGATTAGAAAACGTCCTTCCGGGGCTCCGAAAATTCCCGTTTTCATTTCTATGGTCTTAGAATAATTCAAGGGTTCATATGCACTCGACGGAATTAAATTCCGACTTCCGAGTAATTTAATTCGCGTTTAAAGTTTCTAAACCCGTCAATTACAACTTCCACAATTTAATTCCAAATTCGTTTCGGGTGTGGATTAACTACTTGGGGTACGTCCTAAACCACCCGAACGCGAAAACCCGTGACCCGGGCATGTGGGCCCCACCCGGCCATCTTTGGCCGTGGGTGGATAGGGCTGTTTTGGGCCGTTCACCACCATGGCGGCCGGCCCTAGCTCCGGCCAGCCACCATACACGGTGGCCGGAGCTCCCCCGAGCCTCCGGTCACCGGAAAACGTTCGTTCTTCGCTCTAAAACGTCTCCAACGAACCCCACACCTCAACTTACCCAGAGTTTACTCATTTTAACCCAAACCCTAAACTTTAAACGCACCAAAACGAAAATCGAAAGGGTACTCATCGTAGGGAATGATGGTGGGAGCTCGATTCCATGATCGTTGAGACGATCCACCGGTTGGATCGTCAGAAAATAACAAAACCCTAAGCTTCTCTTCTCTTTTTCTCTCCTTCTTATCTCTTCTTTCCTCTCTCCACTTTCTCTCTCCACTTCTTCCTTTTTTTTGAGAATGGCCGAACGCACCTCCAACCATTCATCTTTATTTTGCTTTAAAAATCAAAACTATCCTTTAATTACACAACTACCCTCCAAGTCTCATTTTTTGTTTTGTTCAAGAAACCTAACACCACCACATAATTGACATGTGGCAAGTGGGTCCCACACCTTTTGGAAAATATCTTCTAGATATTTTTCAGTCAGATTCGCGAAATTCGGCCGTCTCGGGCCCTGAACGGGCACTTTTTCCAACAAATTACGAAACTTCACGGGCTACAAGGAAACGACTCAACTAAGACTGTCGTGACGACGGATAAGCTTTTTGGATCCAAAACGAGCCTCGAATGGACCAAAACGTCGCTCGGTTGACTTTTCCAACAAAAAAGTCAACCTTTCCCAAATTGGTCAGAAAGTTGCCCTGAGTCCCCCGGAACTCACTTTGGTCGATATCGGGGTCAACTTAAGTCCGGTATGACCCTCGGGGTCAAATTTAGGTTCATTTAAGTGTCTGTCCAAATTTTTTAAATTTTCCTGTTTTTCGCCGATTTGACTGGCGTTGACCGGGAGCAGTTCTTACATCTGGCCCGTTTCTGGTGGGGGGGGGGGGGTAAATCATCCCACTCGATAGTTTGGCAAGACTGGGACATGCTATGTCAACCGAAAGAATGTGGGGGGGGGGGGGGGGTGGGGGTGGGGGTGGCATTTCGGCACCTTCAGGATGTTAACACAACATTGCTCAGCAAACAGGCATGGAACCTTATTCATCGACCTCTATCTCTTGTTGCCCGTGTTCTTAAGGCCAGGTACTACCTGGCTACAAATTTTCTAGAATCGTTTATAGGACATAACCCGAGCTTTGTGTGGTTTAGTATTGTGTCTACACAGAGTCTATTGCAGGGGGAGAGGGCGACTACAGATTGCTATTAGTGATGGAATGGACACGCTTATCCAAGGAACCCTATACCTGGTAGGGGAGACGACCAATATATGATCCACAGGGCCTAATCTTACAGGACATCCAGTCCCAAGACTCATGGTCCCAGGTAGGCGGCAATGGGATGTGCCATTGCTGATCCAGTTATTTGCAGAACTTGATGTCTCCAATATTGTTCAAGTCCCATTGTCAATTCACCGGCCTAAAGATGAATGGTATTGGGCATCAGATAGGGATGGGCGTTACTCGACCAAGTCAGGCTACTCCATCTTATCCGGGGTTCGCCATGACCACAGACAGAACATAGAAGCAGTCACATGGGCAGCCATGTGGGATATTCAGGTACCCTTGAGACTCCGACTATTTTTGTGGAGATGCCTCACAAATACTCTGCAAGTGTCTGTCAACCTAGCTCATCGGTTTGTTCCGATTCCCACAACATGCTCCATATGCAAAAGGGGAGAGGAAACAGTGGAACACCTTTTCCTTACTTGTGGTTTTGCAAAGACATGTTGGAGACTAATGGGGGCGTTCCCTTAGCTACTCACAACCAAAGTTTTGTTGACCGGTGGGACGACATAACTGTAAAGACCGCTCCGGTTAAAAAGGGTTAAGTTTTAAAGTTTGTTCGTTTGGAAGTCGAGGTTGAAAAACGGGTCGGTTTTTGGTAACGCCGTGGTTGGAAATCGGATCGAAGAGTGGTAGCTTTTGAAAAAAAAGAGAAAAGAAAAGAAAAGGTAAAGGGCGGACCAGACCTGAATAGCGACCTGGCCCGAGCCAGGCCAACCCGACCCAGCTTCCTCGTTTTGGGCCGTGTGAGCCAACCCGCTAGAGGCCCGTTAAGCTGCAGCCCGCACTATTTAAGTGCGTTGTTAGGGTTCTGAACACTCATCTTCACTCTTCTTTCGCGCAACCGTCCCCGAGTTCCCCTCTCTCTGATCTCTTCACCGATCCCTTCACTAGCTCGCCACCCCTCCCTCTCATCTCTCGATCCCGACCGCTCTCTTTCTCTCTCTCCCCTCTCCATCCAGCTCACGACCGCCGCCGTCCTTCCCCCTCTCTCCCGATCTCTCACTCCACCTTCCATCTTCCCCGTGGCGTCTGGCTCGCCGGCGAAGGTGGAAACCGACACCAAACCACCGCCGGCGTTTCGGACCGTCGCTGCTCCGTCGGGACCTTCGCCTCTCGGTCCGGATCTGAGGCGAAATCCTCGCCGTACCCATCCGCTCCCGAGACGGTAACCACCTCCCCGCCGTCGTCCCTTCCTTCACGGTGAGAATCGCGGCTCTTGAGGCTTGGATCGCCGGTGGCGTCTCCGTTTGTTATCGGCCGGACTCAATCCCGAACCCCTCTCTTCCTTCTTTTTTTGTTCCCGAGCTGTTTTGGTTTCAAGGCTAAACTGAAACAGAAAAATTGAAATGGAATTAAAATTAAAAGGGAATTAAAATAAAACAAAATCTATTTTGATTTAAAAAGGTTTTTGGACGGTTGAACGAACTGGAACGTTTGGATGACGGCTTTACCGGACCGATAACAAAATTGGGACCTTGAATTGTCGAACTGTTGCGAGGAACGTGGGACGTTTAAACTGGACGGTTAAATCGGACTTAGGACAGGATTAAAAGCGGGAATTGGACACCTCGGGATCTGTGCATTAGAAACCATGCCTTGGGATCAATGCACTGAGAACTGTGCCTCGAGATCCGTGCATTGGAAACTGTGCACCGGGTTCTGTGCTTGGGACTCGGGTACTCGAACCCGATTCGTCGTTTAATCCCGCTTTTGACCCGTTCGAGTTTAAAAGGCAATGTGTTGAATTTATTTTGGACCGTACCTGATCTGATTGTAAGTTTGATCTGTTAAAATCATACTTGGACTCCGCCCGAGAAGACCGGAGTTAGGCCAGGACGTCAGCAGCTAGGAGACGCAGTTGTTGTGATCGTCTTGAGGTAGGGAAAGTAGCGAATACCGGTTTGATTACGGAAAGTTACTAGTATGCATGCTAGGTAATAATAAAACTGGAACGAACGCTTATATGATATAAATAACCGGACGAGTCTTAGTAACATGTAGGATGTGATTCACTAGTGTGAGCCGGTTTCAATACCTGGGAAATGGTGAATCCTTGATTGTGATATGGTCGGGTGAGTGATAGGCCGACGTGTTGTGTAGTTGTGGTAAGATTGTTGGGCATGTGAGCCGTGTTTGATCTATGGCATTGCGATGCGTGCTATTATCTTGATGTGTGATCCAAGAGAGTGTTTCCGATACGATGCCTACATCGAGGGGGTATGCCGGTGTAGGACATCTAGGCCGATGTCGTGATTGGGTCTACAGGTCGTGTTGGGCCGACGAGTTGGAGCTGACGAGTCACATCATATTGCATTGGGCCGACGGGTCGGAGCTGATGGGTCACATCATATTGCATTGGGCCGACGGGTCACATCATATTGCATTGGGCCGACGGGCCATACCATAGTGTGTTGGGGCCTACGGGTCGTGATTGGGCCTGCGGGTCGTGTTGGGCCTACGGGTCGTGATGGGCACTAGGTGCCGTGTTTCAGCCTCGATGATCTATGGTCCTTTGGGGACGTTTCTGAGAGCCTCGATGATATGTGTCTCCATAGGGATGTTTCCGGCAGCTTCGATGTTATACGTCTCCTCTGACGTTATGCGTCTCCTCCGGACCGAGAGGTAGTCCGTTTTGATATTTTGACTTACCAGTTGATATGATGGAGTCGGGCTGTGTATAGCCAGTGTAGTTCGAGGACTGCGGTACGGGACGTGTGCTAGTTGCGTTTGTGTGTGATATGTGTGCTGTTTGGTTAATGATTTGTTGTGTGAAAAATGGTCGTTTGAGTATGTTTAAGTTTGGCTATGAACCCCGTTTTGACGGTTAGTTATGTTGTACTAGTATGCCCTAATTGGACGGTTACTCGTGGTGGTGAGCCGATGTTCATTACCTTAACTACTTTCTCTAATGGGCGAAAGCTCACCCCTTACATTGTTGATTTTCAGGTGTTGAGCAGGATTTGTGCTAGCAGGACACAACTGAGCTTGGGAGCTGGCGAGGGTCTTAGGCTAGTAGGTCTAGAGACGTGCAGTTGTTTTTGGAACTAAATTTTGTACATCGTTTTTTTGAGATGTTGACTTTTCGTTCAAATTATTATTATTATAAGTTGAGTTTTACTTGTTTTAATTATGCTTTCACTTAATTATTATAAGTTCAAGTTCACGTCTCGAGTCCGGTCAAAACCGGATTTGGGGCGTGACAATAACAACAAGGGTCACCCGAACTCGTATTCCAGATATCTTGAGTGTCCTCTGGAGATATGGAAAGCTCGTAATGCTTTAACATGGAATAACAAAAGCCAGCAGCTATAGGGCTGATCTCAGACGCCCGAAACCACCTTCAGGCATGGTCGGATGCTAACGCCACACAGACTCACCGCCTCAACCTCGACCACAATGGCCAACTAGATTTTTCACCCCCCCGCCTGGAACGTGGGTCATTAATGTTGACGGAGCAGTCTTTCAGGAGTCCAATCAGATGGTCAGGTTGGACTCACAGCCAACGACCTCATTCCAGGTTGTTGCTCGCCTATTATGATTGAAGTCTATGCAACTGGGACGACCCTCAGCAATGTTAGTCATCTGTGACCGATTCCTATTATCATTCGCTCGGATGCGCAGGTCCTCCTCCACATGAGCCAGTTAGGCGACCCCCAGCCTCTCCTATCGGAACCCTTCTCAGGGATACCCGACATCTCCTAGCTCAAAACGAGAGTGTTTCTCTCTAATTTGTGAAAAGAACTGCGAACAAGGCCGCTCACTGGCTAGCTAGAGAAGCCCGTTCCTAGCCTGTTCTTAGGTGGTCAGGCTACCTGCATGACGCACTAACGTGTATTCTTTTTTTTTTTTATCATCAATTTTTTTTTATATATAAAAAAGTAAACCTCTCTCAAGGAGGAAGAAGAGTACAGCGGAGGGAGTCTAGCTACAGTCTCACCTACAAAAAAGATCACAACAACTGCTACAGACTTAAAGAGCTTGGCGCTCAGAACACTGACACGAGCATGACGCTCATAAAACTGACACGAGCATGACGCTCATAAACCTGACACGAGCATGGCGCTCATAAACCTACCACGAGCATGGCGCTCAGAATACAACCACGAGCATGGCACTCGGAAAACAACTACGAGCATGGCGCTCAGAATACAGACACGAGCATGGCGCTCATAAACCACCCACGAGCATGGCGCTCGGAATACAACCACGAGCATGTTGCTCGGAATACAACTACGAGCATGGCGCTCAGAATACAGACACGAGCATGACGCTCAGTAACCAACAACGAGCATGGCGCTCGGAATATATACACATACACGAGCATGGTGCTCGGAATATAGAGACGAGCATGACACTCAGAAACCTACAATGAGCATGGCGCTCAGAACCTGGAACGAGCATGGTGCTCAGAACTCAAACTGTCAGCACTGCCTCCGAGTCAAACCACCCACGAACTACCCGAACCAGCAGCAAGCCGACGACCGAAAAATCAACCAATCCCTTACCCGTACTTGAGGAATCTACTGAATCTCATCGGCACCCAAACTCAAAGAGTTGAAGGATACCGACACGCCGACGACCAACATCGCTATGGCAGAGATAGTCCGATGAAATATCACTGAATCTCAAAACCAAAGATGCAAGGCTCAAAGATTGCAGGATCAATAGACCCAGTCATACCCGTCTGAGGTCAGCACCTAAGAAGCTGACGGGCGCTTCCCCAAAAAGGAAAGGGATACAAAAGAAATCGAAAGAGCCTAAACCTAAGGATGAGCAGAGAACCAACAAGAAACAGGTAAAGATTAAGGCGATACAAGAACTTTACCATCCGCTAAGGAGGAGGGGCAGTCCAAATGTACAACGAATCTGGGAAACGGCAAAGCAATCCAACACCCAGCCGCAAGAGATGAACGTCCAAAACCGCTACAATCACGACCCGGTAGGTTGAGAAAGTAGTCCCACAACAGAAGTAGAACGAACACCTCGGCAAGATTAGCTCCCCGAAAAGGACAAACCAGGCCCAAAAACAGAACCAGACCAGGCCCATAACCTGGCCAGGCCCAGGCCCAGAAACTGTCCAGGTCCAGGCCCAGTACCAGAGCAGGCCCATACCCAGACCCATATCAGCCCACGACCCGGAACCCATCACCCAAGACCCGGAACCCAGCACCCACGACCTGGACCAGAACCCTACCTGGTTCACGACCCGAGCAGAAGATCCGGCCCGGGCCTCAGAACAACCATTCGAGAAGCCGTCGACCGTTTGATGCATCTCCGGAAAAGATCCACTGAGGCCACAACTAAGGAAATTCCGGAGGAGAGTATAGAAGCCGTAAACCTTCCAAGGAGCTTCTCCGGCAAAGAAGCCACGGCTAAAGCATCCGACCACCGGCGACGCTGAGAGACCTGGTGAAAGCTCCGGAGGAGAGCATGCCGAAGGAGGAGCTGGCCGGAGGAGAGGTGTCAGAAGCATAAACTGGTCGGGGTCAAGAGGGGGTACGACGAGGCCGGAGGAGTCCGGCGACGAAAAGCCCAACAAAGCCGGCGGCGGCGAGGAGAGAAGAACGGGGGGGGGGGGGGGGGGGCGAAGAAGGAGAGGAGGCAGAGGTCATCACCAGCGACAGCTACAACCATGGTGGCCGTGGCCATCACCGGCGAGGAAGGAGGAGAGGTTGGCGGCTGAGGATGGGCGGCACGATTTGCAAGTCAGAGAGAAGCCTAGCGTTTTTTCGAGAAGCATATAGTGCAATCGTATCTTTCTAACGTGTATTCTTGCTTCCGAAAATGAATAAAATTGTCCCATTCTTTTACCAAAAAGTAAAAACAAATTAAAGATGGTTCTTATCCTCATCTGGTTGGAGAAAGTCACGACAGCATGACTTTTTTTTTATATTATTATATGCAAATGTTGTTTTAGACTAAAAAATTACGGTAAAAGCCATGATCTCATTTGCTTCAGTGTTTGATGGCAAATGGGTTCTAGTTATACTATTGCTAGACTTTAAAATCACGAAGCAATATAGTGCAGAAATATTGTTTTTGATATTTGTACGTGAGAGAGTTTTTTTTTGCTCTCTGTTTTTCTACCAAAGCTATACAGTTCATATTTTTATTTCTCAAAAGGGTTTTGGGAGCTACTAGTGCTAGCACACTATATCGAGGCATGTTCGTGTGGATACATGCAGAGGACGGATCCCGTTGGAGACGTCTCAATCGCAAAAAGTATGCAAGCGATTCTAATCAAAGGTCCCCGTCTCGAACCAGCGATTGAAACTACAAGAGGTAACCATTTCATATTCGTTTTTCTTATCGGTTAATCGAATTACATGGATCTAGCTTTTGGGTTTTAGATTAAAATTTTAATTTTCCGCTGCTTTATGTATGTTAAAACCCAACAGTGGTATGAGAGCTTCTTGTAATTTGATTAATTGATTATGCATGTTTGTGATAATATGTATGGCTGAATATGTTATAAATTAAGAGGCTTTCGGAAATTATATTAAAATTGATTTTAGAAATCGTTTTAATATAGTTTTTATGAGGAGAAATCTATTGAGAACCACTCTTAACATAGGAACCGTGAGAACCAATCCTAGCCACTATCACCTATGATCCAACACTCATCAAAATGCCACATCATCACCTCAATCCAACCCCCATCCACGCCAATTTCATCTATTCTCACACAAGCAAGGGCATAATTGTAATAGCATGGTGCCATGTGGACAAGTGTCCATTTTTTTCTTCACCAATTCACTAATTTAATATTTCCCGATTCGTTTGAACTCCGATTAACTTCAAACTTGCGCCAATATTTTTCTTTTTTCAAGGGCTTTAAATCAAGATCACTCATGAGTGTATTTTGAAGCACAAAAATAAAAATTTATATCAAGGTGATAAAAATAATATTGAGCGTTGATAAATGTTCACTAATAAATGATTTATATCGGAGTACCTAACTAGTGCTAAATGTTAATAAAAAAACATGTAATGAGGTGATAAGAAACAAATAATGAGGTGATAAAAACCATTTTCATTTTTGATAATAAGTGTGATACACTAGAGTTTAACGTTGATAAAAAAAACTTGTGATGGGGTGATAAAAAACACGTAGCTCAATGATAAATCTAGTGTTTAGTGTTGATAAAACTGGTGTTCATATAAAGCCCGTGATGAGATGATAAAAATCATGATCAGTTTTGGAGAATGGGGTGATAAAACCATTGTAAAGTGTTGATAAAACCAGGGTAAAGTGTTGATAAACCTAGAGCAAAGTGTTGATAAAAATTACCCATATATAATTTCTTTAAAAATCAGCCCCGAAATATTTTTTTTTCGTGCTTCAAAAAAACATGTGATGAGGGTGATAAAACACACGTAATTTGAATGATAAACCTAGTGTTTAGTGTTGATAAAACTAGTGTTCATAAAAAGCACGCGATGAGGTAATAAAATCATGATCTGTTCTGGAAAATGAGGTGATAAAACCAGTGTAAAGTGTTGATAAAACCAATGTAAAAGTGTTGATAAATCCAGAGCAACGTGTTGATAAAAATTACCCAGATTTTTTTTTACAACAAAAACAACCCCGAAATAATTTTTTTTTTGTGCTTCAAAATATATTCATGACTGATCTTGAATGAAAGCCCTTAAAAAAACAAAACTAATGGCGTAAGTTTGAAGCCAATCGGAGTTCAAACGAAGCGGGAAAAATTAAATTAGTGAATTGGTTAAAAAAAATATATGATAGTTTTACTAAAAAGCCCTTACCACTAACTAAAAAGTGCTGTTTTTTTGAAGTCAACAAGTCAACTACTCAAATGCATCTCATCCATCCATTCTTAAAATGGATGACTTGGATTGGTTCTCGCGGTTCCTACGTTAGAACATGGTTCTCACCAGATTTCTCCTCTAGTTTTTATTATACATGTAAAATGCATATAGGTTAAAACCAAAAAAACGGTTTATTGTTTAATGGAATCCGTTACGAACGAATTCAAAATTGCGTTTAATTGTTTAACGAATTTGTGATTTTTGTTTGTATATGTTTTTAATTTGCATGGTGCATAGCATAGCCTTTTTGAGACCAATGTGATTGATTTTAATTCATGGGTTTTAATTTTCTAAATACGGCATGCGTGTCGTTTATTTGGATGTAATTTATTTTTGAAGTACGCCTCGCGTGTCGTTTATTTTTATTGTAAAAGGTAGAATAGAAAAGTTTATTTTGTAACAAGAGGTAAAGGTGGTCAATTCAAGAGAATGGAGATTTTGGAGGAAAATCGAACTTGGAGGCCCAGGATGGAGATCCAATTCGAAAGCCCAAGATGGCAAATCCTTTGAATGTTTTTCTTTTGTGTTTACCCTTAGGATTGACTTTTGGTCTTCATATGGGCCTATGAAGATCAACTTAGTAATGGGCTATGCTATGACACGTTTATTTTGCACATGTATTATTTACATTACTTGTATGATAGTAACATGCTTATGCCGTTTGTATGCGATGCAGTAAAATGAAATCAACCCTGAACTATATATTAAGTCGGTGAGATGTCTTCCATAGATTAAACACTTATCGAAATTTAGATCGTTGTGTGTAGGTTATGCTAAAGCATGGTGCACACAATTGTATAAGTTAGATGGATCAAACCTTAAATTGCTATATGTAGGTTATACTAAAGCGTGGTGCATATTACCGTTTAAGTTTGATAAAATGGAGTGAACTTTAGATTACTATGTGTAGATCATGCCAAAGCGTGGTGCACATAGTTGTCTGAGTTGCATATCCAGATATGGTTGAACTTAACTAGGTTATCAAAACGGTTTCGGACCTAGGGCATCAAATATAATTTGTGGCAACACATATGATGTGTTTATTCTATCCAAGAGTTGCATAGTTATGAAATTGGTAAAGAGTTACCTACCTAATCAGTTTCACTTGGGGCGATAAGTCAAATCTTACTTCAAGTGAAATGAAATATGGATCTTGGCTTATAATATATCTTTAAGATACAATTAAGGGTTGAGTTTTAATTACTCATATTTGTATTAATTAATTTGCATATTTAATTTTGTTGTAGATCATGTCTTCAAACAATTCACATATTTTATCGATACGATCGATCCTTGATAAGGATAAGCTAAATGGGACAAATTTTCTGGATTGGGCCAGAAACCTGAGAATTGTTCCTAGGCATGAAAGAAGAGAGTATATTCTGGATGAGCCAGTTCCTAAAGTACCAACTTCAAATGCTTCGAAAGCCATTAGAGATGGTTGGAACATGATTTACAACGACTCGATATATGTCGCTTGTATGATGCTTGGTTGCATGGAGACTGATCTCTTGAAGCAATTGATGGAGGAGAGTGCGTAAGACATGATGATGCAACTCAAGGAAATGTTTCAAGAGAAGGCTAGGATTGAAAGGTTCAATACTGTCAAGAAGCTCATGTTATGCAGGATGCACGCTGGAAACAATGTTGGCCCTCGTGTGCTCAAGATAAAGGGTTATCTAGAGCATCTTGAAAGACACGTTTTCAAAATTGAACCTGAGTTGGCTACATATATTCTTTTCATTCACTTCATGATGAATTTCATGGTTTCATTATGAACTTCTATATGCACAATATGGTAAAGACCATCTTAGAGTTGCATGGGATGTTTCAAACTGCTGAGAAGAGCATTCGAGATCATACCAAGGATACTCTGATGGTTAAGAAAAGAATTGAGTACAAAAGGAAGGGGGTAGGAAAAGGAAAGGGTCATGTGGCTCATGTGGGTTTCTAGCCCATGTCAAAGCCAAGACCTAAGTACACTCAATTTCAAACCCCAAAAGATTTAATTTGTCATTATTGCAACGAGGTTGGTCACTGGAAAGGGAAAGGCAATAAATATACAGATGATCTGAAGAAGAACAAGGGTAGTGTACCAAGCTCTTTAGGTATTCATGTTATAGAAATCAATGCATCTACTTTTGGTTCTTGGATGTTGGATACTGTATCCGAAACTCACATTTGTACTAATGTGTAGGGTCTCAAAAGTAGAAGGACATTGAAGGAAGGCGAGGTGGACCTACGAGTTGGGGATGACCATTGAGTTATTTCCTTAGCTGTAAGGGCATACGAGTTGGCCTTGCCTAGTAGGCTTATATTGTAGTTAAATAAATGTTATCATGTACCTACTTTTCATAGAAATGCTATAACTATTTCATGTTTGGACATAGAAGGTTTTAAATTTACTATTGAGAATAATAAATTTAGTTTTTATCATGATAATGTTCATTATGCAGCTACTTCTCGATTTAGAGGTCTTTATGTTTTGAACATATAAGACTTTAATGAGAAGTCCCTCTATAATATTGATACAAAAAGGTTTAAGTCTGATGAGACAAACCCTACATCCTCTGATATTATCGCTTGAGTCATATAAATGAGAAACACATATCAAAACTCCAATTCCATGGACTTTTGGATTATTTTTTATGAATCATTTGAAATATGCGAATCTTGTATAGATGGGCAAGATGACAAAGACATCATTTTGGAATTGGTGAGAGAGCTAGTGGCTTATTGGGAACTATACATTCGGATGTATGTGGTCCTTTAAGTACAATTGCTAGAGGAGGATTTCGGTACTTCATTATATTCACAGATAGTTTCAACAGATATGACTATGTCTATCTAATGAAACATAAATCTGAAATTTTTGGAAAGTTCAAAATTTTCAAGAATGAAGTACAAAGTCAACTTGGCCAAAATATTAAGGCACTGCGATCTGATCGAAGTGGTGAATATTTGAGCCAAGAATTCGTATATCATCTAAAAGATTGTGGGATCATTTCTCAACTAACTCCTCCAGGAACACCTCAATGGATAGGGTTTTCTGAACGGAGGAATCGAACTCTATTGGATATAGTTTGATCGATGATGAGCAACACTGATCTCCCAATCTGATTTTGGGCATATGCTCTGGAAACTGCTACATTCGCCTTGTACAGAGTACCATCAAAGGTAGTAGATAAGACACCATGTGAGATCTGGACTGGAAAGGTTCCTGGTTTGTCTTTTCTAAAGATATGGGGATATGTAACTTATGTGAAGCGTCTGATGACGATTAAGTTATCCCTAAATTAGAGAAGTGCCTATTTGTAGGATATCATAAGGAAACCAAAGGATATTACTTCTACAACGCTACGGAGAACAAAGTGTTTGTTGTTCGGAATGAGGTCCTTTTGGAAAAAGAGCTTATTTCCAAAGGAAATAGTGGGAGGACTGTTGAACTTAGAGAAGTTACAGACCCACAAAGTAGCGTTGTGCTTAAAATTGTTACTCAAGTACATGAACGAGAGAATGTAGTACCTGAAGTTGTACCACAAGTACGAAGGAGGTCTTATAGGACACGTCAAGCCCCCTATGAGATATGAGTTTCTCACTTCGGAGAATAATGACGTGATAGTTGTGGATCAAGATGAACCCACATCTACCAAGAGATCATTGACAAACTGCAGAGATCCATTCATGGATTAAAGCAAGCTCATCGAAGTTGGAATCTTCGTTTTGATGAATCGGTCAAAGAGTTTGACTTCATCAAGAACAAAGACGATCCTTGTGTGTACCAGAAGGCTAGCGGGAGCGCGATCGTATTCCTAAGTGATATATGTAGATCACATACTGCTCATTGAAAATGACATCTCTATCTTGCAAGAAGTTAATGCATGGTTAAGGAAATGTTTTTCAATGAAATACTTAGGCGAAGCTACCTATGTATTCGGTATCAAAATCTATTGAGATAGATCTACAAAGCTTTTGGGCCTAATTTAGAGCACTTACATTGACAAGGTGTTGTCAAGGTTTGGTATGCAAGACTCTAAAAGAGGGTTTTTGCCAATGTCCCATGGAATTAGTCTCGGCAACACTCAGTGTCCTATGACACTTGATGAGCGAGACCGCATGAGAAAGATCCTATATGCGTCTGATATTGGACTTATTATATATGCGATGTTGTGTACTAGACTCATTGTCTCGTATGCATTGAGTGCAACAAGCAAATAACAGGCAGTTCCAGGTGAATGCTGCTAGACGACAGTTAAAAGATCCTTAAGTACTTGAGAAGGACTAAGGATGCCTTTATATTGTATTTCGGTCAGAAAGGTGAACTAGTTGTAAAAGGTTACATAGATGCTAGCTTCCAGACCCACATAAATGATTTTAGATCACATTCTAGTTATATGTTTTGGTTTGAATGGTGGTGCGTTCAGATTGAGAAGCTCGAAACAGAATACTGTTGTTAATTCTACAACAGAAGTTGAGAACTTAGCTGCATCGAATGCAGCTAAAGAAACTGTTTGGATCCGGCTTAGGAATCATTCCTTATATATTAGATTCGGTAAATATGTATTGTGATAACTATGGGGAGATAGTACAGGCCAAGGAGCCTAGATCGCACCAGAAATCCAAACACATCCTAAGTAGTTACCATCTCATTCAAGAGAGAGGAAACGTTAGGATATGCAAAGTACCCACAAATGATAATGTAGTTGATCCTCTAACTAAGGCTCCAGCACATCCTAAGCATGAGGGTCATGTTATATGTATGGACATTACTTGTAATGTAGATTGGACCAAGTGCAAGTGGGAAAGTGTAAGTTTTGTGCCTTAGGCCAATCTTTTCATGTATGACATTATCATTTATTAATACATTGACACTTTCATTATCATTTTGTTAAATGTTAATTGCATGAATAATCTACTCTTTCTAAGATCATCAAGTACGTGACTCGATAGTAAAACTCTTAAAAGAAAAAGAGTAGTATTCCAATGATCCCTGGTCTTACCGATATACTAAGACTAGTATGATGTTGGCTGATGATCACATTTTACTAATCATTCATATTGGATATGAAGTCAAATCATAGATGCCATTTAGGGAAATGGTATTGGATGACCCACTGTGAGAATACTACATAGGAACTGTCATGAGTATTTCTCAGTACCGTAATATGACTTAAGTCCTTTAACCTTACAGTTGTCATGGATTTCTACATAGTTGGTTGTGTGTCTTGACGCAATTCAACGTTGTCTTTAACCATACAACAATAAAGATTGTTGTTGCATACATAATTTTCTATGTGAGGAATGTGATCGACTCATAAGGGATTTGTCACTCACATAAATATAAGAGATATCGTTTGGGCCCATTGATAAGTGAGACTGCGGAAATGCATGGCCATGTGAGTTGATAATAAGTTATCACTTGCAAACTACTTAAGATCAAGAAACTAACGATAGAATAAAATAAGGATGATGATCATATGTCTTATATTCGATCAGATATCAATGACAAATGGATTAAGATATTAATGGTAAAAGGTTGAATCGGATTATCGATCTTCATATGACTTGGGTAGTCATAATGTCTTGCTAGAGACCAATTATGACCTGTGAGATAAGTAGAGATTATAGGTCCACTGCAAACGTTATATGAATCTGTAGGGTCACACATAGAGCAAGCTCAAAACAAATGAATTGGAGTTTTTGAAAGCACAATTAAATGTGAAAATATATTTATTATGATAAATATATTTGTCAAGATTATTTATTTAAGTATAAAAGTTATATTTAAGATAATACTCTATTTTGGTAGAAATAATATCAAATTAGATTTGATATTTTAATTATTTAATTTAAATATAAGACTTGATATTTAAAGCTTTAAATTTTTTTAGATTTGACTTTTAAAAGCCATAGTCAAAACAAGAAAAGAATTTGAAATTTCAATTTTTTTTGAAACGAGTAGAGAGGTATTGTATTACTTTATAACAGTAACCTTACAGGATAAGACATAACTGTCCCGGATTCCAGATATTTGTCCTGATCGACCGTAGTCCATCAGGCGCTCATGGAACCATAAATATAGTCTGCTTTGAATCGTATATCCGAACTTAGGAGTTCCTATTAACGACATTTCAAAAAAACTAATACTCAAAATTCTAACCTTATCTAGCCAAAAATTTATTCGACCTAAAACATGATAAAAGATTAGCACACGAATGAAATAACAAACTACCAAATCTGCGATGCCAGTTCTTCTGAGCCCCGTGCCATTGGAGAGTTCCGGTATCGTCAAATCTTCGTCTTGATTCGCCCGGATCTTTCGAAGTACTGCGGGAGACGGGAACATCGATTCAACCCGCAACGGTTTGTTCGGGATCGAGGGTCTCGACTTCGGGTGTCGTGGAATCAGCCCCCCCGCCTCTCGTCCCTCCTCCCGGATCCCAGATCCATCGAGGGAGCGGAACCCTGCTGGCTAGGGTTTGCCTCTTTGATGGATATGCCCTAAACTGGCCCGCTGCAGATGGGAGACGGCGCATGGAGCACATGCCACAGTGGACGGCGACAGGAGGGCCACGGTGGCAGTTGGCACTAGCTCGGGACCAAACCGAGGACGCAAGATCGGTAGCGCGAGGTCGTGGGATTGTTTGAACGGGCGGCAGCCACCTGTGAAGGTGGGCGGCGGCCAGAAAAGATGAAAAAAAGATGATGTAAAATAAAACCCTAGCAAAGGTACTGTTGAACCCATTCATGGGTGAACCCATTAAGGGTAGCCAAAGAGAAGTGAAGTGTTAATTAAGAATCCCTCTCTGATGATGAGGGCAGTGAGCATTCGTGAAGCTGAAGGGGATTAAAATGCACTGAATTGCTACTGTGAGTGTGAAAGACCTCATACAGGTCATGCGATTGAAATTAGTACCACTGTATTGTGTCTGAGATTGAGCATTTTGTGATGGATTGTGCTTGTGGATGGATTAGTAGCAGTGAATTGAGTCTGAGATGCATTTTGCTGTCGATGAGCACCAAAGTGAGGTTGTGCTTATGGTGTAGATTGGAGCAGCATGTAAATGAAGAGGATCATAAGGGTGCTGTTGTGAGTGATGGTCATAAGACTGTTGTTGTGGGTACTGGTGAATCCAAGCTCCTTCACTAAGAAGCAGCAGCCTGTAGAGGAGAAACTTGCACCACACGTAACCGAAACAAGTAGAAGAAAAGCTCAACAAGAGCGCACTCACCACACTCAGAAAAGAGGGGGAACGGAGGAGGAAAGAAACCCACACACAGAGGAGGTAAAACAGAGACCCAATGCCACTCAAGACCTAACCTCACCAAAAACTAAGCTCACAACCCACCAAACCCCCCAACCCATCCAAACCCCACAAAGAGATAAGAAGCACAGCTCATAACCAGTTGAAGAAGAGCATAGAAGGAGTCCAAGGAACCCTAAATGAGAAGGCATTGATCAAAGAGCAAGTCTTGGATAGATTAACCAATCTTGAATGGAGAAGTGTCTGTCGATTGTAAAGGTGTCCCATTCCCAGCTATAGGCCATGATGAGGATTTTTGCAAAAGTGACAGCAGTAGTATCTTTGATGTCATTGAAGAGGAGGTTGTTCTTGGCTAGCGAGAGTTTCCAAATGGTGACTTGAAGTATAGATAGCCAAGATCTTCTATATTTTGGGGGGACTAAATGAGACCAAGAGCAGAAAAGAGCTTTGACTATAGGAGGAGAGACCCAACTGATTCCCCACCATTGTAAAATTAGGTTCCAAGTATCCCAGGCTTTGATACAGTGAAGGAAAATGTGTGTTCCATCTTCAAAATCCCAGTTGCATTGATTACAGATCAATTGATTGAGTGAGAAGTCCATACCCCTCCCTTCAAGGAACCATTTGGAGGGGACTGCATCAAGGCATGCAAGCCAAGAGAGGGCTGAGATTTTTGGGGGGATAGCAGGTTTCCAGATTGATACAGTCCAGTTCACATTATAGGTACCTTAATGTGCAAGCAAGGTGTAGATTTTTTGCACTGAGAACCCCTTTGCATCTTCCTTCTAGATAAGTATATCATCATTATCCTCTAATTGAATTGAGTCAATTATAATACAGAAAATATCCCACTCTTGCTCCTCCCAACCTCTAGGCCACCTCCTAAGATTGAATTCCCAAGCAGCACTATCCCAAAAGTCTGTAATGACCTTATTTTTTGACTGAGCCAGTGAGTAGATTCTAGGAATTAGGAACTTGAAGGATACATCACCCCACCATGAATCCTCCCAGAAGAAAGTTCTATTCCCTTTACCCAATTGCTTAGAGAGACCTCTATTTCCAAATAAATTGAAGAACCTTTGGTCTTGCAGGAGAGAAATTATGTGAGACATGTATGATGACTTACCAAGTTCAGTGAATTTTGTCAGATCCCATTCCTTTTTGTTCCATCCAAGTCTAGCACAGACAACCTGCTTCCAGAGAGAGTTCTCCTCAAGAGCAAATCTCCAGCCCCATTTAGCAAGTAGAGCCTCATTCATCAAGTTGAGTTTTTTGATCCCAAGGACACATTCAGATTTTTTTACACACCTGGTTCCACCCAACCTTACAGAAGACCTTTGAAGGAGCCGAGGGATGCCACAAAAACCTTCTTTGCCATCTTTCCATTGCTTTGAGAACTGATTTAGGAGCCTTGAGAAGAGAGAAATAATATAGTGGAAGAGCACTTAGAGTATATTTGATTAGAGTAATTCTGCCCCCAAAAGATAGTAATTTGGCTTGCCAAAGACCCAAGTGCTTCTTGAAATTCTATATGATTAGTTCCCAGGTAATGAGCCTTTTTGGATTTGATCCAAGGTAGAAACCCAGATATTTGAAGGGGAGGCTTTCAGCTTGGCAGTTTAGAATCTGAGGGTATATAAGAACTTCTTCATCTGTCAAATCCAGTGTGATGATGGTTGATTTAGAAAAATTGACTTTGAGACCTGCAACCATCTTGAACATCTTAAGAGCATTCTTCAGATTGCAACTTCATTAGCTTTGATGAAGAAAATAGTGTCATCAACAAACTGAAGATGTGAGATTATTGAGCCATTAATCCCAATTGTGATTCCTTGAAATTGATTGTCACGCCCCAAATTCAGTAAAATCGAACCCGGAACGCGAACGTTTAAAACAATAAAACATTTTCAAACCTTTTAAATAAATCACTTTAAAACCACCATTTACTTAAACAATATAATTATTTACAACTCAAAAGTACGTCCCAACAAGCGGACAAAATACAAGGCGTACGTCGCTAGACTCAAAAGCAAACCCGGACTCCCGCTCATAGCTCTTCAAGCTTCGGAAGCTCACCTAGTCCGTCCCGCGACCAGTACCTGTAGGAAAAGCAGCTAGGGGTGAGCGTTCGCTCACCACCACGGATAATAGACTGATTACGGCATACTTAGCAGACAATGTCGGTAACACCAACAACAAACCCAACACCGGGGACTACTATCCCCAAACTCAAGTAACTCGACTGACACACAAACTGTTACCTTCCTCAACCGACTCAACACTCGGACACGTAATGTAGACCTGACACAACGGTTACGACCTCAACCCAAAGACTCAAAAGATAACCACACAAAACCCAAGATCACAAAGGATCGCACACCAACCAAGATCATAAAGGATCGCACTCCAGCTGCTCAATACCGGTTGCTAACCGGCTGGGCTTCAGCCTGCCCCACGCAACTTCCCCCGGTCTCTGTCGGGCCAGGCGGTCGACCTGTTAGCGATATATACCGAACTACTTTTCCGATAGCTACCCGGAAGGGGAGCAACCCTCCATCGCCGAATAATGCACCCATTTTCTGGTGGTTAACCCGGAAGGCAGGCCAAGCCCCACGACACGTGGCCCCAAGACCCTTTTTTGTCAGGTGGGTCCCCAACCTCGTCTGAACAATGCACACGCGCGCGAACCACGTGACCCCTTTCTTGTCAGGCGGACCCCAACCTCGGGCAGAGACTGTCCACAACCAAAGTCAACAACAACAACAACAATCACAGGTTCAACAACCCCACGGGCACTCATGGCCACCCAAGACTCCAACAGTAAAACACTGGTTTAACAACCCCACGGGCACTCATGGCCACCCAAGACACACCAACAGTAAAACACGGGCTCAACAACCCCACGGGCACTCATGGCCACCCAAGACACACCAACAGTAAAATACGGGTTAACAACCCCACGGGCACTCATGGCCACCCAAGACACCAACAGTAAAACACGGGCTCTCATGGCCACCCAAGACACAAACTAAACAATCAACCTCCGGGCATAACCAAATGCCACCAGTAATTCTAATATCGAAAGTTCACTGCTCCTACGACACTACTTAAGTGTCACATGCATTTTTATTGTTCGATACGTTCCCGTATCATACGACACCACCCGGTGTCACCTGCCTTTCTATTATTCGATAAACTTACTTAACCCACGACACCCCGGTGTCACATGCATTTCTACTGTTAACTTTCCCTAATCAAGGCCGAGATCTGGCTACTTTTCCCTACCTCGTATGCTTTCTCCAAAAGCTCACAATCAAGCTCCGGCGTGATCTCGATCACTCGCCTAACTTTCCCTTTCCTCTGTCGTTTGCATGATCTAATAAGAACACAATTTAAAACACTTTTAACCTTGCAGGAATAAACTGAATTTTAATAAACTTGACGCCCAAAAGTAACCCCGACAATGTCGATCACTCCCAAACTTTCCAATTACTTAACATTGTCGATAATGGGCCCGGAAAGGCTCGTTTCGCCCGGCTCGGCGAATCTGCCCGGGATTGGAAAACGTCCTTCCGGGGCTCCGAAAATTCCCGTTTTCGTTTCTACGGTCTTAGAATAATTCAAGGGTTCCAATGAAATCGACGGAATCAATTTCCGACTTCTGAGCGATTTAATTCGCGTTTAAAGTTTCTAAACCCGAAATTCCAACTTTCACAATTTAATTACGATATTCGTTCCGGGTGTGAATTAACGACTTGGGGATCGTCCTAAACCACCCGAACATGAAAACCCGAGACCCGGGCACGTGGGCCCCACACGGCCATAATGGGAAAAATTCCTTTTCGCCCCAAAACGTTCCTAACGAACCCCAAACCTCAACCATTCGTCTTTAAACCAATTCTAACCAAAATCCAACCATATTTGAATCATTTAAACTCAAACCCTAAAATTCAAACGTACCAAAACGAGAATCGAATAGGTTCTCACCGTAGGGAATGATGACGGGAACTCGATTCTTCGATCGTTGAGACGATCCGTCGGTTGGATCGTCAGGAAATCACAAAGCTCCAACCCTTTCTTCTCTTTTTCTCCATTTTCTCCTTCTCTTTCCTCTCCCCACTTTCTCTCTCTAATTCTCCTTTTTTTTCTAAGTGTGGCCGACACTTTCTCTCTTCCTTCCTTTTATTTTGTTTTTAAAAACACACAAACTCTTCTTATTTACAAACTACCACTCATTCACCTTTTTGTTTTGTTCAAATTTTTTTTTGAGGATGAGAGAATTAGTTCCATAATTTTGTATGATTTTGAAGAGAATCATGGTGAGATCGGAGAGACACAAATCGGATTATGTTTTGTAGTCAAAGTTGCTTATAGAATTTGGAGAGTAGAAAAAATGTTCTGGTATGTTGTAAAGATTGAAAATTGCTGATAAATTTTGATGTTTTTACTATAAGAAATGTAAATTATGAATCGTTTTGTTGGAAGATAATGAGGTTTCAAATTTTAATTGTGGATTTATATTAATGTTTATTACGTCATATCATGTAGCTATGGGTTATCATATATCGGAACCGAAGTATCATCGACCGATATTGTCACAATCGATAAAAGGATCGCCGACCATTAATCCCGTTCGATACCTAATTTCTAGTGACTATCAGGTTGTAGGTAAATTGTGAATAATCGTCCATGAAACGGATCAACCAGTATCGTCTTCATATCATATATGTTACGGTTTGAAAAACTGTTCCGAAAATAACAGGATGAAGAAATATGAGTTCTGAAAATAGGAGATAAAAAGAGAAGATGAGAAGAAAGTGAAGAGAAACTAAAGAGAATATTTTGATATTTGGGTTGGAGTCTCTCTTTGAACACCACAAACACGCAATTTAGGTGACATTTAGTTTTGTCTTAGGTTACATTATTAGTTTAGGTTCATACGTAACATTATTAAATTCTAAACAATGGAGGTTCGGAAAGCACTTTCATGTGGTCCGTCTCGTATTTGTCGTTGCAACCTCAGCCTTCCCTCTCATGAAAAAAACCTAACCTAAAGTTAACTCGTCGCCGCCCCCCATGTCCTCCATTGGCGATGGTCGGCCACTCTGACCACGGCTCTCGCCGATAGAGCTTTTCTTTTACCCTCCTCTCCCACCCTTCCTCTCATTTCTTCTGTTCAGCTTCTCTTCTTCGTTTTCCTTTTCAAATATGCAGATCTGGATCCTTTGATCGCAGCTCACAGGAAGCCCTTGTCGTACCGGAAGGTGCCTGTGAGGTTCTTTTTGCTGCTGCTCATGTTTCTTCGCGGGACGATGGTTGTTGGAACTCTTTGCCGTTGCGGGAAAGTATTGTTGGTCGTCTCGTCGTCGGTGACGTTGCCCCATGGCTTCCTGACCTGCTCGAGCCTCAAGCGTCTTGCCGGCGCTTGGAGTAGGCGAATCTGCAAACTTCATTCTCGTCGGAGTCTTCTGACCGTTCTCGATCTGAAGGTTGGGTCGGGATCGGGGTCGGCTTGGCTAGGTTTGGGCTGCTGCTACAAGTACGGGTATGAGTCTACTGGTTCGAGTACAAGTCGGCCTAGCTGGGTTTGGGCTGTGTCACGCTCCAAATCCGGTTTTGACCGGACTCGAGACGCAAACTAGTTGTAATAAATAAATAATAAATAAAAAAGAAATTTAATAAAGCAATCTCTGAGTAAAACAATATTCAAATCCGAAGTTAAGAGTCAACCGCTCGTTCCAACATAGTATGTCACGCCCCAAATCCGGATTTGACCGGACTCGAGACGTGACTGAGTTAAAATAAATAAAAATCATAAACAATTAATAAAACCTTAAAATTCTCATAAACGCTCCATCAAAAAGATATATATATATAAACAAGTAGTTCAAATCCTCGTGAGTCATAGCTCAACGTAAATAGTAAGATAAAGGATGTTCAATACACAAGACCAACATAACTCTACTAAAAACCCCAAGAAGTCCAAAAGCTCCCGAGCCTCGAACTCACTAGACATCCGGCACACCTGTAACACAGTTGGAAACCAAAGAGGATGAGCTTACGCTCAGTAGGAAAAACCTTAATAACTCAACCCTTAAGTCAAGTAGTAAACTGTTTACAAGGGTGGCTCAATAAAATTACAGAAATACGGTTGACAATGAAATAATAGGCAACAAAATAGAATAAGATAAGTACGATGAAATGATGTCTAAACAAATAAGATAGAATAAGATAAATACGATGAAATGATATAAAGAACTAAGGTAGAATAAGATAAATACGATGGAATGATATAAAGAACTAAGAATAGAATAAGAGAAATACGATGAAATGATATAAAGGACTAAGATAGAATAAGATAACTGCCATACTTTTAAAGATAACTTTAACTTGAAAGATTCCATAAAAGAATTCATATAAAGTATCATAAAGATTAAACGGGAACAATTTATAATACGCCAACCACTCGCTTTCTCAAGCCTTCGATCGATGGATAAGTTCTGGGATCACTTCGGTTTCCATGTTCCAATCCACCAGAGTATCCATGTCATGTCAGATTTTCCCTCGGTCCAGAGGAGGTACATGCATCGGGGCACCGAAAACCATTCGGAAATGCCTCCATAGGACCATCAATCATAGGGAGCCAAGTAGTGCTCCCGTGGGACACACCACTTGGGTGAAACCTTAGTAACCAATAATCAATGAATATCCCGTAGGATCTACCGAGCTCTCAGGCTCCTATAGTCAATCAATATCCCGTAGGATCTGCCGAGCTCTCAGGCTCCAATAATCAATCAATATCCCGTAGGATCTGCCGAGCTCTAAGGCTCCAATAATCAATCAATATCCCGTAGGATCTACCTGTTGGGTCTCGAGGTAGGGTTGGAGATGAACCAACTAGCAGCGGAAAATCAATGAAAACCAAGAGACGATTAAACCATGAAATAACTAACAAATAATGGATTCACAAGAGAAAAATTCAGCACTATTTCTTACCAAAACAAGAACACCGGTTAACGAATGATTGGCTTGAGTCTCCAAGACGCCTACATATCCACATGGGAATCAAAGCCACGTAGTTCTTCTCTTTGAGGACTCAAGAACACAAGAATGGAGGTGGAAACTAGCCAAACCCGAAATGACCATGGAAGAGGGAGAGAAGTTGTGTTTCCTATTCTTGTCTTGTGTTTTTTTTATGTTGAAAAAAGATGACTTAAACATAACAAAACCCATACTTGTCCAACTAAAGGCATGAGAAAAGTATGGTGTCAAGTAAGGTGTAAATAGGACAAAGTATGGCTAACAAGATTGGGTTAGGTGGTGAATCACCAACACCTTAATCCTTGTCTTCCTTACTTAGTACTAATTAATCAAGACTTGATTAGTTAGTTCAATGGGCCTTGGTTGCATGGGCCTTTCATGGGCCTCTTGGAACATGGCCCGTGGCCATTTCCAACGAGGTCCCGTGATTCGCTCATCGCCTCCAAGCCTTCCATACCGGAAATGTCCAACATTATCCGACGCGATCAATCCCAAGACTCCAAGCCTTGTCTCCATCTGTAAAGTCCTATTCACTTACGGGCACATGACTCAAAACCCAGTTTTGGTCATGTCACGAGACAACTCCCTTGTGGCCATTCTCCATAAATGTGTCAATGAGTTTCATCCTTCGGTGTGACGCTTAGGTTTATGCATGTCACTAGATCAACGTAAAATCCCATTTTACTTGATCCTATTTAAATGGCAACTAACAAGACTTTAGTATTGCCTGACACTGCATAACGAATCGACCCTGTCGATTCTAACCTTTCCGTCGTCCCTGTCATTATCCTTTTATCTTCGTTATCCTTATTGAGATAAGGCATAGAGCCGTCATCCTTATTATTCTCAATCACCGTTCCTAGATATGTAAGATGACTGAAGATATGATACCCAGTATCATGTGCATGGCCACGCTATTCTTTTAGTCACTCTCGATCAAGCGGCCGATAACCGATATCTTTCCCACACCTCAGTATGAGGAATAAATCCCTTAACCGCCTTTCGTGTCACTCATGTAGCCCGACCCCAAGCCAATCCTGGCCGTTATGGAAGCCCTGTTACGGACAACGTTAGGCTCAGGTCAAACTCAGTTGTTGACTACATAACGATCACAAAGACTCATTGGTCTAAGGATATATGACAAGCTACGACACTGAATATGTTCATGACTTAATCTATGGCACATATTCAGGGCGGGTCGTCCAATATCATGTCCCACATGATATCTATGATTAGACTCCGTAATCCCATTCCAATGACTAACAGAACGTAAGCCATAAAGAGCCATCTTTCATACTAGTCGCTTCTAGTAAAGCTTTGTTGACTAGGGACCCATCGAGTGTGATCTATCTCGATCTATGGTTCTATTCGCATGTTGGGCATAGATCAGAGCACACATCGATATATTACTCCAACACATAAGTAATATAAAGCCGCTTTAATTTTATTGCTAACGATGATATATACATTTGGACATTTAGGATTGAACTACTGGCACTAAGACTAACAATCTCCCACTTGCCCTAGTTCCAATCTAAACTCCAATATGTCCCCATTGACTTTACATGTCTAACATGTTTAGGCAGCGACACTGCCTTAGTCTAAGGGTTGGCTATGTTATCATCTGTTGCAATATATGTTATCTTCACTTCACCTCAGTTCAGTATTTCTCTGATTAGGTGGATACGCCGTAGTACATGTTTGGATTTGTTATGCGATCTGGGCTTTTAGCTTGCGCAATGGCCCTTGTGATGTCGCAAAATGGATTCACCGGGCTGGATGAGTTTTTAATTACACTCAACCCTGCCGTGAATTTCCAAATGACTAACAAAACGTAAGCCATAAAGAGCCATCTTTCATACTAGTCGCTTCTAGTAAAGCTTTGTTGACTAGGGACCCATCGAGTGCGATCTATCTCGATCTATGGTTCTATTCGCATGGTGGGCATAAATCAGAGCACACATCGATATATTACTCCAACACATAAGTAATATAAAGCCGCTTTAATTTTATTGCTAACGATGATATATACATTTGGACATTTAGGATTGAACTACGGGCACTAAGACTAACATAGAGGGGAGTCACACGTTGGAATCAGTGTGATAAATGAGGAATTGATACCTTTCCCCAGATGGGCTGTCATGTGAAAGTAGGAGAAGAAACTTAGTAGATCAGGTTTGAGAATTGGCCAGCAGACTTGGAAGAACTTCAAGGTAAAGCCATCTGGCCCTGTGGCTTTATCTCCAGCAGAAGCCATGAGGGCCATTAGAATTTCAGCTTCATAGAAATGCTCTTCAAGTTCCTGAGATTGCTGTAGAGAGAGATCTGAATTGAAGGTGGTCAATATTTATCAAATTTAGATGAGGCTCTGAGAATCTGTTATTGAAGTATGTGGAGGCTGCCTCTTTAATTTCTTGGGGATCAACCAGAATCTCCCCATTGTGCTATATTTGAGTGATCTTGTTCCTGGCTCCATGGAAATTTGCTACTCTATGATAGTATTTAGACCCTTTGTCTCTATCTTGATGCCATTTTTCCTTGCCTTGTGTCTCCATAATTTTGCCAGGAGTTTGGTTTTTTGGATCAATTCTGCTTTGAAAAGGCCTCTTTCATTGAATTCAGCAGAGGTAAGGGGTCTTTGTTCAATTAGAGAGTCTAGAGCATCAACATCCTGTCTGAGTTTAGTAATTTGGGTATCAAGTATTCCATAGACATGTGTATTCCAATCTCTGAGCTTTTCTTTTAGCAACTTGAGTTTCTTCCATAAAATGAGATGAGGTTGGCCATTGAGGTTGAAGGATTCTCAGCAATCCTGGACAAATGAATAGAATCTTCTATCTTCTAACCAAACATTGAGAAATTTGAAGGGTCTTGGGCCCCAATCAATATGATCATCAAACAAAACAAGGGCTCTATGATCTGAAATGCATCTAGGAATACATAGTTGTGTGAGGTTGTTGAAAGAGGCTAGGAAATCAGATGATATAAAGAATCTTTCAATTCTTGAGGCCACTGATCCAAGACCAACCCAGGTATATCTCCCACCTGCTAATGGAAGATCAATTAGGCCCATAGCATCCACCAAATGTTGTAGAGAGTCCATATCAGTTCTAGAGGCTCTTGTAATAAATCTCTCAAAGGGATCAAGGACAACATTGAAGTCTCCAGCCATGACTAGTACTGAAGGAGGGTTTAGGTCTTCAAGCTTAGAGGATAAATCAAGCCAGAGTAATCTTCTTCCTCTAGAGGAGCAAGGAGCATAAATATTAATAAAGCAGCAAAGAGCTCCAAGATCAAGAGCTTCTCTAATCCAGATCATTGCTCCTGAACGCTTTGTGACTGAGAGTTTCTTAAAGGAATGTGTTTTCCAAAGGATTATTAAACCCCCAAAAAGTCCTTCAGCGGGTAAGAGATCAATATCCCACCCAATACTTAAACCACAGGATCTGAGAAAGTAAGAGGGAAGAGTTTCAAGTTTTGTTTCTTGTAGGAGAACCATTTGTGGTTGTTGCTTGCATAACACGTCACCACGGGTCTTCCTCTTTTGTGAGGAAGAGAGGCCTCTCATATTCCAATAGAGGGCCTTCATAATCTGAATTTAAAGTGTTGGGGTTGCCCTGAGCTTATTGCTCACAGGGACCTCAGAGGTAGTTTTTTTTTGTGATTCCCCGTTTTTGGTAGGTTTTGCTTCTGAGGGTGAGTTTGAACGGCATGGAAACCCTTTAGGTCAAGAAGAGAGAAGAAAATAAAAATCAATTCATAATTATCAAGGAAAACTTGCTTTGGAGCTTCAGATTCTCTATGCAGACCGCCCAATTTGCAAAAGGTATATCTCAGTCTTCCATGCTCCTAATAAAGTTAATTTTTATACTAAATTTTCTATGCTGAATTTCTAAACTCGTCGAAGCCACAAGGACCTCGGTAGGTTGACGACCAACACCACTAACGATAGAGTAAAGCCCCTGACCCCGTCGTTGGCCAACATCAAGATCGTTGAGCTTCCGTCAATACCGTGAACAGGGGACGTAGATCAACCTAGATAGGGAGCATAGGGAGGGAGAACGTGAGAGTATTGTCGCACACGTGTAGACGCGCCCGACACCGACCATGAACCATCAAATCTAGAGGCTTCGAGCACAACCATAACCTCCGACAATAAGAACCACCAGAGACGCGCCAAACACCTTCCACGAACCGGTAGATTCGGAGACTACGAGAACGATCCACTATGTCTAGGGCCTTTGACAGTGAAGGAGACCATCAAAACCAGATTTGTAGCCCGTCCCACAACTTCGGCCGAGGGATAGCGAACCAAGGAAGAGGACCAGGGCCGGCCCTTTGGAAATGGAGGCCTTAGGCAAAAAATTTAAAAGTGGCCTTTTGATAATATATGATTTATTTTGCTGAAACTACAATATACCAAACACGTTATCATGAATAAATATATTATTTATTTTGCATAAACAAATGAGTCTTTTTGCTTGAATTGTAATTAAAAAAATGACATAACAAATAAACAGTTTAAATTTAACAATTGAACTTGTTTTTTTAAGTTTAGCAAGTTTTTATAACAATTTTATATGAGTTATCTAAATCACTAAAGAGCTTACCGAGAAGGAAGATTGAGAATTAGGTGAATATTTTGGTTTTGATAAAGTAATAGAACAAGAAAATACAACCTATAAAGAATTCCCTCAAAAAGCATAATAAGACCAAACATAGATTATTTTTCTTAGTCCTACTGACTAACTCAAAACTGCCATGATAATTATAAGGCCTAATACAAGATAAACATCAAAACACATTATAAATCTCTTTAAAGTTTACCACTAAACACAATCTTCATCCAACAATGCATGTGCTATGTCCTTGTCTTTACATACAAGGTCATTCCTGTTCCACCTCTATAAGATTGATACAAGAGTATGTCATGATGCTTGACATCTCAAAATGACACCAGCTCATTAAGTTCGTGTGTGTATATATGTATATCAGAATAATAGTTGCACACAACCCATCATAACAAGCATGTATACTCGCTAATACTTATTAACATTTCACCATAATATACTGTTATACTTTTTAGAGGAGCCAAATATTAACAGGACAAGAAATATGATTACCTGTTGGCTACAAAATGCAAATAATACATGAACAGGCATTAAGATTCATGGAAACCTTTAGCAAGACAAGCCTCATCAAGTGCCAGATAGAAGGTCTCGAGCTGATCACACCACAATATGCAGACCTTAAGTTTTGCCATATTTATAGTAGTAGATTGGCTAGGAAGAAATAACAACGGTTTTAGGAAGAAAATATTTGTTGGGAAGAACAACACTAACATTGGCTTTTTTGGGGAGATGAAACGCTTTTTTGGGAGAATTCACGTTACAGCCGCACGCTTGGGAATTAGGGTTGTAGAGCTTAAATAATGTAGTTGACCAATGTTTTTTTTTGGGCTTTACAGATAGGTCCATTGTTTTTTAAATTCTGAGGCCTAGTTCGCATGGGAGGCCTTAGGCGACGGCCTAATCCGTCAAGTGGACGGGCCGGGCCTAAAGAGGACAACACAACAAAGCTAGATCAGAGGAGAGGAAAGTAGGCGCCACGAGAAAGGGGAAAAAGGTAAGGAAAAACCACCAACCACTTTCCTAGCGACCCGAAGGTCCAGATTAGTCGTGGGCGATGGAGCATGGCTAGGGGTCCAATAAAAAAAGAAAGGTTAACGAAGGATAGTAGGGAGTGTCTAGCACTTTCACAAGTTTGCGAATTGGCATTGAAATTTTTACAGGGAGACAATAATTTGATATTATTACCATTATATAATATGATCATTCGAACAAGTTGGATACTGGACTTACGAAAAATAATAGCAGATGCTATATTAATGTTTATATATAGTTAGTAATCAGACAAGATAGTTGTTTTACAGCCAATGTAGTAATAATAATTTATATAGTAAGTTGTTATATTTGGAGGGAAACGGGAGGACAAAAATGGCAGACAGTAATTACATTGAATCTGGAGGGGGCAAGGTAGTGGGGTGGTCGATCTATATATCTACCTACTCATCAATTTCAGGTAATTAAATTATGAATCTGACACAGAAAATAGAATAGTCAAGTTGTGGATCTGTTGTAATATACACCTCAAGTTGACGATATTTATTTCATTTCACACAGTGGGCTATTTTAATCGAGTCCTAGTGACACCCTCATTTCTCATGTTCCACACTTCTTTTTTTGCGGAGCAGCCCCTACATATTTTTGACAGTGCCCAAACTTTATTTTCATATTTTAAGCAGGGTTTGCATAAACATGAACTGTAATAATTTTATTTATTTATTTGAGAAATGTATTCTTATTTTTTATGAACGAAATTGCAATATTATGACTTCTTAAGAACGATTACATCGAAATGTCTCGAGGAACATGCTCATCGACCATGAAAGATCAGTGTGAACAAACAACGGTTCACTGATCCTTGTAGTACCAGAACCGTCACAGACAGTATTTTGACGCCCCATAGGCAAAGGTAGAAGATGGAGAAGGGGAACGGGATACTAGAGATCCTGAGGGACCTCAACGGTAATGGCGGTGGTGGGAGGCAAAGTATCGTCTAGGGACCCCTTACAGAGCCAGTCCCTGATGCTCAGGTGGTGTATCATCCTGTCCAACGGGGCATCTCGCCCGCCTGTAATTTAGCGTCCCAGCCAGATGCTGGCGCCATCCTTCCCAGAACTTCAGCAGCTGCGCCCCTACGCTCCAAAGATGTCGTAGCTTCCACAGCTCCCGCTCCAGGGTGAGTGCGTCCTCCACTCCCAAACCTACCACGCTCTCATGATAGTTGGGAAGCAATTGAATCAGTAGAGAACTGATCTCCATCAACCCCTCGCTGGATGTTCCCGTGTACAAAAGACGGGGCTCGTGTATAGGACCACCCAGGGAGGCTTATCCCGGGCACCTGGCTGACATCCCAGGTGGGGGCTCGAAGATCCGGTTTAGGTACCAGGTCCATTGTTACCCCGGTCCCCCTTCCTCGAGATAACCGAGCCTTAGGTATCAGATCCATTGTCACCAGGGTTGGGGCCTCAGGCTCCCGGTCCCGCTCCCAACGCTTGTAGAACCCCGCTCTTTCAAAAAGGGTTTTAGTTGAAACAGGAAACGTCGGGGTGGATTTTTGCAGCAAACGAATTTTGAAGAGAAAAATCAAAAAAAAAAAAAAGAGAAGAAAAAGAAAAGGAAAAGATTGGAATTGGACCAGGTCAGACTAGCCCTTTGGGCCGAGCCAACCAGGGCCCAATTCTCGCGCGCAGCCCACACTGAACGGCCAAGTTGAGTGAAAACCCTAATCCCCTTTATTGTTCCTCTTCCTCGTCACTTTCAGTCGCGCACGCAAAAAGAGGAGGAGAGGGAATCGCAGCTCGCCTCCCTCTCTCGAACGTTTCAGGCCCTCCTTCTCGCAGCCACGACATCGCTGCCCTCGCTTCGCCTTTGTGTCGATCGAACAGCGCCGGCTACGAGCCCGAGAGATACCGCCGGAGCTCCTCGTCTGGATCTCCTTTCGTGAGCAGAACCACTCCTCGTGCGAGATACCCACGGTGAGACGCGCGCCGACTCCGTAGCTCACTCTCCGATGACATCCTCGCCCCGCTCTCCCTCTCTGAGCCCGTTCCTCGCTGAACCAAGCTCGGATCTGAGCCAGGTCAGCCAGAGCACGCCGGCGAACGCTCGTTGTCACCAGATATGGGATGGGAAGCTTGGACAGGCCCTCCTAGCTTCCGTCGTCTCTTCGCCGTGACGCTGGCCGCCGGCCGCCGTCACCGCCCTCTTCTTCCTCCTTCACGATCTACCTTGACGCCGTAGATGACGGCCGGAACTCGCATCTCGCCGGAGCTGCTGCCGGTTCAGACACGAGGCTGGGCAGGGCAAGGCAGAATGGGACCAGGTCCGGTGTTGGGCCTTGGGCCGGGCCACATCAGAAGATGGGCTTGGGCCCAGTGCACCTCGCGGGCCAGGCCATGCTCGGTTGTGGGGCTGGATCCAGACCGGTTCGTGTCAGACCTGGTTCGCGTATCCGGGTCGGATCCGGGTCAACCCGGTTTGACAGAAAATATTTTAAAAACAGATTTAATTAATGGATTTAATCAATTAAAGGTGAGAATTTAAAGGACTTCTTGGTTAAATCAGTGGACCTTCAGACTTTTACTGGTTTTGATTCGGACGTTTTATTTGTCAATCTAGACGGGACTTCGCCCGAGGTCAAGGGCTTGGAACCGAGCTAGAAGAACGAAGACCACGCCGGAACCCGTGTGAAGAACGGAGTTGTGACCACTCGAGCGTTTCATCATAGTTTTATTAGAGGAAGACCACAAGGTAGGGAAAGTCTTAATTTCTTAATTAACGCTTAGTATGCATGATTAGGATAATAAAATCGGAAAGGTCCTAGAATTGCCTATAGGATGCGAATAACTAGAACAATCGTACTCCAATTACTAATAAATGGATGAGTCTAGTATGCATGCTTAGGATGATGACGATTAGTGAAGCTTGCTTTAATACTTGGGATTGATTTACTGGTAGAGAGGCTGTGAGGAGCTCTCGGATTAGTTGTGTGCTAGGTTCACATGCTTGGTTGCTAGTTATTAGGGTAACAAAGAGTCTAATGAAACTAGATCGAATGTATGCTTGAATGTTGAAGGATTGACTTGAATGCTTGAATAATTGGTTGATTGATTGAGTGGTGATTAATTGTGGTTTGAACGGATGATCGAGTATGACTGGTTGTGCCAAGGGGTACAATCAGGTGATCGATGTACCGATGGTTCGTGACAGGTAAGTATACGGTAAGTGTGGAACGGTATTGGATGTCTTCGCTGTGATGAACGTGTGTTTCGATGAGTGTTGAGTGATGGCTGAATGTTTATGCTTGTTCCCTTATTCTTATTCTTGAAATGTATGTTTGTTTGTTTGTGTGTTTGGTTCGGTACTACACCCGGGGGGGGGGGGGGGGGGGGGGGGTAATCCGGTGTCGTTGCGGTGGTTGGAGTTGGACAGATATAGTGAGATATTGGTTGAGCATTGGAGCCTGAGGGCATTGTCTACTGGATATTACGGGTATTTAGTATTGGCAGATCCTGCGGGATATTGAGTGATGAGAGGGGCCTGAGGGTTCGGCAGATCCTGCGGGATATTGAGTGGATTATTTCATGAGAGATGGTTACTGAGGTTTCACCCAAGGGCGTGCGTCCCAGTGGAGCACCACCTTGGTTCCCTATGACATATGGTCCTTTGGAGGCATTTCTGGGAATCCCGATGATAAGCGCCCATATGGGATTGTTTCCGGTGCCCCGACGCATGTGCCTCCTCTGGACCGAGGGAAAATCTGATATGATATGGATACTCTGGTAGATCGGTATATGGGAACTGAGGTGATCCCAAAATCTATCCATGGATCAGAGGCTTGAGAAAGCAAGTGGTTGGCGTGATATCAATTACTCCCAGTTTAATCGTTACGTTACATTTTAGTGTTTTCATGGAATCTTTTAAGCTACTGGTATCGTCGAAAAAGAGATACTATTTCATTTTACTGATGCTATAGTCTTTCATTGATTACTAGTGTTTACTCGTTTCCAGTTGTGATGGTTTTCCATTTTATTATAATGTTCTCTATTTGTTCGCTAGGAAGTTATCGCTATGCGTTATTGTTCTCGTTGCTTTTTAATTGTTTATTATATCTTTTGGTCTAAGCGTTTTAAGCACTTGGGATATCGAACTAAAGCAGTTGTATTGTTAAACGTGGAGGCTAAAGTTGTTTACGATTTTCCCTACTTAGCGTAAGCTCAACCCTATTTATTTGTTTGTTGTGTGTACAGGTGTGCTTGAGATCTGGGGGATTCGAGGCTCGGGAGCTTCCGGATGTGTGAGGGTTGTATTAGAGATGTGTTGGCCCATTGTTGAATTTTATTTACCTTATATTACTTATCAATTTTTGATACCATTTTTGACTTTGGATTGAATTATTGAGAAATACTTTGGACTCGTTTTCAGCTTTAAAGGAGTTTATTACAATTTTATTACTTTTATCTCGTTGTCCCCGGTCACGTCTCGAGTCCGGCCAAAACCGGATTTGGGGCGTGACAACGCCTTCCCATCCCCCCCAGAATCCCCATAGACCTGCGCCACCACCCCAACCGGTAGGGAGTGGTGAACCACTAGCCGTCTTACACGGGGGCACGGTCCTCTCGCTACATTGTACCGCATCAGACCTTTATGATACGCCGGGAGATGAGTCTGAGGGTACTGTGTTGAGGACGACGTCCGGACTCTCCCCCGGGCAATAGTCTCCATGTGCTCCGATGTCTCCATCCTCGAGTACCGAGGCAGGGGGCCACCAACCCCATAAGCAGGACCAGGAACGACTCCGTTCCAACGTGGAGGAAGCTTCCACCGTACTCCGCTGCACCCCGTAGCGGTCGCGGACCCGGTGGTAGAATCGGGTCCTAACTATTGTGACCGATAAGAAGGCCGCACTTTCCGTCACGTCTCGGACCATCCCCTCCCCCATGAAGCGGGAGGTTGCAGACTTCGGAGACGCACCTCCCGGCTGCGTGTCGTCCACCCCAACCATCAGAGCAAGGTCGTGATGAGTCCAGGGAGACAGGCTAGGGTTCGGTCGGAGATTAGGGTTCGCCCGGAGAGGGGCCGCGTTGTGGTGTGCGTCGTAAGGCACCTCGGTTCCCTGCACCGATTCGTCGAGCGACAGAGAATGAGGCACGCCTCGCGGATTAGAAGACCTCACCGACATTGGAAGAGGAGAGACTCGTGGTCTCATGGCGATCGGACTAGCATCCGGCGAGATCGCAGGAGGGACGTCAAGGGAGAGGGAAGACGAGGGGGTGTGGTATGGGGATCGAATCCCATCGGTATATATCTCCCACACCAGGTGTGGTCTGCGAGGGTAACGACCGGATGTGATTGAGGAACACGGGGACTGCAATTCCGACAAGATCTGTAGGCGGCGCGGGAGCGGCGGTAGCAGAGTATAGCTCCATAGCGACTAGAGGCTAGGACTAGGTTAGTTTCTCAAGGACGAGAGAGATTTTTTTTTTCACCCTTTGGTTATGAAATGTATTCTTATTTAGTTTTTAAAAAATGATCAAGTAAATTGATAGGACCATGATTATAAAAGTCGGGTGCCTAATCTGTCTATTAGTCTAAAACCCGACTCAGATGGGTACATCGGACTTAGGCAGAAAATTTGCTTAAGGTCAATTAGACGACGGTCGTCGATTAGTCAGATCGGACAATCGGGTTAAGTCTGAAAGATATTATTTCAATTCACACTTTTAAACCAATTTCAGGTACTACATATGAATTGCATTGAATCAATTTTTATTTCAGAGAGGTTCTGATTATCTATTTTCCATTGGACAAGAAAACTGAAGTGGCAATTAGAATACCAAATGAAAACCCAATATATTTAAGAAGTGATTAGAAGAGAGCAGAACAAGTGGGGGTAGTAGGATGCCCCACAACATTAGTAGTAATCAGTAAACAAAAGCACAATATTTATAAAATTAATTGATCCAGCCCTTGTCAGCTGATTCGAGAAACAAGTCCAAGGATCCGAAACCGGCCTCCAGGTTAAGTTGGGGCAGAGACGCGTCGCCGTCCAGTTGGGAGTAGTCGGAGTTGAGAAACTCCGTCAGGTCTATGTCCCCAATCACTTGGTTAAAATCTACACCCAAATCATCATGTCCCGCTGCAACTACTGTATGATCCTCTACATTGGTTTGTTTGGATTGATGATCCTCGGCTCCGAGTGATTTTGGTCTCTTGGACAGAACAGTGTTCCAGTAGTTCTTCACTTCATTGTCTGTTCGGCCTGGAAGCCGACCGGCTATCAACGACCATCTAAAATTGCAAACTAAACTATTACAACTACAACTACAACCCAACCCAGATATTGAGATGATGATGACGACGATGATGATAAAAAAAATGTGGTAGTAACGTACCTGTTGCCTAAGAGTTTGTGTAGCCTGACGATGAGGTCTTCCTCGTCAGGGGTAATGTTGCCTCTCTTGATGTCCGGTCTCAGGTAGTTTAGCCATCTTAATCTGCAACTCTTGCCGCATCTCTTCAGACCTGTGAATGATCAACAAACAAATTATCGATCAGACATATATAGAACCACTTCTATGTATACAGGGAGACAATCACGTGGGAACTTCTCTTACGATATAAACCTGGGAATCTCAAATCTGGTTTATGTTTGATATATATACCAGCTAGTTTGGGAATGTTTCGCCATTTGCCTTCACCGTGGAGGGCGATGTATTGGGTGAGCGTCTTGTCTTCGAGAGCAGTCCAAGCTCCCTTGTTCAGTCCCTGATCCTTGGAACAACACGGACTCCTCCCCATTTCTCCTCCCCAACAACACACCCACACCCTTACATTTTCACATTAAATATGCTTTCCACTCCTAATTGTCAACGTGTCTGCTTTCACAACTTACATATATAAACATAACAATAAATGTGCATCGTGAGATTCATTTGCATGTGCTGTCCATACTTGTTCACCGCTGAATAACAAAATAACCAATTTGATTATGGTAAAAATATCTTACTTAATTATGTGATTTTAAATAACGTTTATGGGGACAATATTGTATACGATACCGTGATAATGTGCCAACATATAATCATGATAGTTTATGTGTTTGGCAATATAGAGGGTATAGAGATCTTCAAGATTGATTTTTAGTACAAAACATATTGATTTCATTAATTATTAGGATTAGTAAGTAACATTGAGCTACCGTTCCTTGTTATTTTTGGATTCAGATATAGCTTATGAATTATGATCCTGTCTCTGCCCAAACTAACTTTCTCAGTGCGGTCTGAGATTGGGAAGACTTGAAAGTTGGTTGCTGTTGATGTTTGTGTCGTACTCTTGCTGAATTGCCTTGTCACTTTGTCGTTTTGTTCTGCGGCCAAGATTACGCCGCGTCGTTTATAAATTTGCCAAAGGCATGGATTAATTTAGGCCCACATGTATGTCATTCATACTCGTGGTCCCGATGATCAGTAGAGGAGTAGTGCTAAGTCAACAAACAACGACGGGAGAGAAATACGGGTCAACATTCTCTTCATTTGCATCTATTTCAGAGGTAGAGCATCTGAAATGTGATGTGGGTCGATTAATTCACCGATTGATTGGTCGATTGGAAACGGATTTGATAGGTATAGTCGAGTTTTACCCTAGGGGTCGGTGTAATCATTGATCAATTAAAAATAACAATTTTACGAGCCACACGTACGGATAGCCGAACAAGACAATGATAGCATGAGGAGAAATCAAATACAAACCATGTCTTAACCTAAAAACTAGAGAACCAATTTAAGTCATCCATTTTAAGAATAGATGGATGAGATGCAATTGAGTAGTTGACTTGTCGACTACAAAAAAAAACAGCACTTTTTAGTAAAATCATCATATTATTTTTTTTAATCAATTCACTAATTTAATTTTTCCCGCTTCGTTTGATCTCCGATTGGCTTCAAACTTGCGCCATTAGTTTTGTATTTTTAAGGGCTTTAAATCAAGATCAGTCATGAATATATTTTGAAGCACGAAAAAAAAATTCTTTCGGTGTTGATTTTTTTTAAAAAAAATCTGGATAATTTTTATCAACACTTTGCTCTGGATTTATCAACACTTTTACACTGTTTTTATCAACACTTTACACTGGTTTTATCACCTCATTTTCCAAAACTGATCATGATTTTATCACCTCATCGCGTGCTTTTTATGAACACTAGTTTTATCAACACTAAACACTAGGTTTATCATTCAATTACGTGTGTTTTATCACCCTCATCACATGTTTTTTTTGAAGCACGATTTTTTTATTTATTTCGGGGCTGGTTTTTAAAGAAATTATATTTGGCTAATTTTTATAAACACTTTGCTCTGGTTTTATCAACACTTTACACTGCTTTTATCAACACTCTACACTGGTTTTATCACCCTATTCTCCAAAACTGATCATGATTTGTATCATCTCATCACGTGCTTTTTATGAACACCAGTTTTATCAACACTAAACACTATGTTTATCATTAAATTACATGTGTTTTTATCACCTCATCACATGTTTTTTTTATCAACGCTACACTCTAGTTTATCACATTTGTTATCAAAATTGATCATGGTTTTTATCACCTTAGTACATGTTTTTATCAATATTTAGCACTAGTTTGATACCTCTGATATAAAACATTTATTAATGAAGATTTATCAACACTCAACATTATTTTTATCACTCCGATATACCTTTTTTTATTTTCATTCTTCAAAATATATTCATGATTGATCTTGATTTAAAGCCCTTGAAAAAATAAAAATATTGGCGCAAGTTTGAAGCTAATCGGAGTTCAAACGAATCGGGAAATATTAAATTAGTGAATTGGTGAAGAAAAAAATGGACACTTGTCCACATGACACCATTCTTTTACAATTATGCTCTTGTTTGTGTGAGAAATGATGAAAGTAGCGTAAGTTTGGGTGAAATTGGGGTGATGATGTGACATCGTGGTGAATGTTGGATGTTAGGTGCGTGTGGCTAGGAATGGTTCTCTAGGTTTTAGGTTAAGGATGGTTTGTAGCCGATTTCACCTCATGATAACATGGCTAAAAATGAAAAATAAGAAGTTTAATGAATAGTAAGCGACTACCATTTCACTTCTCCTTCTCTAACTTGACGCCCCTCTCCTTTTTTAACCTAGACCCTTCATTTCCATCCTACATCTATACCATTTCTAGCTATATGTTTCATTTCACTTAAAAATAATTGACAACAAGTCGTTTCTGTTGTCATCATACTGTTAATTATAATATACATGATCTTAAATCTGAGGCATTATAATCAATCAAAAAATAAAAATATAGATAGAGGGTTCTTAGACTTGGCTTCGTTCATTATGTTTATACTCTTGTAGAGAAAACATCTATTTCCTTCTACGATATTGATTGGGCATAACAGATTTGTATGCAGAACGTACTCGGGTTGCTTACGTACTCTCCATTAGTACGTGAGAGATCAAAGATCACGTGATTCGCTTTGTGAAGTTCGGTTTCTCTCTCCTTCCTATACACTTCTTTCGGTGTTTGTGAATTGTGTACTTATGATGGAATAAGTCACTTATATTTATAGGTGGGAAGAGGAGCAAGAGTCCTTATTAGGGTTTCATTAGGATTCAATATGTTATCATAAATCCCATGATATATAGTGTGTTGTACTTCGGAAAACAGAATGTAAGATGTAAATGAAAATTTAGATCTCATAATATAAATGTCAAATATAAGCATACTTACTCACGGAAAACTTAAGTAGGAACTATTATGAAGACTCATACTATCAATGCGCTTCTAAAAAGTCTTTGTAAGGTAGTCCTTTCATTAATATGTCTGCAACCATAACCTATGTACCTATGTGTTCAATGACAATCTTTTCTCTTTTAACATCTTGTTACGATGATAGATATGTAAGGTGATTGTTTTACTACCTCAGATATCCTAGATAACTTCACATTCGTTATCATAGTAAAGAATTGAGGATGAAATAATACCCCAAAACTCAAACCTATTATGTAATTATGATCTTTAAATAAAAGTCTCATTGTAAGAACCACTCCCGGTCAACGCCAGTCAAAGCGGCGAAAAACAGGAAAATTTAAATTTTCTGGACAGACACTTAAATTAGACCCCGAGGGTCATACCAGACTTAAGTTGACCAAGATATCGACCAAAGTGAGTTCCGGGGAACTCACGGCAACTTTCTGCCCAATTTGGGAAAGGTTGACTTTATGCTGGAAAAGTCAACCGAGCGACGTTTTGGTCCATTCGAGACCCGTTTTGGATCCAAAAATCTGAGCCGTCGTCACAGCGGTCTTAGTTGAGCCGTTTCCTTGTAGCCCGTGAAGTTTCGTAATTTCTTGGAAAATGTGCCCGTTCGGGGCCCGAGACGGCCGAATTTCGCGAATCTGATTGAAAAATATCAAGAAGATATTTTCCAAAAGGGGTGGGACCCACTTGCCACATGTCATACAAGTGGTGGTGTTAGGTAAATTTTGAACAAAACAAAGGAAGACTTGAGTGTTAGTTTTGTAATTAAATGATAGTTGGTATTTTGGACAAAATAAAAGGAAGCAAGACATGTAGTCTCGGCCACACTTAGAAAAAAGGGAGTTTTAGTGAGAGAAAGTGGAGAGAGGAAAGAGAGGAGAAAAGGGAGAAAAAGAGAAGAAAGGGTGTAGAGTTTTGCTATTTCCCGACGATCCAACCGGTGGATCGTCTCAACGATCGAAGAATCGAGCTCCCACCGTCATTCCCTACAGTGAGTACCCTTTCGATTTTCATTTTGGTATGTTTAAAAGTTAGCGTTTGGGTTGAAACGAGTAGTCTTAGGATGAGTTGAGGTGTGGGGTTCGTTGGAGGCGTTTTGGAGCGAAAAATGATCGTTTTCCGGTGACCGGAGGCTCGGGGGAGCTCCGGCCACCGTGGGTGGTGGCTGGCCGGAGCTAGGACCGGCCACTATGGTGGTGAACCGGCCCAACCACCCACGACCCTTGATGGCCGAGTGGGTCCCACATGCTCGGGTCTCAGGTTTTCGTGTTCGGGTGGTTTAGGACGATCCCCAAGTCATTCATCCACACCCGGAACGAATTTTGGAATTAAAGTGTAAAAGTTGTAAATGACGGGTTTAGAAACTTTAAACGCGAATTAAATTTCTCGGAAGTCGCAAATTGATTCCGTTGATTGCGTTGGAACCCTTGAATTATTCTAAGACCGTAGAAACGAAAACGGGAATTTTCGGAGCCCCGGAAGGGCGTTTTCAAAACCCGGGCAGATTCGCCGAGCTGGGCTAAACGGGCCTTTCCGGGCCCATTATAGACAATGTCGAGTAATTGGGAAGTTTGGGAGTGATTGACATTGTCGGGATTGCATTTGGGCGTCAAGTGTATTAAAATTCACTTTATGCCTGCGAACTTAAAAAGTGTTTAAATTGTGTTCTTATTAGATCGTGCCACCGACCGAGGAAAGGGAAAGCTAGGCGAGTGATTGTGAACAAGCCGGAGCTTGGTTGGGAACTTTTGGGAAAGCGTGCGAGGTAGGGAAAAGTAGCCGGATCTCGGCCCTGACTAGGGAAAGTTAACAGTAGAAATGCATGCGACACTTGGGTGTCGTGGGTTAAGTAAGTTTATCGAACAATAGAAAGGAAGGCGACACCAGGTGGTGTCGTATGATACGGGAACGTATCGAACAATAGAAATGCATGTGACATTTAGTAGTGTCGTAGGAGCAGTGAACGTATTGATATTAGAAATACTGGAGGCATTTGGTTATTCCCGGAGGTTGATTGTATTGTTTGTGAGTGCCCGTGAGGTTGTTAACCCGTATTTTATTGTCGGTGTGTCTTGGGTGGCCATGAGTTCCCGTGGGGTTGTTAAACCCGTATTTTACTGTTGGTGTCTTGGGTGGCCATGAGTGCCCGTGAGGTTGTTAAACCCGTATTTTATTGTCGGTGTGTCTTGGGTGGCCATGAGTGCTCGTGGGGTTGTTAAACCCGTATTTTACTGTTGGTGTCTTGGGTGGCCATGAGTGCTCGTGAGGTTGTTAAACCCGTATTTTATTGTCGGTGTGTCTTGGGTGGCCATGAGTGCCCGTGGGGTTGTTAAACCCGTATTTTACTGTTGGTGTCTTGGGTGGCCATGAGTGCCCGTGAGGTTGTTAAGCCCGTATTTTATTGTCGGTGTGTCTTGGGTGGCCATGAGTGCTCGTGGGGTTGTTAAACCCGTATTTTACTGTTGGTGTCTTGGGTGGCCATGAGTGCTCGTGAGGTTGTTAAACCCGTATTTTATTGTCGGTGTGACTTGGGTGGCCATGAGTGCCCGTGGGGTTGTTAAACCCGTATTTTACTGTTGGTGTCTTGGGTGGCCATGAGTGTTCGTGAGGTTGTTAAACCCGTATTTTATTGTCGGTGTGTCTTGGGTGGCCATGAGTGCCCGTGGGGTTATTAAACCCGTATTTTACTGTTGGTGTCTTTGGTGGCCATGAGTGCCCGTGAGGTTGTTAAACTCGTATTTTATTGTCGGTGTGTCTTGGATTGTTAGTCTTAGTGCCCGTAGTTCAATCCTAAATGTCCAAATGTATATATCATCGTTAGCAATAAAATTAAAGCGGCTTTATATTACTTATGTGTTGGAGTAATATATCGATGTGTGCTCTGATCTATGCCCACCATGCGAATAGAACCATAGATCGAGATAGATCACACTCGATGGGTCCCTAGTCAACAAAGCTTCACTAGAAGCGACTAGTATGAAAGATGGCTCTTTATGGCTTACGTTCTGTTAGTCATTGGAATGGGATTCCGGAGTCTGATCATAGATATCATGTGGGACATGATATTGGACGACCCGCCCTGAATATGTGCCATAGATTAAGTCATGAACATATTCAGTGTTGTAGCTTGTCATGTATCCTTAGACCAAGGAGTCTTTGTGATCGCTATGTAGTCAACAACTGAGTTTGACCTGAGCCTAACGTTGTCCGTAACAGGGCTTCCATAACGGCCAGTATTGGCTTGGGGACGGGCTACATGAGTGACACGAAAGACGGCTAAGGGATTTATCCCTCATACTAAGGTATGGGAAAGATATCGGTTCTCGGCCACTTGATCGAGAGTGACTGGAAGAATAGCATGGCCATGCACATGATACTGGGTATCATATCTTCAGTCATCTCACATATCAAGGAACGGTGATTGAGAATAATAAGGATGACGGCTCTATGCCTTATCTCAATCAGGATATCGGAGATAAAAGGATAATGACAGGGACGACGGAAAGGTTAGAATCGACAGGGTCGATTCGTTATGCAGTGTCAGGCAATACTAAAGTCTCGTTAGTTGCCACTTAAATAGGATCAAGTAAAATGGGATTTTACGTTGATCTATTGACATGCATAAACCTAAGGGTCACACCGGAGGATGAAACTCATTGACACATTTATGGAGAATGGCCAAAAGGGAGTTGTCTCGGGACATGACCAAAACTGGGTTTTGGGTCATGTGCCCGTAAGTGAATAGGACTTTACGGATCGAGACAAGACTTGGAGTCTTGGGATTGATCGCGTCGGATAATGTTGGACATTTCCGGTATAGAAGGCATGGAGGCGATGAGCGAATCACGGGACCTCGTTGGAAATGGTCACGGGCCATGTTCCAAGAGGCCCATGAAAGGCCCATGCAACCAAGGCCCATGGAACTAATTAATCAAGTCTTGATTAATTAGTACTAAGTAAGCAAGACAAGGATTATGGTGTTGGTGATTCACCACCTAACCCAATCTTGTCTTGCCATACTTTGTCCTATTTACACCTTACTTGACACCATACTTGTCCCATGCCTTTAGTTGGACAAGTATGGGTTTTGTTATGTTTAAGTCATCTTTTTTCAACATAACAAACACAAGACAAGAAGAGGAAACACAACTTCTCTCTCCCTTCCCTTGCAATTTCGGGTTTGGCAAGCTCCCACCTCCATTTTTGTGTTCTTGAGTCCTCAAAGAGAAGAACTACGTGGCTTTGATTCCCATGTGGATACGTAGGCGTCTTGGAGACTCAAGCCAATCATTCGTTACCCGGTGTTCTTGTTTTGGTAAGAACTAGTGCTGAATTTTTCTCTTGTGAATCCATTCTTTGTTAGTTGTTTCATGGTTTTAATCGTCTCTTGGTTTTCCTTGATTTTCCGCTGCGAGTTGGTTCATCTCCAACCCTACCTCGAGACCCAACAGGGTGGCCATGAGTGCCCATGGGGTTGTTAAACCTGTATTTTACTATTGGTGTGTCTTGGGTGGCCATGAGTGCCCGTGAGGTTGTTGAGCCCGTGTTTTACTATTGGTGTCTTGGGTGGCCATGAGTGCCCGTGAGGTTGTTAAAACCGTATTTTATTGTTGGTGTGTCTTGGGTTGCCATGAGTGCCCGTGGGGTTGCTGAGCCCGTGTTTTACTGTTGGTGTCTTGGGTGGCCATGAGTGCCTGTGGAGTGTTAAACCTGTGTTGTTGCTGTTTGTTGAACTTTGGTTGTGATTGTGGTTGCCTGAGGATGAGGACAGGTCGACCGCCTGACCCGATAGGGATCGGGGAAGTTGTGTGGGTGTTGGCTAGCCTCCCGACAAAGATCGGTAAGGTTGAGCATTCTTTAGCGATGAAGGGCAACTCCCCTTCCGACCAGCTATCGGAAAAGTATTGCGTTGTATATCGCTGACAGGTCGACCGCTTGACCCGACTGCGTGTCGGGGAAGTTGCGTGGGGCAGGCTCGAGCCCAGTCGGTTAGCAACCGGCACTGAGTAGCTGGAGTGCGATCCATTGCGATCTTGTTTGGTGTGCAATCCTTTGTGATCTTGGGTGTTGCGTGGTTATCTTTTGTGTCTTTGGTGGAAGTCGTAACCGTTGTGTCGGGTCTACATTACGTGTCCGAGTGTTGAGTTGGTTGGGGAAAGTAACAGTTTGTGTGTCAGTCGGGTTACTTGAGTTGGGGATAGTAGTCCCCGGTGTTGGTTTGTTGTTGGTGTTTCCGGCATTGTCTGCTAGTATGCTGTAGTCAGTCTGGTATTCGTGGTGGTGAGCGAACGCTCACCCCTAGCTGCTTCTCCTACAGGTACTGGTCGCGAGACGGACTAGGGGAGCTCTCGAAGTTTGAAGAGCTGGGAGCGGGAGTCCGGGTTTCCTTTTGAGTTTAGCGACGTACGCCATGTCTTTTGTCCTCTTGTTTGGACGTGCTTTGAGTTGTAAATTATTATTTTGATTAACTAAATGGTGATTTTAAGCGATTTATTTAAAAGGTTTGAAATTGGTTTTATTGTTTTATCGTTCGCGTTCCGGGTTCAGTTCTACTGAATTCGGGGCGTGACAGCTTGGTATTAGAGCTCGAGGTTTCACACCTCGGACTGTACGTCAATTAGGTGGGGAGAGTCGAGTCATTAAAAGTCCTGTCGTGCGTTGGTTGCGCAAGTCGGAAACCGTGTGTAGACCCGTAGTGACATGAGTCATGTTTGTGATTGTGTGTATGTGCAGTATTATTATTACTGGCATACTGATTGTGTGTTGCTGTGTGAAACGTTTTAAGCTGTCGCGACTCGACTCAGGAGCGCTCATGTAGTCGAACGTGACGGTGTTGACATCAAGTGGGTACAATGTAGTTCGGGCACGCCTGGACCGGGTTGTAACTACCTGATGTCAAAATGATATTTTATGGTGAAAAGGAGAGAGTTTTAAAATTGGTTGGCCCTGTGGGCGTGTGTTTGAATTGGTTGGCCCGGTGGGCGTGTTTTGAAATTTGTTGGCCCGGTGGGCGTGTCTTGATTTTGGTTGGCCTTGTCGGCTTGTGATTGAGGTTGGGTGACTTGAATTTGTCTGTGAGTCGTTGTGCGTGTGTTTGTTAAATTGGTGGTCGAGAGTGTGTGTCGCTTAAGGCTATTTTTAAGGTCCGTGATTTCTGTCTTGTTCCACAGTCTTGATTGTGCAGTTTGAGTGTTGGTTTTGCGTGGCTGTGTTCACAGTTGTGTTGGTTGTAGAGGTCATAAGTTCGGTGTTAAAGGGTGAGGTCTTGGGTTCGAGACTCATCAATAACCTACGGTAGTGATACATCGCCTCGGTGTGAGAGTCTCACCACGGAGAGGGGTTAGGGTTGGTGCGCTGCGACGCCATACGAACTAGGTTTCCCTTATGTGAACGGGTGTTCGAGGTTTCCCTTACGTGAACAGGTGGTTCGAGGTTTCCTTCACGTGAGTGAGTTATTCGAGGTTTCCCTCGCGTGAACGGGTGGTTTGAGGTTTCCTTCACGTGAGTGGGTTATTTGAGGTTCCCTACATGATCGAGTAACTAGGGTATCGAGGTTGTGAGCAATAGTGGCTTGCGGAATTGCGAATAGGATCCCCATTGAGGTTTCCCTACGTGATCGGGTAATTGGGGTATTGAAGTTGTGAGCAATAGTGATTTGCTGAATTGAGAACATAATCCCTGTTTCGAGGTTTCCCTTACGTGAGAGAGTATTTGAGGTATTAATGGCTTGAGCAGTGTAACGTTTTGGTATCAGGTTTTGAGATAGTGGTTTGCCCTGGTTAGATTGGGGACGAGTAACGAATACTGGTTGGGTTGCGGAACGTTATAACTAAATGCATAGAGAACCGTGTGAGGGTTGTGCTGGACTTTACCGGAGTGACTAATGGAGGGGTTGTTCGGTCTCTGATTTGGGCGTCAGTTTTGTTGGATACCGGGGTGTCACACTCGTTTGCTTCGTCGAGTGGTGCTGAGATGTTGGGGCTGAGTTTAGAGACGTTGAGTCCACCCCTGCGTCTGGATACGCCGGTTGGGGGTAATGTGGTGTTGACTAGGGTCTGTCGTGCCTGCAAAGTCAGAGAAGCAAACCGATACAGGAGGTTCGAGAGAGGGCTCAAGAGCCCTGATGCTGGATCGAGTCCTCACCCCTAGGATTCGAGTATGTTCGGAGTTGGTAGGCACGACGATGGTAGAGGAGCGAGGTCTTAGAGAGACCTCGAGGTTCCGTGAGGTTCGGCAGCGACTGAGCTTGTGCGTGTATCCGTGGGAAGGATACTTACGAAATGGCAGCCTTTGACGTGATCCTGGGAACGAATTGGCTGGCGAAGTACCGAGCCAATATCGACTGCTATAGGCGACGAGTGATAGTGTCAGCAGGCAACACGAAGGTGTCGTGTGTGCTGGGTAGTAAGAGCGGGGTTTCTCCTGTCGGCGTTGTCCGCAGTGGAGGAAGTATCGGTCGTGTCGAGCCGAGAGTTACCGCGAGTGGTGTGCGAGTTCCCCGAGGTCTTTCCTGAGGAGTTGAGCGGGTTGCCACCAGTTCGTGAGGTGGAGTTCGGGATTGACCTGGTGTCGGGAACGACAGCGATATCGATGGCGCCTTACGGGTTTGCGCCGGAAGAGTTGACCGAGCTGAAGCATCAGCTCGAGGAGCTTCAGGAGAAAGGATTTATCCGTCCGAGCGTATCATCGTGGGGAGCACCAGCATTCTTCGTGAAGAAGAAGGGTGGAGAGCTTCGGATGTGTGTAGATTACCGGAAGCTGAACCGGGTTACGGTGAAGAACCGATACCCGATGCCGAGGATTGACGACTTGTTCGACCAGTTGAGAGGGTCCACCTATTTCTCGAAGATCGATCTGCGATCCGGATATTACCAGTTGCGAGTCCGAGAGGGGGACGTCGCAAAGACTGTGTTCCGGACACGCTATGGGCTTTACGAGTTCTTGGTGATGCCGTTTGGACTGACGAACGCACCTGCAGCGTTCATGGATCTGATGAACAGTATATTCCGGCCGTTCTTAGATCAGTTTGTGGTGGTGTTCGTAAACGACATCTTGATCTACTCGCAGAACGAGGCGGCGCGTGAGGAACGTCTGAGGGCTGTTCTGACCCTGTTGCGCGCCCTTCAGCTATACTCCAACCCGGAGAAGTGCGAGTTTTGGCTCGCTGAGGTGAGATTCCTCGGTCACGTTGTGTTCCGTGACGGTATATTGGTCGATCCGGCGAAGATCGACGCGGTTTTGAAGTGGGCGCAGCCCACGAGAGTCTTCGAGATCCGCAGCTTCTTGGGGCTGGCAGGATATTATCGGCGGTTGGTCCAGGACTTTGCGCGTCTAGCCGCGCCTATGACTCTTTTGACGCGCAAGGGAGTCGGGTTTGTGTGGACAGAGGATTGTGAACGTGCGTTCACGGAGCTGAAGGCTCGTCCGATTTCCACTCCAGTGTTGATAGTGCCAGAGCGCGGGGGCGAGTATGAGGTCTATTGTTACGCGTCCGGGGAAGGACTGGGCTGCGTGCTGATGCAGTTGGGTAGAGTCGTTGCTTGTGGCTCAAGGCAGTTGAAGACACACGAGCGCAACTATCCTACCCATGACTTGAAATTAGCAGCAGTCGTGTTCGCGCTAAAGAGCTGGAGGTATTATCTGTATGACGGGCGATTTCAGGTGTCCTCGAATCATGAGAGCCTTAGGTACATCTTTTCCCAACGAGACCTGAACATGCGCCAGCGGCGATGGATGAAACTACTGAGGAGTACGACTTTGAGCTACTCTACCATTCGGGTAAGGCGAATGTGAGTGCCGACGCCCTGAGTAGGAAGCCGATGCCGTGTCCTGTTAGCATCTCAGTCCGGGAGTTGGGACATGATGGGAGAGCTGGACACGCTCGGGTTGGAGCTAGAAGAGGTTACCGGCGCCGTGGCCACGTGCTTCTTGGTGGCTCAGCCCACCTGGCTTGGCCGGGGGATAGAGGCACAGTCGGTGGATGTCAAGGAGACAAAGATCCAAGAGAGAGTTGTCGGCGGGGTTGACGCCGAGGGCTGAGATCGTCGTGCTAACTGGGAGTTACGGTATCGCGGAGGTTTATTCGTACCGAGTAACGGTGGAGGCGACGAGCTGCGAGAGTCGCACTATTCGCGTCTGACAGTGCACGTGGGTAGCACTAAGAGGAGCGCGACATCAGGCGACAGATCTAGTGGAGCGGGATGGGGAGAGCGGTTGCAAAGTTGGTGTCGCGGTGCCTCACTTGTCAGCAGGCGAGAGCCGAACATCAGCGTCCCGTTGGGTTATTGCAGCCACTGCCGGTTGCACAATGGAAATGGGGGCACGTCACGATGGATTTCGTGAGCGGTTAGCCGAGTTCGCCTACAACAACAACTTTCAGGCCAGTATCCTGATGGCACCGTTCGGAGCGTTGTATGGTAGGCCGTGTCGGTCGCCCGTGTGCGGGGCGGAAGTGAGGAATGAGGGTTCACTGGGTCTGGAACTGGACCGAGAGACAGCTGAGTCGGTCGTGCCGAAGCGTGAGCGGTTGAAGACCGCGTAGAGTCGGCAGGAGCTATGCTGACAGACGGCGCCGACCTCTCGAGTCAGCAGTCGATGACCATGTATCCCTGAAGGTGAGTCCGAAAGGTGGACTGATGCGTTTCAACAGCGGCGGAGGCAGGTTAACCACGCGGTGTATCGAGCCTTCGAGGTCTTGAGCGGAGTGGGAGCAGTTGCATATCGACTTGCACTGCCACCGCAGCTTCGGAATATCCACGTTTCCCAGTTGCGGAAGTATATGCGGACCCCTCGCACGTCATTGAGTGGGCAGCTGTCGAGGTAACGGGTGATGTCTCGTATAAAGAGAAACCGATTTGGGAAATGGATCCACGGGAGCAGGTCCTGTGCGGAAAGGTTATCCGCTTAGAACGGGTGCAGTGGCGGCACCACGAGGCTCAGACGACTTGGGAGCGCGACGACGAAGTTCGCGCGAAGTACCCTGATCTGTTCGACTCCGGAGGTACGTTGGTTTTAAATTTCGCGGACGAAATTCCTTTAAGGGGGTAGATTGTAAGAACCACTCCCGGTCAACGCCAGTCAAAGCGACGAAAAACAGGAAAATTTAATTTTTTTGGACAGACGCTTAAATGAACCTAAATTTGACCCCGAGGGTCATACCGGACTTAAGTTGACCCCGATATCGACCAAAGTGAGTTCCGGGGGACTCGGGGAAACTTTCTGACCAATTTGGGGAAAGTTGACTTTTTGCTGGAAAAGTCAACCGAGCGACGTTTTGGTCAATTCGAGACCCGTTTTGGATCCAAAAAGCTTAGCCGTCGTCACAGCGGTCTTAGTTGAGCCGTTTCCTTGTAGCCCGTGAAGTTTCTTAAATTCTTGGAAAATGTGCCCGTTCGGGGCCCGAGACGGCCGAATTTCGCGAATCTGACTACAAAGGAAGACTTGAGTGTTAGTTTTGTAATTAAATGATAGTTGGTATTTTGGACAAAACAAAAGGAAGCAAGACATGTAGTCTCGGCCACACTTAGAAAAAAGGGAGTTTTAGTGAGAGAAAGTGGAGAGAGGAAAGAGAAGGAGAAAAGGGAGAAAAAAAGAAGAAAGGGTGTAGGGTTTTGCTATTTCCCGACGATCCAACCGGTGGATCGTCTCAACGATCGAAGAATCGAGCTCCCATCGTCATTCCCTACGATGAGTACCCTTTCAATTTTCGTTTTGGTATGTTTAAAAGTTAGGGTTTGTGTTGAAACGAGTAGTCTTTGGATGAGTTGAGGTGTGGGGTTCGTTGGAAGCGTTTTGGAGCGAAAAATGATCGTTTTCAGGTGACCGGAGGCTCGGGGGAGCTCCGGCCACCGTGGGTGGTGGCTGGCCGGAGCTAGGACCGGCCACCATGGTGGTGAACCGGCCCAAAACCGGCCCAAACACCCACGGCCCTTGATGGCCGATTGGGGCCCACATGCTCGGGTCTCGGGTTTTCGTGTTCGGGTGGTTTAGGACGACCCCTAAGTCGTTAATCCACACCCGGAACGAATTTTGGAATTAAATTGTAAAAGTTGTAAATGACGGGTTTAGAAACTTTAAACGCGAATTAAATTGCTCGGAAGTCGGAAATTGATTCCGTCAATTGCGTTGGAACCATTGAATTATTCTAAGACCGTAGAAACAAAAACGGGAATTTTCGGAGCCCCGGAAGGGCGTTTTCAAAACCCGGGCAGATTCGCCGAGCTGGGCAAAACGGGCCTTTCCGGGCCCATTATCGACAATGTCGACAATGTCGGGTCTACATTACGTGTCCGAGTGTTGAGTTGGTTGGGGAAAGTAACAGTTTGTGTGTCAGCCAGGTTACTTGAGTTGGGGATAGTAGTCTCCGGTGTTGGTTTGTTGTTGTTGTTTCCGGCATTGTCTGCTAGTATGCCGTAGTCAGTCTGGTATCCGTGGTGGTGAGCGAACACTCACCCCTAGCTGCTTTTCCTACAGGTACTGGTCGCGAGACGTACTAGGGGAACTCTCGAAGCTTGAAGAGCTGGGAGCGGGAGTTCGGGTTTCCTTTTGAGTTTAGCGACGTACGCCATGTCTTTTGTCCGCTTGTTTGGACGTGCTTTGAGTTATAAATTATTATTTTGATTAACTAAATGGTGATTTTAAGCGATTTATTTAAAAGGTTTGAAATTGGTTTTATTGTTTTATCGTTCGCGTTCCGGGTTCGGTTCTACTGAATTCGGGGCGTAACACTCATAACATGCTACATATCAAGCCTTCATAATAGATGTATATATCATGTTATCTACCATAGTCTAAACCAAAAATCCAACCATATGTGGATGTGTTGATTTTCTATACGTTAGCATATATTTTCTTGTTTCCTTTAAGTATATCAATACTTTCTTCGCAATTTGCCAATTAGCAATCTCGTGGTTACTCTGGACTATATTAGAAGAACATGACATTCAATAAGATATCATCAAATCAGAATTATGAACTTACTCTCACTAATCTTGATGTATATACATGAATCTACAATGTTTTCTTTGAAATCGAAAACTGTAAGGATTTCATCAAACTTAAGATACTATTTCCTCGAAGCTTGATTAAGTCCATGAATTGATTATTTAAATATGCAGACCATGTCTTCCGGACCTTAGATTATGAAGCCTTTAGGTTGACACATGTAAACTTTTTCTTCCAAGTCTCCTATAAAAAAGACAGTAATCACATCCATTTAGTGTAGATCGAGGTCATAATGAGCGACTTAATAATGGATTCTAAAAATCGTATCTTTAATATTCCTTTCGTTATAATGTACTTGATATGATCATTATTGGATATACTATGTTCATAGAGTGAACGTTCATTTGTAGGTGATCGTCATTGTCCAATATTTAAACAATGATGGGATTCCTAACAACATTCAGAAGTGGGGTAAAGGAACCCTAACTTCTTGAATACTAACATGTTTCACTTTAGCACTCCCACTAATATCGCTATTCATAAAATCTAACATTATTGGTTTCTTTAATTCCTTTCAGCTACACCATTCTACCATGGAAATTCAAGCGTTGTGTATTGAACAAAATTTCCATTTTTTTAGTAATTGGGCAAAAGATTCAGGGTGTTGTCATGTGTCATCATATTAGTAATATGTTTCACTCACCCCCAAAAGTTGGAATATAAAAAGGTCCACAAAGTATGTATGAATAATTTCAAGAAGTTGTTTATTTCTTGTGGCCCTTTTCTTCAAGTGTTTAGATTGTCAGCCCTAAATGCAATCTATACAATATTTACGTTTGGTAAAGTCTAGATTTGGGAGAACTTCATTATTTATCCATCTCCTCATCCTTTCACGAGAGATGTATCCCAATCTTCTATGAAATAAGAAATAGGAGTTATGAACTTATGACTCGTGTTCAGCTTCTCCATAAATAAGCAGGATAATATAATTTATAAAGTCCATCAACTAAAATTCCAAGCTAATGTGACAAGAATTTTGAAATAAATTTGAAAGTATCCTCGACATGATACATTTTAAAACCTACTTTATCAAGTTTGCTTACTGGAAATGATTTACGAGAAATAGATGGAACATAAATATTTTGAAGTAAATCTAAGTCCATTTTTTTCAAATGACATAGTAAATACCAATAGCTTTCACTGGTTCTCTGTCTCGGTTTTCCATAAAAAAGATAAAATTCACTTTGGTCTTATGGTTTGGTCGTAAGAAATCCCTGCATAGAATTAGAAATGTGGACATTTACACTGCCATCAATCCACCAAGTTTTTAATGAATCACAAGTGGGATTAGAAAAAAAAATTACGAAACCCAAAAGGTTGCCTTTTTTTTGAACCATCCCTCCTTTTTGGACAATCCTTCTGAAAGTGATCAAGCTTTCTACAAAATTTGCATTTGCCCGCTTTCTTTGCCTTCTTGATTTCTTTATTAGTGTCATTTAACATGGGTGGTGCTCTTTTCTGGCTTGAATGCAGAATGTACCCAACTTTAGGTCCAACATCTTAAATAGATGGGAAACCTTAATACCTTTATAGTTTAGTATGACTTTCTCTTGTACCAGTTCATTAGCCAATTCATTCACTGCTCATTATTCCTTAATGACATTATAATGAATTTGGAATGATCCATACTGAGGAGGCAATTTACTTAGGATGAATTGAGTGAGAAATTATTTTTCCACTAGCATTCCTAAATTTCTTAATTTAGCTGTTAGATTGATCATTTCAATGTAGTATTCATGCATAGACCGTGTTCTATCAAACTTCATGGTTGTAAGATTCATCATAGGTTTCTCTACAAGGGGTTTGTTTGTAGTTCTAAACTGTTCTTTCATATCTTCTAGATAATCTTTAGTGTTCTAGAAAAATTTAATTTAATTTTACACAAATATATTAATTTTCAATTTTTTTAAAAAAATATTATTTTGAATATATAATTATATTTCTAAAATATTTCTAATATTAACTTTAAATATTCAAAATATTACTTCAGAATTTTTAGAAAGTAAATTTTAATTTTAAGGGCATGTTTTAATTATTTACTAATTAAAGATATATATTTTTAGATTTAATTTAATTTAATTAATTACTAGCTAGAGATATATTTATTTATATTTATGTTTATATTTTGTAGGTTTTATTGTTTTTGATTAACTAGTAATCAATTTTTTTTTTTATGTTTAATAGGTTTTAATTAATTAGTAATTAAAGATGATTTCTTTTATCATATAGTTACATTATTAATCAGATTAAAAGGATATTGACGCAAGCATAATCATAAAACCAAAATTTAATACCAAAAATAAAACAGAAAATAAAAGGGTGAGACATAAGTGATGACCTGTAGGTACCAGACGTTAACTCTATACTGTAGTACCCGGCTAATCTATGGGAAGTATTTGTGAGGGTATCCTCATGACGGTGGCTGATGAGACACAACTGCTAGTGGTCATTTCCTAACTCGACTTGAAAATGCTCGTGGTATGAGATAAGAAGCATTTGAAGGGATAACAAGGATCCATGGAGAACACCAGAAAGTGGGGGAATCAGGAGGTCTGATTGATACCGACCTTGGCAGGGCGAGGTATGTGTCCCCACGCACACCTTGGTGTTTGAGAGCTTCTGATCCAAAGGATGGGGTTGAGGCGCCAAGTTGTCACTAGCTTCTACCGACATGAGAAGCAGTTGGTTCCACCCTCCCTAACTCCCGTCAGGGATGTTAGGGTCTCGATCTAGCATATAGGAATGAGGCGTCTCTGCAAGAAGTTCTCAATTGATCGGATGCACCATAGTCATGGGGCCTGGTATAGGGTCTGGCCTCTATTGATCGTGAATGATTGGCAAGTGATTGAGGAAATAGACTTGTGGTAGAGGCGGAGGTGACGAATCTGGTGATGAAGGAGGAGGTAGCGGTGTAGGCTTTGGTGGTGGAGGAGGAGGTGGCGATGGCGGCTCTATTGGCAGATGAGGAGGTGGTGGTAGTGGCTACTCTGATGGAAAATGATGCAAGGAAGACAACGGCTCGGGTGATACAAGAGGAGGTGGCGGTGCTGGTGGCTGTTGATGTGGTGTCTTTAGAGTCAGAAACGATTGTGCTAGTTTTGGCATATGCATCGGGGGGTGGCAATTTCGCAGTGGGGAGCTAGTGTTAGCTGTAGAGAGAATCATGGTCCTTTTTGCGATTGAATCTTGCAGGGCCATAAACTACAGTGGAGGCAACCGAGGGAATGGGATGACCTACTACAATGGTTGTGGTGGTGACAGGTAGGGCGACGGTTAAGAGGACGATAACGCTAGGGGAAGCGACGTTGGAAACAAGAGGCGGAGGGATCATAAGAGGAAGCGGCACAAGAGGTGGAGGCGGTACATGAGGTGGAGGAGAGGGCCGATGTGCCTTCTTCCTCGGTCATGACGGCTGAATAAAACCCGTTAATGGAGTTGGGGGCAAGGTCCTTAGTATCCCGAGCAGGGGGTCCATGGGGGAGGCTGTGGTGAAGAGAATCATGGTGGTTACAAAGAAATAGAGATGAGCTACTATATGGAAGAAGGGAGTTATAGAGGAAAAAAAGGGAGGCAGTTGTGAAGAAGAAAGGAAAGAAGCCTTACAGGTTATGGTTGAAATTTTTGTAATTGTTTTAGTTAATTAAAGACAAGTTTTTTAAGTTTGATTTTTTTAATCAATATTTAAATATATATTCGTTTAGGTTTAGTTTTTATTTAAATTGATTAATAGTTAATCATACGTCTAGGTTTAAGTTTAATTTGTTTGAATTAATATAAATATGAATTAATGATTAGTAATTTAAGTTTAGTCCGTTCAAATATGTTTTATTCCAATAATTAATAAGATTATATATTTTTTTTATCAAATATCGGAAAAATTACACTTACTCACACCTAATTATTTTAGCTTTACTAAAAAAAATTAGGTTAGTTAGATTACTGCGCGAGACAAACTTTGGAAAGTTAGATTACTGCCCAGACAATTTAGAGTTAGGTGTAGCTATGCGAAAAATGGGTATAATTCGTTGTAGCTAGGTGTAATTAACCTTTAATTATCCAGTCACCAAACAAACATTTATGCAAAAAACGAACGTTGTGAAAAATCTTATTTCCAGGCATCGATTCATATCAACTTAGATTACAATGCAACAAATAAGATTGAGAACCTTTCATAAAAGTCCATCCTTGTGCATTCTCTAATTGATATACTGAAAGTGTTGCAAACGAAAAGTACTTTGTATGAGAAGACGAGTGAGATTATATTCATCCAAAAGATGCTTGTACTGTAGGTGTAGTTGTGGGTTATTCTAGTAGCAAGTTGTAATTACTTGTTGATCGATCAATATATTTTGTTTGTGGGTTAAAGAAGCAACTATTTCATATTTCAGTAATAGATTTTCCGAACCTCCAACCAATACTCTGAGCCTTCATCAGCTACAGTTTAAAGTAATTAATGTTAATCAAGCTGCTTGGCTGGAAAGGCCTTTTCTTGAAGAAGTATTGCAAGAAATCATGGCATGTAAGAACCGCCCCCGGTCAATCCCGGTCGAACGACGGATTCTGGCGAAAGTTGATTTTTTGCCGGAAAAGTCAACCGATGACTCTGGGAATCATTCGGGACCTTTCCAGGACCCCAAAAGCTTAGCCGTCGTTACGGTTAGCTTAGTTGGGTCGTTTCCTTTCAAACAACTGTAATTGTGGGAAAAGTCAACCCGGGGTCATTTTTGGTCAAACGCGGTCCAATTAGAAACTAAACCTAATTAATTATTTGAGCTGGAATTATTTGAGTAGAAGTGGTCCCCACATGACATGTGTCCATGTTAGATTGGAAGGGACGAAATGGGTGTGTATTGACCCTTCTACCCTTAATAGTTGAACTTGGGAAGAGAAAGGGCAAGGGGGTATTTTGGGCATCATTTTCTCTAGGTTTAAGGCACCAATTGAGACCAATTTCTCCCCATTTTTATGCATTGCCAAATTATAGAGAGAGGGGAGAGAGAGAAAGGAACCAAGAAAGCTAGAGGAAGAAGAAAGAAGGAAAAAGAGGAGGCTTTAGCTTGTTCTTACCTCAAAACATCTCAAAAACCCCATTTCCTTCCTCTATTCTTCATTACCAAGGTAATCATCCAAACCATTTTCGTTTTGGTTGAATTTGATTCATGGGTTTGATAGAGAAATGCTAGAAATGGTTGGGTTTAAGGTTTTAGGGACTTAGATGATGGTTTTGGTGAAGGACTATGAAGTTGATGATGGAAATCACTTGATTTGAGTAGTTTTGATGAAACCCATTAAGGGTATTGAAGTATTGGAGATTACTGGGTCTTTTTTGGAGGTTTAGGGGTTCACCAATGGAGATTTAAGGTAGAAATTCGTGGAAAACGAAGTGGAAAAAGGAGGAAGAAGGGTCTATCCAGACCGGCGCGGAACGCCGCACGGACCGGGCCAGGTTCCGGCACGGAACGCCGCACGGATCGTGCCAGGGTCCGGCACTGAGTGCAGCACGGACCGTGCCTGGTCCCGGGTCGGTGTGCTGAATGGGCCGGGTCGGGTACCGGGCCGGTATACTGCACGGTCTGGGTCGGGTACCTGGCCGGTATGTTGTACGGGCCGGGTCAGGTACAGGGCCTGTGGGCCATCCGGATTGGGCCTCATTCCGGCCCATTTCCCTTTTAGCCCATGTTTTGACTTTCAGGCTTAATTTAGTTGTTTCTCGTTAAAGGTGCAACTAAATCTTGTATTGATTCACAAATTGTTTTATGATCCAAGACTTTGGACCCGAGCTTGACGGAGGAGGAGACCTTTGGACCACGTGAAGTGATGAGGAGGAAGCTAGCTAGGTCGTTCGCTGCTGGAGTGGATTGCTTTTGAGGTAGGGAAAATAATGAATACCGGTTTAATTGCGGAAAGTTACTAGTATGCATATAGGTTGTAAGTACATTATCTAATTATTAGAATTGCATGATTAGATTGTGAGGAACGAGTGAAATGAGGGATAGCTTACGAGCCATGTCGAGCCGTAAGTTTGGGAATTGTTGTGTTGTAGAAATGCATGTGGGCCATGTCGAGCCCTTACGGTTGCGTGTTGATTGCGATGCCATGATCTATGATTGTGATGCATGATGTGTGATTTAGCCGTTGTAGATTGAGAATCATGATATGGTATACTCGGTGTAGTATGTTGTTACTATGTTTGGGCAAGTGTGTCATGCTTGATGTGACGTGAACCAATGGTTGTGATATGATTGGGTGAGTGATAGACCGATATGATGTGTTGTGGTGAGTTGGCTCGGTTGGTACCGTGGTCGAACTATGTCATTATGATGCGTGTTATTCTCTTGATGTGTGTTCCAAGAGGAGGTGTATCCGGTATGATACCTACACCGAGGGAGGGCTCCAGTGTAAGGTCTTTAGGCCGAGGATGGTGTGATCATTACCCCGATGATGTGTGGTCCGGGAAGACGTATGACCGAGGTATGTGCCGGTCCGGTATGTGATGTGAGTGGTGCCCCGAGGATGAGTGTCGGGTAGACGTCCAACCGATGTATGTGCCGGCCAGGGATGTACCCCGAGGCTGTGTGCCGGGAAGATGTCGGTACCGATGTTGTGTGGTCCGATACGGTATAAATGGGAACGGGCTGTAGCAGTCGGTGTTGTTGGGGACTGCGGTACGGAACGTGTGATTGTTTTACTGTGTGTTGTATGTTTGATGATTGAGTAAGTGATGCGAGTATAGTGTGATTAGTGGTCATGTGAGTGTGGTTGTGTTGTCGTGTTCTACGTGGAGGTCTTTAGTGTTGTGCTTTGCTAGTATGCCCTAATTGGACGGTTACTCGTGGTGGTGAGCGGATGTTCATAACCTTAACTACTTTTCGTACTGAGCGAAAGCTCACCCCTTTACCTTGTTGTTTTACAGGTCTTGAGCGGGATTTGTGCTAGCGGGATTCTCGGCGCTTGGGAGCTAGCGAGAGTCTTGTCTAGTTGTCTAGAGACGTACTGTTTATTTGCCGTTAAACTTATTTATTTTGTGGTTTTTACTGAGCTGTTGACTCGTGAGGTTATTGGAGCTTTTAAACTGTTATTTGAGACCCTTTTTTATGTTAAAATCGTTCTATTATTTATTATTTTAAATTCACGTCTCGAGTCCGGTCAAAACCGAATTTGGGGCGTGACATGGCCCGTGCTAGAGACAAAACCATTAGATCTGATGGATTTACTCTCAAATTCTTTCAGGTTTGTTGGCCTATTATTAGGGAAAATCTAATGATTGAACTCCTCTTTTATGACTCTAATTCCAAAGTGTGACTCTCCTTTAGTGTTTGAAGACTATAGACCCATCAACTTAATGGGAGGGACTTATAAAATTTTATCTAAGCTTCTTGCTTTAAGACTGAAAGGTTTTGTTAGAGAGTTGGTGGGATATGAGCAAACAGGTTTTGTAGTTGGGAGGCCAATTATGGATGACATTCTTGTGGTAAATGAAGTGGTGCATCAGATCAAAAAGCAAAAAGTTAAGGCACTATTCTTTAAAGAAGATTTTGAAAAGGCCTTTTGTAATGTCAATTGGATGTATGTAATGAAACTCCTTACTAGAATGGGGTTGGGTGCTTTGTGGAGGTTCTAGATGATTTTTTTCTTCAAGGCTCATGTGCATGTGCTATTAAATGTCTCCCCTTCTGTAGACTTTGAATTACACAAAGGCCTTAGACACGGTTGTGCCTTATCCCCTCTCATTTTTGCATTGGTAGATGAAGGTTTAAATCAAATTATGAAGACATGCTTATCTCTGAATCACTTTTAAGGCATCAAACTTGGTGTGAATGGACCTACTATTTCTCATTTGCAATTTTCAGATGACAATATTTTTCATAAAGGCCACTTTGCAGAACTCGTCAAATCTTAAACATGTTCTTATAATGTTTGAGTTGGCAGCTAGTTTGAAAGTCAATTATCAAGCTTTCTATCACACATTATTGTTTTGTTAAAAGATACACAGATTTACTAATTTGTTTTGAGAAAAAGGCTTTCATTGGAGGCTTGAGAGAGGGAATAGATTATTTTTTCTATGAAGATCTATGGTGGGGTGACTTAAGTTTCAAGCTTCTATTTCCAAGAATCACTCTCTTGCAAACTCTAAGGGGAAAGTAATATCTAACTTGTGGAATGGTTCACTCTTGGAGCTTGATCTCAAAAGAAATCCAAGGGGTTGGGAGTTACAAGAATGGGGTTTTTTGTCTGCAATTCTAAATGACGTTCAAATTGGTGTGGAGGATGATTCTCTAAATTGGGCAACTGATGTAAAAGAGTTCTCAGTTACCAAGATATATAGCTTATTTGTTCATCAAGGAATTTCATAATCAGATTGGGCTGATCAATTATGGGTGCCTAGGGTCCCTCATAAGATCACAACTTTTTGCTAATTAGGCTGTCTTGAGGCAATTCCTTCAAAAAAAATTCACTCGAGAGGGATACATTTCAATTTTCAACTTCTTCTCTGCCATTTGTGTTCTTGGGACCTAGAAGATGGGGATCGCATTCTGCTTCACTATTGTAAATCTTGGGAAACATGGAATTTAATTATTGATTATGGAGAATCAGTTGGGTCTGTCCAGGAAATATTAACGATATGTTCTATTCATGGTCATATATGATGCTTGGAAAATTTAGAAGGGTGTGGGGATGTATTTTAAAGGCCTCTATTTGGCTTCTTTGACTGTCCAGGAATGAAGTAGTATTTCATGAGAAATTTTCCTCTCTTGAAAAGCTTTTCTTCAAAATAGCAAGTAAGGTTTATAGCTGGGAGTAGGCTAAGTTCTCAAAAGACTATCATTTCAACTTTGAAGATTGGTTGAATTCTCCTTGGAGATGTGCTAAGAATTATTGAATCATAGGAGGTCCATTCTCGCTTTAAAGGTTGGCTAAAGTATTGCTTGGATGTTCAGGGTTTCTCGCAAGTTTGGCTTTATTGATGTTGGTGGAGATTTTAAACCTTCAATTTGGTTCTGGTTCTTGGGGTTCATTTGTCATTTTGGAGTTAGGTTGTGAGCTTATTGGATTTTGTAGTTGGGTTTTGGGTTCGTTGTTGGGGTTTGCTTCCTTTTTTTTTACTTCACATATTTGAAGTTCATCACTTTTGGGGGGTTGTGTGTTCATTTCAAGTTGTCAGGTTGGGTTCTGCATGTGGGTAGAGCATCTTCAAGTGTGTTTCTAAATGTAAACTTTTCTTACATCTCTTACTCATGGTTTTTGGGCTTCATCACTACTGAAGTCTCTCATTATATTACTGTGTAGCTCCAGTTCTTCTCTATTACAACAGATTCAACAAATCACTTTAGATACTGGTTGTTGTACTTCATTTCAGATGTTCGCCTTCTAAGATTCATCAATTTGGTACTCATAGTTAGGGATGGCAAAACGCCCCGCCCCATGCAGGACGGATTTGGGACGAGGATTTTTTAAGCGGTGCAGGGTACGGGACGATAAACGGGGATTTTGGCGGGACGCGGGGCGAGTATGGGGAAAGCACTCCCCGCCACGTACCCTGCATCATTATTTCACAATAAAATATTATAATTTATATATACATAATAATAACAATACACTGGTCTAAGAACATTTTCTCATGTTTAAACCTTTATTGTGTGGTCATGTTTGTAAAAATAAAGCAATGTTCTTTTCTTCGTTTGTAGAACATGCTAATACAAAATTTGTTTTTATTTATTACCGTGATAAAGTTTATAGCTTTTGTCTATGAAATTGTATTCACAACACTATATATTTTTGAAAATATTAAGTTTAAATTGTTATTCAAATTTTAAGATATTTGAGTTGTGATTATGATTTAATATTGATATAAATGCTAATCATATATAATATAATTGTATCACCTTATGTATATGTAAATTATATCACCTTATGTATATGTAAGTTACGTATACATAAGGTGATACAATTATATTATATATGATTAGCATTTAGAGCAATATCAATATTATATTATAATCAAATTGATATTGGTTCATATCAGGCCACAAAGTAATTAGAGAGCAAAGCTCTCGTCTACCCTAACCACCAGGGTCCAATCTACACTAACCAGGGTCTAGTCGCCGTCGATACTACCTCCCGCCGATCACAGCCCAGCCCTCGCCTACCCTCCGTCGTCACGCAGCCGCTGGCCCCTCCTAGTCTCCCCGCTGTTCCTGCACGGCCTTCTAATCTGCTCCCGGTGTGTGTCTGATCTGATCGAGTTTTATCTCGAGCCATATTGCGCGCAGTACAGTGTCGGGACCTTCGATCTGTACCCGGGTCTCCTCGTCGTGATATCTCGTGGTTTCTCTGACGTCCGGGACGTCCTCAGGTACTGTTACGTCTCTGTTATACTGATTAGGGCACTCTTTTCGATTTTGTTATGTCGAGTGTGCTAGCCTGGAACTGGCGGGGATTGGGGACGGATCATAACCGTCGCCATTTGAAGGATTTGGTGAGCCGGTACAAACCTGATCTCCTATTCCTTACTGAGACCCGGCATGTTGACTCTCGGAACTCGAGGTCCCGACTTGCTATCCTCCGCCGAACGCTAGGCTCTCATGGCGGTACAAGAATTATGGGTATTGTACCACAAGTGGGTCCGGGCCTTCGCCCCCCGTCGAACAAAGAGGGGGGGTCATGATCCTGTGGTCTAAGAAGTGTTCTGTGAATGTCTTTTCGATGTGTCAATCGCATAGAGACATAATGTTCCGTTTTGGGCAGGAGCCACCACTACGGTTTACAGGCATTTATGGGGAACCGGCATAGGAGAACAGACATATGACTTGGGACAACCTAAGGCAGCTGACCGCAGTTCCGGCCCCGAGGGAGTGGGTTCTTATGGGGGATTTCAACGGTATCCTCCGTCCTTCGAAAAAACGAGGTGGTCAAACGTATCCCCTAACTCTTATGCAAGGGTTTCAACATGCCATCTCGGATATTGAAGTGAAGGAGGTGAAATTACAAGGTTATCAATTCATGTGGGCTCGAGGTCATGACCCAGAAACGCAGGTGGAAAGCCAACTGGACAGGGCCTTTATCTCTCCTCAAGCTCGTCGCCGATTCCGGGACATATCCTTACAGAATCTGGGAGTGTCAACCTCAGACCATAAACCCATCCTACTCCAACTTCAGAAGGAACCGATCGAACACCGGCCTCGACACTTCCGGTTCGAGAATATGTGGTTAGAACATCCTGAGTGTGGTATTTTGGTCCAATCTGAATGAGGCCAGCCCGAAAATCGCCATATAAAACATCATATCAAGGATATTGGCGCCTCGCTAGATGATTGGGGACAAACTATTTATCGGACAACATCAATCAGATCAGGCATCTACAGAGAAGATTAGCCGAACTCAATGACCGGACTGATAGACAGGGAATCAAGCTTCGTATGGCAATCCAGAGACAGTATACCAAGGCCTTGGCAAAACAAGAACAATTCTGGCGTTAGAGAGCTAAACAACACTAGCTCGGGGAAGGGGACAGAAACACGAAATTCTTCCAGAGATCAACTACGAAGCGACAGGCCAAAAACAAGTTGACATCTCTGGTCAATGATGCAGGGGTGGAGCTACCATGGCACACATGTATGAGTGAATTGTTACATTGTTACTTTTCCGACATCTTTACGGCAGGCGATATCGAGGACTATGATCTCCCCATGTCAGTCCCCCTCATGATCAACCCAACACAAAATCTACAGCTGACAAAACGGGTAACGGATGAGGAAGTGCGTCATGCAGTGTTTCAGATGGGACCATCGAAGTCACCAGGCCCTGATGGTCTCAACCCGAAATTTTTCCAACACTTTTGGGATACGCTGGCTCCGGAAGTTATCGACTTTGTCCGAACTGCAGTGACAACGTGTACCATTGATCAGGACGTCAACAAAACCACTCTGGTCTTGATTCCAAAGATCCCAAGGGCAAAGAAGGTTATAGAGCTGAGACCGATTGCCCTCTGCAATGTTATCTTTCGAATTCTCTCTAAAGTTCTGGCGAATCGTCTAAAATTACTCACGGATCCGATAATATCTACAAACCAAGGAGTGTTCGTGCCAGGTAGACATATCCAGGACGATGTAATTATTTCCTATGAAATAATACATACTCTCAGGCGCAAGACACAAGGTCAAAGGGGATTTATGACTTTGAAACTGGATATGAGCAAGGCCTATGATAGAGTAGAATGATCCTTTCTCCTATCTATGATGGGGGGCTTTTGGTTTTGATATGGGGTGGCGGGATATGGTCCTAGCGTGCATGCGGTCTATCTAGTACACAGTGAGCTCAAATGGGAAGCATACGTCACCGTTCACCGTAGGAAGGGGAATTTGCCAAGGCGACCCTTTATCCCCGTATCTCTTCTTATTCTGTATGGAGGGCCTGTCTCGTATGCTCGGCCAAGCAGAGAGGGCTGGAAAGATTCACGGGGTCTCGGTGACCAGAGGTGCACCACTAGTCTCTCACATATTTTTTGCGGATGACTGTTATATATTCTGCAGGGCGGACCCGGAGGAGGCGACCCATCTGAATCAGATGCTTCATACTTTCGGTCATCTATCGGGCCAGGTCATCAACAAAGGAAAATCGTCCATCTTCTTCAGCACCAACACAAATCTAGCAAACAAATCAGCCTGCTGTGGTATTTTGGGGATACAGGAAATCTCTGGTTCGACTAAATACTTGGGGGTCCCCAATATATTGGGACGTCGAAAAGGACAGACTCTCCAGTTCTTGTGTGACCAAATCGTGTCCAAGATTGGAACCTGGGACGGCCAGATGCTATCTACAGGGGGAAAGGAGGTCATGATACGCTCAGTCCTCCAAGCTATGCCAATTTATGCGATGAGCGTATTCTTACTACCAAGGGGCTCCATTAACAAGATACATGTCGCGATAGGTCGGTATTGGTGGACGGGCACCCCCAGAGGCACGAAACCGATTATATGGCAAGATTGGGCAAAATTATGCAGACCAAAGGAGGATGGCGGGATGGGCTTCCGGGACATGAGAGATATGAACATTGCGATGCTGGAAAAAATAGGGTGGAAACTACTAACCGAGCCAGATTGCTTGGTTGCCCGCATCCTCAAGGCAAGGTATTTCTCGAAAGGTGACTTCCTCTCAGCTGAAGGAGGAAATGGACCCAGTCAGATCTTGACGGGGCTCCGGGCAACACATGGTTTACTCCGGCAGGGACTGATTCAAACAATTGGGGACGGCTGCTCTACAATGGTCGAAGGATCCTCGTGGCTCATAGGGAACACCCCGGTCATCCCGTTCCATACTTGTATCACTCCAGACCTGAAGGTGTCGGATCTGGCTACGGATGATCACCAATGGGACGTATTGAAACTGCAACAAAACCTCCCTCCGACCATTGTTGATGACATCTTGCAGGTGCCCCCACCTCTCCCCCGACATGTAGACAAATGGGCCTGGAAGTTTAATATCCGGGGTGTGTACTCGGTCAAGGAAGGTTATAGGGCACTATCCCGGGAGAATGGTCGTTGGCACGTTTCGGCGGGAACGAAAATCTGGACGGGCATATGGGATCAGGACATTCAACCACGAATCAAGTTTTTTCTCTGGCGAGCTCTTTCCAGCACCCTACAAGTAGCGGTCGATCTCCGGACAAAATTTGTTCCGATTCCAGAGACATGCCAGATGTGCCAGCATGCACAGGAGTCTACGGACCATCTCCTCCTCCATTGTCCATTCGCCCGATCTATCTGGGATATTGCAGGTATAACAGTCCCCATCCATCCTTCCGCCACGTTACAAGACTGGTTAAATGCCCTGTTTCTTTTGCCTGATGCACTGATACGAAGCAAAGCCTGCCTCTTCCTTTGGGAGATATGGAAAGCGAGGAATGCTATGGTCTGGGACCAGACTTCGTCCAGACCACATGATGTCATAGCCGCGGTCCTCAGTAACCAGTGCAACTGGTCAAAAGCACAGAATGGCCGCCCGAAACCCACTGTTGTTCGCCATTACAAACAAACAAGCTGGAGCCCACCGCCCCTAATTGGCTTATAATCAATGTGGACGGTGCGACCTTTGCGGACTCGGGGCAATTTGGATGGAGCTGGATCTGCCGGACAGCCACGGGTGGGGTCCGGGAAGGGAGAAATGGTTGTGGGAGTGGCTCGTCAAGCCCCGAATACGCTGAGGCCATGGCGATTTGGCAAGCTCTAGAATGGATCCAAGCATCGCACTCCTCCAGGGTCACTATCTGTCACGCCCCAAATCCGGTTTTGACCGGACTCGAGACGTGACCTTGAAGAATAAAGAAAATGATAAACAACTGATAAATCTCTTAACATTTCAAATAAACTCCATCAAAATATCATAGATAAAAGGTTCAAAAATCTCAAATGTGAGTCAAAGCTCGACATAAAGTGCAAGGTAAATAATGTTTAGTACAAACGACCAACATAACTCTATAAAAATCCCCAAGACGTCCAGAAGCTCCCGAGCTTCGAACTCACTAGACATCAGGTACGCCTGTAAAAACAGTAAGAAAACCATAGGGGTGAGCTTACGCTCAGTAGGAAAAATCGTGAACAACTCAACCCTTAGATCAATAATAAATTGCTTAAACAAGAAACGCAAGTAACGATTTAAATACGTAAAACAATGAAATGCAAGTAAACAGAATAAGTAAGACTGGTACCGCAGTCTTAAGGATAAGAGTAACTTATAAGATTCCAAGAAAAGTACTATAAAAAATCGTAACTACTAAAATGGGAGCAATTAATATCACGCCAACCACTTGCTTTCTCAAGCCTCCGATCCATGGATAGATTCTGGTGTCACATCGATTCCCATATTTCGATCCACCAGAGTACCCATATCACATCAGATTTTCCCTCGGTCCAGAGGAGGCACATACATCGGAGCACCGGAAACCATCCCACAGGGACGCTCATCGTCGGAATTCTCAGAAATGCCTCCAAGGGACCATATGTCATAGGGAACCAAGGTAGTACTCCCGCAGGACGCATACACTTGGGTGAAACCATAAGTAACCGATTCCCCGCAGAGTAAACCATCCAATTGCCCGCAGGCTCCAATAATCAATGCCCAGCAGGGTCCAATCTCCAATGCCTTCAGGCTCCGATAATCAATGTCCCGTAGGGTCCAATAACCAATGCCCTCAGGCTCCAATAGTCAACCCCCATAGTATCCAATAACCAATGCCCTCAGGCTCTGATAATCAACCATTATCCCGCAGGATCTGCCAACACCAACGATCACAACACCACCGGATTACCCCCCCCCCCCCCCCCCCCGGTGTAGTACCGACCCGAACGACCAAACATTTCAAGAATGAGAATAAGGAAAACACACAATAACACATCAACCAACCAATGCTTAATCGAATCACACTTTCACCATAACACACCAAAGACATCCATTCAATCCTTACACTTAACGTTACTTATATGTCACGATCCGTCGGTCCATCGATCACCTGATTGTACCATTTGGCACAATCAGTCATACTCGATCATCCGTTCAGCATTCAATCATTCAATATCCAATCAATCAACCAATCATGTAAACATTCAATCAATCAATCAAGCATACGATTTAGCTAGTTTCGTTAGACTCCTAACTTATCCAAATTAAACAATCAAGCATGTGAACCTAAACACAACAACTAATCCGAGGGCTCATCACGACCTCTCTACCAGTAAAACAATTCCCAAGTATTGAAAGCGAGTTACACTAGTTATTCTCATCCTAAGCATGCATTGTAGACACTTCCGGTTATTAGTAATTGAAAGACGATTATTCTAGTTATTCGCATCCTATATGCAATTCTAGGACCTTTCCGATTTTATTAACCTAATAGGCATACTAGTAATGAAATACTCGAGTAGTTAGACTTTCCCTACCTTGTGGTCTTCCTCTAAAACTCTGCTGTAAAGCCGGTTATTCGCTCCTCCGTTCTTCACACAGGTTCCGGAGTGATCTTTGACTCTCTAGCTCGGGTCCAAGGCCTTTCCTTCTCTTGAGCTCGAGCTCACGGTCTTGGACCACAACAATACCAAAATTAATAACCCAACGGAGTGTTCCTCAATCCAAAATTTACAGAATAAACCTCAAACAATGGAAACAAGGTCAAAGAAGTGATTTAGAAATCGAAATGGGCTAAAAGGAAGGGGTTTTGGTTCTGAGGGTCTGACCCGGAATGCCATCTGGACCGTGTGACTGGACGTGCCGGAACCTGGCATGGGCTGTATCACAGTCCGGCCCGGGAACCAGCACGGACCTCGTCACAGACCGGCCCGGAGTCTGACACGGACCGTGTGGTACCGTGCCGGACTCTCGTTCGTTCCGTGCCGCGTACCGTGCCGGTACCAGGCCCGTTCCGTGCGGCCTGCCGTGCCGGCACATGGCCCAGTCCGGGTCACGTTCCGCGCCAGACCTGACCAGATCCTTCCCCTTTCTTCCCCAACTCGAGTTCCATGAAAATCAAATCAAAAACTACATTTCCAAGTGATTCTAACTCCAAAATGTTCATCCAAAGTTTCCAAACATCAACACCCTCAATGGGTTCATCAAAACTTCAACCAAAAACACAATCCAAGCAACCTACTTCACTACTTCTTCTCCAAGTAACAACCAAAAAGCTAGTTCTTCAACTTAAAGCCAAAAACCCACAAAACCCAAATTGGAGAATAGATTAAATGGAGAGTTAAGAGCATCCATACCTCTAGGATGGTGAGATGAAGAAGGTGGAAGGAAAATGGAGGCAAAAGGACTAAGAACAAGCTCCAAAATCCAAGCTTTATTCACTTTCTTCTTCCTCAAGAAATGAGCTCTTCTCCTCTCCTCTCCTCTCCTTGTGATTTTCGGCTGCAACAATAGTGAGTGAGCTGATTTGTGTGCTCATGTTGCTTTAAATGACCTATTTTGTCCAATTACCGAAAAGCCCTTAAGGTCCTATCCCTTTAAAGGTAAATTGGGAGGGTATAAGAGTCAAATGAAGCTCCTTTTCCATCCTCCAAGCCAAACATGACAAGTGTCATGTGGGGTCACTTCCACTTAAATAATTTCCAGCTTTCCAAGATTTTATCGGAAAAAGACTGATATAAAGTCCATGTTTGACCGAAATTTGACTTAACCAATATTACAGTCAAACTGAAGGAAATGGCCCAACTAAGCTAACCGTGATGACGGCTAAGCTTTTTGGGCCCCGGAAAGGTCCCGAATGACTTCCTGAGTCATCGGTTGACTTTTCCGGCCGAAAGTCAAAGTTTTCTAGAATTTACTGGTTCGATCGGGATCGACCGGGAGCGGTTCTTACACTATCCAGAGTGATGCCCAGTACCTGGTGCATCTGATCCAAGGAACACACCAGGTTTTCTCCCCTTTGGGTCGGCTGGTAGACAAATGTCGGGCCCTGTTAGCTATTCTCAAGGATGTTAAACTCGAGTATATCTCTAGGTCAGCGAATGGTGCGGCCCACTGGCTTGCCCGGGAAGCCCGTTCTTCGCCTGTCCTTGTGTGGTCCGGTTTTACTATTCCGCACGCACTTATGTCTATTTTACTACAATTCAAAATATTTTTTTATTATAATCACAACTCAAATATCTTAAAAGTTGGAATAACAAGAGTTAAACTTAATATTTCCAACGTGATGGTTCTATTTGTACCATTATGTGTAAACTATTATGAGACTTGAATATCATTGTCATGTGATGTTTATTTTTTATATATATGTTGTTTTAATATTATGGGTTAACTATGCATCTTGCTTAAAATTATAGATTGAGAATTGTCATTTCAAATGTGCATTTTTTCGGGTGATGAGCATGGGGTAAAAACGAGGTACGGAATAAAATCCTCTGCGGGGCGAGAATGAGACGGGGAATAAAATCCCCGTTCCCCGCCCTTCCCCGCGCGGTCCCCACGAGACGGGGTCAACACGGGGTCAACGCGGGGACGGGGCGAGTGGTGGGGACGCGAGGCGGGGACAGGGCCTGGGGTCCCCACCCCAACCCCGCCCCATTTCCATCCATACTCATAGTACATTGGTTAGGATGCATATGAATCAGGAGGTTTAGTTTGTATTCCATTTCTGGCATTTTCAGATGAATTTAGGCTTTTACTTATAGATCAGACTCAAGTTTGTAGACTTCAAATCATTTCATAGGGTTTACGTTTGGAGTGTGGGTACTGTTTTTGTTGTATGCAATTATCATTCCATTCCTATCTCATTAGGATCAGGAAAGCTTAATTGGGTAAGGTTTTAAGGTGTCTTTTTTTTTAGTTAATCAGGGGTGATTGATGTTGGGTGTGAGAGTTGTGGCCTTTTTGATCTTGTACCGATTTAGATGGTGTGATTTTTCCTTTTCTAACTCTGAAAATGGTGTTTTAATATATCTGTTTTACTGATAAAAAAAATATATTTTATTTGTTCCCCCAATAATTTCAGTTAGTTATCAACACTAAATGCTTATGTTCTGCTATTTATTTTATGTGCCTTATACTATCAAATAGATATCATATCTTGACACAGAAAAGAACTCAATACATAAAATTGGACATACGTGTGCTTGTCACATTTAAAGTATGACAAAATAATAACAAATCCTTCTCCCTTGGCATACACTAGTTGGGGCTATATAAAGAGCAGCATAGGTCCTCTCCTAATTGTGAGAGACAGGAAAAATGGGGAGAAGTCCATGCTGCTCCAAGGAAGGGCTCAACAGAGGAGCTTGGACTTCCTTAGAAGACCAGATTCTCATAGCTTACATCAAAGCCCATGGTGAAGGAAATTGGAGAAACCTCCCCAAGAGAGCTGGTAATCTTCTTGTTCCACACCGGGTAGGAACTGACACTAGCTAACAATACGGCGTGTTGAAAATGCAGGTCTCAAGAGATGCGGCAAGAGTTGTAAACTGCGCTGGCTAAATTACCTGCGACCCGATATCAAGAGAGGCAACATATCAGGCGCTGAGGAAGATCTCATCACCAGGCTCCACAAGCTTCTTGGGAACAGGTCATTCTTAACAGTCTCATATTGAAAACATAGGTTAAGCTTTTAAGTCTCTCCCTCGACTGGTTTGGTGACGATGTGTACAGATGGTCATTGATTGCAGGAAGGTTACCTGGGAGAACAGACAATGAAATCAAGAACTACTGGAACACTACCCTTGCAAAGAAAGCCAAAGATCAATCATCGTCTTCAGCCAATCCAAGCTCAAAGCACCAAATAAGGTGTGCTAAAGCAGTCCATTTGCCAGAGATGGACCCATTGGAGCCCCAAGAATCTCAAGGTTGTGGTTTAAAGATGGACTACATAGCTCATCATGAAGGCAATGATTTGGGTTTCTTGTATTTTGATCAGGTTCGAGGGATAAATGACGATGTTGTGGGTGCAAACAATGACTTGTCCTCCATGGATGTTCATGACCAGGCGGTCTTCATGGACAAGCCGTTTCTTGAGGATTGGGCTGCAAATATTTGGAATCTTGAAGATCATGACAATGCTAGTCTTGATTTAGAATCTCTGGCGTCCTTTCTCAACTCCAGCGAATGGCCCTGACAATAAGCTCAATCTTGATTCTACAAACCTCTTGGAACAAAAGAGGGTTTGTGAACTAGTAATTTGAGCATTCGCGTTGTCAGATATAACCGGTTGTTTTAATAGAATCATAATATTTTAGCAACGAAAATACGCTTCATAATATGTTATATTTATTTAGGAAAAACTCTAGGTAATAGTTATCTCCAACTTTTACCTCTCAAGAACTTGCTGCTGACTTATTTGTCGATCATGTCAGTACCCTAGACTTATGGTAATTACACAAACTAACATTTTTCGTTAGAGATGACGGAGAAAGTTAGGAAAAACTCCAAGAATTGACTGCAATATGACTATTGAACTCAAAAACTAATTGTAGACTTGTTAGTTTTTGGAGTTTTTCCTAACGTTTTCTGTCATCTCTAACGGAAAATGTTAGTTTCTAATAAATACATTAAGTCTTCCGTACGAATTTGATCGTCTAACAAGTCAGCAGCAAGTTCTTAAGCAGTACAACTCGACGATAGTTAGTTCCTGATTTTACCCCATTTATTTAATATGTATTTTTCTAACCAAGACATTGTGATCTTATTATTTCATATCGAAACTATATTAGAAAATATTAAAGAAAGAACCAGGGACGAGCATAGACATATCTTGTATATAACTCCAACTCTCTTATTCTATGACTAGAACGGAAGATAAATTCGATTTTAATAATTGTGGCCATTACCAAGATAAAAAATGTCACGCCCCAAATCCGGTTTTGATCAGACTCGAGACGTGAACTGAAACAATAATAATTTAAAACGAATTTAAAGCCAACACAAGTCTCAATTTATAATTTAAAACTCTGAACAACGCCACGAGTCAACAGCTCGGTAAAAAAAACGGTAAAAGAGTTAAAAAAACGGTATGTCTCTAGACAATCTAGCCTAGGACCCTCGCAAGCTCCCAAGCATCAAGCATCCCGTTAGTACACATCCCTCTTAGGATCTGAAAAACAACAAGGTAAGGGGTGAGCTTTCGCTCAGTAGGAAAAGTAGTTAAGGTTATAAGCAAGCGATCACCACCACGGGTAACCGTCCAATTAGGGCATACTAGTACAGCACACAACTAATTCCCAACACGGAACTCGTAACCACAAACCTCAACTCAAGACCAAACCACACTCACAAGCATACTCAAACGACCAAGCAAAAACTGCAACCACATCACTTAACAGGTCATCAAGCATAATGTAAACAGTAAAATCACATACACGTCATGTACCGCAGTCCCCTACTCCGTCGGTTGTCCATAGCCCGACTCTATCATATCACACTGGAACACACAGCATCGGCCTAGATATTTTCCCGGAAAACACTGGGGGCACAATCACAATACGTCACGCCGGAATCTCCATCGGCCTAGACATCTTCCCGGAACTCCGTCGGGGCACGACTCCTAGAGCCAAACATGACACCCAGTGTCAACACAAACAGTCGGCCTAGATATCCTACATCGGTATACCCCCTCGATGTAGGTATCGTACCGGAACCACTACCCGGCGAGCGGCGCTGTGTTTCTGCCTCGAATTTCGTGCGGCGCTGAGTTGAAGACGAAGGGTTTCTGAAGACTAGGCCGCGCGCGCGTGCAGATGGGCTCGACGTTGATTGGGCCCAACTTGGCCCAATCTCTGCTTCGGTCCAGAATTTACCCCTTTTTTTATTTTTCCCTTCAACAATACTTGTTGCAATTTCCTACCTCAACGTTTCAATTCTCAAAATAATGTTCTCTTAAAATACGTGGGGTTTTACACTGGCTCCCCGGAAAACACTGGTGTGCCCAGGCTGCGGAAGTCTCGCAGCATCTGAGCGGTGTGACTGTCGACCTGACCGGGTCTCAAGGTCGCGGGTGCAAGTGCAGTAGGTACGGTCTCCGGTGCCGGAGCCGTGGTCTCTCTCTCTACCTCCCTCCGGGCGAGGGCCTCTGCCAAGCTCTAGATTGTGCGGGTCAACTCCTCCAAAGCTGCCGCCTGAGTAGGCTCAGTGACAGGCGGAACCCTAGATGGAAGTCCCGATGATCCAGTATCGGTCCTCTCGTGCTCGTGAGCAGGTGCACCCTGGGCATTGGACTGGCCTTGACCCATAGCTGGCCGGCTTCTGGTGCCTCGAGGTACAAAAGTCGGTACCATGTCGTATGTCCTATGCACGGACAACGCACATGTTCAATCTCTTAACTTCGAAAAAGACGCGCTTAAATAACTAGCCTGCACACATGGTTCAAACAGTCACACTCGTACTAATAATATACTAAGTATAGTATAGTCACACAATAACATCCAATCAGAGAAGTCTGCACATTAGTGCGTCACACTGTTGGGTCTCGAGGTAGGGTTGGAGATGAACCAACTCGCAGCGGAAAATCAAGGAAAACCAAGAGACGATTAAAACCATGAAACAACTAACAAAGAATGGATTCACAAGAGAAAAATTCAGCACTAGTTCTTACCGAAACAAGAACACCGGATAACGAATGATTGGCTTGAGTCTCCAAGACGCCTACGTATCCACATGGGAATCAAAGCCACGTAGTTCTTCTCTTTGAGGACTCAAGAACACAAAAATGGAGGTGGGAGCTTGCCAAACCCGAAATTGCAAGGGAAGGGAGAGAGAAGTTGTGTTTCCTATTCTTGTCTTGTGTTTGTTATGTTGAAAAAAGATGACTTAAACATAACAAAACCCATACTTGTCCAACTAAAGGCATGGGACAAGTATGGTGTCAAGTAAGGTGTAAATAGGACAAAGTATGGCAAGACAAGATTGGGTTAGGTGGTGAATCACCAACACCTTAATCCTTGTCTTGCTTGCTTAGTACTAATTAATCAAGACTTGATTAATTAGTTCCATGGGCCTTGGTTGCATGGGCCTTTCATGGGCCTCTTGGAACATGGCCCGTGGCTATTTCCAACGAGGTCCCGTGATTCGTTCATCGCCTCCAAGCCTTCCATACCGGAAATGTCCAACATTATCCGACGCGATCAATCCCAAGACTCCAAGCCTTGTCTCGATCCGTAAAGTCCTATTCACTTACGGGCACATGACCCAAAACCCAGTTTTGGTCATGTCCCGAGACAACTCCCTTTTGGCCATTCTCCATAAATGTGTCAATGAGTTTCATCCTCCGGTGTGACCCTTAGGTTTATGCATGTCAATAGATCAACGTAAAATCCCATTTTACTTGATCCTATTTAAGTGGCAACTAACGAGACTTTAGTATTGCCTGACACTGCATAACAAATCGACCCTGTCGATTCTAACCTTTCCGTCATCCCTGTCATTATCCTTTTATCTCCGATATCCTGATTGAGATAAGGCATAGAGCCGTCATCCTTATTATTCTCAATCAATGTTCCTTGATATGTGAGATGACTAAAGATATGATACCCAGTATCATGTGCATGGCCATGCTATTCTTTCAGTCACTCTCGATCAAGCGGCCGAGAACCGATATCTTTCTCATACCTCAGTATGAGGGATAAATCCCTTAGCCGTCTTTCGTGTCACTCATGTAGCCCGTCCCCAAGCCAATCCTGGCCGTTATGGAAGCCCTGTTACGGACAACGTTAGGCTCAGGTCAAACTCAGTTGTTGACTACATAGCGATCACAAAGACTCCTTGGTCTAAGGATACATGACAAGCTACGACACTGAATATGTTCATGACTTAATCTATGGCACATATTCAGGGCGGGTCGTCCAATATCATGTCCCACATGATATCTATGATCAGACTCCGGAATCCCATTCCAATGACTAACAGAACGTAAGCCATAAAGAGCCATCTTTCATACTAGTCGCTTCTAATGAAGCTTTGTTGACTAGGGACCCATCGAGTATGATCTATCTAAATCTATGGTTCTATTCGCATGGTGGGCATAGATCAGAGCACACATCGATATATTACTCCAACACATAAGTAATATAAAGCCGTTTTGATTTTATTGCTAACGATGATATATACATTTGGACATTTAGGATTGAACTATGGGCACTAAGACTAACACACACATATCAATCAAACAGTCAGGGAGTTTACACACAAGTCACACAGTTTACAATTTATATCACACGAACAATTCACATTAGGCAAATATCAACTTGGAATTAAATTCTTAGCACGGTCATTTTCCACCATAACATTCATGTCGATATCGGGTCGTTACAACCCGATTCAGGCTTCCCGAACTACGTTGTAACCACCTGACATCCCCCCATTCACGTCCGGCTATAGTGGCCCTTATAGCCAAACCGTGATGGTACATACACTTCAGTTTCTGCAGAAAATCGGGCATGACCCGTTCGTAAATTACACTAACCATCCGCTTAAGCAGGCATTCAAAACACAACCTGCACAGCATAAACATAAAACAGAGCACACAGCAGTTCAAGCAACTACCAAACTGAGACTCTCTTCGTCTCGTTTATACGCTTAGGACATCTCTGAATTGCGTAACCGACACACCAAAACTCAACAACCTAACTCTACCCACCTAATTGACATACGTTCCGAGGTTTGAAAAACAATTTCAAATGAAACCAGGCTCTGATACCAAATTGTCACGCCCCAAATCCGTTTTTGACCAGAATCGAGACGTGAACTAAAACAGTAATAATTTAAAACGAATTTAAAGCCAACACAAGTCTCAATTTTATAATTTAAAACTCTGAACAACGCCACGAGTCAACGGCTCGGTAAAAACAACGGTAAAAGAGTAAAAAAAACGGTACGTCTCTAGACAATCTAGCCTAGGACCCTCGCAAGCTCCCAAGCATCGAGCATCCCGCTAGTACACATCCCGCTTAGCACCTGAAAAACTACAAGGTAAGGGGTGAGCTTTTGCTCAGTAGGAAAAGTAGTTAAGGTTATAAGCAAGCGCTCACTACCACGGGTAACCGTCCAATTAGGGCATACTAGTACAGCACACAACTAATTCCCAACACGGAACTCGTAACCACAAACCTCAACTCAAGACCAAACCACACTCACAAGCATATTCAAACGACCACGCACAAACTGCAACCAAATCACTTAACAAGTCATCAAGCATAATGTAAACAGTAAAATCACATACACGTCCCGTACCGCAGTCCCCTACTCCGCCGGCTGTCCACAGCCCGACTCTATCATATCACACCGGAACACACAGCATCGGCCTAGATATCTTCCCGGAAAACACTCGGGGCACAATCACAATACGTCACACCGGAATCTCCATCGGCCTAGACATCTTCCCGGAACTCCGTCAGGGCACGACTCCTAACGCCAAACACGACACCAAGTGTCAACACAAACCGTCGGCCTAGATATCCTACATCGGTATACCCCCTCGATGTAGGTATCGTACCGGAACCACTACCCGGTGGACCGCGCATACGTGGGACCACATCGTCAGCCTAGGTACTACCCTACACCGGCGTACCCCCTCGGTCGTAGGTACCATACCAGAATACAACACCTCTTGGAACACACATCAAGATAATAACACGCATCCCAATTCCATAGTTCAACAACGGCTTACCAAGCCCAACAATCTTACCACAACCAGTCACGTCGGTCTATCAACCACCCGACCATATCACAAGCAACGTTCACGTCATAACATGCATGGCACACTTGCCCAAGAATAACCACAACACACTACTCCGAGTAAAACTACAACATGCTTCTCGATCTAACATACTTAAATCACACAGCGTGCATTTTAATCAAATCAAGGCAATTCAAACAACACACAACCTAAGGGCTCGACATGGCCCGCATGCATTTCTACCAGCACAACAAACCCAAACTTACGGCTCGACATGGCTCGTAAGTTATCCCTCGATCCACTCGTTCCTCACATCCTAATCATGCAGTTATAACAGTTCAAATTAAGTATTCGCATTCTATAGGCATACTAGTAACTTTCCACAATCGAACCGGTATCCGCTACGTTCCCTACCTCAAAAAGAACAGACAGCTACGTCTCCTTGCTGCTGACGGCCTGGCTCGCTACCTCCGGTCTTCTCCACGATCGAAGTCGGAATCTAAATTAACACGGAAAGCCATAATTAATAACGGCTCCAAAGTTAATTTAAAAGTTACGTACAATCCAATTTAAATTCAACAGTTGCCTTTTAAACTCGAAGGGGCCAAAAGAGGGATTATACGACGAATCGGGTTCGAGAACCCGAGCCCCGAGCACAGAACCCGGTGCACGTTTCCCGATGCACTGTTCCCAATGCACGGATCTCGATGTGTCCGATGCGACGTTCCTGCTTTAAATCTCGTGCTAGGTCGATTGTTCGTCTGGTGGTTCAACGTCCTAGCGTTCCAGATTCGTTTAACGGTCCACAATCCTTTTGATTTAAAACCTGTTTTTGAATCCCTTTTTAATTTAAATCAGTTTTGGTTTTAAATTATTTTCTTTTAATTTCTTTAATTTTTGTTTCCAATCTGTCCAGATCCAAAATCGCTCGGGAAAAGAAGCAAGAGGGAAGAAGAAAGGTTTCGGGTCAGAATCCGACCGACCACCGGTGGAGATTCCGGCGACCAAAGCCTCAAGGGCCGCGACTCTCACCGTAAATGAAAAGGACGACGGTGGGGAGGTGGTTGCCGTCTTGGGAGCGGCGGAGTACAGCGAGGATTCTCGCCTCAGATCCGCACCGTATGGCGAGGATCTCGACGAAACAGCGGCGGTCTTGGCTCTGCAGACCTCTCCGGTGGCGGGACGGCGTCGACGCGTTGGACCTGGAGTGGCGCGGGGAAGGTACGGGTCCGAGCACTGTCTCCCGTCACTGGCACAACACGGGAGGCGGCGGGTTGAGGTGTGAAATCCTTCTCCTTCGCCGGCGAGCCCGGAACGCCCACGGTGTAGAGGAGGGGTAGAGAGGGAGGTGATCGGGACGAGAGGAGAGGGAGAGAAGCTTTGCGGTGAAGAGAGAAGAGTGGGAGGGAGAGACTCGGTTGCGGAGAGGAAGGAGAGAGGGTTCGAGAGTGATGGCGTGAGGGAAGGGAGGTGAAGTGAGGTCAGAACCCTAAAATGGGGTTAAATAGGGCGGGCCGGTTGTAAGTGGGCCTCTGGCAGCGAGTTGGGATTCACGGCCCAAAGAGAGAAGAGGGCTGAGACGGGGCGGGCTTGGCTTGGCCGGGTCTGTTGGTCGGGTCTGGTCCGCCCGGTCCAGCCTTTTATTTTCTTTCTTTTTTAAAAAAAAAAACGACCCGCTTTCCAACCACGACGTTACTAATCGAACACAAATTAAATCTTAAACCTTTTTAACCGGAGCGGTCTTTACAGTCTACCCCCTTAAAAGAATTTCGCCCTCGAAATTTAAAATGAACGTGCTCCACTTGACCCTATCTCAGGGACGTCTGATTAAAACTCCCATTCCATCATCCCTCAAGCATACGGAAAACACTTAAGCCAGTTAGTCGATACTGGAATCCGTCGTCGGTAGAGACGTCACACCGCCACACGCAACTTGGTCCAGATATCCTACACCGGAATCGTCCGTCGGTGTAGGCATCAAACTGGAGCATTTCTCACATCGCGCTCAAAACAAATCCAACACACCGACACATCTCGTGTACTCATTGCATATATAACGTATATGTTCATAGTTCAGTTTATCACAATCGGTTTGATTTATAATATCAGGACATTCTCATGCGTCTCGTAGGGATCCTACTTGGATCGATAGTACGTTGTATAGTCATATATAATATTTATATAGACAAAGAAGTCCGCACCTTGTGCGTCTCACACATCACGCAAGTAATTCAATCAAGAAAGTAATTCATCCAACTCCCACAGGAGGCACGGTTTCAGACAATCACCCAATCAACATACCAGACCGGTATACGTCTCGGTCGGGTATCTTCCCATCACGTGGGGTTCAAATCATAACACAGCAATTCCTCAATTTATATCTTCAATTTCTTTCTCTTAACTCTCAACTCTTTTCATAAATCTCAACACCTTACTTTTCTCTTACAACATTCATGTCGATCTCGCGTCGTTACAACCCGATTCAGGCATCCCCGAATCACGTTGTAACCACTTGACATCCCTCTATCACGCTCGACTACAGTGCGCCCCTGAGTCAGCCCGTGATAGTGCAAACACTTCAGTTCCACAGAAATTTCGGCATGACTCGTTCGTATTTTCCACTAACCATCCGCTTAAGCGGGACATCTATTAACCAATTTCACATGGCATTCAGCCCACAAGGTTCCCACAATCACCAAAAGTACACATAACAGTGAGATGCTGCCAATACCACTTGGGTTTCTACCCTTTACTCAAATAACACCAAAATCATACACACAAGTAAAGCAATAACGATCATGCAATAAGTCATTAGCAATACACACATAACAATACTCCCTTAACGCGGCGGACCTCACGGCTATATCACAATTTACCGACACTCGGTCGGAGGGGAGGCGCACCCTACCCCGGTTCATAGCTCGTTTTACCGACACTCGGTCGGAAGGTAGGTACACCTTGTCACTGGAAATAGAACGTTTTACCGACTCCTAGTCGGAAGGTAGGCACCCCTTATCAAAGAATCACAGCACGTTCTACCGACACTTAGTCGGAAGGTAGGCACACCTTCATACTGTCAACAACACGTTTTACCGACTTCCAGTCGGAAGGTAGGCACACCTTATCACGGAGTCTGAGCACAATTTACCGACTTATAGTCGGATGGTAGGCACACCTCAACAATTCAACATTTCAACAATTCAACACTTCAACAATTTAACACTTCAACAAGTCAACACTTCACATTTATTAATCATGGAACGGCCAACCAAGGTGGCATCACACTCAATAAATGATTTACTCAACAACCAATTTATAACGGCTCGATCATTGCTCGTTAACCCAATACCGATCTCAACCGTTCGGATTCACCGATCACTGTAACTTACAGCCAATAGGGCAAGGATACCAATCAAGCAATGCAATCATCGTAATATAAAAGATTCAAACTTAAGCCAACATTGAAACAATCAAGACTCGTGTCGTTCCAACTCTACGCATCAAATGTTTCCAACTTGCGTCACTCACTCTACCCACCTAATTGACGCCGGTCCGAGGTTTTGAAAACACGTTCAAAATGAAACCGGGCTCTGATACCAAATTGTCACGCCCCAAATCCGGTACTGACCAGACTCGAGACGTGACGTAAAGATAATACAAAATATAACAGCAAAAGTATCTCAAATCCAATATAGCTCTCCAAGTTTAGTTTCCATCAAAATATCTCAAGTAAAAAGCTCCATAATAAATCCTTTAAACATAAGGTTCATAACCAAAAATAAGACCATAAACGTCTCTAAAGATAAAGGCACCCGGACTATCCTGAAGCTCCCGAGCCTCGAATCCACTATACATCAAGCACGCCTGTACAAACAATAAATAAAACTAATAGGGGTGAGCTTACGCTCAGTAGGGAAAATCATAAACAGTTTAACCTCCAATTTAATAATAAGACTTCTTTAGCCCAACAACACATAGTGTAATTAATACTTTTAATCCAAAATGATGCGGTAAAATAGGCAAGATAAGAACAATATCACATTCTTAAGGATAACGGTAACTTTCAGGAGAATAAATGAAAAGCGTTGTAAAGATTCGATAACTACTAAAATGGGATCACGTGAATATCATGCCAACAGCTCAAATCCTCAATACTCCGATCCACGAGATAGGTTTTTGTGTCATATCGGATTCCATACTCCGATCCACAAGAGTATTCGTGTCATATCAGATTTTCCCTCGGTCCAGAGGAGGCACATACATTGGGCTACCAGTAACAATCCCCGAGGGACGCTTATCGTTGGGATTCTCGGAAATTCCCCCAAAGGACCATATGTCATAAGGAAACAAGGTAATGCTCCCGCATGATGCATACACTCGGGTGAATCAATAAGTAACCGTTCCCCGCAGGGTAAACAATCAATATCCCGCAGGATCTACCAACCAATGCCCCGCAGGGTCCTCCAATCAATATCCCGCAGGATTAACCAACCAATGCCCCGCAGGGTCCTCCAATCAATATCCCGCAGGATTAACCAGTCTATGCCCGCAGGGTCCACAACTAATATCCCGCAGGATTAACCAACCAGTGCCCCGCATGGTCCTCCAATCAATATCCCGCTGGATTAACCAATCAATGCCCCGTAGGGTCCACAATCAATATCCCGCAGGATCAATCAACCAAGAGATAGATTCATCAACACACATCACAAAGGATTCATACCCACAATTACACTTACCTGCATACTTACCAACCACGTTCCACCGGTCTATCACTCACCCGATCATACTCTTTTGGCACAACCAATTACACTCAATCATTCATTCATGCATGCATTCATTCAATCATACAATCATCCAAGCATTCATTCGATCATTCAAGCATACAATTTATCTAGTTTCATTAGACCCTTAATTCATTTTAAATCTAAGCAAGTATTGCATGTGAGGCAACCACAACCAATCCTATGGCTCATCTCGGCCTTTCTACCAGTAAAGCAATTTCGCAAGTATTGAAAGCGAGTTAAACTAGTTGTTCACATCCTATGCATGCATACTAGACACGTTCGGCTATTAGTAATTGAAATACGATTATTCTAGTTATTCGCATCCTATATGCAATCTAGGACCTTTCCAATTTTATTAACCTAATAGGCATACTAAAGCGTTATTTAAACGAGGAGTTTAGTACTTTCCCTACCTTGTGGTCTTCCTCTAATAATACTCCTAGCTGTTGACGACCGGGCCAACTCCGTCTTCTCGGGCGAAGTCCAAGTTCGAGTCTGGTGTTAACAGATAAAAGGGTCCAATCAGAACCGGTAATTGTCCAAAGGTCCTCTGATTGTCCAAATTAGTCCTTTAATTGTCCAAATGAAATTAATTAAACAATTAATTAACTTGATTTTAAAATGATTTTCTTTAAAACTGGATTGACCCGGATCCGACCCGGATCCAAGCCCGACCCGAGTCCAGATCCGGTCCGAGCCCGAACCCGGATCTAGACCCGATCCGAGTCCGAACCTAAGTCCAGGTCTGGGCCCGAGGCCCATCTTCTGTCTCGTCCGGCCCGATGCCAACCTGGCCCAATGGTCTGTGACCAGGCCCAACCACCCTGGCCCAAGGCCCGTCTGGCCTAAGCCCACTCCAACAGGCCCAAAGCTCTGTCCGGACCCGTGCCTAAGCTGTAGGCAGTTCCGGCGAAGATTGGGTGCTCCGGCCACCGTAGATGGTGTCAAGAGAGCTCGCAAGGTGGAAAAAGAGGGCGGAGAGTCGGCGTCAGGGCTTGGCGGAGTCATGGTGGTGGCGGCGGGGGCTCGAGCGTGACTCAAAACCCGTCCTCGTCTCAGATCTGACGAGCTCGAGGTCGCCCGCGAGGGTTCTGACCAAGCCCGCTCAGATCGAGCCCGGAACGATGTGCTCTCAGGAAACGGGGGTTCGGAGAAGAAGGAGGGAGGTTGAGAGATACACGAACCGTGCAGGATCGAGCTCGGGAACCTCGAATGTTCTTCGGCGAGCTCGTGCTGGTTCTGACGGCGAAACGAAGGAGGAGAAGAACGATGGGGTGTTTCTGGTACGGGTTTGAGGCGGTAGATGGTGGTGGATGGTGGAGGAGGGGCAGGAAGTAGCGCAGGAGCTCCGGCGAGGTCATGAGCACTCTTGATCTCCGGCAGGTTCGAGAGAGAACGAAGGAGAGAGAGGCGAGCGGCGCTGTGTTTCGGCCTCGAATTTCGTGCGGCGCTGAGTTGAAGACGAAGGGTTTCTGAAGACTGAGCCGCGCGCGCGTGCAAATGGGCTCGACGTTGATTGGGCCCAACTTGGCCCAATCTCTGCTTCGGTCCAGAATTTACCCCTTTTTTTATTTTTCCCTTCAACAATACTTGTTGCAATTTCCTACATCAACGTTTCAATTCTCAAAATAATGCTCTCTTAAAATACGTGGGGTTTTACACTGGCTCCCCGGAAAACACTGGTGTCCCTAGGCTGCGGAAGTCTCGCAGCATCTGAGCGGTGTGACTGTCGACCTGACCGGGTCTCAAGGTCGCGGGTGCAGGTGCAGTAGGTACGGTCTCCGGTGCCGGAGCCGTGGTCTCTCTCTCTACCTCCCTCCGGGCGAGGGCCTCTGCCAAGCTCTAGATTGTGCGGGTCAACTCCTCCAAAGCTGCCGCCTGAGTAGGCTCAGTGACAGGCGGAACCCTAGATGGAAGTCCCGATGATCCAGTATCGGTCCTCTCGTGCTCGTGAGCAGGTGCACCCTGGGCATTGGACTGGCCTTGACCCATAGCTAGCCGGCTTCTGGTGCCTCGAGGTACAAAAGTCGGTACCATGTCGTATGTCCTATGCACGGACAACGCACATGTTCAATCTCTTAACTTCGAAAAAGACGCGCTTAAATAACTAGCCTGCACACATGGTTCAAACAGTCACACTCGTACTAATAATATACTAAGTATAGTATAGTCACACAATAACATCCAATCAGAGAAGTCTGCACATTAGTGCGTCACACTGTTGGGTCTCGAGGTAGGGTTGGAGATGAACCAACTCGCAGCGGAAAATCAAGGAAAACCAAGAGACGATTAAAACCATGAAACAACTAACAAAGAATGGATTCACAAGAGAAAAATTCAGCACTAGTTCTTACCGAAACAAGAACACCGGATAATGAATGATTGGCTTGAGTCTCCAAGACGCCTACGTATCCACATGGGAATCAAAGCCACGTAGTTCTTCTCTTTGAGGACTCAAGAACACAAAAATGGAGGTGGGAGCTTGCCAAACCCGAAATTGCAAGGGAAGGGAGAGAGAAGTTGTGTTTCCTATTCTTGTCTTGTGTTTGTTATGTTGAAAAAAGATGACTTAAACATAACAAAACCCATACTTGTCCAACTAAAGGCATGGGACAAGTATGGTGTCAAGTAAGGTGTAAATAGGACAAAGTATGGCAAGACAAGATTGGGTTAGGTGGTGAATCACCAACACCTTAATCCTTGTCTTGCTTGCTTAGTACTAATTAATCAAGACTTGATTAATTAGTTCCATGGGCCTTGGTTGCATGGGCCTTTCATGGGCCTCTTGGAACATGGCCCGTGGCTATTTCCAACGAGGTCCCGTGATTCGTTCATCGCCTCCAAGCCTTCCATACCGGAAATGTCCAACATTATCCGACGCGATCAATCCCAAGACTCCAAGCCTTGTCTCGATCCGTAAAGTCCTATTCACTTACGGGCACATGACCCAAAACCCAGTTTTGGTCATGTCCCGAGACAACTCCCTTTTGGCCATTCTCCATAAATGTGTCAATGAGTTTCATCCTCCGGTGTGACCCTTAGGTTTATGCATGTCAATAGATCAACGTAAAATCCCATTTTACTTGATCCTATTTAAGTGGCAACTAACGAGACTTTAGTATTGCCTGACACTGCATAACAAATCGACCCTGTCGATTCTAACCTTTCCGTCATCCCTGTCATTATCCTTTTATCTCCGATATCCTGATTGAGATAAGGCATAGAGCCGTCATCCTTATTATTCTCAATCAATGTTCCTTGATATGTGAGATGACTAAAGATATGATACCCAGTATCATGTGCATGGCCATGCTATTCTTTCAGTCACTCTCGATCAAGCGGCCGAGAACCGATATCTTTCTCATACCTCAGTATGAGGGATAAATCCCTTAGCCGTCTTTCGTGTCACTCATGTAGCCCGTCCCCAAGCCAATCCTGGCCGTTATGGAAGCCCTGTTACGGACAACGTTAGGCTCAGGTCAAACTCAGTTGTTGACTACATAGCGATCACAAAGACTCCTTGGTCTAAGGATACATGACAAGCTACGACACTGAATATGTTCATGACTTAATCTATGGCACATATTCAGGGCGGGTCGTCCAATATCATGTCCCACATGATATCTATGATCAGACTCCGGAATCCCATTCCAATGACTAACAGAACGTAAGCCATAAAGAGCCATCTTTCATACTAGTCGCTTCTAATGAAGCTTTGTTGACTAGGGACCCATCGAGTATGATCTATCTAAATCTATGGTTCTATTCGCATGGTGGGCATAGATCAGAGCACACATCGATATATTACTCCAACACATAAGTAATATAAAGCCGTTTTGATTTTATTGCTAACGATGATATATACATTTGGACATTTAGGATTGAACTATGGGCACTAAGACTAACACACACATATCAATCAAACAGTCAGGGAGTTTACACACAAGTCACACAGTTTACAATTTATATCACACGAACAATTCACATTAGGCAAATATCAACTTGGAATTAAATTCTTAGCACGGTCATTTTCCACCATAACATTCATGTCGATATCGGGTCGTTACAACCCGATTCAGGCTTCCCGAACTACGTTGTAACCACCTGACATCCCCCCATTCACGTCCGGCTATAGTGGCCCTTATAGCCAAACCGTGATGGTACATACACTTCAGTTTCTGCAGAAAATCGGGCATGACCCGTTCGTAAATTACACTAACCATCCGCTTAAGCAGGCATTCAAAACACAACCTGCACAGCATAAACATAAAACAGAGCACACAGCAGTTCAAGCAACTACCAAACTGAGACTCTCTTCGTCTCGTTTATACGCTTAGGACATCTCTGAATTGCGTAACCGACACACCAAAACTCAACAACCTAACTCTACCCACCTAATTGACATACGTTCCGAGGTTTGAAAAACAATTTCAAATGAAACCAGGCTCTGATACCAAATTGTCACGCCCCAAATCCGTTTTTGACCAGAATCGAGACGTGAACTAAAACAGTAATAATTTAAAACGAATTTAAAGCCAACACAAGTCTCAATTTTATAATTTAAAACTCTGAACAACGCCACGAGTCAACGGCTCGGTAAAAACAACGGTAAAAGAGTAAAAAAAACGGTACGTCTCTAGACAATCTAGCCTAGGACCCTCGCAAGCTCCCAAGCATCGAGCATCCCGCTAGTACACATCCCGCTTAGCACCTGAAAAACTACAAGGTAAGGGGTGAGCTTTTGCTCAGTAGGAAAAGTAGTTAAGGTTATAAGCAAGCGCTCACTATCACGGGTAACCGTCCAATTAGGGCATACTAGTACAGCACACAACTAATTCCCAACACGGAACTCGTAACCACAAACCTCAACTCAAGACCAAACCACACTCACAAGCATATTCAAACGACCACGCACAAACTGCAACCAAATCACTTAACAAGTCATCAAGCATAATGTAAACAGTAAAATCACATACACGTCCCGTACCGCAGTCCCCTACTCCGCCGGCTGTCCACAGCCCGACTCTATCATATCACACCGGAACACACAGCATCGGCCTAGATATCTTCCCGGAAAACACTCGGGGCACAATCACAATACGTCACACCGGAATCTCCATCGGCCTAGACATCTTCCCGGAACTCCGTCAGGGCACGACTCCTAACGCCAAACACGACACCAAGTGTCAACACAAACCGTCGGCCTAGATATCCTACATCGGTATACCCCCTCGATGTAGGTATCGTACCGGAACCACTACCCGGTGGACCGCGCATACGTGGGACCACATCGTCAGCCTAGGTACTACCCTACACCGGCGTACCCCCTCGGTCGTAGGTACCATACCAGAATACAACACCTCTTGGAACACACATCAAGATAATAACACGCATCCCAATTCCATAGTTCAACAACGGCTTACCAAGCCCAACAATCTTACCACAACCAGTCACGTCGGTCTATCAACCACCCGACCATATCACAAGCAACGTTCACGTCATAACATGCATGGCACACTTGCCCAAGAATAACCACAACACACTACTCCGAGTAAAACTACAACATGCTTCTCGATCTAACATACTTAAATCACACAGCGTGCATTTTAATCAAATCAAGGCAATTCAAACAACACACAACCTAAGGGCTCGACATGGCCCGCATGCATTTCTACCAGCACAACAAACCCAAACTTACGGCTCGACATGGCTCGTAAGTTATCCCTCGATCCACTCGTTCCTCACATCCTAATCATGCAGTTATAACAGTTCAAATTAAGTATTCGCATTCTATAGGCATACTAGTAACTTTCCACAATCGAACCGGTATCCGCTACGTTCCCTACCTCAAGAAGAACAGACAGCTACGTCTCCTTGCTGCTGACGTCCTGGCTCGCTACCTCCGGTCTTCTCCACGATCGAAGCCGGACTCTAAATTAACACGGAAAGCCATAATTAATAACGGCTCCAAAGTTAATTTAAAAGTTACGTACAATCCAATTTAAATTCAACAGTTGCCTTTTAAACTCGAAGGGGCCAAAAGAGGGATTATACGACGAATCGGGTTCGAGCACCCGAGCCCTGAGCACAGAACCCGGTGCACGTTTCCCGATGCACAGTTCCCAATGCACGGATCTCGATGTGTCCGATGCGACGTTCCTGCTTTTAATCTCGTGCTAGGTCGATTGTTCGTCTGGTGGTTCAACGTCCTAGCGTTCCAGATTCGTTTAACGGTCCACAATCCTTTTGATTTAAAACCTGTTTTTGAATCCCCTTTTAATTTAAATCAGTTTTGGTTTTAAATTATTTTCTTTTAATTTCTTTAATTTTTGTTTCCAATCTGTCCAGATCCAAAATCGCTCGGGAAAAGAAGCAAGAGGGAAGAAGAAAGGTTTCGGGTCAGAATCCGACCGACCACCGGTGGAGATTCCGGCGACCAAAGCCTCAAGGGCCGCGACTCTCACCGTAAAGGAAAAGGACGACGGCGGGGAGGTGGTTGCCATCTTGGGAGCGGCGGAGTACAGCGAGGATTCTCGCCTCAGATCCGCACCGTATGGCGAGGATCTCGACGAAACAGCGGCGGTCTTGGCTCTGCAGACCTCTCCGGTGGCGGGACGGCGTCGGCGCGTTGGACCTGGAGTGGCGCGGGGAAGGTACGGGTCCGAGCACTGTCTCCCGTCATTGGCACAACACGGGAGGCGGCGGGTTGAGGTGTGAAATCCTTCTCCTTCGTCGGCGAGCCCGGAACGCCCACGGTGTAGAGGAGGGGTAGAGAGGGAGGTGATCGGGACGAGAGGAGAGGGAGAGAAGCTTTGCGGTGAAGAGAGAAGAGAGGGAGGGAGAGACTCGGTTGCGGAGAGGAAGGAGAGAGGGTTCGAGAGTGACGGCGTGAGGGAAGGGAGGTGAAGTGAGGTCAGAACCCTAAAATGGGGTTAAATAGGGCGGGCCGGTTGTAAGTGGGCCTCTGGCAGCGAGTTAGGATTCACGGCCCAAAGAGAGAAGAGGGCTCAGTCGGGGCGGGCTTGGCTTGGCCGGGTCTACTGGTCGGGTCTGGTGCGCCTGGTCCAGCCTTTTTTTTCTTTTTCTTTTTGTTATTTTCTTTTAAAAAAAACGATCCGTTTTCCTACCACGACGTTACTAATCGAACAAAAATTAAATCTTAAACCTTTTTAACCGGAGCGGTCTTTACAAAAAATGTGTTATATTTTTTGAGTGATCATTTGTGGCTCGACCTGGCACATACTTGTTTGTCTTATTGCCGCTTGATCCTATGAGGGAGACCTTTTTCTTTCTATGAGAGGTGTGATAGTAGACCAGGGATCACATCAATCAATGGAGGAGAATGAATAATTAGTACTAACAGTAGGGTCGGGACACTTTTCCTCCCTTTTATGGAGTGGGCGGTACCCAGTTGGTGTGTGTCCGTCCCAATTGTCGGTTAGGTAGGATGTTGGGCGTTATGCTCGAAAGTCTTTTCCAGGCCAAATCATTCTCCGTTTCCACTTCAGAGTAGGGTTTTCAGGTGGATGGCTACATATGAGGATACGCTTGTAGCCTTGTCGATCCGAATCTAGGGGGATTAGGTCGGGATGGTGTTTGGATAAAGGGGGGGTATCGAAACTTGGCCAGTATGTACTAAAATGGTGCCCAAAGCCCTTATTCTGGTTGGCCACTAGAGAGGTCATACCGAAACACCCCTGGTGTAGCAGTGGAACATTTTGGACCGTATGGCCCAAATGGCCAAATTTGAAGTAGAACATAGGGAGACTGAGACGAGACCAAGATTTGTGCAGTCGACGAATCCCACGGATAGAAGGCCACGAAGAGATGAACAAAGTAGAAGACGAAGGGAGAACTGAGGAAACTCCCAACCACTGGATAACCAAGGACCACACATGCCAAGCCTAACCACAAGTAATGAGAAGGTGAGAGGTATTCTCAATGTATCTGTCACATATAGGACATAACCAAAGTCCCTCTAAGATCAAAAAAATCCCTCGCCACCAAGAAAGATCTAGTAAGGATGGTCTCGATAGCGACAAGCCGAGCAAAAGATTGAAACTTAGGCAGAGCATCGCTCTTCCAAACTGCAGAAACCTAAGAAACCGAGTCCAACTTGAAAGGTGGTAAAGTAGGGCATATTTAGGCTATCCTGGTCTGTGAAAATGTCACGACAACCAACATGAACACTTACAATGTGTAAGTGCATGCGCTACGTATGTGAGGTGTATTCGATAAATCTCGAGTCTCTTGTAAGGCCTCAAGACTTGACGATAACTGATTTTAACGACTACAGTATTACTAAACAAACCCTAAAATTAAATCACATGGTCGTAGCATCAAATTGTGAATCACCTATTGAAATTGGTAGGATCAATTCATAGTTAATTTGATCACTTGAATATTTAGATTTCAGTGATTATTTGAACTCTTGATTTAATGATCACATGTTTTTCGTTCTTGTTTTAGTAATCACGGTTTAAATGATGACATATCTTAAAAAATTACAGTATAATTGAAAGTTGTATAGTTTCTTAGGTAAGTGAGCAAATCATATTTGATGATAATTATATATGATTCGAACTAATAGGTCTAGGGTTAGTCTGATGGTGAATACTTCTTCACAATTTATCTCTCTTTGAGGTCACAGATTCGAATCCCTATGGGTACACTTGCTTGGGAGTAAGTGTGGGTGTTGGATTGTGGATTACATTAAAATAAAATATTATTTCCCACTATTTTATAGTAAGGAAAGTGGGAACAAATCCCACTATTTTGATCAAAAAAGATTATACCAACTCTCGAGCAAACAGAGAAGTACATATATATGTGTCCATTGCATTTATAGTAGATATTGCCACCTTTCTTGATTTGGGAAATCACTAGAAGTGTCATGAAATTGAAACCCAACCAAACACCTGACAATTAGGACACACGTTGAGGTTCAAGAAAATGAAGTAGCGGAGGTAATAGATTGTTGAACTGTACATAATGCGGCTTTGTCGTACGTTAACATTGGGAAACATGCGAAAGAGCACGTATCTAGAAGGATTAGTTTTGTCTTGGTTTTCTTATTGAATGCAACATATCATGATCATGAGATATTTGGGTTTGCCCTCACGATTTGAATTTGGAAGAATGAGTTACCAACTCCTCCATTCTAGTGTTGGACCTATGAAGAACAAAGGCAGCAAGTTACATTTAAATATCATCAATTATTCAATTTGGTTCCCATTTCCAACTAACCAAAAGACAAATTGGCCTTACCTCGTGAATCATGGGTTCTGCCATTGCTGAAAACATACAAGGATTGCCACGCTTGAGCCTTTTTCTTATTACTTGAAAGTCATGTCAGTTGTCTTATTCTAATAGTCAGATTATATTAAAGCCAAAGGAGACCAGGCCTTGGCCTTTTTACCTTGGCATCTTATGTCAGTGTGATGTCCACTATATTCTACTACGAAAAGCGTTTGTCACTCAAAACTTCAGTAGATGTATGAAAATCTAAGGATCCTTATTCTTTGTTAACATGTCGGATCAAGAAGATCCATGTTATGTTATATTCTTTGTTAACATGTCTTGTAATGACCCGCCAGATCAAGCCTCCCATTTCTCCAATTGGAAATATTATTCAAGATATTCAGCTTTTTCTATCTGTAATCAAGGAATTCAAACTCGGGTTTATTAAAAGATTAGCGAATTAGGTCGTCCACTGGTTAGCCAGAGCGGCTTGTTCTGAGCCTGTATTTGTAGGATCTGAGGGTATGCTCCCACCTACCCTTATCTGTATTCTCCTTTTAGAATCTTCAATAAAGGTTACTTTTTATGCTAAAAAAAATATCCTTGATTTTCACCAAGCTACACCTATTTATTAGTTGTGTCTACAAGATACCCTTACTTTCCAATATTCTCGCTTTACTAGAAAAGGGCATGGTAGTGATGCAAAAATCGGGTACTACGTAAGACAACTTTTGGATAGGTAGGGCACTTGTAGGATTATGTGTTACATAAACACGACGGAAAACAAAAAGTTCATAAAATTTTGTTGGTATAATCCTAGATAGCATAAATCAACATGTATCAAATAATATTTGGTTTTTTGTAAGTCCTTTATTTCCGTTGCTAGATCTAATAGCTATCCTTGTATTTGGTTTGAGATCTGTAGCTAGAAATCTGTAATTTGTCCGCTTAATTCATTCTTTGAATGGGTGAGTTTTAATATATTGCTTTGCCGATCAAATAAAACTAATACTAATTTATGCATGATGTAAATAGGATTACCTCGATAGCCTAAGAAACTTTGGATCAATTGTAGGTGGTTGGGGGTCGGGTAGTGGCTTGCCTTGCAAGTCAGGTTTCGGCCTCTTTTGCAAAGAGGTTTGTAATTTAAATTGGTACTGGTGGCTTGTCTTGCACGGCAAGTCATTTGTTGTGACTAGTTTTGATTGTGCTTGGTTGTAACTACTTGAGGGGTTAACCCTTGGCTTAGTCTTTCAATTCGAAAGCTAGGTTTTAATAACAACAAAAAATTGCTGATAAAAAAAAAATTGGTTCGAGATAGGGACCTTAGGAAGTGTAGTCGTAGGTGCCCAAGTGTTCACCCTCTAACGCTATCCACATGAGAAAGTTTGCTCAAGAACTCGACACACTAGAAAAGCCCTGAACAAAATCTCACAAATTCTCTTTATAGGTGACCGAAATTTTCAGCCCAAAAATCATCAAATTTTGTGCTCCTTGGTGTTATATTTATAGGAGTTGAATTTTCCTTAAGTCAATTCAAGTAGAATTACGAAACCTTGTTTAAGGAGGTGTCTTACTTCCCTTTGACCTAATCCAACTAGTTTTCCTTATTCTAGACTTTCTAGAACATTAGGGATTTCATTTAATTTTTTTATCAGCAAAAATAACGGTTTTATTCCACGCAACATGAAATTCAAGACCAAGTTACAACTAAAGTAGAAGAAAATGAACGATAACAGCACACGGGCTGGAGAGGAGAAAAAAAGAAATCAAGACCAAAGGCCCAAAGACCATAGAAGGCCCAAGGCTCTAGGAACAGTAAGGAGAACCGCATGCGTCTCGAGACCCAACCTAGAGACCTCGTGAAAATGCACTAGACAACTCTGCAACACATGGGAGATCGAAAAGCCACCTTAGGACGCTCCACTCTTGCACACACGCCGAGATCCGACGTCGTAATAGGAAGGAGAACACAACTTCCGCCAACAAGTACCAGCGCTTAGGAACCACAACCAAAGCAGCACCAGCTCGACCCTAGAAACCACTCAACAAAAACCAAGGGAAGTCAAACAAGGCTGAGAAACGTCGGGGCCAGCACCCGAGAGCGACGGGAAGAGAGGTTTCCGGAGACAAAATTAGGAGCGAACTGAGTAAGCAGGCGAATGAGGAGCGGTGGAAGGGAGACTAGAGACCAAAACCCACGGAACCTACCGAGAATGCGAGCAAGTGTGGAGAGGCGATGTCATGAGGATCATCCAAAACGCCACCACGTGCAGCGGAGATACCAGGCGAGAAGACGAAAAAATGAGTCTCCACCGTAAGCAGCGGCCAGATCCGCCAATAACGACAAAAGAAAGTTGTCACAGTAGAGAAGAAAGATCGTCGGAGGGAAGGAGGAGGCCAGGAGAAGCACCCGATACTAGAGCGAGCTTAACGCGACGGAGGCCAGACCGACCTGAGAGACCCAAGTACCACCGAGGACCTACAATAGAGTAGCGGTGGGAACTGGTCCCAAACCAAAAAAGACTAACCCAGAACGAGATCCGGAGACCAGATCTGAAGCAAGTAGTCACGAAGACATCTAGGAGGAGAGATGGGGCTCGCCAAGACTAGAGGGGGAAGAGGGACGGTTGGGGCAGGCGAGCTCACTTCAAGCGGTAAGAGAGGCGGCCAAAAGGTCGAGAGAGAGACAGGGGCTAATGAATCATATGGGAGGGAGGGGACACTTAAGCTTTTCTCGACCCGAGAAAACCAAACTAAACAAAGCAGTTAGATATGTCCCGGTTAAACCCCAAGGTTCACCTCGATAGGAGGAGTCTGAGCCTCCTTTATTCAGACAATTAAAATAAAGATGCACGTGCAATGCATGATCCTACTACTAATGCAACCTATGACTCAACTATATGATGCATGCAAAAGTTCACGAAAAGTTGGTAATTTACGAGCAAATCCACACACTGATCAAAATGGATTTCCCAGAGTTATCACATGCCAAAAGTTCTTACACAGCTCAAAAGAATGCATAAACCGATGAACATACCGCATGTGCAACAACTTGCACTAAATCCTACTCAATTTAGCTTACAAACCTCCTGTCAACTTTGATAGGCGTTCCTTTTTCCCTATACATGGTTCTTTGAGATTCATAAGCAAGCATTTTCAATCCCCTCTCCACTAATTATAAGAAATTTAAGCGATCAAGAATCACATAGGACTTTATTAGGATTGTAATGTTAGGTTAGTCAAAGGGTGTGGTAAGGTATATGAAAAGAAGCTCAATAAATATTTCTTGACAAACATGCTTCGACTTACATCCCCTAAAGTGTATCTCACAACCTATGACCCTCATTTGTGCACGAACACTTTTCTCTTTACCCTCTTATTTTCTTGTGATCATCAATAATTATAATGCATTTTCTTTCTACCTGCTTTAATTGTTCAATCTTACCCCACACTTTTCTTTATGCATAGAAGAATTTTTTTTGGGGGCAGGGGGGTGGCGGGGAAGGCTGAAAGTAGCAATAAATATCATAAACCCGGCACAATAATAAGCACATATTCCTCCCTTCATTCAATACCCCATTTCCAACCATCAACCATAATAACCACACTCCAGAAGCACCTAAGCCAAGAAGTATGGGTTCAATTAAAACAAAGGGTATTTAAATGAAATGAGTGGCACATAGGTGTATAATATCAAGGTTAGAAATGAAAGGCCAAAGCTCAATAAGGGTGACTAGAGGATAATCATAAATGCATGGGTAGGCAATTTAGCACAAACGGTCCAAAAATGGCCTATGATCATTTTCCTAATCACCTAATTCATTATTTTTATTTCGCCTCGAGTGGATATCTGTGAAGTTCTAGACTCAGGTTTCCATGTATAGGAATTAGAGGACTCAAGCACACATCAAAGTAACTATCCAGAATGCAAACAAACGAGCATGCCTCACTACAAGTGCTTACACAAGTCAATTCATTCATACTAAATCGATGCACTCCTTTGAATTATGCAATCATCGAATCCTATAAATCATGTGCCCTAAGCTCAGTAAAACACCAGAAAATATTTTTTTGATTTTTGATTTTTTTTAACACAAAATGATGCATGAAATCCTAATGCAGATAAAGCGCAAAGCACAATGCAAAGCATCCCACCCCACACTTTAAACCTAAGCATTGTCCCTTGTGCGACTCAAACACATATGAACACATGCACTCCACAATGATATATACAATAACATCACCCCACACTTGTCAAACATCATACATATCAGCCACCATACAGTCTTATATGTATATACTATCAACACGGCCAATCAGGTGCTCAACACCCACCACATATAAGATAGGAGTAAAACAGCGAAAATATCAATATGGAATAGGAGGGAAAGAAATACTGCCCCTCAAAGATTCGTTGTATGGCATGCATATGACTAGGGGATCCTGTGGTGCATGGATGGATAGGGAACTTCTCGCCCGATCGAGCTCGTGTGAGCCTGGCACCTCGCATGTGATCAATGTCCATACGCTCTCCCATCCATTGTTGGGGTGCCTCCTAACCAGCGCATTTGTTTAACGTCGTTAGCTCGACGAAAGGGGCAGCCTAAGCCAGCCAATAACAGCTCCAGAAGCCAGCGACAGAGCTCATGCACAAACATCACAAAACATCCACATAAAAACGAACCAAAAACCACAAGTAATGTCCACCCAACATATATAAGTCTAGGCATGTTGAACAACAGTAATCAAGCAATAAGGTACGCAACATGCAATAAGATGGGGCAAAAAAATACTAACTCCCTACATTGTACAAATGGACTGAATCGGCCACAAAGGCCTACTGATCAGGCTGGTCCGACTGGTCGGGGCACAAAACTGGTTGGGATACTGATGAGGATACTGAGGATGGAAAGACGATTGGATGGGTCTTGAGAGACTCATGCCCCCAAACTGGGTGGGGAGATGGTCCCTCATGTAGGCCATGTCTTGTTGATACTGCGCGTACCACTGACGGGCACTACTCTCAGCCTGAGAGTACATACGATCATGGGCAAGCTGCCAACCTCGAATATCAGCTATCTGTTCTTTCATGTTATCCTGACAGTCTATACTAGTCTGCAGCTCCCGAGCGATACCCATCAACTCGGAATGTCTGGCCTGAGCGCTCTCCTGCCACTCAGCGGACTAACATGGGGCCTGTGGATCGGGCTCCGTTTCTTCTTCATCTGAAGATGCCTCATCTCCTTGGTTGTCCTCAGCAAACGCCTTCACGAGCTTAGCGAAGAATTTCTCCCCCACTAAACTCGTGCCTGACGGTAGGACTGGTGGCTCCATTGCCACTGTAAGGTCCCAAGCGCCAAGACCAATAGCTAGCTGGGTAACTATCGTGCCACAACAAATAGGGATTGGCCTCCCTGTCCTTGATCGCTCCTTTTGGACTACTCTACCAGGACCTTCCACATCAAATCTTCTAGTGGAGCTCTAGTCCGTGTATGGAGATCGGGCGACTTTATCTTGGCTCTCATTCCGGCCAAAAATAGTGAACGTGAGGATCTTGTAAAAATATTGGAGATCGGGCGACTTAAGGTCAGCCGCTTTTAAGGGCTCAATGAAACCAGCCCCGGGCGAAGAGATTGTTGCTCACATCCTATCAGTTGTACCTCTATAATAGTTGAGATTGGGAAACACTGTAAACTCAAACAGATCCCCAAATTCTCTTCTAGTCAATTGAAACTCACGACCACACAACCCGAATTCAGCTACATACTCACGTGTTACATTTCTAGTTGCAAAAGTGAACTCTAAGGAAGCGAGAAACTCAATGGTGAGCTTCTCGAATATCGGTGCATTCCAATTGAGGAGCATTGGAAACCCGACACCCTCTACTCCAGAAATAAAGGCATCCCTAAACCCAAACTTGGCTAGGAACTAATGATCTACAAATTTGCACGCAACAAATGGGCGATTCAAGAGACGATCACGCCTCGTCTGATGGTCCTCCTTATCAAACTCTAAACGTGCAACAGATGGAATAAATAAAATAGGTGTACCTGATCGATCAGGAATATCTGCCTCTTCATCTGATTCTGTGTTGGTTCTCTGCCTCTTGCCCTTAGAAGTGGTTGTTTGCTCCCCTTTATCTTTAGAGGTGGCTGGAGTAGCAGAAGCGGACCACTGAGAACGTCTCATGGTGAAAAAAGGAGCTGCAGCGTTTCTGCTTTGTTTGTACGGCGTAGAAGGGGCGTACGTCGTGTACTCTTCACGTACGACGTAAAGACTATCGTACTAGGCCTACTCTGCGCGTATGGCGTAGGAATTCCGTATGCATCCTACTCTGCGCGTACGGCGTGGACCTGGGCGTACGACTTGCTACTCCTCAGTTCTTCTCCTTCTCAAGCTTTAGGTGTGGTCCCTCTTCGTCTCTAACTGCTTGGGACTCTCGAAATCGAGCTGACGACTAAGTTTATGTTTGATGGTGTACGGGTAGGTTGAAGATGAGGGTGGTTGCTGCAAGGTCAGTGGATGATGGTGATGAGATGATGGCTGCGAAAATTCTGTGATAAGTTTGGAGACGATGAAGGAAGGTAAGGTTTGATGAGGTGAGGGTGAAAAGGGAAAGTAGGGTAAAGTAAAAAAAAATTGTAAAGGGAAAACTGAAAAGGGGGGATAAGGTGTGGATTTCGAGGCCCAAACAGCATATTCCAGGCCCAGTTGGAGCTTCCTACGCAGGACATATGGCGTACAAGACATAGTACACGATCTACTCAATCTGTATGGCGTAGAAGCCAGCGTACACAACCTACTCAACCCATACGGCGTAGAATATGGCGTACGTGGCTTACTCCATACGTATGACGTAAGACAGGGCGTATGAACCTATTGCACGACTGGTGCAAATTTTGTAGCTTTCTGTCCAATATGCATGCCCAGCACACCCCAAATGCACGTCGTGTGCTCCTTCCTTTTTTTAAAGTATATATTTTTTCCCCAGCTTTTTCTTGTCCTTTTTAAAGCTTCTACTTGCATTTTCGAGCTCACCAATCCAATGTCCTGCACATCAGTGTCCAAAATTAAATTTTGACATACAAAAATGTTCAACTTAAATTTAAAGAACGTAAATAAAGCTCGGGTTGCCTCCCGAGAAGCGCCTTTGTTTAAATTCGTTGGCTCGACTTGAGGGCGGTCTGTGCCGCCACTCTATCCTCTCCTAGGCTAATGGGAAAGTGTTATGACGCTTCCGCTCGCCCATACACCTTTACCAATCTCTTTCGGCTTTTTCCACAAGTTCACCACCAAACTGAGATCATTTTCCATCAAGACCCTGCACATACAACATGATGGGTTACATTCTCAAATATGGATCAACGTTTCACCCAACATTCTGCTCTTTGTCCTGAGAACATTCATAAGATCTTCTTCCCTGTCATCAGGTAAGTTAGATGGAATCACAATAGGGTATATATCATTTTCTTCCAAATACACATATTTCAGATTATTTGGGAGAGATTTAAGTTGACTCTTCATAACTACCCTATTATGATTCTCTAATTCAGGCTGTGAAGGGGTTTTATTCTCTTCTTGATTCATCTCAATCATGTGCTCATCTTTAGAATCGATGAGTTTACATGTTGAGTCCTTGGATTTAACGTTACCCTTGACTACATAAAATGTTTTCTCCTCCTCGCCATACCTGACTTTTATTTCCCCTCGTTCTACATCAATTAAGGCTTTAGCAATAGCCAAAAATGGTCTCCACATATGAGAGGGATCATGTGATCCTCCTCCATGTCTAGTACTATGAAATATGTGGTGTGTATAAATTTTTCAACCTTTACTAATACATTATCTATTATGCCCCTGGATACTTAATTGATCTATCAACTAATTGTAAGGTCACCGAGGTTGGTGTGGGTTCATCCCCAAGTCCTAACTTCCTGAACACAGATAGTGGCTTAAGGTTTATACTGGCCCCTAAATCACATAGGGACTTATCAAAGTGTACACTACCTATCTCACATGGTATAGTAAAGCTCTCTGGGTCCTTACACTTCAGAGGTAATTTGTTCAACAATATGGCTAAACACTCTTCATTCAGATTCACAATCTCTCCATCTAATAATTTTTTTCTTCTGGCCTAGCAACCTTTTCATGAATTTAGTTATCTTAAGAATCTTGGTCAATGCTTTGAGATGGGGAATATTAATATCCAATCTCCTAAAAATATCTAGAAATGAAAAATATTTACCAACAAACCTACTATCCTTACGTGTAGAGGGAAAAGGAAGAGGTGGACTCCACTTTTCTGATTCAACAATGGACTCCCTTACCGTCTTGACTGTGATGGGTCCTTCAACCTCTGCCCCTTTATGTTGTACTTCAGTTGTATCCTCATCCTGTGGAGGGACATGTTCCTCTAGTGCCTTCTGGCTATGTTCCTCTCGTACCTGACTGTGAATTGACATTATGACATTGACACTCTCCCTGCGGTTCCTTTCTATATTGCTCGGGAGGCTTCCTGGAGCCCTGGAATTCAATAGAGCTGATATCTACCCAATTTGGATCTCTATGGCCTAGAACCGAGCGTCATTGTTCCGGTTCACTGCCTGCTGCTCCTGCACAGATACCTTGTGCCGCTCAACCGCCTCCTTTTTATCCTCCTTCATCTTTGCCATCATGGTTAGCATCATCTGCTCCAGTTTGGAGGAAGACTCTTGTGGAGGTGCATTATGAGGCTGCTGGTTTTGATATTGTTGAGTTTGAGGCCTCTGTTGATACTGCTGGTTTTGGTTCCACTAATGGAACTACTGGTTCTGAGGCCTCTGCTGATAACCTTGTCCTTGAGGTCTTTGGTTCCCCACATAGTTTGCCGTTTCTCCCTGAGGCTCTCCAATACCTTCAATATAATCAAGAGGATCAGACAGTGAAGGAACCTGCATTGCATCCAATATCTTTGTCACACTCTGGACAATCTGATCCACCACCTTGCCCATTGATGATGTCTCCACTGCATTAACCGTCCACTTAGCTCATGCGCCTCTTCTGTTGGACTGCCAGAATCTATCAGAAACCATCAAGTTCAATAGAGCCACATTGTTCTCTGGAGTTAATTGCACAAAAGAACCTCCAGCAGCTGAATCAAGTTGTCCTTGGCTGACCTCATTCAGACTAGAATAGAAAGTCTTCATTTGGACCCATAGTGGTTGACCATGATGCGGACACTACCTCAATAAGTCAGAGAACCTCTCTCATGCTTCCATTAACGTTTTACCATCTTGTTGGGAAAATGTGTTGATGTCATCTCTTAGCTTTATCGTCTTCTTTGGTGGGAAGAACTGATTCATGAATGCTTCCACCAACTGGTCCCATGTTCTGATGCTCTTAGTAGGCAATTCTCTTAGTCACTTACTTTCTTTATCCTTCAATGAAAAAGGAAAAAGCCGAAGGCGCACTGCATCACTTGACACTCCATTATACCTGAACGTGTCACAAAGCTCGAGGAACGTTGTTAAATATTCCAATGGATCCTCGTGTGCATTTCCGTGGAATGGGTCACCTCTCACCAGGTTGATAACTGATGTCTTGATCTCAAATGTCGGGTCTGTGACTAGTGGCGTGACAATGCTTCTTTCAATGCCTCGGATTGATGGAGTTCTATATTCCATCAACGCCATTTGTCTCGGTGGCACCTCTAGAGCAAACAGGGGATTAAAGCCAGGAGGAGCTGAATTTCGCTCCCTAATTGGGTTCTCATTCTTTGGCTGGATAACATCCTTTTGTTTGCCATCCTGTTCATCCTCATTATCCGAGTAATGACTCGAACCAGAGTAATGACTCATAGCTTTCTTCCCTTGACGCTTCGTGATCCGAGCGTTCCTCTCGACCTCTTCAATATTTGTAGTCAACAAGCTCGGAGAGGGGTGAGACCGTAATTGCATACACAATTAAATTAAATAAAAGAAAAAAACGGAATAGTCTTAACATGAATTACAAACGTATCAGAGTTGCCTTAGTTGCTCCCCGGAAACGGCGCCATTAACTTGACACTCTGAGAAATAACTCTCAGAATGGTACGGCAAGCGTATCGGTCGTCAAGTAGTATTCGGGGTTTTAGTCCGAGATATCGTACACAAGGGAGAAATTAGACAAGCACTTAGTTAATTAATTCGATGGTCAAGCTATTCCTATAACGATGATTGGTTTTGGTTTGTAAAATTTAATTTCATACAAGTAATGAGAAGCAATGTGAATGATCCGAAAATAAGCACAAATTCACAAGTGATTTGAATCACAGAGATAGAAGGTGATCTAGGACATTAACGGGGTTCGAATGTGATGAATGACTTAACGGGATTCGGTATACATTTGCAACTAATATTATTCTAAGGGCAACGGGAATTCTCCAAGTATAGTCCTAATCATCTCTCGATCGTATTAGGACCCTAACATACTCGGTCCACCTAATTATCTCTAATCTAGTTGTAAAGAGGTATATAGCATTATATTCTATGAATTCCTCTAACTTTCGGGTTTTACTCCTATAGTTATTGCACTCGTGTCAGTCTAACCATATTTTGGCTTAGATTAAAACCAGAGCTATATAATTCCTTTTTCCTCCTATTAACCTCATTTCTCAATTGATGGTTGATATGATTGAATCTATTATCATGTGATCAAGGCAACAAAGCATTAAGAACAAAATTAGATAAACGATATCCTAATACTAGTTTAACAAATGCATAACCGAAATAAGTTAAATCAATTCATCACATCGTTCCCTTAGCCCTAGATCATGAGAGTTTAGTTCATGGCAATGGAATAAGATTAAAAGGAGATGAATAAACCACTGAAATTCATATTAAACATTAAGAGTAATACCAATATCAAGTTTGAATCCAAACTACACAAAACCTTGATGTTCTAATCTCTTGCTTTCGATCTTCTCTCCAAGCTCCCAAGTGTGTTTTTCTCCTCCATTTCGTGATCCATTCTGTAATGCCCTAATTTCCTTTTTATACATCGATAATAACTAAGGGCAAAAGAGGAAATCTGACTGGAAAATTATTGTTCTACGCGTCGTACGGCCATCCGTACGCCGTATGAGGGGAGTATGATGCCTAATTCGTCCATACCCCGTATGATATGGAGTATGGTGCCTACTCCATCCATACGTCGTATGAACTGGAGTATAGTTTCTACTCCAGCCATACGCCGTATGAGAGGGAGTACGAGCTCAGGTCCACTTTCAGCTGCTCTCTGCCTCGTTTGCACGCTCAGCACACGTCCAATGCACGGCGTATGGAATCTTGACTTGAAAATTTTGCAGTTTTAACTCCTTTTTTGGCTCGTTTCCGCTCCGATATCCTATTTCCTGTAGAGAGAGATCAACTGCACCAAAGTAGAGAAATACACATCAAAGTACATAATCCCGGGACTGAAAAACTCAAGAATGTGGGCTAAAAACATCTAGAATAGATTCATTTTACGTTCACATCATCGATGTCATGAGGATCGTCCGAAACGCCACCACGTGCAGTGGAGATACCAGGCGAGATGATGAAACAAGGAGTCTCCACCGTAAGCAGCGGCCAGAACCGCTAATAACGACAGAAAAAAGCTGTCACAGTAGAGAAGAGAGATCGTCGGAGAGAAGGAGGAGGCCAGGAGAAGCACCCGATACTGGAGCGAGCTTAACGCGACGGAAGCCAGACTGACCTATGAGACCCAGGTACAACCGAGGACCTACAATAGAGTAGCGGTGGGAACTGGTCCCAAACCAAAAAAGACTAACCCAGAACGAGATCCGGAGACCATATCTGAAGCAAGTAGTCACGAAGACAACTAAGAGGAGAGATGGGGCTCGCCAAGACTAGAGGGGGAGAGGGACGGCTGCGGCCGGCGAGCTCACTTCAAGAGGTAGGAGAGGCGGCCAAAAGGTCGAGAGAGAGACAGGGGCTAATGAATCATATGGGAGGGAGGGGAGACGGTTGGCGACCTAAAAAAGATCCCATGGAGGCCGCCGCCGGCGAAGTTTAGAGGGGAGGCCAAGGTTTTTTTCGAGAGAGTTTTTTTTACCACTAATGTTGGATTTCCTTTAATTTTATTTTAATAAATAAACACCACAAATATATAATTATTAGGGTGGTTAAACCCCATATAGCTCAATAAGGGTGTTTGGTCAAGCCCTTAATTATTTATGTATTTGGCCATTTATTTGTTCTATTTAAAAACTATACTCTATAATAATTAAATATAAATATTTATCTTGTCTTGTGAGATTAGGATTAAATAAAAGGGATGTAACACAAACGTAGCCCTAGGAGCTACGCTTTCTCTCTGCGCAGCCTCCTCCCCCTCTCCCCCATTCCACTTGCACAGCCTCCTCCCCCTCCCCCATTCCACCATTGAAGCCTCCTGCTTCCAAGCGTTCTAACTACCCTTGATTGGGTCCAACATTACCCTTAATTGTGGTTCAACAATACCCTTGCTAGGGTTTTTTCAACAGCCTTTTTCTTCATCCATTTTCGTCGCCGTCCACCCTCGTTGGTCGCCGCCGCCATCCTCTCCGTTTCAAGTCCCTCGACTGCGTCCGTACCATGGAATCCGACCACCAGCTCTGCCATGTCGATGCACAGCCGCCCTAGTCGGGTTTCCTCTCCGACGTCGACTTTTCGGCGTCGTCTGTTGTCAGTCCCATCCATCATTCGTCTGAGATCCGGAGCTTCGCCGGCAGAAAGCCCTCCCCTTTGAAGGACAAGCCGGGATCGGCCATGGAAGGGGCTCTCGTTATCTATGAGCCTCAGTCGCCGGCGCCCCCGTACCGGTCTTCTGCTGCCGCCGCTGGAGGTCAGCCCGACCAGGTGCACCACCCCCGGCCGTCGCTGTCGGTGTCCTATTCCAGGTACCGCCCCCGGTCGTGCCTGCCTCGTCCTCGACGGGCCTTTCAACGCCCGTTAGCAGATCTGGTCTTTGACAGACGGAGGTGTATCAGCCTCCTTTGGAAAAATTAGAAGACCCGGCGGGGGTGGGAGGGTCCGTCTACGGAATATACCCACAAACCCGGGACTACCAGTGCTGGGAGGTCTCGGGAAATCCGCATTCAAGGCACTACGTTCATCTTTTAGGTCTGCTTTGTTCTTCTTTCCAGGTCGAATAAGTCTTTGGTTAGGTTGATTTAGGACTTTGATTTTCTTGATGTCTCGTTTTTTTGAGACGCTGGTAAGGGGATGTCCTAAGTTTTTGTCTACGATGTCAAGTAGGCTATCTTTATGGGTCCATGAGCGCTGGGCTTGCTACGGTCGGCCCGGACAAATATCTGGAACCATGGGCGGTTACGTCCTACCTTGTTTGGTTACTTATTTGCAGTAATGCACTTCCTCAGTTACCCGTTTCAAAAAAATAAAAATAAAAGGGATGTATTATCATTATATATAATTCTCTCACCAATATATTTAATCGTTAACACAATCTGTTGACTTCGTTACGGTCTTTCTCTATGTGTGACCCTTTAGGATTCATATGACGTTGGTAGTGAAATGAAACAAATGCTGACTTAAGAAAGAGATTCTATTGAATGATGACTTAAGAAGGACTATAGTAGCCCTCATCCTATGATATAACTAGACTCTATTGAATGGCTAGGAGCCATGAAAAGAGATTCAATCCACCCCGCAATCAAGTAGGGACTTCGATTGACCCAACATATGATTAGGGAACCATAAAGGGTACAAATGGTCGTTCAAGTCAGAACGCCATGGATTGAAAGCTCTAATACCCACACCAATCCATTTGCCAGCGCTTTGAGAGTTATGTACACAATTCAAGTGTACATAGTAACATTCATAAGAAAGAAAATGATTATGGTAATCATACTCTAATCTACAAAGAATATTTCTTGTCCTAAATTTCATATAGAGACTATGACAATTGGACGTCAAGACAACATTTCTTAAAAGAAACTTCCATTCAATGGACGTGTATACGATATAAAGAGCATGTCTTGATTAGATTATGGATAGGTATACAATCTTGAAGGATCCATTCATGGATTCAAGCAATTGTTTCATGGAGGGTGAGAATTCTCATTTTGATGAAGAAGTCAAAATGTTTGATTCTATCAAGAACAAGAATTAGCCTTATAAGTGACAAGGAGTTGGTGGGAGCACAATTTTATACAAAGTTGTATGTAAGAGACATACCTCTATATTGGAATATAATGAATCCAACTTTAAATTCTTGAAGCAATATTGGAAAATTATTTCATAATAAAATCTTGGGCATCATCATTTATGAATAAGCATTAGGGAAAATTACACACAACCTCCCTTAGTATTGGCTTATTTTCAGATACCCTCCTTAACTATTTTTTTTCATATAACCCCCTTAACAATATATAGTTTTCACTTTAGTCTATTTCCGTCCAAAAACTAACGGATCTGTTAGCATGTGCCAATCACATGACAAAAATATTTTGAAAATGACTAAACTACCCCTTGCTTCTTCCCTAAATTTAACCTAAATACAACTTGACCCCTCTTCATTTGACTCAACCACGCCGCCCACTCTTTCCCCAGTTGCTTCCTCTCTCTACTTCTTCCCCACTTCACCTCACCTCTTGATTCCTACATCATCGTTAACAATAGTAGGAATCGCGACTACAAGGCTTTTCCTTTTGCCAAATTTTTCTTTGCATGTTTCTTTCTCTTTTATTTTGAAGTGGATTTTTTGGGGGTTTGGTTTTGGAGAAACGAGATCTGTAAAAATGGTGTCTCTCAACGGTAGGAAGATCAGTCGATCCGTGGCGATGGCGCCGTTTGAGTTGTGCTTCAGAAGATAGGGATTTGGCTATGGGGTGGAGAGGGCCGAGCATTAAGCTGGTGATGCAGAAGCAGAAGGTAGGAATTTGGGGGAAAGGGATTTGGCTGGGTTAGGGATTCGGGGGTTAGGGATTTGGGGGTTTAATCTCTTGTTGTTCTGATTCAAGTTATGAATGCATCAGTAAAAGGTTGAAATTGTTGTTGTCCTTTATTCAAGTTATGAATACATCAGTAAAAGGAATCTGGAAAAATTGTTGTTGTCCTTTATTTGTTTTCGTTACTGTGATGTATTATGAACAAAAAAACCTTTGGAACAAAAGTCAACTCTACCAAACAACCAAGAACATGCTCGTAGGATATTGGAAAAAATGAAAATGAAAAAAACTAATACAAATCTAGATCAATTCTAATTGTATTTTGATTTACTGTATTTTTATTTTTATTAATTAATTTATTAATATGCTTTTAAATAAAATGGTTGTTGACGAACAAAAAAGCTCATTCCCAATTTAAAAAATATTAATGATATTTAATTAAACCATTTTAGTATAAAAAGAAAATATTAGTGAAAAATTAATTTTATTATATTTAAAGAAAAAACATTTTATAATATAAAAATAGTGATATTCAGTCAAATATAATAATAAAATTATATATATATATATATGATAAAATCTGATTTTTTATATATTTTTAAAAATAATTTTTTATATATTTTTAAATTAAAATATAATATATATATATATATAAATCTATTTTGGAAAATAAAAAATTCTGAAAATTTAAAAAAAGTATTAACAAAAAACATATAAAAAATTAATGATAAAAATAAACAAAAATAACTTATTTTGAAATTTAGAAGAATGAATGGCATAGTTGTGAAAATTTGATGGTTAATGAAGGGTATTTTAGACTTTTTACGTTTTTTGGATGAAAAGTTAACGGAGTTGGACTAAAGTGAAAACTATATATAGTTTAGGGGGTTATATGAAGAAAAAAAATAGTTAAGGGGGGTATCTGAAAATAAGTCAATACTAAGGGAGGTTATGTGTAATTTTCCCTAAGCATTAAGATCTATATAGATAGATCGATCTATATGGATAGACCAAAAGGATGTTGTCATAAGTGAGAGGACTTGTATTGATAAGATATGGATCAGGTTAAGTATGTGATACTCTAAAGTAGAGTTGTTGATAATGTAAGTTATACATGGGTCTTGGTGACACAATATGCGTATGATTGAGATATGTGTCAATCATTAGCTGAATCACACATATAATGACAGATACTCAGCCTGACGCATTTTATGCCTCAAGTGCTACAATTTGTTACTAATCAAACTAGGGTGAAAGTCACCAGAGTATACAAAAACATCCTTGATTGGTAAAACAAATAAGAATGGTTTCTCTATAGGAAAGTCGAGAAGATAAGATAGTTGTAAAGAATTACACAGTTCTAAATCGACTATGCGATTATTAAATCAATGCCCGATTGAGTACTTTGTTTGACTAAAACGGTGCAAAAGGCTTAAGGAAGCCAAGAGATACACAAATTGCTAAAATCTACAACAAAACTTGGTATGGAGTTGCTTAGGATGCAACTAGTGAACAAGTTTGGACAAATAGCTTTATCATCGAATTGGATTTCGTACCCAACATATTGGATTTGGTGAATTTGTTATGGGGTAACAATGGAGCGATAGCTCAAGCTAATGAGTTGGGGTTCACTAGGAGGTCCAAGCATGTATCAAGACGTCTCATCCTATTCGAGAAATCGTTGGGAAGAACACGTAAAGATATATAGAGTAAACACAAGAGACAATGTAACTGAACTCGAACTTAGGCTTTTCGTAGTCTAAGAACGAGGGTCGCATTATGACAACGAGCACTAATAGTAATGTAAATTGGTCCTAGTTCAAGTGGGGGTTTGTTGGGGTTTTGTACCCTAAGACAAATCCACATTGACATGTTACAAACGTCCTTGTGAGTTAATAAATAAGTTGGCAAACGTTTTATTATCATTCAATTGTAATGTTAGCAAATCCTTGAGTATACCACTCTTTCTAAGGTGTTGAGGAGTAGCTCCCCAATAATAGAACTCCTAGAAGCAAAAGAGTATATTCATTCACATGTCCCTACTCTGAACCGATAGTTAGAGCTAGTGTACTTTTGACGAGATGATCATGTTTTTACTAATCATGTTTATAAAGATATAAGTCAAAGTCACAGATGCCAAAGAGTTTGACGTTTGACATTTGGATGACCCGCCTTGAGAATAATACTCTATGGAAAAAAGAGACATGAGTGTATCTCAACTATCAAAGTAGTCTTTAGTCCTACGATCATGGCATCACCGTGTGATCTACATGCGGTGAATTCATGACTTGACATGACCAAACACTTATCCTAACAGATAGTTATAAAGATTATGATCGAACATGGATACAAACATGTGAGATATATGAGTGATGGTAATAGGGACTTGTCACTTGTATTATTCAAGTTAGAGGTCATCATAACGGCCACTCTTGATGAGTAGGAGGTTTATAAAAGAAGCATGGCCATGCGTGTGATTAGTTACCTACATTCCTCATCACTCAGTATCAAGAGAACATGTTGAGACTGAATTGGAAATGATGATGATTCTATGCCTTTGTTCAGCCATGACACTCGCCAAATGACAATAGGATAAAACTATTTATGATAACAGGACTTGACGAAGTAACGGTCATTATATATATATATATATATATATATATATATATATATATATATATATATATATATATATATGACTTGGGAAACCATGAACCTTGCTAGAAGTTATCCATGACCCGTGGTGGAAACATCTTGTTTCATTTCACTACCAATACTCATATGATCCTAAAACATTACACATAATAAAGAAAGACTACAACGAAGTGGACAAAATAGTTTCGATTAAATAAAATGGTATGGAACTATATTTGATATAATAAACATATCACTTTTATTTAATTAAAATACTCACAAAGGAAAATAATATTTGTATTTAATTATTATAAACTATATTAATTAAGTAGACAAATAAAATAGCGAAATATATCAAATCATTAGGGCTTGGCCGAACACCCTTATAGCCCAATGGGGTATTTGGTCAACCCAATTAAGTTGGATATATTTTCAGCACTTTATTTAATTAAAATGACTAAAAAAAACCCTAAATTCTAGAAGGTCTAGAATAAGGAAGGCTAGTTGGACTAAGTCAAGGTATCCTAATCCTATTTGGCTTGGACTTAAAGTAAGATCAACACCTATAAATAAAGAGCTACCTTGGCCGAAAATCATAAGCATCACTGCTCTGATTTTCGGCCACCTCATAGTGAGTTGAGAGTTCTTTGTTCAAGGGCTACTAGCATGCTCAGTTGTGGATCTATATTTCTCGTGTGGATATCGTTAGAGGGCGCATACTTGGTCGCCTATATTGACACTTATAAAAGGTTATTTGGATTATAGGATGTGTTATTTTAACACAGTGGCAAACAAAAAAAATTCTAATCTTTTGTCGGTTATAATCCAAATAACCTATATCACACATTCATGTAATTCCTAATCTATACGATAATTTAACAGAGGTTGCCTCAATAAAGAGCCCTTTCAATCAACTGGTTATGTATTAATCATAAGTCATTTCCATGCATTTATGAATTGGTCACATATCATTTAAATGTCTTTTGAATTGGTCACAGATCATTTACATATATTTATGAATTGATCACGGTGTCGTCTCCTCCAAACATTCACGGCTCAAGCAATCGGGATCATCGCCGTCGTCGTGCGGGCAAACCCATTCGTTTCGTTGAAAGCAAAACAGAGTTGTTTATTCGGAATTTACCATACAAACCGATGGAAGATTGGGTCAGGGGGATGTTCTCACCCTTTGTTGAGATTGTCTCTTGTTCGGTTCTGAAACGGTCAAACAGGCAGTCTCAATGTTTTGTTTTTATCCGCTTCTCGGCACGGGAAGAAGCTTTGCAGGCGATCTTGACCTTGCACGAGTTCAAGGTTAACATATATGAGTTTTTTGTAGCTTTTTCCAGACGTAGAGTGGACGGTTCAGCTCATCTGGTTGGTGTCGTAGAACAGAGCAGATGCTATGTTCCATCTTCGTCCTCTGGGGTTAGGTGAAGATGAAATATATATATCTGTAATCTACCGTCTAAGGCAACGGAGGTTTGGGTAACAAATTTTTTTCAAGCCTATGGTAAGATCGTTCATGTCTCTGTTTCGAAGCAACCAAATCAACTTGGTCGATATTTTGACTTTGTGCGTTTCAAATCCAAAACTGAAGCTTCCTCAGCTGTTGAGAGATTGAACGGTTATACTGTTAATGGGAATGTGTTGCTTGTAGCACTTCCTCGGCAATGGAAAACATAGGATCAGAGGTCAATTTCGACTTTAGCAAGCTGTGAGTTAGTGGATGTGGTCTCGACGGCGTTGGGTAGAAGGATATCTTCTCAAAGCTCCGAAACGTCAGAGTCGGCCTCCTAAGTTTTCTTCGGGCTTAGGGTCTTTAGCTCTATTCAAGAGCTCCTTTGTTATCGTTGTTTTCTTCGCCTCTTCCTACTTGAAAGTGGTTTTTTTCTTAATAAAATTTTCGAGGTTATCAAAAAAAGAATGTAGGTTGTATCGTACGATATATTTGTACTAAAAAGTCCCCTATCTATATATATATATATATATATGATTCTTTTACGTGTATATAAATGCAAAGAAAATAATGAAGTGGATTTGTTAAAATTGGAATCATAAATTCGATGTTACGTATTTTAAATTTTTATATTACATTTTTTTTATGTTCTTTTTTATATTTTACAATATAAAATCCATTTACAACGTATTATATCCTTACATGTGTATGTAGATGTAGAGGCTAAGCTTCTCATGCAAAAGTTAATGATTATTTGGTCGATACCATTGAGATATAATATTATTTAAAAATTTAATGAATAAAGAACCTATACATATTCTCTTTAATGTTAACGTCGTTAGTTAAAACTACAAGAAATTCAGAATTCTTGATAAATAACAAAAAGTCACAATGTGTTTACACGTGTACTAACCACTCTTTCAGTCAAAAAAAAATAGTTGTACTGATAAATAAATGTACATTGATAAGCAACAAGTCGTTGTAGTATAGTGGTAAGTATTCCCGCCTGTCACGCGGGTGACCCGGGTTCGATCCCCGGCAACGGCGTTTTTCTGTTTAATTCATTTTTATTTTAGGCACTGGTCAGTTCGTTCAAAACGAAGTCGTTTTAATGATAGTCGTAGCTTCGGATGGGGCAAAAAATCCAAAGGCGAAAGATAGGGCGGAGGAGAAGGAAGAAGAAGACAGAATTGGTGTGTTACATTTTCTGGGTTAAGTTTCCCCAATTTTTATCTTCTAGGGAAGAAGATAGATGAGTTCGATGAGGAACGACCCGTCTGGTTCTGGTTCCAGCGGCGAAGCAGGTGCCCCCTCCTCATCCACCGCGATGCCGCGGCGGTTCCCGCTCGCGGCTCAGCCGGAGATCATGAGAGCCGCCGAGAAGGATGACCAGTACGCTTCCTACATCTACGAAGCCTGTCGCGACGCTTTCCGACACCTCTTCGGTCCTCACTCTCTCTTATCTCTCTGGGTCTTTGCCTTTCGCTCATCTACTTCACTTTCTGATGCGTCATTGTCAATTTCTCAGGTACAAGAGTTGCCGTGGCTTACCAGAGTGAGGTTTGCACCTTCTTTGTTCCCTCCTGCTGTCCAATTACTTAATATTGTAGATAGAACAGTAAATTGAATTAATTCAAAGTGCAATGGCTTGCTTTAAATTTGTGAATCGTGTGCACTTATGACTGAATTACTCTACTTCCGTGCTTTAGTAGTTTCTGAGCTCAGCTATAGGTTAGTATATGTCAAAACCATGCCTTGCAACGAGGTCCACTTACTGGATCAGCAATGTCAATCTAAATTCTAATGTAGTGCCTAGTTGTGTTTTGTGGATAGTCTCTGTCAAAACTACTATCATCAAAGTGGGAAGGCCCAGGAACTGGAGGATTCCAATTTCTAGTGGAAGATTAGAAACATAAACAATCATCTAGCCGTAGTGGTTCAACTTAGAGCCTTTTGGGTGGAAGTGGTCATGCCATATGATACTTTTATCTTATTATGTGTTTTTGTTTCATTTCTCAATATCTGTTTTTTCAAAGTATTCACCTGATTGCCACTTCAACCTTACAATTATTGTTTTTAGGCAAAACTTCTTGGACAGATGCTTTATTATGTATTGACAACAGGCTCAGGGCAGCAAACACTGGGTGAAGAATACTGTGACATTACTCAGGTGCTTCCTCTTTACTTCTCTATACGTCTTATCTCAGATTACAACTACACTGTTTTGAGCTTCTAGCTTTGCATAGCATTCTAAAAATGGGCATTCGGCTCTTCTTTTGTGTTTATCAGCATACCAAGTTAATGACTTACTTGTTTCTCATTAAGTTTAAGTCTCTGGGAAGTCCTGGTAGATGAACATGATGACTTGACACCCACCTGGGTACTTACAAGTAATAGAATTTACAATGTCTGCCAAGTTGAGGTCCTTTCAGAACTTCAGATATGCACTGATTTCAAGTTAATACACAAATGGTGAAATTCTTGTAGCTGCCAACAAAATTGTCAAATTTTGAACTAGGATCAAGAGATGTCGTCGTATCCAGAACGTTGCACATTTGTTCATATGTTTGTTGGTAGTTAAGAATTGCATTTACAGGTTGCAGGCCCTTATGGGCTTCCACCAACTCCAGCAAGGCGTTCCCTTTTCATTGTATACCAGACCGCTGTTCCTTATATTGCAGAAAGAATTAGGTTCGAAGTGCCTTTTCTCTCTTTTTATCTTCACTCGGTCTTAATACTTCCTTACGTTTTAGTTACAAGTTGTTAGTAAGTTTGCATATTGATTGATGATTTCTCATTATTTCCAGCTCTAGAGTTGCTTCACGTGGTATCATCCTTTCTGATTCTCAATCAGATGAATTCTATAACAATGATGCTTCAGGGAGTGGTCTGGTTCAACCTTCTGCAATGAGTGAAAACCCATCTCCCTCTACATCAGGCTCGTCGTCTTTGTCAGCCTTGTCAAGGCTGAAAGGGAAATTTTCAAATTTATGGTTGTTTGCCGTCCGGAGATGGCCATCGGTATGCATGCTTTAAAACATCTCAATGACTGTTAAACATGTATTAATAATTGAAGATGTGTTTAAGTTTGCACTCACTTCACAACTTTGCATTTGTTGACCCCCTCCAGAGACACTAACACATATACAAATTCATAAATTCAAGTTACTTAAATTTCAGTCATGACTGCAAGTGTAAGACTGTAAACAATCCGATTGGACTAGATTGTATGATGAGATTGAAATTGGGGATAAGTCCCCATTGTAACTGATGTGTCCAATCAGCTTGCTATTGAATTCTGGACTCTGGTTTGGTGGATCTGTTTGATATTTGCTAATGGTTTTGTTATTAAGGTGTTACCCATTGCTCGTGAATTTTTGCAACTGGTTCTCCGTACTAATCTCATGTTCTTCTACTTCGAAGGTGATTCTGGTTTTCCTAAGTTCAGTGTATGTGTATTACATATTTAAGAAGGAATTCTAATAATCTTATGCATTCTTCTTCTATCAGGTCTTTATTATCACATATCAAAGCGCACAGCCGGCATTCGTTATGTATTCATTGGGAAGCCATTAAATCAAAGACCCAGGCATGTGCTTCTTTCCTGCTTTTGGTTTCACTTCTTTGTTTGAGTGTCCATTTGGTTCTTTTCTGTGCACTGTCATGCAAGTTCATGATTTGACAAACAAAAATGTTCAAAGTTGGGTCATCTTCTGATGCAGATACCAGATATTAGGTGTGTTCCTTTTAATTCAGTTATGCATCATTGCTGCTGAAAGTCTACGGCGCACCAACCTTTCTTCTATAGCAAGTTCAGTTCATCAAACATCCTTAGGGTCACACCAAGCTTCATCAGGTTATCAATTAAACTTCTTACTTTCAAATCCAAGTTTTATGGCCTGATTTATTAGTTGGGTACTGTTTTTTCTCATGGGCGATTGTACCTTGAGCAATCAAACCATGAGGAACTCCTGTTATTCATCCTACCTGAATTTCAAATATTTAGAGTCTAGAAAGCAAGGGTACAAACTGTGCGTACTTAAAAACCTTAGTTTTCAGTCTTCACTTTTCTTCTCCATGAGGATGAGTAAGCTGTTCAGCCTGTAATATTTTCCGAATAGTTACTCCATTCTATATGTAGTTTCATGCCGTGTACGCACCATACATGTTCCCTGTACAAAATGGTTATAATCAAACTTCTCTGTTCACGGTCTTTAGGTCGTGGTTTGCCTGTACTTAACGAGGAAGGCAATCTGATATCTCTGGATGCTGACAAGGGAAATAGGGTCTCAGATTCAGCATCAACTTCAGAGGTATCATATGAAGTCTTGTCATTGAACTATATTTACATCTACCATTTTTTGATATTCATCCTTGCTATTTCAACTGCTAACTCGTTTTGTGCACAAACACAACTTACCATGATAAGTTGACATAGATTAAGGAAAAATACAAAAGATGTGCAATATATGTGGTATGTGAGGAGGAATAAGCTCACAAACAAAGATAAAATTTCCCAACTAACCTGTTATTGGAAATGCCAAGTAGCTAGAGATCAATGAGTCCTGTTATGTGGAGAATAAAATACTGGAATTGCAGGAGCCTTCCCTACCTTTTGAAGTTGGGACAAGATGTATGTAGCTAAAGTAAAATATGTTTATGTTTTGTCCAGTCTCAAGCAGTAACTGGGGTCAGCAAATGCACACTCTGCCTAAGTCATCGCCAACATCCGACTGCTACACCTTGTGGTCATGTCTTCTGCTGGTTTGCACCATATATTTTCTTTTCTCCCTTTCTTATTTTATCTCTCTCTCTCTTCCAATTCTTATGCCATTTCTTACGTGCAGGAACTGCATCATGGAATGGTGTAATGAAAAGCCGGAATGCCCTTTATGCCGTACCCCGATAACTCACTCAAGCCTTGTATGCTTATATCATTCAGACTTTTAGCTTACACAAACGCAATCCATAAAAGGAAATGAATAGAAGACACCATCTACTCCATCACAAGCTTGCAAATAGTTTTGAGGGAAATTTTGTTTGGTCTAATTGAAGGGACTAGACGAGACGAGAAGCCTCTATGCAACTCGATTACACCCGGATTTTTCCATAGTGGAAGAAATAGCAAGAGTACCCTGTATCTTGAGAAGAGTAGAAAGAAGGGTTTGTAGATTCGGATGGATGATTGTATAACGGTTATCAGTAGACCATTGTTGTGCCCTAAAGCGCCTTAAAGCATAAAGTTAAAAGGTTCTGTATGCATATATACTGTTTATAATTAAGAACGGTACTTGGAGCATGCCATTGCTTGAGTAAGAGCAAGAACAACGATACGCGCCCGCGCCCCATTTCGCGCGCTCCGGGAACGTTCCCTGCTGGCCGGTCCGCTGCAGACGCCCAAAATCCCGGTCCCGGTCCCGCTCCCGCTCCCGATCTCCCGCTCCCGCTCCGCAATCGCTGGCCGAGCGCGTTGGACGCGCCTGCGCGCTCCAGCTGCGCTGGCAGCCTGTGGGCGTGCCACGTGTCCCGACCGTTGCACCTCAAACGGCTAGTTTTTTTTTTTTTAATTCAAAAATCAGATACAATTTATCCCTATAAATACCCAACCCCACTTCTCATTTTTCTCACACCATTCTCTATTTTCACTCTTTCATTCTCACTTCCTACTCGTTATTTTCGAAAATGTCCGACGCTGAGGAGATGACGTACGAGGAGCTGGCTCCCCGGATGCCGACGCATGCGGAGATGGCAGCCCAACTGCCGACATATGAGGAGATGAGGGCCCAAATGCAGCCAGCTGTGCGACGTTTCCGGCGGATGATGGAGAGGCAGATGCAGGCAGTAATGCCAAGGGTCCAGAGGGTCATGCGTGGGGAACCAATGCGCCGAGAGATTAACAGAAATCGTGCGGAAGCCCACATGTAGTTGATGGCGAACTATTTTGCCGAACAACCCCTTTATGGTCCTGAAATGTTCAGGCGTCGGTTCCGTATGTGCAGACCACTTTTCCAACGGATTATGGACGCGGTGAAGGCTCACGACCCTTACTTCATTGGATGGAGGTCCGACGCTGCCTCACGGTCGGGCTTATCAACGGAGCAAAAGTGCACCGCCGCTATACGGATGCTTGCGTATGGGTCCTCGGCCGATTCATTGGACGAAACTCTGCGCATTGGGGTAAGCACCATACTTGAATGTTTACGTAAGTTTTGCAAGGCCGTCATTCAGGTATTCGGAGCCGAGTACGAGCGTACACCCACAGCTGCTGACATGGACCGCTTACTCCGAGAAGGGTATGGTCGAGGGTTTCCCGGAATGGCGGGGAGTCTTGACTGTATGCATTGGAAGTGGAAGAACTGCCCAACCGAATCGCAGGGAGCCCATGGACGGGGAAGTCACCACGGGGAGAAGACGATTATGCTTGAAGCTGTAGCGTCCCGTGATTTATGGATTTGGCATGCATTTTTCGGGATGGCTGGATCGAACAACGACATCAACGTCCTCAACCACAGCCACTTATTCCAAGACGCTTACTACGGCCAAGAACTTGCTGTTGAGTACGAGATCAACGGCCATCGGTACGACCGACCTTATTACTTGGTGGACGGCATTTACCCAGCATGGGCACGGTTCGTGAAGACTATTCGGCATCCCTACGAGCCCAAAGAGAAGTTGTTTGCTAGATGCCAAGAAGGTGCTCGGAAAGATATTGAAAGGGCTTTTGGAGTACTTCAAGCAAGGTGGCACATCATCTCCCGTCCCGCTCGTAGTTGGAGCAAACACACTTTGGCTGATATCATGCACACTTGCATAATTCTACACAACATGATTGTGGAGGATGAGCGCGAGCGGTACGAGTATGGGGAGGAGGAGTTATTGTGGGCGCAACCTCCAGAAATGCCGAATTGGACACCACCGGAACGATGGCACCACGAACCAGGGCCATTGCCATACCAGCAACGAGTGGATGCTCAACAAAGTGTCATAAATCCTGAGATCCACCATCAACTACAACAAGATCTTATGGAGCACTTATGGGATCGCTTTGGAGCTGGTTTCCGTGACGACGACGAGTAGTCGTTTGTGCTCTTGGAGCTGGTTTGTTTTGGGTTGTATGAAAAGGGGTTGAATAAAATTAGAAGTTCATTTATATTCGTGTTGAATTTATTTATTAATTATTGGTTGTCTTTAATTATTTATTTCCAAAATTGTTTAAATTATGACTAAATTAAACGGTATCTGATAACGAATTAAATAAAACAGGAAAATAACAAATTAATAATCCAGTCAGCACTGTTCTGCACTCCCAGGACCTCAAGGTTCAGCACTGTTGCAAAACACCCATTATTCTGCACTCCCACTCCCTGACTTTTGTCCAGTCAGCACAAGGTATGCACTCCCACTCCTTGACCAAGGTCCTTTCTGTTGTACATGCTCTAAGGCTACCGTACCGATAGTCTTCAAATTCTGTTATTAATCTTCATATTTTCAAATTCTTCATTGAAAATAACACCAAATTTTAGCCTTACTGTATAGTGTCAGGTTATTTCAGTTCTAAAATCTGCGTGAATAGTACAATAAAAACAAAAATGGAGAAAACTATATTAGAAACACAAATTATTTGTATTCATTTCGATGATTCCGAAAGGAAGGGAAAAAATCATAAACGGGTGGAATTTACATAAATTGTGACCAACTAAAATAGAAAATTATGATATTGCCGAAGCATCCGACATTACAAGAACAAAATTATAGAAACAAGATGTCCTTTTTATCCAATCGTCATCTTCTCCATCATCCGGGAAGAGGCATCTTCTTCACATTCCTTTTTTCTTAAAAGGAGATATTGTTATCATTTGAAATTTGATAAGATACATCCTAGTGCATCCGGTATAGTAAATCCGGACCACGATTGGACAGACACAGAACGGGCCTCCCGAGCTAACCAGTGGCATGTCCCGTTCGTTGTCTTAGAGATATACTTGAGTTTAACATCTTCGAGAGTAGTGAGAACAGATCGACAATCATCAACTAATCGACCTAGAGGCGAACAGACATGATGGCTCCCCTGGATCAAGTGCACCAGGTACTGAGCATCACTGCGAATGAGTACTCTATAGAGGAACTTCTCCCGGATCCATTTTAAAGCCTGCCATATCGCAATTGCCTCCGCGAATTCAGGCCCTAGGAGTCCTAGACCTGTTCCACTCCTTCCGTCCAGAACCTCTCCTTTATTTGTCCTGCATATCCAACCCCAGCCAAATTGTCCCGAATCAGTGAAAATAGCCCCGTCCACATTAACGTCCGCCAAAAGAAGATTTTTATGCGGGGTTGAATGTCCAGATCCCAGATTCCCGTCCAAACCGTGCCCCCACAGAAAAGTGACATCGTCCATTTTCTCGCGACAGAGCTCTATAACCTTCTTTGACCGAGTAGACGCCCCAGATATTATATTTCCAAGACCATCTGTCCTTGTGTTGGGGCATTGGAGTTGGGACTTGTATGATGTCCTCCACTATTCCTGAGGGGAAGTTGTGGTGTAGTTTTGATACATCCCATTCCGTTCCTTGTGCCATAGTCAGGTCCGATACCTCAAATAGCGTTGACTGGTCCCCTGCCAGAGAAGAGCCTGAGTAGCCGGGACCCCCGTCCAAAATTGACTAGGATTATTGCCCCCGCCTGCACTGAGAAAGTCCCCTGATGGATAGTAGCGAGCTTTAAACACTCGGGCCACCAGACTGTCCAGTTGAGTAAGGAATTTTCGTCCCATCTTTGCCAACAGGGCAATATTCATGCCCCTCATATCCCGGAAGCCCATTCCACCTTCCTCCTTTGGCTTGCACAAGTTTTTCCAATCCTTCCAAATGATCGGTTTTGTGCCTCGGGGGGTGCCCGTCTACCAGTATCTCGCTAACGCAATGTGTATTTGTTTTACATATTCCCGAGGTAACATGAAGACACTCATCGCGTAGATCAGCATTTCTTGTAACACAGACTGAACCATTACCTCCTTCCCCCCGCTGACAACATATGACCATCCCATGATCCAAACTTGGTCACTATTTGGTCACATAGAAACTGAAGGCTCTGACCTTTCCGTCTACCCAACATATTCAGGACCCCCAAATACATAGATTATTGGGATATATCATGTATTCCCAGAGTGTGGCAACAAATATCTTGGTCAGCCTATGGCGTATTGTTGCTGAAGAAAATGAATGACTTCGCCTTGTTTACGACCTACCCTGACATCAAACCAAACGTCTAAAGTATGTGGTGTACCTGTTCAGCTTCATCCTTATTTGCTTTGCAGAATATATAACAATCATCTGCGAAGAAAATATGAGAAACAATTGTGTCCTCCCTGGCCACCGAGACCCCGTGCAGCGTCCCATCCCTTTCTGCATGTGCTAGCATGCGAGATAAACCTTCCATAAAGAAAAGGAAAAGATAAGGGGATAAAGGGTCTCCCTGCCCTTGGGTTCGCCGTCTAAGGGTATGAATAATATCATAAGAAATGAAGATGTCATCCTGTATTGATCGTCCTGGGACAAAAGCTCCTTGGTTTATAGATATGATCGGATCTAGTAACGGCTTGAGGCGGTTAGCGAGAACCTTGGACAAGAATCTGAATATCACATTGCAGAGAGCAATGGGTCGGAGATCTGCAATTTTCCTGGCCACCGCTTTTTTGGGGATCAGTACCAGTGTAGTTTTGTTGATATCACTATCAATATTCCCAGTTGCAACCGCCATTCGGACGAACTCAATAACCTCCGGGCGCAGGGTATCCCAATAATGTTGAAAGAACTTCGGATTGAGACCATCTGGTCCTGAAGACTTTGACGGCCCCATTTGGAAAACTGATGTCTGAACCTCTTCATCCGTGACCCGTTTTACAAGGCCAATGTTCTGTTCCGGAGAGACCATGGCCGGAACCTCCATGGGAAGATCGTAGTCTGTAATATCACCTGTCGAGAAAATTTGTTCGAAGTAATTCAATATCAGATCACTCATCCCCATGTGCCACTATACTTCCACACCCTCATCATTTTCCAGGACAGTGACCTTATTTCTCTTTTGTCTTTTCGCGACCGACCGTTGGAAAATTTTCGTATTCTGGTCCCCTTTATCCAACCAGTGTTGTTTTGCACGTTGGCGCTAGAACTCTTCTTGCTTAGCCAGAGCTCGGTTATAAAGCTTCTGTATTGCCAGTCTATGTTTGATGCCCTGCCTGTCTATACACCCTTTCAATTCGGCCAGCTTACGTTGGAAGTGTCTAATTTGGTTATGTTGTCCTGAAATACTGTCTGCCCCCATGAGTCTAGTGAGTTCCTAATGTCTTTGAGGTGATGTTTTATATGACAATCACTCGGTTTACCCCATTCATTCTGAATCAAAATTCCACATTCCGGGTGTTCCACCCATGCGTTCTCAAATCTGAACTGTCGTTTTCCTCGGAAAGTATTTACCCTCTAGATTCGGAGTAAAATAGGCATGTGGTCCAAGGTAGAAAAACCCAAGCTCTACAAAGAGGCAATAGGGTAACGGGCCCCTTCTTGCTGAGATATGAAAGCTCTGCCAAGCTGTATTTCCAACCGAGATTCCGGATCCTGACCCTTTGTCATGTGAACTGATACCCCTTTAACGATACTTCCTCAACCCTTATATCTGTAATGGCATGTTGAAATACTTGAATGAGGTCTATGGGGTACGGGTTCCCCCTTCTTCTCGGATGGCCTGAGAATGCCATTAAAATCACCCATTAGGATCCATGCCGACGGTGCTTGAATCGTAGCCAAGTGTCGAAGAAGGTTCCAGGTTCTATAACGATGCTCCCTTGCTGGTTCCCCATAGACTCCGGCAAAACATACCATCGGTTCTTGCTCAAACCAGATAATTACATTGATGTGTGTCTGTTGTTCCGATAGCACCTCAACTCTGCATTTGTCAGACCAGAATAGAATTACTCCTTCTTTGTTCTTCGACCCTGCAGAACTACCTTGCACCAATGGTGGAACCAGACCTGGTACCCCCGTACCACCATGAAAACCTAGTGTTCTTCGGAGGATAGCTAGTCGAGACCTAGAGTTATGAGATTCCACATGACGTGTCTCTGTCAAAAAGACAACGCCCGGTTTAATCCGGGCAACCAAGTCCTTGAGCTGTCGACGGTTGTGATCCGCCCCCAGCCCATGAAAATTCGAGGCGAGCAAGGTTGCCATTGCGTCTCACACAAATCATATATAAACAACAAGCCAGCGATACATAGAACTCACGAAACAGGCCACACAAATAAACCAGACAAATATATTGGTGGATAGATCGGTGCTAAGGCGGGGAGGGGTCTTGTACCTTATTGGGCAGGGTGAGAGAAGCTCTACTAGTGATCGATGAGTGATTTTCGGACGGTGGCCTGCGAGGAGCGAAGCTTCAGTACCAGTCCTTCGTGATGACGATGGATATTCGATGCACAAGACGTGATTCGCGCTGGGAAGGTGCGCGAGACTGGAAAAACGAATAGGGACAGGATCGAAGGGAATAGGTGCACAAAACTTGATCGATCGCAGGGACGAAAACGGTCGGAGTAGTTGCACAAAGTTTGATCGATCGTAGGGACAGGGATAGGCGGTTGTTATGCCGCCGGAGAAGAACAACCCGAGGGTTCAAAGAGGCAACCCTAGGGTTCTCATAGTGCAATGGGTTAATTAGTTAACCACTGATCCTATGGTATCTCGTGTCCCTGCCCCACCATTGGTCCTATCTCTTTTCCTCACTAAATTCGTTAAGCTTGCGTAGGGGAGAAAACCGAAAGCAACCCCTATAGTTCTTCTTGGCAACGACTTCGTCGGCCCTGCCATTTACTCTTCTGTCGCTCTCCAACCCAATGCCACCATCAACTCCTCCGTCGTTAGCGTTAATAGTTTTTGTTTCGACCCCTCCGCCAAGACCTTACCTCGAGGTTGCCCAACCAAGGAGTATACCTCAGACGTTGAGTCATCCACCCCTCCCACTCCCTGCATGTCCATAATGGTCGTGTCTCCTACTTGTGCACTACCCACTCCAGTGATCGGTGTCATGCCCTTCACCCCCTCAAGTGAGGAAACCCCTTTGTTCCCAGGTAGGACTAACTCCACCTCGGAGACCTGATTGAAGGTCGATGCATGCGTCCTCTAAATTCGTTGGTTCATAAGAGGACTCAGCCGCTGTCTCTTATCCTAACAACGAATAGGTCACTTCCAGTGACGGGGACCCTAATTTTTTCTTCTTTAGTGGATGTTACCCAACATGGCTTTATTGCTTTCTTTCTGCCACTGGGCCATCTGGATCATCAAGGTACGCCCCCACAGAGCTGGTCACAAAACTTGTATCGCAGGATGCCGTCTCTTGAATACATTCATGACACTTTTACGACATGTTCTATCTTCCTGTATGAGGATGCTATCGTTGACGTGCCTTCCACGCCAATCGATCACACCTCACTGGTCTGCCTGAAGTACGGGATGACGGGACACACACAAAGTTGAGCTCCCTTTTTCTTCTCTTTCCCTTGATGTTTGGATGAAGCTACTCATGAAGATAAAGCTCCTCCTCTCTCCTTGGAAAGACCTTCAAGATTCTCTCTTTCTCAAGATTTGGTGTGTGGAATTCTCTATTTTCGTATTATAGAGGGGGATATTTATAATTTTTTGAATCTACCTTGCTCCACGCCATGTAGCGTCGTCTCATAGTATTGTCTCGTGTGATTTCCACGTCGCGAGATAGATGTCAGAAAATATATTCGTGTACCTTCTATCTTATAGGAATGCAGTGCTCCCACGTCGTGAGATATTGTGATTTTCGTGGCGTGGGAAGTGTACTCCACGCCCAGGTGATGTGAGCTAAGGCGATTTGTCCCGTGCTCCCAAAAAACACTAGGTAAAATGATGTAGCTTGGTCTCCACGCCGTGGGAAAGAAATGTTTGTTAGTAACTTGGAGTCCATCTTTGTTTTCTTTGCATCAAAGCTCGCTCTTGAAGATCCCACTTCTTTTTTACTATGCTCGAGTGATGCAGGTGCATCTTAGCACCAAAAAGTTCCACGTTAATCTTTTTCTATTAGACTTCTAATCTCGTTTTGGTCTCAAACTTCTCTATTTTATGTGTTTCCCGTGTTTGTGGTGGATTGCAGGTCTTAGGGCTAAAAACAGTGCATAATGGAGCAAACGTCCATCGGGACTAGTGGTTCGTGATCTACCTCACAAAGTCGGAGCCTTGAACCGGATGGAAACATGCAATTAGGAGGGGGAAAGGACAATTTTGGATCTTGCAGACTTATGCCCAAAACCGGCATGGAGACTGGCATGAGCAGATTCCCAGAACAATAGAGATCACTGTGCCCGAAGAGGAGAAATTCCAAAATCGCGTTGTCCTCATGTAGAGTTTTACTCGGTACTGGGAAAAGGTCCAACACGGACCTCCACACTGAAGCATCAAGCATACCGGCACAGACCCCCCTTATAGAACCATGAGGTTAACCGGGACGCACAGAACCTGTTTCTTATTTTGTGCCAGACTCGTTTTTCTCTCTTTTTATGTCAAAAATTAGGTTTAGGAGTAGGAGAACATGTATTTGGGAGAGTAAGAAGAGAAGAGAATTGAGTGCTTGAGAGGATAAAGGATTGGTATTTGTATATAATGTATAGAGGTCAAATACTTAAGGGAAAAAAACGTCATTTTACCATCCATTATATGACACTTGAGGTCATATGACTAACGGAATGAAAAATTGCGTCCATTTTTACTAACAAAATCGTGTGACCAATACTTAAAGGTAGTGTAGTGTTCATTTTGAAAACGTGGGTAATGTAGTGTTCGTGACCAATACTTAAGAGTAAGTTTTGATATTTAACCCTTGTAAGTTTATACTCTATCAATTTGATAAATTCTTGTGTTTTCTCTTGCATGTCTTCTTCTTCTTCTTTCTCCATGAACAACTAAACCCCATAATCTAGGGTTATGAGGGATTAATTATTTAAATGTCATTGTGTTGATTTCCATGCATGTCGTGAAACTTGAATCTAGAATAGAATTTATTCTTTGATATGCATTAAATGCTCTATCTCCCTTATAAGCGTGATAGATGATGAAAATTGAAATCCAACACTCGTGAGATGAGGAATGAAATTGGTCCAAAATTAAATATAAATTGGGTTTAAATCTTGACTAGGGATACCTAGATTAACACAATCGTAATAGCCACATGTTTAACTATCGGAGAACATAGTGCGTTGGGTCTTCCTACACTTAGATTCGAGAGAACTAGATGGTTAGATTCCATTAGGGTCCGGAACATTCAAACGAAGTTAAGACTAATTTAGAGATAGTTCGTTGTACCTAAAATTAGACAACTTCACAATATTTAGCGGTGTTCATTGCATTGACATTATCTCTATGAACCCATACCTTAGAATTTCTTTTTCACTAATTCAAACACTTTTCTTATTCGCCTGAATACTTGTTTACATTTCAATTACTATTTATTTTTGCATGATATTCAAAACCAAAACCATTTATTTAGCGAATTAGTTTAAGAAAAACTTTAAATAGAAATTGATTATCTTGTTCTCCTTTGGGTTCGATAACTTGGAACTAAAAATATTTAATGCTACTTGACGATCGGTACTTGTCGTGTCCTTTTCTGTGCTAAAACTACAAGGCGTTAAGTTAATGGTGTCATTGTCGGAGATTGAACCCGGGTCACCTGCGTGACAGGCGGGAATACTTACCACTATACTAAAATGAAAGGAAATCTTAGGTTCAGTACCTTACCATAAAACACAGGGAAAGCTTGAATGGATCAAAACTAAAAAAGAAAATAGAAGTGTCTTTCTATGCTTATTTAGGACTATAACAAGATTAAATAGCGAGGTTAGTTATAATTTTACATCAACAAGACACATCTCATCACATTGGAAGCATCTTCATCTTAAAATCCACACCCACATATTGTTAAAACAAATAAACATCAAACAATTTCACCAAAACATTCGATTGAACCCATTACTTGAGATTTAAAAGTAATACAATTAATCCACTACAACTCAATCTATCGGATACAACCATGATAATCCTAACTTCAAAAAATCATAAACATATGATCCTCAAAACAATGAATTAATTACTTGTATCCCAAATCGACAACCATGAGACTCTAAAGATCCTATAAGCCAAAAACATCAAATCCTCAAAATAGAGAATCAATTACTTGTATCCCAAATGGTAAGTTGCATCCTTTTCCTACCTATTGTAAGCATTTATCAAGCCTCGAACGAAACCGCAACTTTGATTCACAGTCGATCGCGGATCGAATCATTGCCTTCAGGACTGAGGAGTATTCTGCACTAGTGGACCAGACACTAGCTGTGGAGAGGCACTTTCGAGAGACTGCCAGGGCGCGGGAGATCAGGCTGAGGCCGAGTGGCTTCCTGAGGCCGTCCGAGGGCCGCGATCCTAGGAGGTAGAGGACATCGGGATCCTTTCAACCGCAGGCCTAGTCCGGCGGGATGCGACGGGTCGCCGTAGTAGCGTCCGTTGGACCTGCTCCGTTGGCACAGTTTTGTCCCTCGTGCATGCAGTTGGGGCATCTGGGCCGAGACTGTCCATTGAGTGGTGGACCTGCAGATCACCCCGCAGGTCGTCCTGCGAGAGTCGAGGAGAGGCCGCATCCCGTTGAGAGGACATGCTATCACTGCGGCAGACTTGGACACATCTCCACTGTGTGCCCCGACCGGGTTGGAGGAGGACCTGCACAGCGACCACAACAGGCTCAGCCCAGTCAGACACCTCCTCTCCGTCAGCGTTAGGCTCAGGTTATGAGGGCACCACGACAGACAGTAGGAGCGCCAGCATAGAGGCATCAGCAAGAGGGCTCCACAACAGCAGACTCTTCCACCACCTCCGAGAGGAGGACCTCAGGCTCAGCAGGGATGGGTGTATGTTGTCACTGACTCGCGAGCAGAGGGACGCCACTCCGGCCATGAGGCTACACAGGGTACGTGCTTGCTTTATAATTCGTGGGCGTCTTTCTTGTTTGATACCGGAGCATCTGATTCCTTCATCTCTTCTACATTTGATGGTTTATTAGGGTTGAGGGTGGAGACGTTGAGTCGACCTTTATGTCTTGACACCCCAGTTACGGGAGATGTGGTCCTGAGTACCGTGTGTCGTAGCTGAGAGATTCGAGTGCCTAATTGCCCCTTTTATGGTGACTTGCTTGTGTTGGATATGACTGCCTTTGACGTGATCTTGGGGATGGACTGGATGACGAGGTATCGGGCGTCGATCGACTGTTATCGTCGACAGGTGACCGTAGTATCGGGCGACACGATCGTCACTTGTGTCTTGGGCGGTAGGAGCGGAGTACTCCTGTCCGCTTTGACCGTGGGAGATGAGACGAAGGTCGTGCAGAGTAGAGAGCTGCCGAGAGTGGTTTGTGAGTTCCCGGAGGTCTTTCCGGAGGAGCTGTCAGGTTTACCGCCGGCGCGCGAGGTGGAGTTTAGGATCGACTTGATCCCGAGTTTGCTACAGCCATTGCCGATTGCAGAGTGGAAGTGGGAGCACGTCACGATGGACTTCGTGAGTGGTTTACCGAGGTCGCCGAGAGGGTACGACGCCGTTTGGGTAATGGTCGACCGACTGACCAAGTCGGCGCCCTTTTTAGCCATAAGGATGACTGACACGGTTGACACCCTTAGTCGATTGTACGTTCGAGAGACCATCCGTCTTCACGGGGTTCCGGTGTCCGTTGTGTCCGATAGGAATCCCCGCTTCACCTCCAGATTTTATGAGAGCCTACAGAAGGCATTGGGGACCGAGGTCTTGCTTAGTACGGCTTATCATCCGCAGACCGACGGTCAGTCAGAGCGCACTATACATATTCTAGAGGATATGATGCGAGCATGTGTGTTGGACTTCCGAGGATCATGGGAGGATCACTTACCATTAGCCGAGTTCGCTACAACAATAGTTATCAGGTCAGTATTGGGATGGCACCATTTGAGGCGTTGTATGGTCGGTCGTGCAGATCGCCCGTGTGTTGGGCAGAGGTACGAGACCGGAGTCTACTTGGCCCAGAGCTTGTTCAAGAGACGACCGAGAAGGTCGCGTTGATTCGAGAGCGGTTAAAGACCACGCAGAGCCGACATAAGAGTTATGCAGATAAATGTCGCCGACCTCTTGAGTTTGCAGTTGGTGATCACGTGTTTCTGAGGGTGAGCCCGAAGAAGGGATTATTGCGGTTCAACCGCAGCGGAGGCAAGTTGGCCCCGCGGTTTATCGGACCTTTTGAGATCTTGGGCAGAGTTGGAGCCGCTTCTTACCGCCTTGCATTGCCACCGCAGCTTGGGAACGTTCATAATGTCTTCCACGTTTCCCAACTGCGGAAGTACACTGCAGTCCCCTCCCACATTATCAAGTGGACGAACATCGAGGTAGCTGATGATGTTTCGTATGAGGAGCAGCCAGTCAGGATTTTGGATACGCGTGAGAAGGTACTGCGTGGCAAGACTATTCCTCTGCTACGAGTGTAGTGGAAGCACCAAGGAGCTGAGTCGACCTGGGAGCGCGAGGATGAGGTTCGCGCGAAGTACCCCAGCCTGTTTGACCATTGAGGTACCTCTCTTTTAAATTTCGAGGACGAAATTCTTTTAAGGGGGTAGATTGTAAGAACCGCCCCCGGTCGAACCAGTGATTTTTGGCGAAGTTTGACTTTCGGCCAGAAAAGTCAACCGATGACTCCGGGAGTCGTTCGGGACCTTTCCGGGGCCCAAAAAGCTTAGCCATCATCACGGTTAACTTAGTTGAGCCATTTCCTTTCATTTGACTGTAATTTTGGAAAAGTCAACTTTTGGTCAAACCGGGATTTTTTATCGACAAAATCCGAATTAATTAAAGTTGCTGGATTTAATTAGGTACAAAGTGGTCCCCACATGGACACTTGTCCATGTTATCTTGGAAGGAAAGAAATTGATGCAAATGGACCTTTATACCCTCATAAGTGGCAAATTAGAAGAAAGGAACAAAAAGGACCCTTTTGGTCATTTCAACAATAGGTTAAAGGCATTATTTGGTGTCATTTCAGCTCATTGTCTACAGTGCAGCCGATTTTCATAAGGGAGAGAAATGAAGAACAAGCCTTCTGACTTGAGGAAGAAGAAAGGGAGAAAATGAGTCATCTTGGGACCATTTCTACATCATTTCTCCTCCAAAAGCTTCTATTCTTCATCATCTCATCATCCTAAAGGTAAGTGAACTCTTAAATCACTCTTTCATTTCAATTCAAGTTGTGGGTTTTTGCTAGAACTTGTTGAGTTTGTGTGTTAGTGTTGTTACATGGTGTTTTTGGAGTAGTTTTTCGTAGAAACGGAGTTGGAGAAGAAGGGGTTGGGGCTGCCCAGATCTGATACGGAACAAGGCATGGAAAGGGTCTCATTCAGGCCCTCTGAGCGGCACGGAACGGGTCTCATTCCGGCCCTCTGAGTGGCACGGAACGGGTCTCATTCCGGCCCTCTGAGTGGCACGGAACGGGTCTCATTCCAGCCCTCTGAGTGGCACAGAACGGGTCTCATTCCGGGCCAGTTTCCAGAAGTGTGGGCTGTCCCAGTTGGGCCTAGTTGGGCCCAAATTGCCTTTTTAGCCCAAGTTTTCATCGTTAACGGTTTTTTAGATAGTTTACTTAAAATCCGTCCTTGTTTAGTTATTAATTATAGCTTAATTTATTATCCAAGACCTTGGACCCGAGCTTGACGGAGGAGGCCGTTGGAACCACGTGAGAGGACGAGGAGGAAGCTAGCCAGGACGTCAACAGCTAGGAGTATTAAGCGTTGGAGACTTCAAGGTAGGAAAGAGTAGCAAACTCCACTCTTAACTTAAATAACGCTAATAGTATGCCTATAGGATAATAATAATCGGAAAGGTCCTAGTTTGCATGTAGGATGTGATTCGCTAGAATAACTGATTTTCAATCATATTAAATAATCGGACGAGTCTTAGTATGCATATAGGATGTGATTCACTAGAATAACCGCTTTCAATACTTTGGGAAATTGTCGTGCTGGTAGAATGGTCATGTCGAGCCTTAGGATTGCTTGTTGAATGTACTTAATATTGATTGTTTGTCCTTAGTATTGATGCATGCTCCGTCTTTAGGTTAACATAAGAGTCACACTAAACTAGATGAATTATGAGGATTATAATGTGAATGGTTGATCCGTGTTATGATTGGTCGAATGAATGAAATGAATGTGATATGATTGGTTGAATGAATGTGTGAATGTGAATTGATTGTGCTTTACGATATGATCGGGTGAGTGATAGATCGATGGGACGTGGTTGGTAAGTCATGCCGGTAAGCTTGGTTTGACAACGTGTGTGGTTGTATTGTGTTTGGTATGCTCTTGCGTGGTTTGAGTGTGTACCCCGAGGTGGACATTGCGGGAAGATACCTAGTCTGATGTGCGGTTCCAGTATGGTATATGAGTGTGTACCCCGAGGTGGTAATTCCGGGAAGATACCTAGTCCGATGTGCGGTTCCGATATGGTATATGTTTGTGTACCCCGATGTGCGTTTCCAAGAGGACGTCTAGGCCGATGTGCATTTCCGGTATGGCGTGTGGTTGTTTACCCCGAGGGAGTAGTTCCGGGAAGATATCTAGGCCGATGTGCGTTTCCGGTATGATATATTACTTGTTTCACCCCGATGATCTGTGGTCTTTTGGGGACATTTCCGGGACCCCCCGATGTTATGTGTTTCTTGGGGACATTTCCGGGAGTCCCGATGATATGTGTCACCTCTGGACCGAGGGGCTTTCTGTTATGATGTGTCGGTTCATGTGTGGACCGGAGCCTTGTGATTCTGATTATCTACATTTTGTACTCGTGTATTCCTTTAGTTGTTTCGATTGGTGATTAAGATGTCTCCCTGTTGATCTCCTTTGATTACTGTTTACTAAGTGTTACTATTCTCGTTGATCTCTAATTATGGTGTCTTTTGGATAATCGTGCTATTTAAGGTTTCATTGTCAAAGCGGGGTTTCTTTTTTACTTTACTACTTTTTTCTACTGAGCGTAAGCTCACCCCCTTTGTGTTTACTGTTGTTTTACAGGTTTCATTGCTGAGTAGGTTGTAGGACGTCTCAGGGCTCGGGAGCTTACTAAGGGTCCGGGTGCTTACTGTATTAGAGACGTACCTTCATTTTTTTTGTTTTTAAACTATGTTGCTTTTTGGTTCTAGTTTGAGCTTTGACTCGTTGGTTGGACTTGGATTGTATTTTCCTCGGAAATTATTTTTTATCAAAGCTTATTTAGACATTTTGTTATTTAACTTTATTTCAGTTCACGTCTCGAGTCCGGTCAAAACCGGATTTGGGGCGTGACAATGTCCCTCATCAACGAGCCTTGTAAAGGAGCTTGAGCTTGCCTTTGAGCATTAAGGGAAGGTCGGGGCCGAGTAACTGGAGGCGAACCAATTGTAAATTTATTGAGGAGAAAGTGGGGAGGTTTCATTGAAGAAGGGAAGAATAACCACATCTATAATGATTGGAGACAGATGGACTCATACCAAAGGAGAGATAGAGAGGCAAACAAATGAGACGGAGAGAGAGAGGGAAAAATAGGTAGCGAGTTAATGATTTTGGGCGACCATTCCATTGATGAGAGGGAGATAAATGGTCAAGAATAATCAAGTGGGGAAGGAAAAGCGGTGACCGACGGAAGAAGGAAAGAACCAAGTAAGCTGGAACGAGTAAGCTCTTAACGATATGCGTAAACTATAGGAAAATATTCCTTTGAGATATATAATATAATTTACATTCCTTCATTTTACTCCGTTCTCATTTTCTTTTATCTTTGAGATTAATTGTGTCACTTCCAAAAGCTTTACATTATCATTTCAATAAAGGGTAATTCTACATCACTACCTTAAAACTTTTAGATTCCATTTACAGTACTCTAGATTTTTTTATTGTCTCGCTACCCTAAAATTTCTCTTGTCTCAATTTATTACCTAATGTTAATTTTCCGTCCATTTTTGGACGGAAAATGGTCACGTGCGTATCACATGACCTTATTTTTTTTTTTCAAAAAATGACAATTTTACACTTTGATCTTTTAAAACCCCCAATTCCCTTTAATTCCCGATGCAACCTCTCTTCTCTTTCTTCACACTCATCTTCTTCAACTCTTTGTTGAGTTTGGAAGCAGTGGTAGCAATGGTGCCAGAGCAAGACCATCTCCTTCCTCTCAATCGTCGTCGCCCCCCTCGCTCTCGTCCCCCACCCCTTCCTCTTCTCCTCACAACCACCTCGTCGTCTTTCATCCACCTCCTTCTAGTTCCAGATCCGGTTCCAGGCTCGATGGTGCCGAAGAAGCTCAAGCACAAGATCCAAAGAAGCTCGATGGTCCCCATTCATCCATGGATAGAGCTTTGTTTGTAGGATTAGAATTTAGGGGTTTACTTGGTGAGTGATTTACAAACTCCGCCTCACGCTCTCCCATAACTTATTCTTTGACTTCATCTTAGCCAAATCTTAGCAAGTAGTATTGTAGACATTTTATAAGTTTTGGATGGGAACTTGATATCAGTTGGTATTGAGCGTAATACGGAGAGATGTGACTTCTCTCTGTCGGCCCTAGAGGGGGTTTCACAATTGATGAAGGCACCGGCGCATGGGGGCGAGTGGGCGACTCCGGCGACGGCAGCTGTTGGGAGCAGGTAAGATCTGGTAGTTTCACACTGTATCTCGTCTGCTTGGGTGTTGAGTTCGCCTCGTCGAGGCGTTATTGGACTGTTTCGTGGTCTGTTGTTGCCCCACGTCCGACGATCTTCGGCGGCGTGGTTGGTGGTGTTTCGTTGTGGGGAAGGCCGTGGAGAGCTCGGCGTCAGGTCGATGTGGGGTAGGCCGTTGAGAGATCGGCGGTGGTGACAGGGGCAGTGGTTACGTCGGGGACGGGACGGTTTAGAGGTCTGCACGTGTCCGGCTCTGAACTAGAGCCGACGTTGTCACGGGACGGTGGATTCTCGCCGGCGATGAGAAGAAAGGGTGCTCCGATGCCGGGAGTGGGGTCGGGGACGACGTCTCTTGTGCCGGTGGGGTAGGTGTCCTCGGACACGGAGGCCACGACGGAGGAGTCAGCGGCGGCGGTAGCTTGGCGAAGAAGCAAGGGAAAGGGAGTAGTGCAAGGGAACCCTAACCCTAATGGGCCGACTCTGGGCCTTGGGGATGGGATGAGTTGTACGGAATCTGAAGGATCGACAGGGTCAGATGGTGGTTACGCAGCAGCGGCGGGGGGCTACAAGCGCCCCTGCCTGCAGGAATGAGTCTGTGGTGGCCCGGGGAGGGGTGGGTCGACTTTGATCCCTTCCCAGCGGATGGATGGCGTTGGCACCATCATCAGTTGATAATTGTCTCCCCTGCCAATCAGGAGTCAGCACACCCGCGTTCAGGAGCCCTACCATTATCAGTCCAGGGAGGACGACGCACGTTGACACACCGGGGAGATGTAGGTCCACCAGTATTCAATTCAACTTGGTTGGCTCGCCTAGTCCCCCTTAGTAGAAGCATGCTGTATCAGTGTCTTTGGACGCTACCGCAGATATCCCCTTCGTCCGCCCCCGATTACCAAAGCCGAATTTACTTTTTTTGTTTTTCCTTTCTGTTTGTTAGTTGGATTTACTTTTGTAGGTGGGGTACACTTGTGTACCTCCCAAACTCTCTTATGTAATAATATTATTGCACTTGTTATTCTAAAAAAAAAAGTTTTGGATGGAAATACATGTGAAAGATTAGAGGAGAAATCTGGTGAGAACCATGTTTTAACGTAGGAACCGCGAGAACCAATCTAAGTCATTCATTTTAGGAATGGATGGATGAGATGCAATTGAGTAGTTGACTGCAAAAAAACAGCACTTTTTAGTAAGTGGTAAGGGCTTTTTAGTAAAACTATCATATATTTTTTTAATCAATTCACTAATTTAATTTTTCCCGCTTCGTTTGAACTTCGATTGGCTTCAAACTTGCGCCATTAGTTTTGTTTTTTAAGGGTTTTCATTCAAGATCAGTCATGAATATATTTTGAAGCACGAAAAAAAAATTATTTCGGGGTTGTTTTTTTTGTAAAAAAAATCTGGGTAACTTTTATCAACACGTTGCTCTGGATTTATCAACACTTTACACTGTTTTTATCACCCCATTTTCCAAAACTGATCATGATTTTATCACCTCATCGCATGCTTTTTATGAACACTAGTTTTATCAACACTAAACACTAGGTTTATCATTCAAATTACGTGTGTTTTATCACCCCCATCACATGTTTTTTTGAAGCACGAAATTTTTTTTATTTCGGGGCTAGTTTTTAATGGAATTATATATGAGCAATTTTTATCAACACTTTACCCTGTTTTTATCAACACTTTACATTGGTTTTATTACCCCATTCTCCAAAATTGATCATGATTTTTATCATCTCATCACGTGCTTTTTATGAACACCAGTTTTATCAACACTGAACACTAGATTTATCATTGAATTACGTGTTTTTTATCACCTCATCACAAGTTTTTTTTATCAACGTTAAACTCTAGTGTATCACACTTATTATCAAAATTGAAAATGGTTTTTATCACCTCATTATTTGTTATTTATCACCTCATTACATGTTTTTTTATCAACATTTAGCACTAGTTTGGTACTCCGATATAAAACATTTATTAGTGAAGATTTATCAACGCTCAACATTATTTTTATCACCTTGATATAAATTTTTATTTTCATGATTCAAAATATATTCATGACTGATCTTGATTTAAAGCCCTTGAAAAAAGAAAAATATTGGCGCAAGTTTGAAGTCAATCGGAGTTCAAACGAATCGGGATATATTAAATTAGTGAATCGGCGGAAAAAAAATGTACAATTGGCGTGGATGGGGGTTGGATTGGGGTGATGATGTGCCATCATGGTGAATGTTGGATCTTAAATGTGTGTGGGTAAGATTGGTTCTCACGGTTCATATGTTAAGTGGTTCTCAATAGATTTATCCTCTAAAATATTAATGCTGAATACTAAATTAAAACAATTTTTTTTTTTTTTTGGAATAGCGAGACATACAAATGGATCTAAGATACCTGGAGTAGAATATAAAAATACTAAAGTCTAATTACCCTTTCATGACTCGTCATTTACAAATTACAATATCCTTTCACACTAATTATTTTTTATATTTATTTTGGAGTCGGGGTTAAATTGGACCTGATCCAATGAAGCTTAATATCTAACACTTAGGCTTTTCCATCCCTCCATCCAGAGTTGGGCTGCCCAAAACCCAGTGGTCTGGGCTATCAGGGCCCATCCTTGAATCCGAAAAAGATTTTAAAACTATATAAAGTTCGTTGCAGAAAACGCGAAGTGAGTATTAGGGTTTTTGCGGACTAAAGACTCCAGCGCCGAGCTCCATTCCATATCCTCATATCTTCAACCATGGCGACCCAGATGTCTAAAAAGCGAAAGGTTTGTTAATCTCAACTTTTGATCTATTGGGACCTTTATTATTAGTGAAATTGAATCATTCCGTCATTACATTTTGATAGATATTGCAGTAGAATTATAGGTTTATTGGTGATTTGTGATCTAATTTCAATCGAAATTGATTTTCCACTCATTTTATGTTCCTCATCTCCATTTCCCTCTGTGTTTCAAACAGTTTGTAGCTGACGGAGTCTTCTTTGCGGAACTTAACGAGGTCCTGACCAGGGAACTTGCTGAGGATGGTTACTCTGGCGTTGAAGTTAGAGTCACTCCTATGCGCACTGAGATCATCATCAGGGCCACTCGCACCCAGAATGTTCTTGGTAATTTTCTTATTAGCACTGCCTATAGTTAGTGTGTTTTTATGATTAGTGAGCTTTTGCTTTGAGATCTATAGAAATGACATCTTAATTTGTTGTTGTGGACGTCATAGGTTTCATTGCATTAGATGCGAGGTTTAATTCTTCGTGTATTGAAGTGATTACAATTTTTGTGTTTTCATAATTTATCAGGTGAGAAGGGTAGAAGGATTAGGGAGCTGACTTCTGTTGTTCAGAAGCGATTCAAGTTTCCTGAGAACAGTGTGGAGCTTTATGCCGAGAAGGTTAACAATAGGGGTCTCTGTGCAATTGCACAGGCAGAGTCGCTGCGTTATAAGCTCCTAGGTGGACTTGCTGTTAGGAGGTATATATTGAAGCTCTACATTCTGTTTACATTCTATATATTTTTTTCCAAATCTCTGGCCTATTGTTTCCTTATGAATTGATTCTTTCTGTTTAATTGTCAAAAATATTTCTTGGTTGATGTTTGAGTCATACTTTTGCAATTAATTTATACCTCTGTTTCCTTAGGTGTGCATTCTTTCATATCGTTTTAATTACAAACTTCTAAAGATCAAGCTTGTAGTATGTTATCTTAATTCTTTTGTTTCTGATTTTCTAATCATAAACGAGGGCTCTCATTATTTGATTAACATTGCCCTTTTTTCTAACTACTTTTTTTCCATGAATCTTGGGTGTTTATATCAATGCTAGTTGTGAAGTTTATCGGGCTTCCTGCTGTCCTGATGATTGCTTGGAGTTTGAATATTCTCCCATGTCTTTGTTTTTTCCCTCTATTTGTGTCCATGACAAACATCAATGACCCAATAATCTATAAAAATCATATGCTATTTTGAGCTTCCAAATCTGTTGCCTTGTACCAGGAATCTTCATATATTTGTTCTGCATGATTTATTAAATAAATTCTATCTTATTTTTAAAGTCTGAATTCATATTACCTGCAACCACTATCCTTATCGGCACCTTATCTGGTGCTTGCATCTTATTTCCATATTGCATGCTCTATTTTTCATTATTTCCTTGTACTAAGTGGTTAAAACTGTGTACACTTATGTACAGAGCTTGCTATGGTGTGCTGAGGTTTATCATGGAGAACGGAGCTAAGGGTTGCGAGGTTTGCTCTTATATTTGAGTTTACTGTGCCATGTCATCTTTATCTGGCTGTGCTGAAAGATCTTGATTTCTGAATGATGCAGGTTATTGTCAGTGGAAAGCTGAGGGCAGCACGTGCCAAGTCAATGAAGTTTAAGGATGGTTACATGATTTCCTCTGGTCAACCAGTAAAGGAATACATTGATTCAGCTGTGAGACACGTTCTTCTGAGACAGGTATGTTGTGTACTTTCAACAATCAAGTGATGAGCGGATTTGCTTGTCTCCAAGTTTGGTTTTGATATATTGTGTTGTGGTTCAACAGGGTGTGCTGGGTATCAAAGTGAAAATCATGCTCGACTGGGATCCCAAGGGCAAGCAAGGTCCTATGACCCCGCTTCCTGATCTGGTTACTATCCACACTCCCAAGGAAGAGGAAGAGTACGTCCCTCCCCCTGTCATGGCACCTCCTATTGCTGAGATTCCAGTTGTATGAGATGTAATGCATACATCTGTTTTATGTGGAATTCTGAACCTGTTGTTTAGATTGAAGTTTTAAGTTTTTGTCCTCTTTCTCAAAGCACTGAATGTCCTTCCTGGTTTTGAATTGATGAATTTCATCTCACTTTAGCTTGTTCCTTGTTGAAACTTCAACTTAGGTAATTGGAATGTATTTACTTATTATGTGTTGGCCACAAAATTATTTCTAAATATCCAAAGAATCCATTTATCGGGCTGAAGTGAAAATAATTTCTCTTTAACAAGGGTTGTATTATATAACAGTTGGTTCTTGGAAAAACATTAAGCTACTATGTGTAGAGTACACCCAACTATACGTAGGGGTGGGCGTCGGCCGGTGACCACCCTTTTAACCTTAAACCGTTACCTGGATTGTAACTATCGGTTTACTAAGATTCATAACCGTCATCGTGGGCGTCGGCCGGTGACCACCCTTTTAACCTTAAACCGTTACCTGAATTGTAACTATCGGTTTACTAAGATTCATAACCGTTATCGTCTCCATAACCGACGGTTATTTAAGAATCTGGTTGATTACGGGGCGGTCGGTTACGGTTTTTATTCGGTTCACAAAACATATTGGGCTTGTTTGGGTCTTCATTTTAAGGTTCAACTTTGAACCATGATTTAATTTCTTTCGCGAAATTTATACTTCATTTCTGCATGTTGATATCATTTTTAAATATTTGTCAATTCAATTAACAAGATTTTCGGTGATGATCGAGTTTTTACCCGCCCCATTATCAGGGTTAAGGTTAATTGGTGGTTGAATAATAAATAGCCTTAAAAGAAAATGGGTTAGTTGGTGGTTGAAAATAAAATGGAGGGTTAATATCACAAAGCAGCACACAAGTATACACGTTTTTGAAACAACACACTTAGTTATGAATTTTATATGTGACACACCTATGTATCAACGATTTTTTCATGTGGCACACCTATATACCAACAAACTTTGATAATTTGTTGGTACATAGGTATGCCACATGAAAAAAAATCATAACTTAGTGTGTTATTTGAAAAACGTGTACATTTGTGTGGTGCTTTATGATATTAACCCTAAAATGGACTAAAAGTAAAATGAGTTTAACACATAAACTTATATAATTTCGATAAAAGATGTTCAGACAAGGTAGGGCTTAAAGCAACCCAATGTAAATTAAATCAATTTGAACTTAAGTTTGGGATGCCCAATAAAAACGAAAAAAATAATAGGTTTATGAAATAAAAGCTAGTCGGCCAGTTTTTTTATTGGTTTGAAAGATACAAAATCGTACCGACCCAAAATGTCGATGGATTGGTATTTGTTTAAACGTAACTGTCGTCCTGACACCGGATCGGGTAATTCCAATAATGGGGACGGTTAGTGACGGTCGAGTTTCGGTGATGGCCGGATATTTGCACACCCCTAACTATTGTTCTGAAAGGTCCTCACAGGTAGGGATGTGTACTGACAGGTAACAAGAAGGGCACACATTCATATGGAACCTATCTTTATTTTGAGTAGATCCACTCAATCGAATTTCGGACCGAACCTGATAAACCCAAACAAACTTATTATAAAAAAGCAAGGATTTCGATCTTACAAGATTTATTTATCTTCAAAGAACCAAATGATAAATGTGTAAACAAATATAAATTCGAAATACCCTATCCAAAAGATACAACATTGAAAATACAACTCTCAAACTCAATCAATAATTTTAAGTATAAATCTGTTCGACCGAATTTCGGACCGAACCAGATAAAGCCAAACAAACACCTATAATGAAAAACCAAAGACTTTTGAACCTACGAGATCCATTGTTTTCTCGGAAGCACCAAATGATAAATGTGAAAAAACAAATATGAACTCGAAATAACCTATCCAGAAGATACAACACTGAGAATACAACTCTCAAACTCAATCAATAACTCCACACTCTCAAATCCAAACCCTATCAATAGTTCAACACTCTCAAACTCAAATCCTCAAAACTCATAGATCGTTTCCCAACCCTATATCTCAAACATGAGTCTTCAATATGTAAAAATTGTTTCCCAAACCCAAGATCTCTTATCTAGATCCTTGACTGGACATAGAGACGAGTCGATCAGACACGACAACCCTCTCTTCTCTTGGACTCGAGCTCCCCTAGTTTTCTCTTGGGCTCAATGATCATGTGAGGATATAGAGGGTTCCAAAACATCAAAATAAATATGGTAGCCCGAACGGTTGGAGATGATACCGACGACGATTTCAACGAAAAAACCCAACCACATCGAGGATCATTGTTGCAGTATCTCACCCGTGGAACTATAGAATAGTATGATTATCATTGAATAAAATGATACATACAAGGGAAAGTGTCGAATAAGGGTTTGTTTATTTTCTTCCCAATCTGAAAACCTTATCTTTTCGACAACTCGAGCTGAAGTGAACAGAATAGATATTGTTCAAAGATAATAAGTAAGAAAAGAAAAAGGCGCATTAAATTCGTCATTCAAGAAAAAGGAGAAATCAAAATACAAAGAATTTGTGTTTTATTAGATATATTAAATGTTTATTCAAAATCAAAATACATGAAATTTAAAACGAGATGTAAGGCTATATTTCTATTTTCTCTCTAAAGAGCAGTTTCGTCGTTTTAAAAATATTACCCTAAAATCTAAAAGAATTTGCATTGATAAATTTTTTGGAAATTTAAAAAGACATGATGGAAAATGTTATTCTTGTATCTTCAACGAGCGATCTCCTTATTTTAAAATGATTTAAATCTAAAAATGAATTAGTAAATATAAATTTTTGGGAAGTTTAAAACAAGATGATTTTCACATACAATAATAGATCCAAAATACTACCCCAATCCACGAGAATAACGACGATGACACTTGATTGACATATTTGACTTCTCCCTCTTGACTCCTAGTCTGCGACGTGCGCAAAGTCCATATTTCAGCTCGATTTTAAGGGTATAAATAGAACCCTTAGGTTATTTTTTTAGAGGAGATGAGTTTTGGGAGCAAAATAGAGATTGGGTGAGACCTAGGCTTAAGATTTAGAGAGGGAGAAGTGAAGGATTGAGGGATTAAAACATCACTTAGGGATTTCATCGATCATATTGGTATTTGTATCAGCTTTATTCTATTAATCATGTTTATATCTTGTTCGTCTTCCTCTTTGTATTCTTTCTTCATTTTCATAGGCTAATATTTCATTAATCTAGGAAAAAGGAAAGCAATGTGATATATTATTTCATAAATCAGGTCAAAGGGTTCATGTTTATTTTGTGCAATTAGTATTCAGATTAATACTTGCATGATTTGAACTTAATGCTTCATTATATTGATCACTTGATAGATTACTAGGTTTTAGCGTTCAACAATTGTGAAATGAGAATTGCTAAAAGGAATATGAATTGTGTAACTCGGGTTTAAATATAATCTCTAGTGCAGTTAAGTTAACACGAGTGCAATATCTATAGGATTACAACCCCGAAAGCTAGGAAAGTTCACGAATGATATTGTTTTGTATCTCTCTAAACCTAGATTAGGAATAACTAGTAGTTAGATTATAATATGGTCCTAATTCGATCGTGAGATGTTTAGGACTTGTTGATAAAACTTATGTTGCCATTAAACTAGTCTTATATGCAAGTGTAAACACGGAAACCTGCAAATTTATTGTCATATTATAACCCCGTTTAAGTCCTAGATCGCTTGTCCTCTGAATTTCACATCGGCTCTAATATTTTATTTCTTACTTGATTGTGATTTACTTTACTTTACACGCTTTAAAATCACAGGTGGTCTCTCTCCCTCTTGTCTCTCGATACTCCATGTTTCCTTCTTCCCTTCCTTTTCTCAATTTTATCTTATTTCGGTTTGTTCTTGGGACTAGTTCGCCAAGATTAATGAATATTTTCTATCTTATCCTCTATCAAAGAGGGATATATGGGAGTGTGATGCTAACTCTCCCCTATCTAGCTCTACGGTCGGTGTTGGACGTTAATGGACCGCCGGTTCTTGGTAGTTGAAAGTAGTGTTCGACAAGCCTTCCCCAGAGATATTGTGTGGTTTCAGTAGTGCTCTATCATACTTTCTTGACTTCTCCATTCTCGGTTTTGATTTTTTGTGCTCAGTCTCTATTGTTTCCCTTACTTCTATAGTTGTGTACTGGACCTCAAGCCTTGGTGGTTGTTATGGATTATGGAAAAGATGTGGTGGTCCGGCTCAGTTTGTTTAAAGAGTCCCGAGATGAAAATTCATGAGGGAGTTTGGTGTGAACGACATTGTCTGTTCTCGAAGGCCTCGTTGGTGGTTTATGGTTGTGGTTGAAAGAACACGACGGTGCATTCAAATTTTCTTGACTAATCATTTGTTGGTCTTGTGTTTTTATCTAGTGCTTTAAAGACATATTTGTTTTGTTTCTTCCTTTCAAAGTTTGATGCCTTTTGTTAAGTTGTTTGAAGAATTTGTAATTGTATCTTAAAGAGATGTCATGTTTAGTTCATCTTATATCCATTGTCTTCTTCTTGGAGATGAAGATCTCTTTATAAAAAAAATTGCTTACCAAGAAAAAAATAGATGAAGGGATTCCTTGATCGAAAAATTGGGAGAAATAAAACCATTGAGATAAGATAATAAGGAGGATTATATAAAAAAGTTGTAAGAAACGAGAATGAAAAGGGTTACGAGAGTGTATTTATAGTGAAAATTAGGTAGTTATCAAATTTATTAATTATTATCTTTCATAAAAATTGGACAAGTGGGAAATTGTTATTGGTCCAGACGAATAGTCGTTGTCAATTCACCGCAGACGGATCGAATTGTCTAGGCGATGAAAACTTCACACGATTGAATTGGTTTGTCAATTCGCTTATCAAAATTATCCGACGTTAGAGGTGATCTTAACTTAGTCATGTGAAACACGTACAGTTAAATGTAATTAGTCCCCAGAAAATCAGGTCTATCCTCGCTTGAATGATAACCTAAATATTATGAAGTGCTCAGAATCCTTTACGCCATTATAGTTTTAGTTAATGGTCTAAAGTTGTTGGTGAAAACAATTAATGATCCTTTAATATTGTTGGTTGGATTTTGTTGAGTTCTTTGAAGATGTCATATATTCTAGGTATTTCTTAGTCTGAGTATCTACAATAAAATGCAAGAGTTAATAATAAGAGTAATATCATATATTAGTAGTTCATGTTAAAAAAAAGTCGTTTAGTGTGGGTAGAGCTTTCAGGTACTCGTCCCTGTTTCCTCTGTGTTTGTGTTCTCTGCGTTTTGGGTATTAAGTTGTGAAACAATTGGAGAAGAAGCATGCAATTGAGATTAAGTTTTTCCAAAGGGTTAATAAATCCCCCAAAACGGCCTCTTCTCTCTCTAAAATCAACCTCTCCTGCTGATCTTTTGTGATGACAAAAGAGTTTCGGTTTTTAGAGGTCTATTGTGTAAGTTCGGACAAGACATTGCGACCGATTCTTCTATCGATTTTGCAGTTGATGTGTTGAAACGGAAGATGGTATCCAACGTTACTCAAGCTTCCTATATCGAAGCTGTCAAGGAAGGTGAAGGGAGTGTAAGCTTTGGTGTTAACTCTATCCTTGTCAACTACGACAGTGGATAGAAACTACAAAGTGTGCCCGAAGTTGTGCCTGCTCCCTTGAAACCAGTTGCCAAGGAATTTCGAATCTCCATCAAAGGCTTGAATGCTGCTAAGAAGCGTCTGGTTTGAGGCGTGAGAAAAAGCAGACGCAAGAGGTGAAAGGTCTTCAAATCAAGTGTAGAGAGGATGTGATCAAGAACAACGACACCTATGTGATTGACTACGAGTCTAAATCAAAACCTTTCATTAATAATTTACCCTTTGAAACATCGGAGAAGTGAGTAAGAAATTTCTTCGGCTCGTATGGTGAAATCTCCACCTGCTCTGTTTTGTGTCGTCCGAACATGGGAGACAAATATTTTGGTTTCATCAGTTTTGTGTCGAAATCCTAGATAAAACAGGCAATTGAAAGCCTTAATGGCTATAAGGTTAGCGGGTATAACGTACTTGTCTTCCTGGCTTGGCCAAAAAAGGATAGAGATGTAAAATAGACGCTCTGGAAATCTGGTGTAGAAAAGCCCAAGGGACCTTTCACTGTTGCTGAGACTACCAAAGCTCGGTGTGGCGAGGTTCTTCGTGTAGAGGATCAAGAACAGAGGCGACTTTCCGATGATCGGAATGTGCTTGAGTCCCTTCCACCTTCTCCGTCTGTCAATAGTGAGGTTGTTAAGATCCATGTCTGAGACAAGGATTCCCAAGATTCGTCAATCCAAAAGATTCAGCTAATTGAGGACCACGATCTTCGGGGGATCCACAATATTTAGGGAATTCAAAATCCTCACGTCAAGATCGTTGAAGCGATCATTGATGTTGATTCTCCGTCTCCGGTTGTTGTAGGTGTGAGCTTGGATTCCGAGTCCATTCATGGGGTGGGCCTTGAAACTAGGCATGCGGGTGACACTTGTGCTGCCGATACTGCTTCAGTAGAGCTGGTCCAAAAGTTGAGCTGTGTGGAAACCCACAATGATCATACCCTTATAATTGTGGGTGACCCATTCATTGTGAGTGTCTTGTCTAAAGACTTGTCGGTTGGTCTTGCTGGTCCTATCAAAGTTATGGAAGGGAGTCATAAGATCGTTGGGTCTGTTGTAGCTAGTGGAGTCGGAAGACCTTTTATGGTTGAGGATGGTGGTCCTTTTAAAGATCAGAATAGACCGTGGAAGGATGTCCTTCTCAAACCGAAACGGGTGAGCCAGCCCCCTAAGCATTTGTAAGAACCGCCCCCGGTCGATCTCGATCGAACCAGTGATTTTTGGTGAAGTTTGACTTTCGGCCGGAAAAGTCAACCGATGACTCCGGGAGTCATTCGGGACCTTTCCGGGACCCAAAAAGCTTAGCCGTCGATACGGTTAGCTTAGTTGGGTCGTTTCCTTTCAAATGACTGTCTTTGCAAAAAAAGTCAAACTCGGGTCAAACTAAGACTAATTAACGACTAAACCTAATTAAATTAAAGAAGCTGGAATTTATTTAAGGGCAAGGTGGCCCCCACTTGGACACTTGTCCATAGTGGCTTGGAGGAGAAGAAATGGGTCTCTAATGACCCATTTGCCCTCACATGTGCCTAAGGAAAGGAAAAAGAAGAAAGGGGCAAAATAGACTTTTCTCACAAATAGGTTTTAAGTACACTCGAAGCAAACAATTCAGCCCATTTTACACCTTGTAGCTGAAAATTGTAAGGAAGAGAGAAGAAGAAGAACAACATTGCTTGGAGAAGAATATAGTGAAGAAATGAGGCAACTTTGAGGGATTTTCTTCACCAAATCATCTCCAAATTAGCTCATCTTCATCCCCTTTCCATTCTCAAGGTAAGTAATCTCTTAAATCCTACTTCCAATCACATTTGGGTCATGGGTTTCCATGGGAGTTGCTTGAACTAGATAGGTTTTGATTTATTTGCACTTAGATGATTGTGTTGTTGAAGATTAGTGAAGGTTGTCACGCCCCAAATTCAGTAGAACCGAACTCGGAACACGAACGTTTAAAACAATAAAACATTTTCAATCCTTTTAAATAAATCACTTTAAAACCATCAAGTAGTTAATCAAAAGAATAATTTACAACTCAAAAGTACGTCCCATAACGGACAAAATACAAGTGTACGTCGCTAGACTCAAAAGTAAACCCGGACTCCTGCTCCTAGCTTTTCAAGCTTCGGAAGCTCCCCTAGTCCAATCTGCGACCAGTACCTGTAGGAAAAGCAGCTAGGGGTGAGCGTTCGCTCACCACCACGGATAACAGACTGACTACGGCATACTCAGCAGACAATGCCGGTAACACCAACAACAACCCGACTAACACACAACATTTACCTTCCTCAACCGACTCAACAGTCGGACACGTAATGTAGACCCGACAAAACGATTGACGACTTCCTCAAATGACACGACAGACAACCACACAACACCCAAGATCACAAAGGATCGCACACCAAACAAGATCACAAAGGGTCACACTCCAGCTGCTCAGTAACCTCCCTCACGCCCTTTACCGATCCCTGTCAGGCCAGGCGGTCGACCTGTCGCACTTTTCCCGACACAAAGTCGGATCAGGCTGTCGACCTGTCACCCCCAAACTACGCACGCGCGGCCAGGACCCCTTTCCTCATGGGCGGGCCCCCTACCCCGTCTGAACATGCAGACGCGTGCGCTCGAGGACCCCCGTTTCATGAAGCGGGCCCCCAACCTCAGGTAACCACAATCACAATCACAGCCAAAGTTCAACAAACAACAACAACACCTGTCCAACACTCCACAGGCACTCATGGCCACCCAAGACACACCAACAGTCAAGACTCGGGCTCAACAACCCCACGGGCACTCACGACCACCCAAAACACCAACGGTAAAACACGGGTTCAACAATCCCCCACGGGCACTCATGGCCACTCAAGACACACCAACAGTAACTCACGGGCTCAACAACCCCACGGGCACTCATGGCCACCCAAGACTCCAACAGTAAAACACGGGCTCTCATGGCCACCTAAGACTCCAACAGTAAAACACGGGCTCTCATGGCCACCCAAGACATAAACTAAACAATCAACCTCCGGGCATGGTCATATGCCTCCAGTAATTCTAATATCGATAAGTTCACTGCTCATACGACACTGCTAAGTGTCACATGCATTTCTAATGTTCGCTACGTTCCCGTATCATACGACACTACCCGGTGTCACCTGCCTTCCTAATATTCGATAAACCTACTTAACCCACGACACCCCGGTGTCACATGCAATTCTACTGTTAACTTTCCCTAATCAGGGCCGAGATCCGGCTACTTTTCCCTACCTCGTATGCTTTCTCCAAAAGCGCACTAACAAGCTCCGGCGTGATCTCGATCATTCGCCTAGCTTTCCCTTTCCTCGGTCTGCAGCACGATCTAATAAGAACACAGTTTAAATACTTTTAAGTTCGCAGACATAAACTGGAATTTAATAAACTTGACGCCCAAAAGTAACCCCGACAATGTCGATCACTCCCAAACTTCCCAATTACTCGACATTGTCGATAATGGACCTGGAAAAGCCCGATTCGCCCGACATGACGAATCTGCCCGGGTTTTGGAAACCTCCTTCCGGGGCTCCGAAAATTCCCGTTTTCGTTTCTACGGTCTTAGAATAATTCAAGGTTCCAACGCAATCGACGGAATCGATTTCTGACTTCCGAGCAATTTAATTTGCGTTTAAAGTTTCTAAAGCCGTCATTTACAACTTTTACAATTTAATTCCAAAATTCGATCCGGGTGTGGATTAACTACTTGGGGAACGTCCTAAACCACCCTAACACAAAAACCCGATGCCCACGCATGTGGGCCCCACACGGCCACAACGGAAAACGTTTCCTTTCGCCCCAAAACGTTCCTAACGAACCCCAAACCTCAACCCAACCTTAATCAAACCATTTAAACTCAAACCCTAAAATTCAAACGTTCCAAAATGAAAATCGGTTAGATGCTCACCGTAGGGAATGACGGTGTCAGCTTGATTCTTCTATCTTTGAGACGATCCAACGGTTTGATCGACGGGAAATCACTAAAGTTCAAACACCTCCTTCTCTTTTCTCTTCTTCTTCTAACTCCCCTTTCTCTCTCCAAAACTCCATTTTTTTCAATATGGCCGAGACCTCCCATTTGTCTTCCTTTTGTTTTGTTTTAAAAACAACAACTTTACCATATTTACTAAACTAACCCTCAAGTCCCATCTTTTGTGTTGTCCAATAAACCTAACACCACCACATTAGTGACATGTGACAAGTGGGTCCCACACCTTTTGGAAAATATCTCCTAGGTATTTTTCAGTCAGATTCGCGAAATTCGGCCGTCTCGGGCCCTGAACGTGCACTTTTTCCAAGAAATTACGAAACTTCACGTGCTACAAGGAGACGGCTCAACTAAGACCGCTGTGACGACGGCTAAGAATTTCGTCCGCGAAATTTAAGACAAACGTACCTCCGGAGTCGAACAGATCAGGGTACTTCGCGCGAAACTCGTCCTCGCGTTCCCAAGTCGACTCGGCCTCGTGGTGCTGTCACTGCACCCGTTCTAAGTGGATAACCTTTCCGCGCAGGACCTGCTCCCGTGGATCCATTTCCCAAACCGGTGTCTCCTTATACGAGACATCACCTGCTAGCACGACATCTGCCCACTCAATGACGTGCGAGTGGTCCGCAGCTACTTCCGCAACTGGGAAACGTGGATATTCCCAAGCTGCGGTGGCAGTGCACGTCGGTATGCGACTGTTCCCACTCTACTCAAGACCTCGAAAGGCCCGATACGCCGCGGGGTTAACATGCCTCCGCCGCGGTTGAAACGCACCAGTCCACCCTTCAGACTCACCTCCAAGGATACATGGTCACCGAATACTGACTCGAGAGGTCGGCGCCGCCTGTCAGCATAGCTACTGCCGAATCTACGCGGTCTTCAACCGCTCACGCTTCGGCACGACCGATTCAACTGTCTCTCGGTCCAGTTCTAGACCCAGTAAACTCTCATTCCTCACTTCCGTCCCGCGCACGGGCGATCGACACGGCCTACCATACAACGCTCCGAACGGTGCCATCCTTATACTGGCCTGAAAGCTGTTGTTGTAGGCGAACTCGGCTAACCGCTCACGAAAGCCATCGTGACGTGCCCTCATTTCCACTGTGCAACCCGCAGTGGTTGCAATAATCCAGCGGGACGCTATTATTCGGCTCTCACCTGCTGACAAGTGAGGCACCGCGATACCAACTCTGCAACCGCTCTCCGCATCCCGCTCTACTAGATATGTCGCCTGATGTCGCGCTCCTCTTAGTGCTACCCGTGTGCACTGTCAGACGCGAACAGTGCGACTCTCGCAGCTCGTCGCCTCCACCGTTAGTCGGTAAGAACAAACCTCCACGATACCGTAACTCCCAATTAGCACGACGATCCCAGCCTCGGCGTCAACACCGCCGACAACTCTCTCCCGGATCTCTGTCGTCTCGACATCCACCGACTGTGCCTCTATCCCCCGGACAAGCGGGGTGGGCTGAGCCATCAAGAAGCACATGGGCACGCCGCCGGTAACCTCTTCTAGCTCCAACCCGAACGTGTCCAGCTCTCCCGTCCTGTCCCACTCCCGGACTGAGATGTCAGCAGGACACTGCATCGGCTCCCTACTCAGTGCGTCGGCAATCACATTCGCCTTACCCGGATGGTAGAGTAGCTCAAAGTCGTACTCCTTAAGTAGTTCCATCCATCGCCGCTTGCGCATGTTCAGGTCTCGTTGGGAAAAGATGTACTTAAGGCTCTTGTGACCCAAGAACACCTAAAATCTCCCGCCATACCGATAATACCGCCAGTCTTTCAGCGCGAACACTACTGCTGCTAATTCCGGGTCATGGGTAGGATAGTTGCGCTCGTGAGTCTTCCACCGCCTGGAGCCACAAGCAACAACTCTACCCAACTGCATCAGTACACAGCCCAGTCCTCCCCAGGACGCGTCACAATAGACCTCATACCCGACCCCTCGCTCTGGCACTATCAATACTGGAGCGGTAGTCAGACGAGTCTTCAACTTCGTGAACGCATGTTCACAATCCTCTGTCCACACAAACCTGTCACGCCCCAAATTCGGTTTTGGCCGGACTCGAGACGTGACTAGAAACAAACGAGATAAAAGTAGTAAAATAGTAATAAACTCTGTTAAAGCTGAAAGCAAGTCCAAAATAGTTCTCAATAATCCAAACCAAAATTTCAACTATGGTGTCAGAACTTGACCAGTAACACAAGATAAATAAAGTTTAACAATGTGGACCAACACATCTCTAGTACAACCCTCAAGACATCCGGAAGCTCCCGAGCCTCGAATTCCCCAGATCTCAAGCACACCTGTACACACAATAAATAAACAAATAGGGGTGAGTTTATGCTCAGTAGGGAAAATCGTAAACAACTTTAGCCTCCAAGTTTAATATTAAAACTGATTTAGTTCGATGTCACAAAGATACCTAAAACCCTTAGACCAAAAGATATAGTAACCAAATAAAAGGCAACGATAACAATAGCGCATTCTCAAGGATAACGATAACTTCCCAGAGAATAAACAGAGAACATTATAATAGAATAGAAAACCATCACAACTGGGAACGAGTAAATACTATTAATCAAAGGAAAAGTTATGGAATCAGTGTAAGAAAATAGTATCGCTTTTTCAAAGATAACATTAACTTAAAAGATTCCCTGAAAATACTATAACGAATCATAACTTATTAAAATGGGAGCGATTAATATCACGCTAACCACTCGCTTTCTCAAGCCTCCGATCCATGGACAAGTTCTGGGATCACATCGGTTCCCATATTCCGATCCACCAGAGTACCCATATCATATCAGATTTTCCATCAGTCTAGAGGAGGCACATACATCGGGGCACCAGAAACCATCCCATAGGGACGCTCATCGTCGGAATTCTCGAAAATGCCTCCAAGGGACCATAAGTCATAGGGAACCAAGGTAGTGCTCCCGTAGGACGCATACACTTGGGTGAAACCACAGTAACCATTTCTCACAGAGTAATCCATCCAACTGTCCCGTAAAGTCTATCTCCAATAACCAATGCCCTCAGTCTCCAATAATCAATGCCCTCAGGCTCCAATACTCAACCATTATCACGAAGAATTTGTCAAACTCCAACACTCAACCATTATCACGACGAATCTGTCAAACTCCAACACTCAACCATTATCACGAAGAATCTGTCAACTCCAACCACCACAACACCACCAGATTACCCCCCCCCCCCGGTGTAGTACTGAACCGAACAATCAAACATCTCAAAAACATAAAATAAGGGAAACACACCATAACTTATCACCAATCAACACTTATCGAATCACACTTTCGCCACAACACACAAAGACATTCACTTAATCCTCAATCTTAGAAGTACACACGTTCATCAATACACACCACACGGGATTCACACACACCATTACCCTTACCGTCATACTTACCTGTCACGAACCATCGGTCCATCGATCACCTGATCGTGCCCCTTGACACAATCAGTCATACTCGATCATCCGTTCAAACATTCAATCAACTATGCAAACATTCAATCAACCAATCATGTAAACATTAAATCAATCAAGCATAAAATTAAACTAGTTTCATTAGATTCTTGATTATTCTAATAACTAGCAAACTAGCAAGTGAGCCTAACACAACAACTATACCGAGGGCTTGTCACGGCCGCTCTACCAGTAAATCAATTCCCAAGTATTGAAAGCAAGTTACACCAGTTATTCTCATCCTAAGCATGCATACTAGACACATCCGATTATTAGTAATTGAAAGACGATTATTCTAGTTATTCGCATCCTATATGCAATTCTAAGACCCTTCCGATTTTATTAACCTAATAGGCATACTAGTATTAAAATACTCGAGTAGTTAGACTTTCCCTACCTTGTGGTCTTCCTCTAATAACACTCTGCTGTAAAGTCGATCAGTCTCTCCTCCGTTCTTCACACGGGTTCCGGAGTGGTCTTCGTCTTCTCGGGCGAAGTCCAAGCCGGTGTCTGGGTTTACAACAGTTCAAACTTACGATCAGGTCAAGTACAGTCCAAGGTAAATTCAACACGTTTCCCTTTAAACTCGAACGAGATAAAAGCGGGATCACACGACGATTCCGGTTCGAGTAACCGAGCCCTGACCCCAGAACTCGGTGCGCGTTTCACGAGGCACGGATCCCGAGGTGTCCGGTTCAACGTCCCGCTTTTAATCCCGTTCCAAGTCCGTTTTAGGTCGATTCTGATTTTAAATTCTTTTTATTTTAAAACTCGTTTCTATTCCAATTAAAAATCTTTTTTTTTCTTAAAACTGATTATTTTTCATTTCAAAATTCTTCTCTTTTTCCATTTCCATGGTTTCGATTCCAAACAACCGGATCCAGAATAGAAATGGTTCCCATAGACCAGATCCAAATAATAACTCGGGAACCAACAAAACAAAGAAGAGGGAGGGAGAGAATCGATTCTGTATTCCGGCCGGCCACCAACAAGTACAACGCTGGCCGAGCCTCACCGTAGGGAGAGGAAGGGATGACGGAGGCGGAAGGCTGAGCACGGCGAGCTATCGCCTCAGATCTGACCCGCACGGCGAGGATCTTGCCGGAAACACAACGCCCTGGTTCTGAAGAACTCGCCGGCGACGAGGCGTCATCGGCGCGCTTGCTTCTAGAGCAGCGCAAGGACGGCGAAGGTCTCACCGGAATCGAACACGCGAGGCGGGACGAGGGAGGTCGGAGGCGACGGAACCTCGGGAGAGAGCTTCGGATCGAAAGAAGGGAGAGAGAACGGACGGTGGTGGTCTGGTTTCAGTGAGGGGATGAGGGTGTCGAGGCGTTGGGCGGAGATTGACGGGAGACAAGGGCTCGGCGATGGAGTGAAACGAGGGGGAGGTCAGTTTCGAGAGGCAGAGCACGAAATGATGGTGTAAACCCTAATTCGCGTTTAAATACGCGTGCCGCACCAAGATGGGCCTCAAACGTGCCTGAGAACTGGCCCAACGTGAGAAGAAGGAGCTGGGCGAGTTGGCCTTGCTCGGGCCTGGGCCGCGCGTTTCCGATTGGGCCTGAGTTGGCCCAATCCCAAGTTCAGTCCAAAATAAAATCTTTTTCAACCCCTTTTTTTTTTGAAATTTTCTCTTCAAATAATACTTGTTGCAAGGTTCTACCCCCACATTTTTGATTTCACAAAATTACCCCTTTGTAAATAAGTGAGGTTTTACAGTCTACCCCCCTTAAAAGAATTTCGTCCTCGAAATTTAAAACGAACATTCTTCTCTTGACCCTATCTAAGGGAACGTCCGCTCAAACTCACAAGCGAGGGATCCGCGGTGAACTTCCGCAGTTTTGGGAAAACGTGGGAGCTGCTAAGCAACGACTCTAGTTCTGCTTGAAGATCTCAACAAGTACGATAAACACCCAAAAGCAATCTTGACAATGACAACAGTATTACTTAACAGTTCACAATTTCAACGTGAAACTAATTAGATCAGCCCAAGAATCAATGAGTACTCACAACAAGTCGATTGTCCCTCATACGCTGAAGAATGCCAGATAACGATCTTGGCAACCTATAACGAGATCCAACGTTAGTGTAGACAGCGGATCGTCACAAACAACCTCGAAGTAGATACCTCTCATCAGAATCCTCAACGGTACCGGTATCACACCGGATAGAACGAACTCGGTTCAGACATGTCATACTGGAATTTTCCGTCGTTATGGGCGTCTTACCGGAATACCCCGAAAGTCGGGCAAGAACGGAGCCATCCGCAGATGTACTTCTAGGTCTCTCTGTAGTAATCGTTACAAGAATAGTTCGCACTGGAACGTCAATGAGGTCATGTCTCGACCAATCGCACACACAGCAAGAAAGTAACACACAGATGATACCATCAACAAAATTTCTCATCACTACTACAGGATTTGGAACAACCGCTCGTTTTATCACATCTCGTGGAAAGGTAGACGTATCTCAAACAAGTAAATGGTACAACGTGCCGGCATCTAGTTGAAAGGCGGCATGCCTCAAACATAGCTTAATCAAAAGCTCCTGTCATACCAATCATGGCACACTCGCCCAACGTATCAGCATGTCACACCGGGTAGACTTTATCAAGATTCTCAACCTGATAAGGGTCGGTAACACATCAAACATCACGAACCTACTGCGATCATTCGAGAAGGTTATCCAATTCACGATATTTCTCTTGACATCGATACCAGTTCTCAACCCCTGATCAAAACACCTCACAATTCGTCTCACCCAAATCATCATATCAATGAGTTAACGGTTCTCAAACCGGTGCATGGTTCAGTACCACCATGAACTCTACCAACATCTAGTCGGTTGAACGACGTACAACAACAAGGACCGATAGAACCTCTTACTGTCACTTGGTCGAAAGTAGGCATCCTTTAAGACACCAAACTAAACGTACGATAATCACACTCGACAGCAAAACACAATCCACGATAGATTGTCAAAGATTATCCCAACCGGTGGTATTCCTTATATCATTTACACTCGTTCACGAGCTATCGATCAAAACAACTTATAGTCAAGTCCCCCCAAATTACCACTCAAGGAGTAATCAACACGTACTGGGATCTCGATAAACTGAACAATTCATAAATTAGCGCAGTTCCTTCAATCGTTTCACGAACAACTCAAAATCAACAACGGTTAAATCTTATCCTTCTCTGTGCCCATGCATGGTGCACAACCTGACCTACCACATACCGCTTCGTTCGGTGCCATCTTGTTACTGGCCTGGAAGCTTGTGGTAGTCTCCCTCGGCTATTTGTTGCTGGATTTCAACGTGAGTTGCTCTCACTTATGTGGCGTAACCTTATGGTTATGCTTAGTCCTCGCGGGACGTTTGGCATTCGTTCTTCTCCTGCTGACAAAGGTACACCTTGGTACTCGGTTCTCGTTTTCCGCTTTCTGCTCCGTTGAGAGTGTCGTATGATGTCCTTGTGACTCTCGGTGTTATCTATATGTTCAGTGTGGAGCGAAGGATGTGACTCTTGTAAAGCGTCTTCTTGTTGGTGCGCGACGACGCGCTTGGACGGGTCCTTCGTCTTTCTGACTCTTTTGACCGACGTTCGGTGCGATCGCTCTGCTGACGTGAATCTGCATGGTTCCAGGATGTCAGCATCGTCAATAGTCTTAAGTCACTTTCGACATTGACTTCGTGAACTGGGTAGTAATTTGATCGTCTCTTCAGGGACGAACTTAGGGATTACCCTCTAATCCATCCTTTCACGTGCAACTCACACTCGTCCAACTATTCGTTCATCGACCGGGGTGTTAAGACACGAAGGTCGTTTTCAAAGGTTCGATTCTTAAGATTTCAAACTTTTAGTAGGGTTCGATGATTGTGGGTTATGGGCCCACTGCGCTTCTGCTGCGCTACTCTGATCTTATCGTCACTCGGTCATCTCTGGTGACCGGTCGGTCCGTTTATTGGTCAGGGCCATAGCCTTTCTCTGCTCGGGCGTTCGATGCTGATGGCTTTCAATAAACGTTTGATGTTTCCCTAACTCGGTTCTTAAAGTTTGATCAACACGTTCGAAATAAGGAGGGGGACTTTTAGTACGGCAACTTCTTAGGAATGAGACGGTTTGTTACCACACCTTCGTCTCCTACAAAAAAGTAATTCCAAAACGATACAACCAAGCATAATACTCAGGTGTCAGCAGACACAACTCCAAAGATAAACAGTAAATAAGTACTCTAAGCGATCTCAAGATCGGTATCAAGTCCCTCAGCTCGGGGCACGTCAATCGCGTACACTCGACCCCGTTGCATCGGAGGTCCTCCTCTCGGTGGGGGTGGAAGAATTTACTGTCGGGACAGCGCGTTCTCTTATCGGTTCTCGTAGGCCGACCTGTGGAACGGTGTGTAGATCCATCACTCCACGGGCGATCTCGGCCCAAATGTTCCAACGGCTTGCTCGAGGGCAAACTGTGCCACCCGTATCGTGCTTCTCCCTCGACTGAGAGGTCGCGAACAATATTCTCAAACGACTATCAGAATACTCCAAAAGTATTAAAGTTGCGGGTAATCCGCTCCAATCATACTACAATTGTCTTGGGGTCTGAACCTCCGGAAAAGATAGTTGTACCCATCCTACGAAAATCTCTGAGTGCCCGGGCCGAGTAACTGTCCATCTGACCTGGCATCTCGGTAGTGACTGCGTCAGCAATAGGCACAGACTCTTGTGCCGGTGTTGTAGTCTCCTGCTGAGCGCTAAGCAATGTTAGTACTGCGCGAACCACCTCATAAATAGGGCCGCTTGAGTCGGCTCTGCGACTGGGGAAACTCTAGGTGGTGACCCTAGCGGTCTATCCTAAAAACTCTGGTGCTCTGTGGAAGCAGCACCCTGGGCGCTCGCTGCCCCTGCCAGACCAACAGCTGGTGTCTGGCTCTGCCCCACAATTGGGCGGCTCTTGGTACCCCTCAGGATATAAACACGTGACATCTCGTAAACTCACTGCAATTAGAACACATAGGTTCATGTCTCAGTTTAACCCAATCGGTTCGATTCATCATATCATTACGTTCTCGTGCGTCTCATATGGATCCCACTTGGATCAAAAGTAAGTAGTATAATCACACGTAGTATATTCGTATATAATATTTACAAAGACAAGGGTCCCACACCTCGTGCGTCTCACACAACAATCAGCGGTTCAATCAATCAATCAATCAATCAACTCCCACAGGAGGGTTCAATCTCAAGTAATCCACGCTAGACACAAGGCAACAGGCATACCCCTTGCTCGGGTATCCTTCCAATATGTGGGGCCTAGCATCGTAACATGATCAATTTCATTATTCATATTCTTAATTCCTTTCTCATGAGGCTCAACTCTTTCCATAATTCTCTACACCATACTTTTTATCCAACCTTCATGTCGATCTCGCGTCGTTATAACCCGATTCAGGCGTCCCCGAATCTCGCTGTAACAACTTGACATCCAACTATCACGCTCGACTACAGTGGCGCCCCTGAGTCAGCCCGTGCGATAGTACAAACACTTCAACTTCACAAAAATTTCGACATGACCTATTCGTATTTTCCACTAACCATTCGCCTAAGCGGGACATTTATATAATAACCTGTACAAAGAGTCCTACCCATAAGGTGCACACAAAACATCTCAATTACACAACATCTTGAACACCATAAGTAACCCACACGGGTCTTAGCAAATATCTCCATACTACCCGGTCAATTTAGCATTTCAGGTCTTTACATCAATTAGTGGCCGACCCAAACGGCAATTCCTTCAATAATTATCTACTCAACGTGTCATAACCAACCCGAGCATCGCTCGTTCATCCGATCTAAACCCGATCTTAATCTCAACCTCAATCTCTGTTCTCGACTTACTTTCCATTTCAAATTCAATTTCAAATTTAACTTAAGCCTCAGCTTCAAACTCAATATTAGTTTCAACTTTAATTCTTAAATGACGGTTATCACTTAAACAAATCAACAATTTCACAACTAACACTTCATCACTCTAGAACACGCAACATTAGATTAGTACATCAAAGTATGGTGCCGGAGCATCATCGGCTCAGTCTCCCCATATCACGAAGCATAGGGGTGAAACCAGTCCCGTATCACGAAGCATATGGGTGAAACCAGTCCCGTATCACGAAGCATAGGGTGGAATCCGTCCGTCCGGAACACGAAGCATCGGGAAGGACAATAATATCACGAAGTATAGGGTGGAACGAGTCTTTCCGGATCACGGAGCATCGAAATAGACACAATACACTTAACAAGAGCGCAAGAATACACGAGTTCTACTCTTTTCTCAAATCTCGTCCCAATTGGATCATCCTTTCTATAAATCAACATTTCGATAAGTCGACTCTTCAGTAAATCAACACCTCGATAAATCAATACTTCAACAAGTTAACCCTTCAACCCCATCAATCATGAAACGACCAACCACGGCGATAACACACCTAACAAATCATTTTACTCACAACCACTTTATAACGGTTCGATCATTGCTAGTTAACCCAATACCGATCTCAACCGTTCGGCGTCACCAATCACTGTATCTTACAGTCAATAGGGCAAGGATAGTAATCAACTAATGTAACCGTCGTATACATATGAAAGAGTCAAACTTAATTAAAAATTGAAACAATCAAGACCTGGGTCGTTCCAACTCTACGCCTCAAATTGCGTCACTGAGTTCATGACTTAGACCACCTAACTCTACCCACCTAATTGACGTGCGGTCCGAGGTTTTGAAAACAATTTCAAAATGAAACCAGGCTCTGATACCAAATTGTCACTCCCAAAATCCGGTTTTGGCCGGACTCGAGACGTGACTAGAAACAAACGAGATAAAAGTAGTAACACAGTAATAAACTCTGTTAAAGCTGAAAGCAAGTCCAAAATAGTTCTCGACTCCGTTGCGTGTCAAAAGAGTCATAGGTGCGGCTATACGCGCTAAGTCCTGGACCAACCGCCGAAAATATCCTGCCAGCCCCAAGAAGCTGCGGATCTCGGAGACGCTCGTGGGCCGCGCCCACTTCAAAACTTGTCGATCTTCGCCGGATCGACCAATATACCGTCACGGGACACAACGTGACCGAGGAAATTCACCTCAACGAGCCAGAACTCGCACTTCTCCAGGTTGGCATATAGCTGATGCTTGCGCAGTAGAGTCAGAACAGTCCTCAGATGTACCTCATGTGCCGCCACGCTCTGCAAATAGATCAGGATGTCGTCTACGAACACCACCACATACTGATCTAAGTACGGCCGGAATATACTGTTCATCATATCCATGAACGCTGCACGTGCGTTCGTCAGCCCAAACGGCATCACCAAGAACTCGTAATGGCCATAACGTGTCCGGAATGCAGTCTTTGCGACGTCCCCTCTCGGACTCGCAACTGGTAATATCCGGATCGCAGGTCGATCTTCGAGAAACATGTTGACCCTCTCAACTGGTCGAACAAGTCATCGATCCTCGGCATCGGGTATCGGTTCTTCACCGTAACCCGGTTCAGCTTTCGGTAATCTATACACATCTGAAGCTCTCCACTCTTCTTCTTCACGAAGAGTGCTGGTGCTCCCCACGACGATACGCTCGGACGGATAAATCCCTTCTCCTGAAGCTCCTCGAGGTGACGCTTCAGCTCAATCAACTCTACCGGCGCAAACCTGTAAGGAACCATCGATATCGCTGCCGTTCCCGGCACCAGGTCAATCCCGAACTCCACCTCACGCTCCGGTGGCAACCCGCTCAACTCCTCAGGAAAGACCTCAGGGAACTCGCATACCACTCGCGGTAACTCTCGGCTCTGCACAACCGATACTTCCTCCACTGCGGACAACGCCGAAATGAGGACTCCGCTCTTACTGCCCCGAATACACGAACCTTTCGTGTTGGCTATTGACACCGTCACTCGTCGCCAGTAACAGTCGATATTGGCTCGGCACTTCGCCAGCCAATCCATTCTCAGGATCACGTCAAAGGCTGTTATTTCGTAAGTATCCTTCCCACGGATACACACACAAGCTCAGTCGCTGCCGAACCTCACGGAACCTCGCGGTCTCTCTAAGACCTCACTCCTCTACCGTCGTCGTGCCTACCAACTCCGAACACACCTGAATCCTCGGGGTGAGGAATCGATCCAACATCAGGGCTCTTAAGCCCTCTCTCAAACCTCCTGTATCGGTTCGCTTTTCTAACTCCGCCGGCACGACAGACCCTAGTCAACACCACATCACCCCCAACTGGCGTATCCAGACGCAAGGGTGGACTCAACGGCTCTAAACTCAGCCCCAACATCTCAGCACCACTTGACGAAGCAAACGAGTGTGACACCCCGGTATCCAGTAAAACTGACGCACATATCAGAGACCGGACAACTACTCCATTAGTCACACCAACAAGGTATAGTACAACCCCCACACGGTCCTCTATGCATTCACTTATAACTTTCCGCAACCAAACCAGTGTTCGCTACTCGTCCCCTGCGGGAAAGTAGTAAAGGGGATGAGTGTTATGCTCACCTCCACGGACACCCGTTCGATTATGGCATACTAGTAAAACACTAACGACTTACCAATCTAGCCAGGGCAAACCACTACCTCAAAACCTGATACCAAAATGTCACACTACTCAAGCCATTAATACCTCAAATACTCTCACATGTAAGGGAAACCTCGAAACAGGGATTATGTTCTCAATTCAGCAAATCACTGTTGCTCACAACCTCAATACCCCAATTACCCGATCACGTAGGGAAACCTCAAACGGGGATCACATTCTCAACTAAGCAAACACTATTGCTCACGCTATCAATACCCCAATTACCCGATCACATAAGAGAAACCTCGAATAACTAACTCACGTGAAGGAAACCTCAAACCACCTGTTCACGCGAGGGAACCTAGTTCGTATGGCGCCGCAGCGCATCAACCCTAACCCCTCTCCGTGGTGAGACTCTCACACCGAGGCACTGTATCACTACCGTAGGTTATTGATAAGTCTCGAACCCAATACCTCACCCTTTAACACCGAACTTACGACCTCTACAACCAACACAACCGGGAACACCGCCACGCAAAACCAACACTCAAACTGCACAATCAAGACGGTGGAAAAAGATAGGGATCACGGATCCGTGACAGACCCCATCACGGTTGGGGTCACGGAGCCGTGACAAAAGCCCTAAAATTGCCAAAACGCGCTGCTCCGTCACGGATCCGTGACAGGGTCCGTGACACTCGTGCAGGCCTGTTTTCCAAAATCGTTTCAAACTCGATCCTTACCCCTTTTTAACCCAAAAATATAGCCTTGAACGACACACACGCTCGATCACCAATTTAACAACACACGCACAACGACTCACAGAAAAAATCAAGTCACTCAACCTCAATCACAAGCCGACAAGGCCAAACGACAACAACGCACGCCCACCGGACCAACCAAATTCGAACCACGCCCACCGGGCCAACCAAAATCAAAACACGCCCACCGGGCCAACAAATTTAAACACACGCCCACAGGGCCAACCAATTTTAGAACTTTCTCCCTTTCATCATAAAACCTCATTTCTTGACATCAGGTAGTTACAACCCGGTCCAGGCGTCCCCGAACTACATTGTACCCACTTGATATCAGCACCGTCACGCTCGACTACAGGGGCGCCCCTGAGTCGAGTCGCGACAGCTTAAAAACATTTCACGCAGCAACACACAAACAGTATGCCAGTAATGACTTTACTGCACATACACACAAACACAAACATGACTCACAACACTACGGGTCTACACACGGTTTCCGACTTGCGTACCCAACGCACGACGGGACTTTTACTGACTCGACTCTCCCACCTAGTTGACGTACAGTCCGAGGTGTGAAACCTCGAGCTCTAATACCAAGCTGTCACGCCCCAAATTCAGTAGAACCGAACTCGGAACGCGAACGTTTAAAACAATAAAACATTTTCAATCCTTTTAAATAAATCACTTTAAAACCATCAAGTAGTTAATAAAAATAATAATTTAAAACTCAAAAGTACGTCCCACAACTGACAAAATACAAGTGTACGTCGCTAGACTCAAAAGTAAACTTGGACTCCCGCTCCTAGCTCTTCAAGCTTCGAAAGCTCACCTAGTCCAATCTGCGACCAATACCTGTAGGAAAAGCAGCTTGGGGTGAGCGTTCGCTCACCACCACGGATGACAGACTGACTACGGCATACTCAGCAGACAATGCCGGTAACACCAACAACAACCCGACTAACACACACAACAGTTACCTTCCTCAACCGACTCAACACTCGGACACGTAATGTAGACCTAACACAGCGATTGACGACTTCCTCAAATGACACGACAGACAACCACGCAACACCCAAGATCACAAAGGATCGCACACCAAACAAGATCACAAAGGATCACACTACAGCTGCTCAGTAACCTCCCTCACGCCCTTTATCGATCCCTGTCAGGCCAGGCGGTCGACCTGTCGCACTTTTCCCGACACAAAGTCGGATCAGGCTGTCGACCTGTCACCCCCAAACCACGCACGCGCGGCCAGGACCCCTTTCCTCACGGGCGGGCCCCCAACCTCAGGTAACCACAATCACAATCACAGCCAAAGTTCAACAAACAACAACAACACCTGTCCAACACTCCACAGGCACTCATGGCCACCCAAGACACACCAACAGTCAAGACTCAGGCTCAACAACCCCACGGGCACTCACGGCCACCCAAAACACCAACGGTAAAACACGGGTTCAACAACCCCCCACGAGCACTCATGGCCACTCAAGACACACCAACAGTAACTCATGGGCTCAACAACCCCACGGGCACTCATGGCCACCCAAGACTCCAACAGTAAAACACGGGCTCTCATGGCCACCCAAGACTCCAACAGTAAAACACGGGCTATAATGGCCACCCAAGACATAAACTAAACAATCAACCTCCGGGCATGGTCATATGCCTCCAGTAATTATAATATCGATAAGTTCACTGCTCCTACGACACTACTAAGTGTCACATGCATTTCTAATGTTCGCTACGTTCCTGTATCATACGACACTACCCGGTGTCAGCTGCCTTTCTAATATTCGATAAACCTACTTAACCCACGACACCCCGGTGTCACATGCAATTCTACTGTTAACTTTCCCTAATCAGGGCCGAGATCCGGCTACTTTTCCCTACCTCGTATGCTTTCTCCAAAAGCGCACTAACAAGCTCTGGCGTGATCTCGATCACTCGCCTAGCTTTCCCTTTCCTCGGTTTGCAGCACGATCTAATAAGAACACAATTTAAATACTTTTAAGTTCGCAGACATAAACTGGAATTTAATAAACTTGACGCCCAAAAGTAACCCCGACAATGTCGATCACTCCCAAACTTCCCAATTACTCGACATTGTCGATAATGGCCCCGGAAAAGCCCGATTCGCCCGACATGGCGAATCTGCCCGGGTTTTGGAAACGTGCTTCCGGGGCTCCGAAAATTCCCGTTTTCGTTTCTACGGTCTTGGAATAATTCAAGGGTTCCAACGTAGTCGACGGAATCGATTTCCGACTTCCGAGCAATTTAATTCGCGTTTAAAGTTTCTAAACCCGTCATTTACAACTTTTACAATTTAATTCCAAAATTCGATCCGGGTGTGGATTAACTTAACTACTTGGGGAACGTCCTAAACCACCCGAACACGAAAACCCGATGCCCGAGCATGTGGGCCCCACACGACCACAACGGAAAACGTTTCTTTTCGCCCCAAAACGTTCCTAACGAACCCCAAACCTCAACTCAACCTTAATCAAACCATTTAAACTCAAACCCTAAAATTCAAACCTTCCAAAATGAAAATAGGTTAGATTCTCACCGTCGAGAATGACGGTGTCAGCTTGATTCTTCTATCTTTGAGACGATCCAATGGTTTGATCGACGGGAAATCACTAAACTTCCAACATCTCCTTCTCTTTTCTCTTCTTCTTCTAACTCCCCTTTCTCTCTCCAAAACTCCATTTTTTTCAATATGGCCGAGACCTCCCATTTGTCTTCCTTTTGTTTTGTTTTAAAAACAACTTTACCATATTTACAAAACTAACCCTCAAGTCCCATATTTTGTTTTGTCCAATAAACCTAACACCACCACATTGGTGACATGTGGCAAGTGGGTCCCACATCCTTTGGAAAATATATCCTAGATATTTGTCAGTCAGATTCGCGAAATTCGGCCGTCTCGGGCCCCGAACGGGCACTTTTTCCAAGAAATTACGAAACTTCACGGGCTACAAGGAGACGGCTCAACTAAGACCCCTGTGACGACGGCTAAGCTTTTTGGATCCAAAACGGGCCTCGAACGGACCAAAACGTCGCTCGGTTGACTTTTCCAGCGAAGAGTCAACATTTCCCAAATTGGTCAGAAAGTTGCCCTGAGTCCCCCGGAATTCACTTTGGTCGATATCGGGGTCAACTTAAGTCCGGTATGACCCTCGGGGTCAATTTTAGGTTCAATTAAGTGTTTGTCTTAAAATTTTTAAATTTTCCTGTTTTTCGCCGATTTGACTGGCGTTGACCGGGAGTGGTTCTTACAAAGGTTTTGGTTAGAAATGAGTTGTTTGTTGATGTTTGGAGGAAACTCATTATGGGTGTTGAAGTTTGAGGGTTTTGATGGCTGATTTTGGAGTTTGATGATGTTAGAAATGGAGTTTTTGAGGTAGATTTTCGTGGAAACGAAGTTGGAGAAGGAGTTTGGGTCTGCCCAGTTTTGGCACGGGAAGGGCCTCTGGACGGCCCTCTGAGCGGCACGGTCCGTGCTTGGTACCGGCCCTCTGAGCGGCACGGTCTGGGCTCGGTACCGGCCCACTGAGCGGCAAAGTCCGGGTCCCACACCGGCCCTCTGAGGGGCACGATCCGGGGCTGGTGCCGGGCCTCTGAGGGGCACGGTCCGGGTCTCGTTCCAGGCCTCTGAGGTGCACGGTCCGGGCCGGATTTCGGATCTTTGGGCTGCCCGAATTGGGCCTTGTTCGGGCCCAATTTACCCTTTTGGCCCAAGTTTTGTCATTAGGGGCACTTTAGGTATTTCACTTTAAACCCGACTTTGAATGTTTATTAATTATAGTATTAATTTATGTGCCTAGACCTTATTCTCGATCTCGGAGGAGGAGACTATTTGTCACGCCCCAAATCCGGTTTTGGCCGGACTCAAGACGTGACTTGAAATAAACGAGATAAAAGTAGTAAAACAGTAATAAGCTCCTTTAAAGCTGAAACGAGTTCCAAGATATTTCTCAAATAGTTCGATCCAAAATTTCAAATATAATGTCAAAAGTCGACGAGTAGCATAAGATGAATAAAGTTCAAAAATGTGGCCAACACGTCTCTAATACAACCCTCAAGACATCCAGAGTTCCCGAGCCTTGAATTCCCCAGATCTCACGTACGCCTGTACACACACAATAAATAAACAAGAAAGGGTGAGCTTACGCTCAGTAGAGAAAATCAAAACAACTTTAGCCTTCAATTTTAGTGATAAAACTGCTTTAGTCCGATGTCACAAAAACACTTAATACTTTTAGACCAAAGGGTAGTAAACATATAAAAGAAACAAGATCAATAACGCATTCTCAAGGATAACAATCACTTCTAGGAGGATAAATGGAGAACACTATCATAAAATAGAATACCATCACAATTGGGAACAAGTAATTACCATTAGTTAATGAAATACTATGGAATCAATGTAAATAAAATAGTATCGCTTTCTCGAAGATGATAGTAACTTTAAAAGATTGCGTAAAAAGTACTGTAAATAATTTGTAACTACTAACATGGGAGCAAATAATATCACACCAGCCACTTGCTTTCTCAAGCCTCAGATCCACAGATAGATTCTGGTGTCACATCGGTTCCCATATTCCGATCCACCAGAGTACCCATATCATATCAGATTTTCCCTTGGTCCAGAGGAGGCACATGCATCGGGGCACCGGAAACCATCCCAAAGGGACGCTCATCGTTAGGATTCTCGGAAATGCCTCCAAAGGACCATATGTCATAGGGAACCAAGGTAATGCTCCCGTAGGACGCATACACTTGGGTGAAACCACAGTAACCATTCCTCATAAAGTAATCCATCCAACTGCCCCGTAGGGTCCATCTCCAATGCCCTCAGGCTCCGATAAACAATGCCCCGTAGGGTCCAATAACCAATGCCCTCAGGCTCCAATAATCAATGCCCCGTAGGGTCCAATAACCAATGCCCTCAGGCTCCAATAAACAACCATTATCCCACTGGATCTGCCAAACACCAACGACCACAACACCACCGGATTACCACCCCCCCCCCCCCCCCGGTGTAGTACCGAACCGAACAACCAAACATCTTAAGAACATGAATAAGGGAACCACACTATAACTTATCCATCAATCAACGCTTATCGAATCACACTTTCATCACACCAAAGCAAAACATTCAATAAGACTCCACACTTACAGTATACTTACCTGTCACGAACCATCGGTACATCGATCACCTGATTGCACCGTCTGGTACAATCAGTCATACTCGATCATCCGTTCAACCAATCAACCAGTTATTCCAACATTCAATCACTCAACCAATCAAGCAAACATTCAATCAACCAAACATGTAAACCTTCAACCGAGCATTCAATCATACAATTTAACTAGTTTCATTAGACTCTTAGCTTATCCTGAACTAGGCAAACAAGCATGTGAAGCAAACACAAACAACTAATCTGAGGGCCCTTCAGGGCCTCTCTACCAGTAAAGCAATTCCCAAGTATTGAAAGCGAACTACACTAGTTATTCTCATCTTAAGCATGCATACTAGACACATCCAGTTATTAGTAATTGAAAGACGATTATTCTAGTTATTCGCATCCTATATGAAATTCTAGGACCTTTCCGATTTTATTAACCTAATAGGAATACTAGTATTGAAATACTCGAGTAGTTAGACTTTCCTTACCTTGCGGTCTTCCTCTAACAATGCTCTGCTGTAAAACTCGCTTCACCTCTCCTCCATTCTTCACACGGGTCCCGGAATGGTCTTCGTCCCTCTAATGCAACACCAAGGTCTTGGCACACAATCAAACTCTAATCAAGATCTAACCAAGAAGCAAGCAAAGACCCAAAAAACAAACTCTTGAAGTAGACGAAAAGATCGAAAAGGGGTTTAAAGGGACCAAAACTGGTCTGCCATGGATCTGGTCACGGATCCGTGGACTGCGCCGTCACGGATCTCCTCAAGGAGCCGTGTCTGACGCTGTCACGGTCTCCCTCATGGAGGCGTGACGTCCTCCGTCACGGTACCCGTCACGGGTCCGTGACGCCTGGTACTGTTCACCCGTCTGCTTCCTCCAACTTCAGGTTTTCACGATTTTAACCCCCAAAACCTCCATAGATGACCTTCCAAAGCTCCAAAAACAGTTCATAAACGTCTCTACTTCAAAACCCACCATGGTTGTTCATCAAAACTCCAAAAACACGAATTAAAACCAACATCTATCATCAAAATCCTCCAACACTTCAATAACCAGACTCAAACTTCAAAACCCAAACAAGTTTTTCCATTCTCCCCCAAAACCCATGAACCAAAAGTTGTAGAAACGAAAATAGATGAGAGATTTACCTTGAGGATGAAGAGTAGAAGAGAAATCAAGTGGTTTAGAAAGGATTTGGATAGAAGATAGCTTCAAGCTTCCATTTTTCCTCCTTTCTTCTTCTTCAAGACTCCAAAACCAATTATCTCCTTTTTCTCTCTCTCTCTCAAATTCGGCTGCCTTGGTATTTGTGCTGAAATGAGCCTCACAATGGGCCTTAAACCTAGAGGGGATAGTGTCCAAAATACCCTCTTACTTCATCTCTTCCCAACAACAACTAATAAGGGCATAAGGGTCATAATACACCCAAATATTCCATTCCAAGAAAGCATGGACACTTGTCCATGTGTGGACCACTCCTAGATTAATTAAATTCCGGCACACAATTTATCGGATTTCGCTCAAAATCGCGTCACAGTTGACCGATAAAAGTCCCGGTTTGACTTCTTCCAATATTACAGTCAACAGAAAGGAAACGGTCTAACTAAGCCAACCGTGATAGTGGCTAAGCCTTTTGGGCCCCGGAAAGGTCCCGAATGACTTCCGGAGTCATCGGTTGACTTTTCCGGCCGAAAGTCAAACTTCGTCCAAAGTCACCGATTCGACCGGAGTCGATCGGGGGCGGTTCTTACACTACTAGACGGCTTTGGTGATTAAGCGTTTGGAGAACTTTTGAGGTACAGAAGAATAGTAATTACCGCTTTTATTTAAAGAGTATTAATGGTATGCATATAGGATGTTAATAACCGGAAGAGTCTTAGTTTGCATATAGGATGTGATTCACTAGAATAACCACTTTCAATTATGGAAATTGTCGTGCTGTAGAATCACATGTGGCCATGTCGGGCCTTAAGATTGTGTGCTGGTTGTGTTTGATTGTGGTTAATTGTCCTTAAGTGTCAACGTATGGTATACTCTTGATTAATCTAAGGCTTATGTTGTGTTGTATGAATTACCATGAATGTGATATGAATGTTTGTTTCGTAACATGATTGATCGAATGAATGTGTTGATTGGGATATGAATGTTGTCCTGTGATATGATCGGGTGAATGATAGACCGATACGGTGTTCTTGGTAAGTTGTGACGATAATCTTCGTTGGTATGACTAGTCGGTGTAGTGTGGTTTGTGTGGTATTGTGTGGTGTGACTTGTACCCCGAGTGACGGGAAGATACCCGACCGAGGTGTGTGCCGGTCCGGTATGTGTGCGATGATATTGACCCCGATGTGTGTTCCGGGAAGACATATAGACCGATGGACATTCCGGTATGATGTAGTGTTTCACCCCGATGTTGTGTGTCCGGGAAGACATCTAGACCGATAGGTATTCCGACATGATGTATTTGCTTCACCCCGATGCTGTGTGTCCGGGAAGACATCTAGACCGATGGGTATTTCGGTATGATTATTTGCTTCACCCCGATGCTGTGTGTCCGGGAAAACATCTAGACTGAGGGTATATGCCGGTATGATGTGTTTGTTGAGTTGTGTCTGGTGATCAGATTGTCATGGGTACTTGTCTTTGTTGTCTGTTATCAAATCTGAGAAACGTTCGTAGTGGTCTTAGCGGTATAATGTCACGTTGCTCGTTTGTTTATCTATTATGGTGCTATTATCGTTATTGTTGTGTTCCTGTCGGTTTCAATTCACTTTATCAGTTTTAGTAAGAGTTACTGTTTGAGTATTTCTGGTAACGGAGCGGGGGTCCCTTCACTTTACTACTTTTTCCTACTCAGCGAAAGCTCACCCCTTCTGTTTTTACTGTTTTACAGGTTTCGATGGTGGGTCGGTGTAGAGGACGTCTCGAGCTCGGGAGCTCCTCGAGAGTCCGGGGTCTATTTATTTATTAGAGACGTACCTTCTTTTATGAACTAAACTTTGTATTTACTTATGTGGATCTTGAACGTTGATTCACAGTATTTTATTATCGATTTGGAACAAGTTTTTGGAGTTATAATTCGAAAATTTTCCTTTGTATCATTATTGTTCTATTTTCTTTTAGCTCATGTCTCGAGTCCGGTCAAAATCGGATTTAGGGCGTGACAGCATTTGTCGGATTATTATACCGCTACATCTAAACCAAGAGAACATTCTTTGAGTCGTGAAAGACTCATACATTTGGTTTGGAAACAGGTCGCGCAAGCTCACGCTCAAAATGTGCCGATTGCTCAAACGAAAGCCGTCGACGATCTAAACTCAACCTCAAATAATAAAGAGTGGATCACCGATTAAGATTGATTTTGTTTTGTTCATGTTTCTCTTGTTTTTTTGGTCTTTTGTAGCCCTTTTATATAAAAAAAAAGTAATTCATGTTAAAGTATAAAATTATAATATACTTTCGACTATCAATTTGGTGTTTCAACAATGAGTTCGAATCCACCATCTTCAAAATATATTAGTCTTTTTTTTTAAAGGAAAGATTCATTAATAAATTAATAAATGTTACAAACCGAATACATAACAAACCGAACAAGCGTTGCATCCATCGGTCGATCTCGAGAACCCGAGGGACGACCAACGAGATGAATAACTCTAAAGACAGGCGACGCAGCGCCTAGATAACAAACTACTACCAGATCGGTATTTTTTATCGGTTCTTCGAAAAGATTCACCGATAAAGAACCCCGATCGGACACGCCACCAAAGGCAGCAAGTACACCTACCGAATATATGATATTCTGATAGGGCAGACAAACAACAAGTAAACAAAATAAACAACGACGACACGCCAAAACTACTCTCGACCGGCCTCCGATGTATGAGTTTGGGATCGGGGCGAGGCGAACGGCGCCGACGGGTGCAGATCTGATCCGCTAAGGGCTGGTGCACGGGACAGGTCGGGTAAACACAAAAAGAAGGAGCACAGATGAGCGGCTTCGACTGCAGTGTTCCGACAGAAGCTGGGTGCAGATCTGTCCGCTTGGCCGGAGAAAAGTCGTGACGAAGAGGCTCGGCCGCAGGCAGTCTAGTTGTCGTTGTTTGAAGCTGAAACCAGAGGGCGAAGGCTGTCGTTCTGCCGTGGTCGTCGCCGGTGAAGGAAAGTGGAGGGGGAGTGAGGGGGTGGCCGGAGCAGGCGCGATTGTGGCGGATTTGGTCGTGGGCGAACGGGGGAGGGCGGAGCGAAACCCGGGTGGGTACTCGCAGAGGAAAGAGGGAACACGTCGGGGAAAGGGGAGGACGGGGTGTGGGGATGGAGTGGATCTGGCCGGGGAGGGGCGAAAGTGGGTGGTGGGGGGCAGAGCTGGTCGGGGAACGGAGAAAAGAGCAAGGCTGTCCGGAGGAGGGCGAAGGTGGCCAGATCTGGCCGGTTGAGGACCGTGGAGGGCGGGGGCGACGACGGACGGCGGCGACACCAACGAACATGGATGGGAAACAACAAACATGGTTGGTGGACCGGAAGACAAAGCCACACCGGCAGCTCTCACGGCCGGAGCCACGAGAGCCACCGGTGGTGGCGGCGCGTTTCTACTTTTAACCTTCAGAGAGAGAGAACTGTTGACTTGACTAGGTCTTTCTAGAATCGGTTGATATCGTGTTTCAAGGTGGCTGTAAAATATATTAGTCTTATCTTCTAAGATTTTGGCACCTTTTTTTTTTGCACCTCTTATTGGCTGAAACTGAAGCGTCTGGTATCATCAAGGGTGTCTCTCTTCCAAATTTCCATTCCTCCATCACTCATCTTCAATACGCGGATGACACCTTGATCTTCCTTGAAGCTGATCTCCAAGTTATCTCCAACGTTAAGGCCCTGTTAGCAGCCTTCCACCTCGTCTCCGAGTTGGAAATAAACTTTTCAAAGTCCCATTTGACTCTACTAAATGGTGCGCCGGGCAAAGCCGAAGTCTTAGCCTCTACCCCTGGTTGTTCCTTCGGCCCACTTCCCTTTACCTATCTGGGGTGCGATTATTGGTCTGAGGGTTGCTGGGTTCTCATCTTCAGACGTGAATTGTTTGTTTATGAAGGCGACCTTGCGGATTTGCTCCACCAGCACCTGTCTTTGTCCTTCCCCTCGGCTGTCCCGGACTCCGTTAGGTGGGTTCACAACTCTAATGGGTTCTCTGTCAAGCAAGTTTATGCTGAAATCAGGAAAAACCTTGCTGGGCCCAAGCCTTTTTGGTGCTCGATTCTTTGGAGATCCAAACTTCCTCTGAAGATCGCTCTGTTCGGTTGGTTGGTGGTGTAAAGTCCTGAAAAATTTAATTGTCTTTTACGGGTTCTAATTGACGGGTTTGGGAATCGGTTCGAAAAGTCTGGAAAAAAAAAAGGCTGGACCGGACCGGGCTGGGCCAGACCCGAGCGACCCGGCCCAGATTGCTGACCCGGCCCAAGACTGGGTATAAATACCAACATTTAGGGTTTTTAACCCTAAATGTCTTCTGCTCCCTTCTCCCGCAGCCGAACCGTTCCTCTCCCCTCACTCCTTCTAATTCGTCTTCTTCAAGCCCCACGCCGGCCTCCCTCACCAGCTCCGGCGACCTCCCTCCACCTCCGGCCACGGCGTCTCCCACCTCCCTCTTCCTCATCCAGCTCCGACCTTCACTTTCCCCTTCGCCCCGTCGGTCTTCTCCGCCCAACCACAACCACGCCGCCCTCACTCGCTGTCGGTCTTCTCCGTCCAACCACCACAAGCCGCCACCATCTCCTCCCCGTCTCTCCCTCCCGAGCTACCGGAACCGCCCCCGTCTTCTCCAGCTCACGTCGCCGCCGCCGCCGTTGGCCGAGTCTCCGTCCAGCCACGGCACCACCACCGAGCCTGCCTCTCTCCCTCGTCTTCTCGGACCAGACGCGCCTTCGCCGGCCGTTCCCCGCCGTCCCTGAGCCCCGTCGTCCCAGATCTGAGACGGGTGAGGGGCCACCGTGCCTCGCCGTGCTCCGCCGCCACGCCCGGCACCGCGACCACCTCCCTCCGCCCGTATCTCCTCTACGAGTCCGGCTTTGATCGAAGTGAAGCTCGGAGGTAGTAAGCCAGAACGTCAGCAGCTAGGAAGCGTAGCGGTTGCTCTTCAGTTGAGGTAGGGAAAAGTAGCCGGATCTCGGCCCTGACTAGGGAAAGTTAACAGTAGATTTGCATGTGACACCGGGGGTCGTGGGTTGAGTAGGTTTAATTTAAATACTAGAAAAGCATGATACGGGATTGTAGCGTTTATTAGAAATGCATGTTACGGGAACTTAGGAATTATTAGAAAGGTGATACGGGATTGTAGCGTTTAAGAGAAAATCATGTGACACTTAGTAGTGTCGTAGGAACAGAGAACTTAGCGTTAATTGTTTTACTGGAGGCATATGACCATGCCCGGAGGTTGATTGCGAACTTATCGACATTAGGAGTATTGGAGGCATATGACCATGCCCGGAGGTTGTTTGTGAAACTAGCGATCTTAGGACTGTTGGAGGCATCGTTTATGCCGGAGGTTGTTGCGTGTTAATTGTTGTTGAGTTTGGGTGGCCTTGAGAGCCCGTGTTATTTGTTATTGAGTTTGGGTGGCCTTGAGAGCCCGTGTATTTAATTTGGCGTCTTGGGTGGCCTTGAGAGCCCGTGTGTTTAAATTGGTGTCTTGGGTGGCCATGAGTGCCCGTGTCTTACTGTCAGTGTTTTGGGTGGCCGTGAGTGCCGTGGGGTTGTTGAACCCGAGTCTTGACCGTTTGTGTGTCTTGAGTGGCAGTGAGTGTCTGTGGGGTTGTTGAACCCGAGTCTTGACCGTTGGTGTGTCTTGAGTGGCAGTGAGTGCCCGTGGGGTTGTTGAACCCGAGTCTTGACTGTTGAGGTGTCTTGAGTGGCCTTGAGTGCCTGTGTGTTTGAATTTGCTTGTAATTGTGATTGCGGATCCCGGTAGGTTGCAAGCACTCTTTGGCTGGCCTGACCAAATTTGAGTATCAACGGGTTGCAAGCACTCTTTGGCTGGCCTGACATGGTTTGAGTAAAACAGGTTGCAAGCACTCTTTGGCTGGCCTGGTCCGAGTTTGAGTATCACAGGTTGTAAGCATTCTTTGGCTAGCCTGATCCGTGTTCGTGTGAGTGGGAGAGGTTACTGAGCAGCTGGTATGCGATCCTTTGTGATCTTGTTTGGTGTGCGATCCTTTGTGATCTGTCTGGTGTTGTGTAGCTGTCGTTTGAGTCCTTGGGAGAGGTCGTCAATTGTTGTGTCGGGTCTACTTACGTGGTTGAGTGTGGTGTCGTTCGAGGAAGGTCACCGTGGGTGTTTGTCAGTCGGAGTACTTGAGTTGGGGACGGTGATCCCCGGAGTTGAGTCTGTTGTGGGTGTTATAGGCTTGTCTGCTAATTATGCCGTAGTTAGTCTGTTATCCGCGGTGGTGAGCGAACGCTCACCCTTAGCTGCTTTTCCTACAGGTACCGTTCGTAGGCTGGACTAGGTGAGCTCCTGAAGCTGGGGGAGCTCGGAGCGGAGTCTGGTCTTTATATTTGTTGAGTCTAGTGACGGATATTGTACCATGTCCACTTGTTGGGACGCTTTTGTATTGTAAATTTTATTCTTTTGATGACAAATTGGAAATTTTAAAGTATCGATTCAAAGCAGGTTTCAAATGATTTATTGTTTTAAAAGTTCGCGTCCTAAGTTCGGTTTACTGAAATTGGGGCGTGACAGGTGGCGTTGAACGCGATCCCCTCCAAGTTGTCCTTGAAGATCGTGGTGTACCGATCTCCCTCTCCGAATCCTGGTGTTGTTTTTGTAAACTCTGCTTCGAGGATGCTGCTCATCTCCTCCTACTCTGTCCCAGGTCTGCCTCCATCTGGAATGCTATCTTTAATTGGTGGAACATCTCGGGTTGCCTTCCTCCTTCTCCGATCGATCTAATTTCACAATGGCAAGTGCTGGCTCCTAGAGGTTTAGCCGGCGTGTTTTGGAAGAGAAATTTGTTCATCTGTTTCTGGTTCATCTGGTTGTCTCGGAATGCCGCTATTTGTGCATCCATCTTGGAGCCGCCTGAGCTGGTGGTGCTCAGGATAAAGCTCTACTGCTTCTCCTTGCTCAGCGCCAAATCCTCTTCATCCAGCTCCTTTGATCCTCGTCTTTGGAAGACTTCCCCCGCTTCCTATTTTGTTTGCCCTTCGAGTCCGTAGCTCTTCTTTATCTTTTTTTACTCTTCTTTTCATCTTGATAAAATCGTTTTTTTTGTGGATAAAAAAAAAAAAGGATTTTGGCACTTTTAATTTCCAACGTAATGAAATCCACGTGCTGACAGACACTAGCTTACACTATAACACACACGAAGTGGCTAAAGTAACGACTATGAGAGGGAGGCTTATTTGAGAAGAGAGGAGGAAACCTACACATTCATCATTACACACGAGAGACCGAAAAGGAGTCTAACATCGTTCATCGGTTTCGGATCGAACATGGGTGAGACGAATTTCTTGGTGAAGTAGATCGTACTTGATGGCAAGGTCTTCAAAAACAGTCTTCAAATGGAGGACCAGCTCGGTTCTTCTTCTGGTCTTCTCCCCCATGTCTTGGAAATTCATTGTGTGATTGAAGAAGAGAGCCATCTTTATCTTGTTCACATTCTCAATCTCCTTCACCACCACCATGTGGTTTGGATACCAGTGCTGCGGATTCTCCACCAAGTACCTGACAAACCAACCCAATTACCAAACTAAACTCCCAAATATGTTACTTATGTGCACTCTTGAGCTGAGCTTACGTCTTTATTCTCTCTTTGAGAAGCCCGATCTTCTCCATTGGTGTCGTAAAAGCAATGGAGAACTCCACATTATCGCCCATATGCGGACTCCTGTAGTAATTGCTGATGGCTTTGGTGGACAATACTGAATTGGGATAGTACACTTTCTCGTTGTCCAGTTTCAAGAACACTGTGTTCAGTATGTTCATCTCTTCCACCAACAACTATTAGTATTACCAAACAATACAGTAAACATAACTAACTACCAATTTTGAACAATGACTTGTTGTTGTATAGGTTATAGGTTACCTGAACTCCATCAATCACACAACGATCCCCAACGTCGAATGGATGCATCACAAACACGAAAATGATACCTTCGAACGTGGTCTTGCATGTGTTCCCGAATATAAAAGCTGCAACTACAAGCTGGGACGAGAAGACCACAAGGGCTTTTGTGGGTGCAACTTCTGTCAAGAGAAACCACACTATGATGGTCAGAATGACCACAACCCCTGCAATCAGTTTGTTCAGCTGTTTCACTGCTGTTTTTGTGTCCCTCAGAGCATGTGCCAACGCTTTGCGACCTTGGTATACTTTCACCTACATACCCAACTCACACATATGAGCATTGTATACGCTCCCTTATCTATTTTAGAAACTATAACCTAAGGGTCTTACCACCCAATTGGTGAGAGATTGTAGGTCAATTCGTCCTGTCTCGTATCCTTCGAATAGAGGGAAGACAAGCTCCACCTCTTCCTTGATCATGAATCTTAAGAGATCATCTTCTTCGATGTACCTGCAAGAATCCCGAACAAGTTTAGTTCTCTCTTGCTTCTACATAAGCAAGTAAAGCCCAAATCTTGATACACATATAACTGATCAATTTTATTCTGAAGATTCATGTTTCTCACTTTGAACCAGGCTGAGCAACATTCTTGAAAATCTGGTATGCAGCAGCAGTGGCTTGCATTTCAACACTGGTGAATTCGTGATCCTCGTCGTCTTCAAAGCTCTGTAACGAGTTGGAGATGATGTTCACATCCGAGCTCGTGACAGCATCGACCAATGTCTTCATGTACCAAGATGAAACCTTTTCTCGTTTCATCTTATGAAGCGTGTGCATATCTATGACTTGTTTCTTCCCCTTTTCCGCTTTTCTTTTCTTGTTTGTGCGATTCAAGCTCAACTGGCCGATGCTCGGTGACCCTCCGACCCTCTCGGCCTCCTCTATCAGGGGAGGACCGGAAAGGGTCTGCAGAATGTAAAGGTAGTAAATGGACTCTTGTGTTCTTTCAAAGAACCTATTGAGATGGCAGTTAGAAGCTAGTATCTTGAGCAAGAGCGTCTTCAGCAGCCATAGGAAGGATCCGACCAGGACAGAAACAATAGTCCAAGTAACATAGTTAAGGATCTTGGTGGCCATCTCGGACCGGTGCACCCCACGATTGAACAACAAAACCCATGTAAGAAGAACCAAGCAGAACCAGAGGAACACCTGAACACTCTGCTTCAATCCGTAGACAAAGTAAAGGACCTTGTTCTTGAGCAAGAAGTTCCTCTCAATTAAGAACACCACAACGTTCATGAACCAATTCGTGACCAGCAATCCGCAGAAGGTGACTAACACAAGCACGCACCACTTCCAGGCCTCCAAGCCCCAAATGATGTAATTCTCCAGCTTGTGGACGGTCAAGCTAGCCACCAAGCATCCCACAATGAACAAGAGGATCACACACTCCACCAAAATCTTGGTCTTCACTCGGCTGCGCTTTACTCTACTCTCACTCACCTGCCTGTAAATCTCCTCAGCCTCGGCCTCCCTTTCCCTTCCCGGAGTTCCGGCGAACGACACGGTTCCCGACTTGTTGTAAGGCGAGCTCCGGCTGATGGAGTTTCTAAAGGGAGAGTTTTTGGCGAATTCTTCTTGCAGTGTCATGTTGCTCCTTTCTTCCAACACGTTGGGGTCGATTTGAACCGGTTGTTCCCCAAATCTGGACTTGGGCTTGGAGAAAACAGACCTTCCAAACGATTTTCTCCTTATGAGGGGGGTAGGGATCTTGGGAGGCCTATTGGGGCTCGGTGAAAACCTGTCAAACTCCGGCGAAGAAGTGGTCACCGGCACGGGTTTGGGGAGATGAGAGCTGGACTCGACCACCGCTACTTTTGGTGGTGGTGGGTCCTTGGCGACTTGATTACTTCCTTCTTCGGTTGGGATCAGAACCACCACGTCGCCGCCGTTTGAGCTTCTGTTCTCCGACATGCTGATCTCCCCGCCGCCGTTGGCGGCTGACTTCTGCTTAGCTTCCATTGAAGTTAAAGTCCTTAACTATAGAGCACATACAGAATCACAAAGCTAAAGGAACAAGTTACACAGAATATCCCTAAAGTTACCATCTTTTGGGAGATTTGGGTGAAGGGTAGTACTTGAAATTGAATATAGAATTCTGGGTAGGGTTCTTTTCCATAAATCAACCTGGTTTTAGTATTAATGAAATGATCTTTCGCGCCAAAACAGAAGTATAAAGGTTCAAAATCGAAACTTTAACCAGAAAAACGTAGGGACCAGCACTGGTTAGTGACGGTCTTTCCTATGAGGAAGAGCGGAGACAAAATAGAGAAGATCTTTCCAAAGCAAGAGTCATACAATTAGCTACTGAAAATGGTGTGCTCGAAACAGAACAAGATGGCCATATTTTGGAAGACGAAGAAGAGCGATGGAACGAGATCTTAACAAAAATTGCAGAGAGCAAGGGAGGAGAGGCTGGTAAGGTACAATTATTAGGCAACATTCATATGTACACAACTACTCTGGAACTGGAAGAGGAAGAGGACAGTGTTCCAGATGGACCTCAAAACTATTAAAAACAGTAAAATGAAAGCGAAATCAGTAAAATATGGACCCTAATTGTCAACTCAGAGTTAGTACAAACTACAGAAGAAAGTGAAACCAGGAATCCAAAGGAGGACAAAACCATGATTTTCTCAAATTTCTAGAACCAAACTTGATTGGGGTTTGAGGGTGAGAGCATAAATGTGATTCACGCTGAGTCAATATTTGATTACCTTATAGTTACGTCCAAAATAGATAGTCAAGATCACGAAAACAATTAGCCAACTGGGTCAGATGTAAAGTTCTCTCCAACTGTTATCACACATGTCAATTTTAAGATGCTGGGTCAAGCACCACCCTCCCCTCATCATTTTGTAGTGGAAAATAATTGAGGAGTGGCCGAGTGGGTAGTTAGAATTAACTATCCCGATTTTGTGTAACTAGGAGTATATTGGGTCTGAATTATATGACTTATAAGGCTCTAACCGTCTCTACCCGCTACTCATGAAGTTGTTATCATGCAAGATCTCTATCACCAGGAGACTGATTGCGGGTCTTTTCCTTCTTACATCTTCGTTGTTATTCTTTACAACGCTTCCACATCTCAACATTATTATATTTGAAGGACGGTGTGTACCTGATGACGATCCGTGATTCCATGTTGCGGTGGTTGTCCCCCTCTCCGTGTTAGCTTCTCATGCAAAGAGCGAGTGCATGACCGACGACATAGCTGGCGGGGCCTTCGTTGACCCAAACAATCAGGCGAATTCTGTTATGTAGTCTCGCTAGGCCCAATAAGACATCTGTGGGGAAGCAGGGCGTCAGGGAGGGGAAGCATCCTGCTCCATCACGATCAGTTGCTTTTGATCGTCCTCTTCCACCAATCCCAACATTTTCTTCTCGAACCACTTGCATCATCTAGACAGGTAGTGAGTCTCATATGAGACTCACAAGGATTTAGACTCATTGTTGGCCTCAGGTTGAGCTGAGATTGGTTTTACTGTTTTGTAGTTTGTTACTTTTCATTGTAGTGACGTTTAGCCGTCTTCTCAAAACTGACTACACCTCGATAGGGATGGCAATAATACCCAGGCCCGACGGGAACCCGACCTGAAAAAATCGGGTCAGACCCGACCCATTGTACAAACGGGTCGGGTACGGGTTAGTTTGATTGGGCTTTTAACTGGGCTCGGGACTGGTACTACCCAGCCCAAACACGACCCAATAGATTACTAAATATATAAATAAATAAAAAATTAGTTGTTAATTTTTATGTTTCTACCCTATATATACAGTGAAAAATCAATTGGCTATTTATTTGTTAATTTTTACAGGTTTATAGTTACTTTATATATATATATACATATACACGCAGGTTTGTTGTTATATGTATTATATATAGTTGTATAGGAGTATATAAAAGAGAAGTTTAATTTTCTTACTTTTATACGTAATTAAGTTACGTGTCACACATGTTTGTTCTTATACATACTAGGTGGGGGCACCGCGCGATGCGCGGTGCATGGCAGGATAACTTGAAAATGATATCTGGTTGGTAGAGGAAAGCGAACGTTTTGATTGTTACAGCCGAACATTGCAAAGATCTTGACTACTTGTTAGAAGTCGTTTGTGATACATGGCATATAGAGACGTCTTTTTTTTTGTTTTTTTGCATTGTTATATATATGTATAGGAAATGCATTTAAAATAATAAACCTAGAAATTATATTAATATTTTGTTTATACAAATGATTTTACAAAACCATCATTTCTCCGATGTTTACGCATTGCTCGTGACTCTATCGCTTATCATACACCGGGTTTAAGAGTAAGCATAAAAAAGTCATTCAACTTCCTGCAAAAATAATAATGTATCATGATAAAGATGATTCAAATGAGTTGGCAAGAATAATTTAACACAATGCTAAGACAACACAATGATAGATAAACATAATATAGATAGAGTGAACCATGTTCGAACAAAAGTTAAGTACACCAAGCTGAAACAACAGCATTACTTAAGACAAAATAAATAAATAAATAAAAAACAGCATAAGCAGTCTAAAGAAGACATGCAAAACAGGAGCGACCTTCGCGGGGCATTGACGGGAGAACCAGTAGCATTTGGTGTGGCAGTGAAAATTCTCCTTAGCCCATCCGGAGTCAACACTTTGGACAAAGTCGCACAAAACAACAGTTCATAAGAAACAAATATTCAAAATTCTAATAGAGAAGATAAGAAAACGGATTAATACCTTTCCACTTTGAGAAGAACCCGTAACACCCAACATGAGCACCAAATCAAGACCACCCCTGGCTGCAAACCTCCTTCCTTACCAAGACTACAACTGAGAATGAACTGCACTTTTAATTTTGCAGCAAGTGTTCAACAATTACAAATAGAAAAACCTATAAAAAAGCAACACTGTGATCAGAAATTCTTCTCAGATAATCTAGCCATCACCTGATTGCCAAACCCAATTCAGCAATTCCTCAAGCCTAAACCAAATTGAATTGAAAAACAATTTTCTTAACAGATTTAACCTACGGTTGTAAGCAACAATTTATTAATATTAACTATAGGATGCGACCATTCATGTTAGCATACAGGACAACACGAAGGTGAAGGCCTAAAATAACATCAACAAACACCCACAAACAATTTGGTAAAGTCGCAGAATAAATACAATGATAATCTGGCAAAACCAAAACCTAAGCTCCCCAATACCTAAACGAAAACCCATGCACATCAAAAGCATAACACACATTGGCTATCATCAAAACCATATCAATCACTCGAGGTAAACAAAATATATCTCAAATTAAGTGAATATTAAAACAAATAGAGTAAAATACAAAGCAATGAAGAGACAACTAACCCAATTCTGAAAAGACCCAGAACAAACAAAGTTCCCAAATCAACTAATAAAATTCAAACCCACGCCAAATATGATACAAAGTCCAAGCTTTTACAATAATTATCACGTGAAATCCAAACATTTTATAGTTACAACAGAACTTGAGTTCCATTCATGACAATACAACTCAAAAGGTTCTCTAAACTCACACCATCCATAAAAATCAGCACAAACCCAGACCAAATGTGATACAAAATCTAACACTTCGTAGTTAGAGCACAACGAAGTTTAAATCTTTAGAAATACAAGAAACCACAAGAGGTTCTCTAGGACCCCACATCATAATACCATACTGAATCGAACATTTCATTTCCACAGCATAACCCAAATTCAATTATAGAATACAATTAAAGAGGTTCACTAAAACTTCACACCAACAAATAACCACATCACATTGATTGTACACAAATGCAGCTTACAGTAAACAAATGACAGCGACCGCATATACAAATTGATTGTCTCTAGTAACCAATAATCAAAGAAATAATGAGCCGCCTAACATAAAAAGAGCTTTGTATCTTGATTATATATCAAGGAATAGTCATCATTGCCCACTAAATTGGAAGTTACATTTGTTCTTCACAACAATAAATGAAACTATTATCATAAAATACTTCAAGGTATCAACTTTAAATCTTAAACATTGTCGTACCTTCGAAACTATTATCTAAATGCAATTGTAGAATACAATTAAAGAGGTTCACTAAAACTTCACACCAACAAATAACCACATCACATTGATTGTACACAAATGCAGCTTACAGTAAACAAATGACAGCGACCGCATATACAAATTGATTGTCTCTAGTAACCAATAATCAAAGAAATAATGAGCCGCCTAACATAAAAAGAGCTTTGTATCTTGATTATATATCAAGGAATAGTCATCATTGCCCACTAAATTGGAAGTTACATTTGTTCTTCACAACAATAAATGAAACTATTATCATAAAATACTTCAAGGTATCAACTTTAAATCTTAAACATTGTCGTACCTTCGAAACTATTATCTAAATGCAATTGTAGAATACAATTAAAGAGGTTCACTAAAACTTCACACCAACAAATACCCACATCACATTGATTGTACACAAATGCAGCTTACAGTAAACAAATGACAGCGACCGCATATACAAATTGATTGTCTCTAGTAACCAATAATCAAAGAAATAATGAGCCGCCTAACATAAAAAGAGCTTTGTATCTTGATTATATATCAAGGAATAGTCATCATTGCCCACTAAATTGGAAGTTACATTTGTTCTTCACAACAATAAATGAAACTATTATCATAAAATACTTCAAGGTATCAACTTTAAATCTTAAACATTGTCGTACCTTCGAAACTATTATCTAAATGCAATTGAGTGACAATAATCAGAATCGTATCAAGTGTGCAAGAGGGTCAATATAGAGGAATCAATATATGCACATTTGCCGATTCGATCTAATTCTAGAGCTAAGAATCATACTAAACATTCTAATTCCAACAAAAACTCCAATACCTCTAACAAAAAAAGCATAAGAACATAAGATAGCTGACAGCAAAAAAATACAGTCATCAACAGATACAGTAAAACAATAAAAGAAAATGGCCAGGTAAAAAGTAAGAAATATACCATCTCATTTGGAGGTGGTTGAACTCAAGTAACCAAAGCCATGCCATGTCCATGTCCATTAACATATCACCATCTAGTAAAGCAAACACCACAATCCTTAAGACATAAATAAATGGCAGCTTGTGCGAAAAATGCCATTGCATATGTACCAAAAAATGCTATCATCTCTCTTAATAACCCATTATCCACAATAATAATAAATGATGAGCACAAACTCGACTCCTTTTCTTCAAGCATACACTGAAATGCCAACAGTGAACCTCAAAAATAAGCAAAAGAAGAATTTAATACAAGGAAACAAACACTCTCTACATGGATCACTTGTCAAGTAACTTAAATTCAACTAACTACTACTGAATTAATGTGCAAAAGTAAACTGAAAACAATCGAAAACCTTATACAGAATAGATTCAACATCTGAAGAAATTTTGAAAACCTGATATTCATATTGTCGGTGAAGACAAAAAACACACCATCATGGTTATCCAGGTCAGTAGTTCTGCTCATGACAAGCAAGTTGTCTATATTAAGAAAGTTTAACTTGTTGGTGTAGAAGCCATCTGGTTCACTCTGGATCTCAAATTTGAAATCATGTCTTTGCGACGATTCATCTCTTTACCTGATCTGTGTAACACAATTTTTACCATCAACAAAGTTCAGATAGTAGCAATAATAACACAAAACAGATAGAAATCTCTTCACCTGATCTGTGTTAATGTTCTTCGCCTGATTTGTGAGTCTCTTCACCTTATCTGTGTCAATGTTCTTTGCATGATCTATGTCTATGTTCCTCACCTGTTTTTTTATACACAGAGCAATTAGACATCTCTTCATTTGATTATTGTTAATGTTTTTTAGTATAGTACATAGTCAGTTCATTTTTGCAAGTGCTACCTTACTAATGATGTTAATCATTATGCCACCAAAAAATCAAGAGAGTTATAGCATGTGTTAAAGCAATTTATCTAAGATTATTTATATTTGTTGCTTTCCAGAAAGCTTTGTCAAGAGTGATTGTAAGCTATCAAGTCTAGTCCCTAATATTGTAAGCTTCTGGTGGATAGCAAAGACATGACGTTGAGTATCTGATCCCAATGAAGGAAGAGAACCCGCTTAAAAACTCTACACTGACATCCTTTGTAAGCTTTGATGAAGAGGACATCATCAAACTGGAAAATAAAATTAATCCTAATAAACAAAAATATGAAAAGGTGTTCAGATTCCTTGAGCTAGAAACCAGGAGTCGATTCAAAAAAATTCAAGCAAGGGTAGTATATATAAAGGGAAGGGCCAATGTCCATTTCCACGACACAGGGCAACCTCAATATAGACAACAAAAAGTTATTTAGTGCATAGGCTTAAAAATCATCTCTGAATCGATCATGATACGAACCTGACTGTCATAAGTAGCTTGGAGGCATCCTCCAATGATCTTTTGATGGATCCTTGTACGTTAAATTTGCTACCAAGAAGTAAATGTGCCTGCCAATTGATCATGCACATATCATAAAAAGGGTCAACGATAAACAGACCTAGAACAACTACTCCGTGTCAACAAGAATGTGCATTCATGATGAACTCACATTTATATACCTATTGCATAATGTTGTTGAGTTTGACTGTGTAATCAGGATCTACACATATCCTATTTACATATTCAGTTTCAAATCCAAGACTTAACTAACACAACAATAACCCTTTGTTATCAGGATAATGTACAATAATCAACTTACTAACATAATCATGTAGGATTTTAGCCAGACAAAGTTGAATAATATGCACCATACATGTTAAATTGGACAACAACTCAAATCCAATAGTTCATGATGAAATTCCTTGTGTGCGTTTGCATAAATAAATCCTTCACTATTAACCAAGGTTGGCCCCTGTATGCAAGTACCATAAACCAGAGGTACAATCCTATACACACATAAATTTCAGCCAAATGATCAGTCAACAATCAATAAGAATATCAAATATGAACCACAACAAAGAGGTGCTACCCAAAGTAGGCAAATTTTGAAGTTTGCATCCACATATGCCGTTTGGGGAAAAAAACAAAAAGCAGCTAAATGTTTCAAGCAAACCTCTCAAACCATGGTCTTCCAAGTAGCATTCAATATAACACAGGGAATGAAAAATAAGTTGGTTTGATGGCCTGAAACGAACCTATGCACCACCAACTTAACTTACAAATGCAATCAAAGCAACAAAACAAAGCCAAGAAACACTGTAACGATATAGCTATTAGTTGCAAGCAAGAAAACACAACTAACGGGCCTAAACCCTGAGAAGGAAATAGTTTATGTGCAAAAGATATGATAGCCTTGGTCTGGACTCAGTTCACAATTAATAAAGCAAGCAGAAGCAATGGGGTGAAAGGGAAAATGCGGCTAAAACTAAAGGGCGAGAGTCAAGCAATAATTCAGGACATAGACAAACAAAGGCTACAAATTTAGAATTGTTGAACCAGTAATCACGATACAGAGACTTGTTCCAAAACCAGACTGAAACAACACACAACTGAGTAAGAAACCAATAGAACAAATTTGGCCTCGAAATACTCATAGTACTCTCAAGGCAGCCTGATTTCTTTGCAATAACATTCTTGGTTGTGCTTTCCTAGCATTAGAAGCCAAGCCTCATCCTACATATAGAAAATCATGAGGATAACATACAGTCTTACACTCGTGTAATTTGACGACTCTCATGATTTCCTCTTAGGATTGTCACCAGAAATACAATACAGACCATGAAAGAAAACAGTAATGTATATCTTCATACTATTCATATTCTAATAACTTCAACTGATCAAAAATATATAAATCAAAATATGAATCCATGAGAGGCAGTTGCTTGAATTTCGTACCGAAAAAGCTCAAATTTGAGAAGACTTACGGTGTCGATGTTTATGTCCCTCTCTTGGATATTCTACAAAACCTACAACATAAATTCTGAACAATCAAAGCGGTAGATGAAAGAATAAACATGCCAAATAAATCAAATATAGAGGAAGGAACCAATTTCAAAACAAATTACTACAAAACCTGAAACATATATCTTGGAAAATAGAAACGGTAATTAGACGAACTCAGAGCCAACATCCAATTCATTATCATATGATGAATCAAAAGCTACAACCATACTCTCTTTTTATTAGAAAAAAAAAAGCCTCCTTATTTGTCTTGATTGCATATTTTTGCATCCAATTAATGTATTCAGAACCAGACAGTACAAATCACATTCACTCTGCTTGGAACTCAAAAACCAATTGAAATGACATCAAGTGAAGGGTGGATTCATTTAACTCCTGAGACTCTTAACTGGTATAAATAAAATTACCACATCCATTTCCTATGAATTAACACCAAGGAAAATATAACATGATTAATTAAATGATTTTTTTTAGCATACAAATAGGGGAAATGAAATACAGGGCATCTAGAGGTATATTTTTCCAGTTTTGCCAATAAAGAGAATCATAAATGTCAACGCAGATGCAACACACAAAAGATTTGAGTTTTGTGTTGATGGGTTACGATGATTACATGATGAGGTTATGAAGCCGTCGACTCATGCTCGAGGAATTAGGGATCTAAGAGGAAAAAAACGAAATCAAAAGCAGTAACTTACCGTTCAGTATGGTCACGGAGTCGATGGGCACTGTGAAACACATATCTCGCCTGCCGACATCCGCCGTGATATACCCGATGAACTCCCCTTTCTCGGTCCTGTCCTGCATGGATACGCTCCAGCTCATTTTTGCCAAGCTCCGGTTCCCGATCTCGCATAAGCGAACTGCGTGGGGTTCTTTACCAAAATGGCCTTATTTTTTGTAAGTGTCACTTATGTAGTCCTCAATTTTTATCTCTCACCCAACTAGCCTCCTTTTAATGAAAGTTTCTTATTTCCAACCTTACCCTTTTGATTATTAATTTTTTTGAAAAATAAAAAAGGAAATGAAAAGAAAGAGCTGGTGCAGATCAGGTCAACGCGCCATGTGACATGCTCTGGTTCGCTCCTTCATTTTTAATGTTAATTTCACTATTTCGCACATATCTACTCCGTTTTAGCTCCGATTTGTTTCGTTCTTTCGCCAATAATTTTATTTTTTTACGGCCTACAAAACAAGACCAATCATCAATATATTTGGAACACTTGAAAAATATTGACCAAGAACGAGGTTATGCACAGTTATTATTAAACGCTAAAAATATAAAAACGAGACACAAACTAGGTAAAAATATAGGGGGGAATGGTCAAATTAACTACGACACAATTACGCTCATCACTCACCTCCATTTTAGTCTTCCCGACAAAAAAGTTCACGTCGTTAATTAATTGATGAAGTTGCAATTATAAATGGGACCAACAATCTCCACTTAAAATCACTCGGAATATCAATTTGTTGATTCGTCGAGCTATCGAATTACTTATTTCGAACTACATTTGAACATCAATTCGTGATTTTGTGTTCTTAAAATTATAGTTAGTTATTGTCCGTCTCCCAGATCTGGAATGAATGTTTCAGACCGGCACTTAAATCTGGACATTAAGGCCCAGAATAATTATCCCGACTGTAAAATAAATCGAAGATCTATGAATATTCTGCTCGTCCTGGTATAAATTTTCCAGATTAGCATATAAAAGACACAAGTAGAACAAAATTGTTGTTTCTCAAAAACAAGAGTAAAATGTATTGAACATTGAAATTGACATTCATTCATATTTTAAATACAAAAAGTTTGAATTAACCAATCCTACTAAAGTTTGAATATCCTTCCAAACTTTACAAAATCAACAAAAACAAACTTTTTAGATGGTTGACTTAGATACATTCAAGTTTGACTTCAATCGGCGAGGAAGAGGTCGACGATATCTTCCTCGTCGACATCCTCCTCGCCGACATCCTCCTCGCCGGTTGACAAAGACGAGGTCCATGAAGGTGGTGACGATGTGTTGGAGGTCCATGTAAGAGGAGGTGACGAATATGATTTTGGGTCCAATGAAGGTTCTAATGATATGTAACTCATATATTTACCGATCTATGGTATCAATGTTATATAACTTATGTCTATGTTCAATTGGGGTTAAACAATAGACTTAATTCTAATGTGTTTGTGGATGCTCAAAATAGGTCTGGGAAATATTTTTCCGGTCTAACAAAAAATTTATAGATCCGTATAAGAATGCCCAGATCTGATTTATTTTCCGATACATAATTTCCAGATCCATAAGCAGGACATGTAAATTTATTTCAGGTCGAGTACTAGTTGTAGATCTGGTTGGAATTTTTAGAGCAGTTTGAGGGTGTGGAAAATAATTCCCATGGCAGTATGAGGATCAGGGAATAAACTTCTAGAACGGGCAAGTCCATATTCCACAATATATACAACATAAGCATATTTTGTACATTCTTACTAAAAGTTCACTTAGCTTAGTGGTAATGGTTCATCTAATTTGGGCTTAACCTGGGTTCGAATCCCATTACATTCAAAAAATGTATATATTTTTGTTTTCAGTTCCACTTAAAACCAACAAAATAAATATTATTGTGTATCAACAAAATACCACATAGCTTAGTGGTAAGTAATTAAATTATTGATACTCCTGAGTTCGAATCTCACTACATCCAAAAAGTGTATTTCTTTTTGTCATTCAGTTTAATGAAAACCGATAAATAAATATTATTTGGTATTCACATAACAACAAATTGCATCGTAGCCCAATGGTAAGAGTCTCATCTAGTTTGGGCTACACCTTGGTTCGAATCCCATTACATTCAAAAAGTGTATATTTTTGTTTTCAGTTCTACTGAAATACAATTAATAAATATTATTGGGTATTCATACAATAACAAAACACCACATAGCTCAGTGGTAAGTAATGAGATTACCTAGCATTTGCTTGGGTTTGAATCCTAGAGGCTCAATTTTTTTGTAAAATAAACGAAATTTGATCATTTGGGAGGGAAAAATAAAGCCACGTGGATAAAGAGGAGGGAAAATAAAAAACAAAGCTTTGTTTTCTAAGTGTTGAAAGGGTATAAGGGTAATCTTATATTATTTAGATACAAAAAGAAAATCAAAATGAAAAGAAAATAAGTTTGGTAAATTACGAGGTCTACCCTCCTAACACTTACAAAAAATAAGGCTCTTTCAGTAAAAATCTCGAACTGCGTGTCCCGATTCTGGCGCTTGATCTGGGTGAATACACAGGCGAACTGTGTGTCCCGAGTCCGGCGTTTGATCAAGCCGGCTGCAAATGCGAGTAACGCCCGACGAAAAAGGGAAGACATCGCAGAGAAGCGGAGAAGGTGAAGAAGGTCAGAACGTTAGGGAAAGAAAGGGAAGGAAATGCAGCGTTAAGATGCAGACCACTCTAAAACGCAGCGCAACAGCTTCACTTGCCAGCGTGGCTACTGACCTGGCAAAGAGAGAAACCAAACAGAGGAGAGAGCATTGTTTTACTATTCCCAAAACAGTAGCCCGCCAGCTCAGCGCCACGCTGGCGTGCTCTTTACTTTTATTGTCTTTAGGATTATATAATATATATATATGTAATTACATGAATATAATCATAAATTATGTATAAATTATGGTGTTTTATACATATAAAGTATAATTACATGAATAAACCATATAAAACATGTTTGTCGTATATTTTATTGTTTTTCTATATATGAATACTAATTTGTTGTATGGTTACTTTATTTCTGAATTTATTGAATATGGATTCTCAATCCAATTTCATTTATACTCCCATGGTTGTGAGTAATGATGAACCCTTAAATGGGGATCAAGTGTTTAACTTACTGGTTCATAATAATAAAGATGTTGTCCCTAGCACAAATCCGGAGCCGGTTTGATGTTACTTGTTTTACCTATCCTAGATGATGAGATTATATGTTTCATATAAATATATGAAATTTCTACGCATCATATATACATGATTTGTTAATATAAATTGAGTAGTCAAATAAAATTATGGTGTCCTAGAAGGAAAAAAATGTAACTCTTATACTGGGCGGGTAAGGTAATACCCGACCCGGTCGGGCCACAAGTGGGCCGAGCAGCAAACGGGCGACTATCGGGTCTCGGACGGGCTCGGGTCACAGGTATAGAAATCGGACCGGGTATGGGTATCACAAAACCCGACCCATTGCCATCCCTATACCTCGACAATGGTTAAAGGATTAGATGCAGGATTATTGTCCCCTCTCCCACTCTTCCTCTTTATGCTATTTTGAATTATTAATAAATCATGTCCCTTTTGCTATAAAAAAAACTATATGCAATGTTTACTTAACTACATCTAATTTTAATCTCGTATGAGTGATCTTAAAATTTTGGATTTTTTTACATTTCTTTGATGAAAAATTAACATAAATGGGAGAAGTGAAAATCTTAGTATCTTCTAGACTAAATTGATAGTTAGGTAAAAATTAAAAATAATTATGTATAGTTGGATGAAATTTTTCCTAAAAAGATTTGAACGAGAATTATAAATATCAGTTATTAAAAATTTAAATATTTTCCTAAAGTTTGGGCTATGAACCAAGTGATATATATGTAGCATACGAGGAGACTGATAAAATTTAGTGTTTTATTGGTTAATTTTATTAGGATGTGAGAGAAAGAGGTTGAGGCCAAAGGCAACACACATAAACAACTTTTCAATTTGACCTGTTTTGTTTGTTAACTATGTTAACTAGGTAGAGGCACCGCGCGGTGCAAGGCGTTTGATTTTTATATAACATGTAATATAATATATATTTTTTAAACAATATAATGTTTGGTGTTGTTGTGGGTTGTTCGTTTTGCTGATTGGCAATATAGCTGTGTGATTGTGTAAATAGTAAAATAGTGTATTAAATTTTGGAGTTGAAGGCAAGCCAAAGGTTTATTGGGCTCACTCAACTTTGGGTCAAAGGTAAATAACTCATTTGAACCCCATGGTTTGGTCTTGAAACCTAAGGAGAAATGTTTTAAACCTAACAGCAAAATAGGCTAATTGCTAGCTTATATTTAAAAACTGGAAAACGTAAGACAGGAACTTATAGAATTGAAACATAACTTTGATTGTAGTCTAACTAAAGTGAAATAGTTCCTATGAACTATTAACAAACAAAAAAAACATACATAACACGAGCATTAGTTCAGCAAAAACAGATGAAGTTTAATAACAAACAAAAGAGCAACGATCAAGGAACATTATCGGGAGGGGCAGAAGCAACAGTTGTATCAGAACCAGACGTTGCTGGTTCAAAAGCAACAACATTCTCTGCCACACAAGTGTAGTACCCAACAAGGGTTACAGGGAACACCAGATTGCGTAACAGTTGGAACAAATCTCCTTCTGTTTCATGCTCATCAAGGTAGGTGATTATACGGTCAAATAGCACCGAAGCCTCGAACCCAAGTATCTCTGATGCGTATTATTTGACAAAAGGGCGGACTCTGACCCCCAAACGAAGTTGTGAAAGAGTATATGGGTGTAAGTTAGGGCATGCAGTTTAAGTGAAGAACCGGGAAACAACTTACAATGTCGTACAAAACCGAATTGACAACGCGTGGCCTGGAGCGGACGTAGGTGGCTCGAGGAAGTGGCGGTTGAGCAGTTATCGGGGGTGATCGGCGCTGGACCGCTGGCTATGGAGCTCAATCGTTAGTAGTAGAACCGGTAGATGTGTTGGCTGCATCGGGCACGATTGTATGACCGTTTTCTATAACTGTTGGTGGTCGGCGTTGGTTTTTAGGCTGTGGGAGGCTATCACCTACAACAGACACATTTGCATGACCATTTTTTCCACTATTCCTTCAGTAGGGATGTTTGTCAGAACTTCCAAAGGCCTGATTCTACGTAGAGGATGGAGGGTTGGTCGCCTCCGTGTGCGGCAGTGAGCATGTCCATTGATATGACGTAGAAATGACCAATTGGAAGACGTGTCTCGTGTATGATAAGCCTTGATACGAGAAAAAAGAGATCGAAAAACTAAGGACAAGGAAAACCGTTAGACATTTCCCCATAACTCCACAGTTGCAGAAGTTATAAAATTCACCTTATATTATAGAGAAAATAAATTGGTGTGAGAAAAGGATGTTGAATGACTTGATGACACACATCCAGCTGACGGTAAAGCATGAAAAGCTTTCGATAGGTATTTCCCTTCATTTTCATCGGAACCCCACAATGTGCATCCTACATTGGCCACCAACGGGGTTTGTCCATTTATTGTAGTTGTTGTGCCTCATAGCACATAACCCATTATTTTGATGCCTTGCAACTTACCCTCAAACGTGCACTTGGAAAAAGATTTTAACATGTTGGTGGTGATATTAGGTCCTAAGTCACCTAGTAGGTATCTGAATATGTTGATGAGACCACTAGTTGACCCGTTTTTGGAGTTGTGGGAAGTTGTAGTTGTGACCTTCGAAGAATCACAACGAATATGTTGAAACCTCGTAAGGGAAGTAGCTAAATAGCTCATTGAACGACTGGACAAGGGTAATGAAAACACATAAGACGTCTAAGTCCCTCGCTCCACACCATAGCGTTGTACATGCGTATTTCCTGCCTTGCGATAAACACTCGCCGACTAGGATACACGGGGTCTATTTTCCAATATTCCTGTCTATCTCAACAAATCTTCTAAAATCCAAGGATGAATACACTACGACCCTATCCACGCAAGAGTTCAATGTCGATGACACGTTTCCCTTGCTCATGGACAAGGATCTCTAGGAGATTTAAGCGATCAATAAGGCGATCGACGTTTATAAGGGATAAGTCCAAGTAGGAGTCGAGAAGAAAGTCAAGGTCTCGCGGGTTAGGGATGTTGGGGGCTCATCCAGCAGTGCGTCCTTCGAATACTCTCAGGAGATGGGGGAGTTCACATGTCGTGTCCAGGAGCAAGAGAAGTTGATAGCCAAACTAACCGAGGAAAAAGGGCACATGAAGACATAACGACCCAACTCGCCTTCCTCACCGCAGTCATTTCCAAGCCGGGCCCCTGATTTTGTTATACTCCTCCTAGTGACTAGTTTTTATTACTTGTTTTCTGTTACTGACTACACTATTTTTGGAAACTACGTTCGGATAATTTTTGGTTGTATTGAGCAATTTAATCAAAATTTGTAGTTTTGATTTCTGGTTTGGATTAATAAAGTGTTGTTTGAATCCTTGTTTGGTTTGGATTTACAGGTTAATTTGCACGTAATGCACATTTGGGTGCACGGTTTCTAAATATATATTTTTTTATTCTGATATATAAATTGGCTGACATAACGATAGATAACGTTGACAATGTATTTCATCACCGATGTTCACATATATTTCGTCAGTGATGAATCAAAAGAATTTCATCACTGACGAAACAGTCCCATTAGTGATCAAATACAACATCGACCAAAGCAATATTGTCGGAATTGTATTTCAATACTGAAAAATAGACATCGTCGAAAATATATTTCAACATTAACGAAGGGATACCTTCACTTATGTATATTATCACCAACCGAATAAACATATTTGGTAATGAGTTTCTTCTCCGACGTTTGTTTGACGCACTAATATTTCGTCGGTGATGATAAAAAAGTGATTCAACACAAACAGAACTTGGTAGATGAAACTGAACGTCAGTGGAAAACATTACCGACAAAAATGGATACATAACTGATCGAATAGGTTTTTTTGGTAATGAATAGATATGTGATAGTGTCTCTCTCTCTGTCTTATTATAATACCACCGCTGAGAGTCTGATCTACGATGCAAAAATAATTAGGTAACTTGTTCAACCCTAATGAAGAAATGACAAATAGATATCAAAATTAAACGATGGAAGGCAATAATAAGCAATAACGAGATTGAAATCCTAAAATAAAAGATAAGAGAAGAATGTTCAATCATTACCGAGAAGAGTATCTACTTGTGGTGATTTTCTGGCGTTCGACTGCAAACACAGCGATCTCTATTTTGAGTGATTTCAATTGTAATTCTATAATTACTTTACATTTAGTTGCCTTCTTCCTTTACAATTTCAATGAACAGTGAAGATTTTTATTCACGTCTATCCTTTTTTTATTAGCAAAGCAAGAATTAAATTGAAACCTCTCATGAGGTAAAAGAGGATTACAAGATGATGATGATGATGGTCTAGCTACAGATTTGAAAGATGAGCACTGACATGATAGCCCAACTACTAAACAATCCCAACTAAGGAAACAAATTGATAGAATAAAGAGCATTCCTAAATAAGGAACCTCAACAACCCAACATGGGAGCAACTAAAAGATATGAGGTCTAAAAACCTAGATTTAACAAGCATTAAGCTCAAAACACCAAAGGTCTAAAAAACCAAAAATTCCAAACATGAAGCCCCAAAGTAACCGAAGGTATGAAAAACCCTAATTTGACAAACATGAAGCACGAGTAACCTCCAGGCAGAAAATCCAAACCTTAATCGAACGAGTTTAAAGCAATCTATCTCTTCGAGACCATTGACTCAACGAGTATGATGGACACCGACACGCCGACAATCAACATTGCGAAAAGGCAGAGATAATCTGGAGGTCCAAAGACATCGGAACACTTAAACCCTAAAGACTAAGCCCATATGATTTTAAAAAAGGCCAAGAGACTGAAACTACCCGTCGGTGGCCAACACAGAAAACCGACGATTCACCGCTAACACAAGACATGGAAACACTGAAATCGATGTGAACCTAGAGAAAGGGAAAGCGAAAATCTTTAAACACGATCGAAATAAAGAAAGGACAAGCGATGGACTTTACCAAAGTTCCAACCTTTGACTGTCAAAACAACTGGGACATCGCGAATCTGAAGGATGACCGAAGCGTCGACGAGCATATGATGGAGGGCCGGCGAGCAGATACGAGGTCCAGAACATAGAGCCCTATCTCACTCTGGAACGAAAGGCCAACAACTCCAACCGGGGGAATTCAAACTGGTGGCCAACACTAATAAAACTGGTGAGCAGACCCCCCTGGTAAATGAAACATCAACACACCACCGAGAAATCCATACGGAGCTGCCACCAAACCAAACACGAACTTCTAGCTTCACCACTATGGAAAATGAAGGTGTGGCCGGAGCTGCAAAGACACGCCGTGATGGCTTGGATAAGGACCAGAACATATGCCCATGTGTATGCCCAACCGGATCCCAGATTTGACCCGGTCTTGGAACTGACCAGGCCTATATCCGAACCGGCCCAACAAATCACCCAATCCAAGACCCGACCCACACGCCCAAGACCCTCCCGATCCGCAAACAACCCGAGCCAAACCAGATCCTCCGACTGACCCAAACCGAGAACAAAGATGATAGCTTTTTTCGACCGACCTTCTGACGCCAACGAAGACCGACCCGAGCACGAACATCAAGGACCAGACCACTCTACCAAATTTGAGAAGCCGGAACAGATCTACCCAGTCCCGACTCGTGCGCTGAGAAGCCACTACGTCGGAGCGGAGGCAAGAGGAGTCAAAGTCGGACATCACCAAACAGCAACACTCCGGTGAACTGAAGGAGAACGCCCTGTGGAGCTCCAACAAATTTCCGAGGATTTCCCATATTAGAAGAAGAAGAAGAAGAAGAAGAAGAAGAAGAAGAAGAAGAAGAAGAAGAAGAAGAAGAAGAAAGTGATAGAGGATACAGAGGGAGGGGAGGAGAAGGTCGTCATCGACAACAACCATAATCGGAGTTGTGGCTATCGCCGATAAAGTCGAAGTGCAAAAAGGATGACAGCTAGGGTTTCAAAAAAAAGGGAAAAGGCTTTTCAGAAAGAGTCTTTATTTCTATATTTTTTTATTCACATTTATTCCTTGTGATGAATATAGGTTGAAACTGTAGATAACGAAGAACTGAGATGAATGCAACTTACAATGTTCTTGATAGAAATGACATTGTGCTTCAAATTTGGTTTTACACTAAAGATAAAAATGTTATTTTTACGCACACAATCTTCTTCTTTTCTATGAAAAAGTTATGTAACCCTAGCTTTTTATATGTGAACCCCCAATATCCTCATACCTACTCAAAAAAGATGTCATCCATTTTGAATCATAAGAAACAATGTTGTTTTTACGCACAAAATATGCATGGCGATTCATACCAGACCTTTTTTTTGCACCTAATTACCACATTTGTAATTAATCCTATATAATTATAATATGTTTACTATCCTAGTTATAAAAAAAGTAATAACATCAAAAACGTCAAAAACTCATACCAGACCTTTAATGTTTATGCATGGCGATTCATACCAGACCTTTAATGTTTATTTGAAATTTCAAGTGTCAATAATGCATAAGAATGACAATCATAAAACGTCAAAAACTCAAAACTAATAATGGTACAGTGTACAGTTTGGCCTACCATCACCGTTTGATACTTTTGAAAAGGAAACCCATCACCTTTTCCCTTAATCAAGAAAATAAAAAATGGCTATAAACACTTTTTCCATTACTAATTTTTGGTGATCTACAAGCTAAACCACAAACACGACTCCATCATTCACATCACTGCGTCCTTAGCTTTATCGACACCCATTTTATAGGTCCTCTCACGATTGAGACCACACCACACTATATATTTTTCTTTCGAAAACTCTGCATGATGTTTCCTTCCTGTAGCAAAAATACAAATGAGCAGCTAAATATCAACACTGTTGTGAGTTGTACAATCCGAAATATAAAATTAAATTAAATGTGAGAAGGGGCCACATTAATCATATCATGTCCAAATAAACTACAAGTACAATATCGAGATTTTTCTGACTCGTATATATTTATGATCATGGAAAATAAAGATTAGTTAGTTTTTGGTTTTAAAATAATATTAATTATATTGTGTTTTAAACACTTCTAGTGCATAGCGTACAAGTGAGGCTGGAATGAAAATGAAACAATAGTAAAAGAAATGTTATTAGGTTAACTGTAGTATAATATTATATCACTTTAAAATATTCTATAAATAGGTTTTGGTTTCATGATTCAATGGAATTGTAAAACGTTATAATAGAGAAAGTTTGGCTCTCACCCTACAATGTGTAATCGTGTATTATCAATTTTTCGTCCATTTTTCACTTGCCAACGTAGATATTAGAGATACTCTATTCCTACCTTTACATATTGTGCAACGTTTGACTTTCAGTTGTCAAGTGTATTGTGTTTGCATAGTTAGTTATGCACTACTGTAAAAATGGACTTGACAAACGGATTTTAAAATATCCGTTGGTAAAGTTAGTACACTTTAGTAACGGATATAGTATATGTGGGTGAAGTGATGACTTACTCAACGGATAACATATCCGAGTCTAAAGTATGTAGTTTCCGTCAGTATAGTCTTATAACTTTACCAACGGATACACAGGACCGGCCTTACCCTTAAGCGACTTAAGCGGTTGCTTCCCAAACTCAAATAGGTCCGTCTATATCATTTATATTATATATATATAAGACATATGTCTAAAAAAATCCTTACACATAAGTTATTGATTTGGGCCAAACCATTATATTGTCACGCCCCGACACGTTCACCAGATTTAGTGAGCGAGTGAAGCGCTGCCGGGTCGCCACAATATACTGATTAAATTTAAAATTAATTTAATTGGTCCAAACAAAACCCAAAAATATGACAGTTCTATAGGGAGTTTCATCCTTTTTTTTTTCTAAAAAAGGCAGTGTCAACTACAATTCGTTAAGGTGGTTTATTGAAGGATTTTAGACTATTTTTTTTTAAAATTAAGCTCATTAATGAACATATTTACTTTAGTTTCATTAATATGGACCCCTCACTAAAAACTAATGTTCTCAAGGTGGGTTATTTTTTTTTATCAGCAATATTTGTTTTATAAGACCGAGCCCTTAAGTTAAGGACAAGGCTAAGGGAAAACCCTCGAAAAAGGTAACTTACAAACAAAGGATACCTCAAATGAAGCTCCTAGAGCAAATACTTGCAAAATAAGAAACCCAACTCACAACACAAAAACCAAAGAAGACTTAAATTTAACCCTGCAAACTAAAGTTCAGACCGAACTAGTGATGAGCAGAACATGAAGCCCCAATCAACTGTAGTTGGCTGTCAAAATCAACTCCAATCAGAAAAAACCAGTTAACCAAAAACAAACCCCTCCATACTTGCCCTGCAAACTCTCCCAACAAGGGCCTCTTGAAAGACCCTCTTTGATTACAAAGTAGGGGCAAAACAATCCAAGACAGGAGTGAAAAACTCCTCTTCTTTAAAACTGGCCCACAGCAACTGTATTGGAAAACATGTATGTAATGTAGAGAAACCTCAATGAAGTCCAACCTGAATCCTCAAAAACTGAATTATACCACCAAGTATTCAACCCACCTGCAAACCCAATAGCAGATAAGAGAAGAAAAGCCCAGACTTGAAGGAAGTTACAATAGTAACAAATATCAACCGGCTAAGAATTCTCAATCAAGCATCCTCCTCGGACTCCTCTAAATCGCAGAACTCGTCCTCAGAGTTAGGCTCAAGATCCACGGCTTGATTCAGTTCATTCTCCAAATTATCGAATTGTTCTGCTACCAGCTCATCAGCAATATAGGCTTTTAAACTCAAAGTCTTACAATATTCCCAAGTATCAGCCCCTCCAAGCTTGAAAATCTGCTTATTTGACTTGACAGGTTTTCAATCAAACATGAAAAATAATTTTATTATTTGATATATTTTCAGTGTATAACAGTAGATGTATTGATTTTCTTGCTCTATTTGTCTTTTCTTCGCATGGTGCTTATATTAAGTCTATGTATCTAAATAGATATGAATTTTCATATAGTCTCTATATTAAGGTTTGGTTTGTTCGAACATTAAGTTTAGGATGAAGAAAATACAGTCCAAATAAAATATGTAGGATAAAGTTTACTTCAATACGAATTCATAGTCATAATTATATTATTACAATATACGATTGTGTTTCATGAATATTTATAACGTCAATGGCATTGTGCTCTAAGATTTTTATCATAAAAACCTTATCGTGTGTACATAATTCATTTTATCATATGTTATAAAAATGTATGATAAACTGTGACTTCATGGACAGATGAGATGTGTATTATTTACTCAATTAGTAACATTATCGAAATAACAATTCATTATATTCTTGTAAAAGGCCCTGTCAAAAACTTTCGCTTAAGACCCCACAAGTCGTTGGGCCGCCCCTGCGGATACAGTATACGTTGATGAAGTAATGACTTTTCCAATGGATAAAATAACTGAGTCTCAAGTAATTGCATCCGCCAGGTAAGTTGTATTTATTTACCAACGGATGCATCATCTGTTGGTCAAGTGTCTATCTAGACCCACAGATGTGATATCCATTGGTAAAGTTGTACACTTTACCCACGAATATTCTATCTGTTGGTACATTTGTGATTCTTTACCAATGGATGTTCTATCCGTTGATGAAGTATTAGATTTACTTGACAAGAAAACCAGTAACTAAACTTCTCAAAACATAAATTCAGTGTATTTAAAACATATAACATGTATAACCATTCCTGAAAATCACAAATGTCACGCCCCAAATCCGGTTTTGACTGGACTCGAGACGTGAACGAAGATAAGAAATAATAAAAGCAATTTTAATACTAAAGGTGAGTCTCCATACAGTTTAAAAGATCCAAATGACATCACGAGTCAACAGCTCGGAAAAACCAAATAATAAATAAGTTTAGTAATCAATAAAACAGTACGTCTCTAGACCACACTAGACAAAGACCCTCGCTAGCTCCCAAGCTCCGAGAATCCCGCTAGCACAAATCCCGCTCAAGACCTGTAGAACAATAAAGTAAAGGGGTGAGATTTCGCTCAGTAGGAAAAGTAATTAAGGTGATGAGTATCCGCTCACCACCACGAGTAACCGTCCAATTAGGGCATACTAGCAAGGCACAACACTAATGACAGCCACAAAGAACACATAATCACAAACACACTTTCATGACCATTATCACACCGTACTCACATCACTTATCCAATCCTCAAACATACAACACATAGTAAAGCAATCACACGTCCCGTACAGCAGTCCCCGAACTCCGCCGGCTGTCCACAGCCCAACCCCTCATATCGTACCGGATCACACAGCATCGGCCTAGATATCTTCCCAGAACCACATCGGGGCACAAACACAATACATCATACCGGATCACACAACATCGGCCTAGATGTCTTCCCGGAACCGCATCGGTGCACAATCACAATATATCACACCGGTTTTCACCGCATCGGCCTAGATAGCCTACACCTGCATACCCCCTCGATGTAAGTATCGTACCGGAACCACTACTCGGGGGACCGTATACATGGGACCACACCGTCGGCCTAGATACCACCACCCTACACCGGCATACCCCCTTGGTGTAGGTATCATACCAAAATACACCTCATCTCGGAACATACATCAAAAGAGTCTCACGCATCACAATGCCATAATTCAACCACGGTATGCCAACCGAGTCAACTTACCGCAACACATCACATCGGTCTATCAATCACCCGATCATAACACAAACATTGGTTCACATCATATCAAGCATGTCACATTTGCCAAAACGTCACAACATACTACACCGAGTGTATCATATCATGATTCTCGATCTAACAATGGATAAACCATTCAACAAGAATCACAATCATAGATCATGGCATTACAATCAACACACAACATAAGGGCTCGACATGGCCCACGTGCATTTCTACAGCACGACAATTCCCAAACTTACGGCTCGACATGGCTCGTAAGCTATCCCTCATTTCACTCGTTTCTCACATCCTACATGCATACTATCATTATATCAAGTATTTGCAACCTATATGCATAATAGTAATTTTCCGCAATTAAACCGGTATTCGCTACTTTCCCTACCTCGACCGCTTTCCAAACGCTTAGTCACTGCACGATGTCCAAAAGTCTCCTCCGCCGAGCTCGGGTCCAAAGTCTAAGATCACAAATTAGTACGAGAATAAAGAGTAATTCACGATTGGTTTAAAGAGGAAAACATTCCCAATTAACCCTAAAAGGGCTCGGTTATAGGTAACTGTCCCAATTACTCGAAATCCACTAAAAAGGGCCCAAAAGGCTCAATTCTGATCTGTCACGGAGCCTTGACGGGCTCCGTAGAGGATCGGGTCACGAACCCATGGTCTGCGTCGTCACGGTTCTCCTCACGGAGCCGTGACCTGCACCGTCACGGTCTCCATCACGGAGCCGTGACGTCCTCCGTCACGGTCCCCGTCACGGATCCGTGACGGGTCTAGACAGCTTCGTCCTTCTTCTTCCTCCAGCTCCGATTTCACGAAAATTAACCTCAAAACCTCCATTTTATCCCCCAAAACAGCTCCAAAACGCCAATACCTCACTACCCATCATGGGTCTTCATCAAAACACCAAACATACAATTGATTCTTATCATAAACATCCTCTTAACTCCAAAAATCAAACATCTAAGCTTCAAACTCAAAACCCATGGCAATCCAACCATGTTCATCCATTTTCTCCCAAACCCATAAACTAAATTGTCACAAAAACGAAAAAGGTTAGAGGATTCACCTTGGAAATGGAGAATAGAAGAGGAAGATGGTGATTTTGATGAGATTTGAGTAGAAAACTAGCTCAAGACACTCTTTTTCCTCCTTTCTTCTTCTTCAAGCTTCCATAGCTTTCTCCCTTTCTTCTCTCTCTAAATTTCGGCCACCCTTGATAAAATGGGCTGAAATGTGTCCCAATCAACTTAAAACCTAATTTGGTATTGACCCAATTGCCCCCTTTCCCTAAAAGCCTATCATGCTCAAGTTTAAGGGTATAAGGGTCTTTTCCACCTTGTTTCTTCTCACCCAAGCCACTATGGACATGTGTCCATGTGGGGGCCACCTCTACCCAAAATATCTCAGTAAACAATAAATTAATTCACTAAGAATCAAGGTTTGACCGAAATTGACCACAGGTTGACTCTTTCACAATTACAGCCGTTTGAAAGGAAACAACCCAACTAAGCTAATCGTAACGACGACTAAGCTTTTTGGGTCCCAGAAAGGTCCCGAATGACTCCCAGAGTCATCGGTTGACTTTTCCGGCAAAAAGTCAACTTTCGTTAAAATTCACCGGTTTGACCAGGATCGACTGGAGGTGGTTCTTACAACAAATCTAAGAATAGAAACAACGAATATCTAAACATAAGTTATAATATTAGAAACTTATTACAGTATCAAGCCAAAGTACACAAACATAAGCAACAAAAACCTAATCAGAAGTACTAACAAGAAGGCTATTGAGAATGGTCTCGTATGTGGCTTTGTCTTCCTCATACATTAGGAGAAACTACTGGAACCACACATGCTCGTCTGCAGTTATAGGTAGAGGTGCATCCTGAAGTTGTTGGTACCGAACAAGGGCTCAATTCTCACTGGTGGAAGAGTAATGCGAACAACAGATTTGGTGAGTAGCAGGTGGTTAATCTCTTTGCATCTTGTCATGTCTTCACACATCAATGCTTTAAAATGCACATTTTCAACCATATTTTCTAAACACAAAGTGTTACAATAAGCACGATGCACCAACCTACTATTTATTAAAGAGGGAGATAACTCATCCACAAAGCACCCCTACTTATAGTTTTCTCCATCCTCTACATTAATTCGAGGATTATTTAGTCACCCGTACCTGATATCTGAGACCCAACTTTATCGATTTAATTATCATTCCTCACGTCAGTTAGGGTTAATCAATCATGCAACACGTAACAGAACCAAGGTTCTAAAAATTATTAGGCGCTAGTCGGGGGGCTAGGGCCTTTGGGGATTAATCGAGACTAGACGGGGATTAATCAGATTTTTATTTTTCTATTTGTTTTTTAATTTCTAATAGATATATTAATATATATAGAAACAAAATATGAATTTCATTATATTAAAAATGGTAGCAAATATTTAAAATACCTAAAAAAAATAACACCAAACAGCTTAGAAGCACAACTCCTAATATCACCAACACCAAAAAACTTTGTCCAACCATTTAATTATTTTAAATTATTCACCACATTATACAAAAGTGTTCTAGACGCCTAAACAGATGAGTTTGGCATAAAATGATGCATAGGGAACTCTTAGACTACCCAATTGGAATTTTGTTTTTTGAAAATGACCTGCTGTCATTACTCAGAGATTGTCTTTCGACAAGATACAAGCGAGTGCATCAAGAAGTCTAAACCCTGACCACGAAGGGACATACAATGAAATTGTAGTTTGGGCTAGCCAGTGGGCTACAACATTCGCTGACCTCTTTACAAAAACGAGTTAGCATCCTTGATATAGCTTAAAAGAAATATACAATCTTGTAAAAGGCCCCCTAATGGGGAAGTTAACACAATATTATCAGTAATAAGATTCACCACAACTTGAGCATCTAAATGAACGATGATTTTGGAGATGTTAGCCTCCTTCGCCCATTGTAAAGCCTTGCGGATCGCAGTTGCCTCACTCATGGTTGGTGATAATGTACCTATAATCATTCCATTCTGCCCTTCCACTACTTCCCATCATCATCCTTGTAGACGAAAGCCAGCCCGACTGGTTTGTATGCTAAAAAATAGCCTTGTCCGTATGAATTGAGAGCCAGGTTGGAGGATGGGTCGTCTAGCCAGTTGGGGGCGCGATGTAATGGTCCCCTGCACTATTGGGGTTTTCTAGCACTCTTCCAAGCTTAGTAATGAATTTTTGTTGCAATATCCATAGACGTCGGGATTAGTTGTTCTTCATTCCACACAAAGTCATTCTGTTTTTTCCATAAGTTCCAAACCCAAATAAGCACTTCCAATTTCAAGTCATTGCTCGGGAGCTGGAGGACACCTTCCCACCACACACAAGAAATCCATCCCGAGGGAGAAAATAGGGGATATGCCTGAGAGAATCCAACAATCCTTAGAAAACGGATAATGAAGTAGAAGATGGGACGTGGATTTAGGCTCAATAAGACAAAGAGGGCATAGGGGGGCATCGGAACACACCTTGTGGTAAGGTTGACCGCTACCTGAAGTGAGTTAGTAAGGCATCTCCACATGAAAATTTTAACACGGAGAAGGGGTCTAACATCCCATGTATTGTTCCAAAATGATTATGATCTCTTCATATGTTGGATTGTTCGATATCCTCTTTTTGTGGTGTATAGCCCTTTGTCGTCCTCTGCCCAGTACCAGCCACTCTTATCTCGGGACGTGGATAAAGGAATGGCAAGAATAAGCTCTTGGTCCCTACTTGAAAACCTTTGTCTTATCACCTCCTCATTCCACACCCTACAACCCGAAAAAAAAGGGAGTTGACAAAAATCACACTTAGCTCATTTGTATCCAACTGGACCCACGGGTCCTTATCTGGCAGCCACAAGTCCCCCAAAATTCTGGTAAAGGTACCAGGACCAATGACTTTGCGGGCACCATGAATAAGCATAGTTTTGGTTTCCCGAACACTAATCCACAAAAAACTCGGATTTGTCCCTTTTCCAATCGAGAGAAAATTACCATCTGGGAAGTACCGAGCTCGAAAAATCTGTAAAACTAGGGCGTGCGGGTCTGTCAAGAATTTCCAACCCATTTTCCCGAGAAGAGACAAGTTAAATTCCCATAAATTACGGAAGCACATCCCTCAATTTTTCTTCAAAATACACGGCTTATTCCAATATTTTCATATGACTGGTGTTGCAAGCGACTTGAACCCGCCCACCAAAACCTAATAAGTGCCACCTAAGTAGTCTAAATAAGAGATTGGGGTAGTAAAAATATCCCTATTATTTTTGTTACCACTGACTTGATCAGAACTTCCTTTGCCCCTAAGAGAGCAATTGGTTGTCCCACGTATTAATATGAGACAAGACCCGGTCCCCTATGAATTGGAAAGCTTGATTTTGTTTCTACCAATAAGGTTTGGAACTCCCAAATATATTGAGGCTTCCGAGGGTATGCCCAGCCTTGTACAACATTCGACCCTAGTTTTAGGAGAGGTATTTGAACTGGAAAAATATAGAGCTTTTGTCTTTGTTTATCTGCTGACACGACATTTCCTCGAAACTCATAATAAGAGATTACAAATAGGAAGCTTCCTTATGATCATCTCTACAGAAGATGTAACAATCGTCAACAAACAACATATGAGAAACCGAGGGGGCTCCCCGAGCTATCGAGATATCGTGCAGATCACCGTGGGCCTCAGCTTTATTGAGCATACAGGAGAGCGCTTCCATATGAAAGAGTAATAAATATGGAGATAGGGGGTCCCCTTGTCGAATACCACGGCTTGGTACAATTATGTCGGTAGTCTTCCTACCCGAAGATACTGTGTACTGAACTGACAAAAGGAAAGCCCTCATCATTTGCTCGTCGAAACCTAATTTCCTCGTCATTTGTTCAAGGAACTTCCATTCCACTCGATCATAAGATTTACTCATGTCAAGCTTAATGGCCATGAATCTCATTGCTCCTTGGGTTTTACGGCATAGAAAGTGAATGATCTCAAATACTGTGAAGATATTGTCCTAGATAGCTCTCCCCGGGACAAAAGCCCCCTGATTTTCTGAAATAAGTGGGTGTAGCATATGTTTCAGCCTATTTTTCAGGACTTTTGAGATGAGTCAGAATATAACATTACACAAGGCAATCGGCCGGAGATCTGGGATCTTAATAAGGGCCAGTTTGTTTGGGATAAGCATAAGAATTGTTTCATTATGGTTTGCAGAGATATATCCATTTTCAATGGCCAGCTTCATAAATAGAGTAACATGATGTCTAAGAATCCCCATTATTTCTGAAATAAATATCGGTTGAGGTCGTACGGTCCGAGGGCTTTATTTGGGGCCATTTGGAAGACTACAGTATGAACTTCCTTTGTGCTTATAATTCCCATAAGAATAGCATTTTGAGCATCCGTTATTTGTGCCTGAACCCGGAAAGGCGGCTGATATTCGGTTCACTGAGAAGTCTTGAAAATATCCTTGAAATAGTTTATAATGAACTCATTGAGGCCTGCTTCCCATATCATTTCTATGCCTCCCTCGTCCTCAAGGACTGATATAGAGTTGAGATGTTTCCTTCTAGAGGTGGCTGCAAAAAAATTGATAAGCTCGAAAAGTTTATTAGAGAGAAAGACACTCTCCAAGAAGGAAAGTATCCAAGGGTCACTGACCTAAACAACGATTACAAAGGAACTCCAAGGGGAGCTAAAAGGCCAAGCCTTTTCCTTAAAAAAAACAAAAAAAAAACCTTTGACCTGGTGAAGTGAAGGTAATTGGGAGAGTGCAAGGGAACTGGCTTCTTTTTCGGAGGGCGTCCCTTAAGAAACAAGGGTTTCAAGAGGATGTCCTTTCAAGGACTCACTTGATGCTGATCCGTAGACTGAACCACTGCCCCGTCCTTAATCGTTTCAATAGAATCCGGCTTAATAGAATCTTGGATTGCTTGACCCTAAAGAAACCCAACATCAATTGACCCATGAAGCCCATCCTTTAACTGATCCGCATAAGGCCTTTCAACTTGAAGCCCATGAAACTGCAATAGAGACCGATCAATCGCATCAATTTCGACCAAATTCGAAATCGACGAATTTACAAGGGCCAAATCTCCAGTTGGTACTGTGATCTCTAAACGATTTGGAGAATCCTGAGAATCCCGAGAATCCGGAGGCATCAGCGCAACCTCCTCAATCTCAGGTGGCTGCAAAAAATAATTTTGAATTTTTGTCCCTTCGGCTAAAAAATGTTTCTTTGCCCTTTCTCTGCAAAAATTCTCCTGGTCCTTCATTAGCAGAACATATTGCTTTAGAATTGCCTCTCATTCCATAATATCAGTTCTATCACTTCTGCCATTTAACAGAGCCAAAGATATTTTCCCCTCATTGGTGAAGGGAAAAAGACACGTTGTGGATATTGTCCCTCATCAGTGTTCCTATATTTTGGTTCCATTATTGTTGGATAATCTACCCACATTGAGGATCCTCTGTCCAGATATTCTCGAATCTGAGTTTTGATGGCTTTCTCACATTTTGTTCCCTTGATAAATCAACTAGGAGAGGTTTATGGTCTAATGTTGAGTACCCCAGATTACACAATGAGTCTTGCGGGTATGCCCATATAAAATAATTAGAAACGAGTCCCCTATCCAACTTAGTTTCAATCCTCCTTAGCGGATCTTTTCCTCTATACCAAGTGAATTGGTACCCCTTCATTGTCATATCTTTCAGCCCGATATCTTCAATAACCTCCTTGAAATTGTGTATGAGTTGGGCCGGATAATGATTCCTCCTTTTTGTTTCCGAGGGGTGAATAATATAGTTGAAATCCCCAAGCAACAGCCACTTATCTCTCTTGTTTTCCTCGACCATGTCTCTCAATAATCTCCAGGTCTTGTGCCCATGTGACCTATTAGCCTCACCGTAGATGCTTGTAAGCCTGAAGTCAGTCCCCCAGTGGGGTTAACTAGATATCAATGTAGTGGAGCGTGCATCTTCCTTCTCTGATGTTCATTCCATCACACCCTCCCCGGTAGCCATTTGCTTCCTTTCATGTACCCCCATAGAATCCAAGATTCCTTATGAGAGTTTTCAGAGCACCGTCCGTGAGGAAAGTCTCCAAAATAAACATCACAAAAGGCCTGAACTGAGTAAGATAACCCTTCAATTCGTGCTTATGAAGATCATTCCCCAAACCTTGACAATTCCAAGCTAAAACCTTTAGATTTACCGTCATGCAAACCAAAAAAGGAGCTCCCTAAGTCAATAGGAATTCCCCGAGATGCACCACCATCCTCAAAGGAATAAGGCACGAAATCATACGCGGCGCTGTCGATAATCCGTGAGACAAAAACGCCGAGTCCCAGTCACTCCTAAAACACCAAAACCCCATATACCCAAAATTTACCAATCACAACCACAAAAACAACATTACACCACTAATCGAGATTAAAACCAGAGGTAACAAGAAAACCAAAAGGTAACCTATATAGAAAAACAAGAGGACGGGAGGCTCACCTGGAAGAAATAGGTAGAAAACGGAGTAGATAGGAGCCCACAACCTTGACCGAAGTAAAGAAAGGGGATAGAAAATCCTACAACCAATATCGGAGTTTAGACATGTTGGAAAAATGCAATTAAAAGGATTTCAATTGAATTGAATTCAATTAAAATAGATTTAATACACCTAAATATAATTAATGAGGATTAATGGGTAGTACAGAAATTCCCTTAATACCCTTCATCATAGCCTATATATAACACCTTTAGTCTATCATTTTTACACGAACATGATGAAATCTCACCCTCTCTCAAAAACTATCCTGGACATTGTTTTCGAAACTTCCAGGGCTCTTTTCGTGAGTAGCCACGGATCGAGCTGGCAACTATGTAACCTTGGGGAGGAACCGGTTATTGATCGCCACCGAGGTCAACCGGGAAAATTGCTTTCAAGTCATTGGTCTTCATGCCATGCCACATTTTGAATCCTCAAATCCGATAAGTCTTTTCAATATTCAATCTTGTTATACGAGCTCTATTTCCTCCAATTTGAAAGCAATTTGGGTATAACATGATTTGTTTGTAAATGGTTTCATAATTGATTAGATTTTTTTTAAAACGAGCATAGAGGTATTGTATTACTGTAAAATAGACACCTTACATGTTAGGGCATAACTTCCCAAGATTCCAGATATTTGTCTCGGTCGACTGGAGTCCACCAGGCGCTCATGGATCCATAGAAATCATCTGCTTTCAATCACATATCTGAACTCAGGAGTTCCCCTTACCGACATTTCAAGAATAATAAAACTCAAAGTCCTAAACCAAATTAACCAAAGACTTATTCGACCTAGAAAGAAATACAAAGCAGACTTAATGGAAACTGGAAGTAGTGCCTTGAATGCGGATTTCCCGAGACTCCCCAGCACTGATAGTCCTGGGTCTGTGGGTATAGTCCGTAGATGGACCCTCCCACCCCCGCCGGGTCTTCTCATTCTTCCGAAGGAGGCTGAGACGCCTCCCTATGTGGATCCTAGACCAGAACGACGGCATGAAGTACGACGTGACCCTTGTGTTGCATTACTCCGACGCCCCGAGGACGATCTCGTCGCCTAGGGTGATCGCGGCGAGTTTCACCCCTTCGTTGACGCTGGCAAGATGCCCAGGACTTGATCGATCGTAGGGGTTTGACCGTTCGCATGAGCATGGACGGTCGAGGAGAGCGGCCGGGTGGCATGGCTGATATCGGTCGAGACGGTCCCCTTCGTTGCTCGAGAGATTGCTTGATGCAGCGATGATCGGGTCGAAGAAAGGCAACGACGATCGAGCAGGGAAGGGCCAAACATCGTGAAGCAGGAACAATAGGGATGAACCGGTGAGAGGCTATCATGACTGCCATGGTTGTAGTTTGAGAGAATAGAAGCAAAAAAAACCCACTAAGATTAGAAGTAGAAACCCCTTTGGGGTTGAGCTCTTGAATTGATTAGATTCAATTGTGTTGTTAACAAATATATATTTCAATAATGTGTTGAATATTTGGATTATACATTTCGTACAAGTATTCATGAACCGTTGAAACTTATAATTTGGTGATGCTCTTCAATCAAATAGCTGAGTTGACCTGTCATGTATATATGTTGAAAATAGTGATATTCATCTGTATTGGAAATTGATAAAGAGCTTATAATATGCAATATCTGTACAGACTTCCCTTCTATTTCAATTTATACGGCTTATAAATCAAGTAAAGGTGTAATGGCTCCAATACCTTTTCTGCCAAAGGTTTAGAGCATATACAACGGGCTGGTCCGCGCCTTCAGCCCGCGCGCTCAAGGTCCGCGGATCGCGGCCCGTTCCATTACGGGCTGGTTTTCGCGCGGTCCGTGGCACATTCCTAGGCTCGGTCTTGGGCTCGGGCCTCGCTCCTCGCTCCCCAATCACGGGCCGGGCTCGCAGATAGCGCTCCTCGCTCCTTGGCCATGCTGGCCCAATGCCGGGCCGACACCTGGCATCCGCGTGTGTTTTTTTTAAAAAAAAAAACAAATTTGTTTGTCAATTGTGGGATTTGAACCCCCAATCTTAAGATTAAAACCTTGTGGTTCTACCATTGAGCTAGATGAGTTTTTGTTATTATGTTTTATTATAATTTATATGATATACTTTTAATTTTGGAGTGAAATGCATATTAAAATTTAAAACCAAATCTTCTTTTTAATAGATTATATATTATATAATTTAGTGTTGGATGATATTTCAAATAAAATAACATTTTTATGTAATATATATTTGACCATATTATCATTTTTGTGTGTATTTATATCCGGTCCGACTCAAAGATTTTTCGTTATAGCAACTACTATGAATATTACATAGTTGACCATATTATTCCATACACATATTTTATTGATTTCTTTTCCATTATTAAAAAGTTCATTTTTATTCGTGTTAAATTTTTTTATTATTTTTTTATTGTCATTAATTATTTTTTTCCACATTTTTTTATATAATTTAAACAGTTTCTGATAAAGAATTAAATAAAACAGCAAAATATCAATTAATAATTCAGTCAACACTGTTCTGCACTCCCAGAACCTCAGAGGTCCTTTCTGTTGCAAAACACTCACTATTCTGCACTCCCAGGACCTCACTTTTGTCCAGTCAGCACAAGTTCTGCACTCCCAGGACCTCACCAAGGTCCTTTCTGTTGTACATGCTCTTAGTGACTGCTCGTCGTCATTCTCAACTGTAACCCATGTACTCTATGAGAAAGATGAACTATGTGGAGAGATAAGGACCAAAACCTAATGCTCGTAACTGCCGGCGATGGAAGGAGTGAAGAGACGTTGGTGGTTCGACCCGCGAGTACGGAGAGCGGTTCCGATGAATCCCAGTGTGTTCCTCAATTCTTGCATGGAATGGGCCTACAGTTTCTGACCCACATGAGATGGGCTTGTTTAGAAAGTACATTATCTTGAACCTGTCAACTCGGGCCTATTTCATAATTGTTTTAACCAATTTCGGTTTTGATGGATGGATATGATGGTACCTAGAGCTTTTTTCAGATTAGCAAGAATCAACGGACAATCTAGTCCCAAAGTGAGATATGCAGGGATTAGCTAGCTGCCGGATTGGAGGTTCAACCATTTGATAACTCATGGTCAAGTAAGTGTTGTTATACATCTGTATGAATGATAAATTTATACTCAAGTTCAAAGTTGACCCATGAGGTATGATCTGAGCTTACTACACAACATACTCATTGTTGGAATTCATAGAGCACTTTGGACCACCAAGTTGAGCCCAATATGTGACCTCTTACTAATTATTAACTCTCTATCGGTTTTAGTCCAGTTTGAATTTTTCATGCTAGAAATTGGTAATGAGCTCACAGGTTCTGAAGATTATTGACTCTGTGACTTCAACATAATAATGTTGTATAGTCGTTATTAGAGGACCAACTCAACTAAAAGCTCAAGATGATAGTTGAAGGCCCAATTATAGTTATATTCTAACACGCGCCTTCACGGACAAGCCCGATTACGGGTTTGGAGGTGAATTATTTAGAAGAGAGAGATGAGCCCGTTGACAAGAGTGATAAGGGATAGCCCATTTTGGACAAATTTGATAAATAGAGAATAAATTAGAATTTTTGTAGAGAGTGGGGTTTGAACCCGGGTCCGTGAGGTAACAAGCTCTGATACCATATTAGAGGACCAACTCAACTAAAAGATCAAGCTGATAGTTGAAGGCCCAATTATAGTTATATTCTAACAGTCGTGGCCATGTGCGATGAACTCATCGATTGAGGACTGTTGGAATTGATCCTTGCGTTTATTAATTTTCTTCGGTATATTTGTACATAGCTACAGATGAGGTACCATATTCAAATATACAGATGATATATCACACAGAGTTTGAGTTTATTCAAACTCTGATAATCCTATCTCTAACAAGGACGTAGGAGTTGACCTCGATCTAGAATTGGCCGATAGTTTTGGTCTTTATGTGTGCGTTTGATTTATGACATAAATAACCAGAGATGCACCATTAGTTCACGAATCATAGATGATGATGGTGATGATGGTTTTTTAAAGGAGGCGTATGTCAATCTTGTTCAACTGCGAATTCATGAGCAATGCTTATTGTTTGATAGTTTTGGTAATTCACTTAAATTGGTTTATACATATAAGATTGTGGTAGTCTGTTGTATATTTGTATATATGTGCAGTTCTAACGATTTCATAATGAAAAATACAATGAAACCGGTGTTTTCTCTTCAATCAAATAAGTGATTGTATTTCATTAATATATTCGATAGAGTATGATTCTTAACTTGAATTATATCGTTCATATTATGAACCCCTTGTTTTTGGATATCGAGAATCCAAAATTAAGGATGGAGAGCATCAGATAAAGGGACTAATTTCCTTTATGACTGAACATCGGGTTTCAAATGTGGTGAATATTGTGCTTTTAGAGTTCAGATCTTTCCGATGAAATGTAGGGGTTGTTCGGATAAACTAAACCACTACGAAAAAAAAGGCTATTATTGCGTATAAAACCTATGATCGTTTTCATTGGTTATCCCTTAATAGTGTTGTATAGGGTTTTTTGATGTGATGTACCCGTTATTACTCGTATGCATGTATAATCTATTGTGTGACAATTTGCATGCTAGTTACTTCATTCTATTATTCATGTTGATGAACATAGAAAATAGTGAAAGACATAGATTAGGAAATTCTAGGGGAGATTAATTTCTTATAAACCTTGTGTGTAATGATTATATAACGGGCAATCTTATTCATATATGTATTATGAATTGATTTACATAGGCTATATGATTATTGACCTATGTTGGTGACATGTTGATTTTTGGTAGTTATAATGTTGTTGTGAACAAAACCAAAAAAACCTCTTATCATCAAAGAATAATGTCTAAATTGGGAAGAAGAGACTTATTCAAATTTAGACACATAGTGTTGTTAAACAACTCCTAAAAATAGAGTGATTTCTTTGGAATTTATGAGATCCGAAAGAAATCTAGATGATCCTTTCACTAAGGATCAACCAAGGAGAGTACTCCTTGTTATGTCGAAAGGGATGAGGCTCAAGCCCACAGGTCAAGAAAGTATGGATGACACGTGATAGTGATCATATGCATCCATACTAGTCTTGATGCACTACATATCTCATTCCTATGACTTTAATACAACTTTATGATCTATAACCAGTTTTTGTGGTGCTTTGAGATGCACTTGATAAATCGTAATCCATAACCAGTTTTGGTGGTGCTATAGAGACGCACTTGATGTATTCTGCTGATAGGTTGACTTTATGTCCTTAAGAGCATGCACAACGGGTCGGCCCTCGCCCCCGACCCGCGCGCGCTCGGTCCGCAGACCGCGGTCCGCTCCGTTGTGCGCTGGAAAAAACGTGGCCCACGGCCCTAAAACACGCAGCCCGCTCCTCGCTCCTCACCCCTCGTTTGCTGGCCGGGCGCGTGCTCCCGCTCCTCGCTCCTCTGTCTCGCGTGGCCCTCTATCGTGCCGCCACGTGGCGTCGCCAAGCCGACCGTTTGACAACGGTCGGTAACGGATAGTTTTTTTAATTAAAATTCAGCAAAATCAAACCCTATAAATACCCAACCCCAATCCTCATTTTTTCCACACCATTCTCCAATATCACTCTTTCATTCTCACTTTCTACTCTCTAATTTCCAAAATGTCCGACGTTGAGGTTCCGACCTACGAGGAGCTGGCTGGCCGAATGCCGACGTATGAGGAGATGGCAGCCCAACTGCCGACATATGAGGATATGGCAGCCCGAATGCGGCCAGTTGAGCGACGATTCCGGCAGATGATCGAGAGGAACATGCAGAGAGCAATGCCAAGGATCGAGAGGGCCATCCATGGGGAACCAATGCGACGAGAGATTAACAGAGGTCGTTCTGAAGCCCACAACCAATTGATGAGGAACTATTTTGTCGAACAACCCGTATATGGCCCTGATATGTTTCGGCGTCAGTTCCGTATGTGCAGACCACTTTTTCAACGGATTATGCACGCGGTCAAGGCTCACGACAGGTACTTCGTTCAGAGGCCCGATGCTGCCTCACGGCCGGGCTTATCAACGGAACAGAAGTGCACCGCCGTTATATGGATGCTTGCGTATGGGTCCTCGGCCGATTCATTGGACGAAACTCTGCACATTGGGGTAAGCACCATACTTGAATTTTTACGTAAGTTTTGCAAGGCCGTCATTGAGGTATTCGGAGTCGAGTATGAGCGTACACCCACACCGGCTGACATGCAACACTTACTCCGAGAAGGGTACAGCCGAGGGTTTCCCGGAATGGCGGGGAGTCTTGACTGCATGCATTGGAAGTGGAAGAATTTCCCAACCGAAGACTAGGGAGCCCATGGACGGGGAAGTCACCACGGGGACAAGACGATTATGCTTGAAGTTGTAGCGTCCCGTGATTTATGGATTTGGCATGCGTTTTTCGGGATGGCTGGCTCGAACAACGACATCAACGTCCTCAACCACAGCCACTTATTCCAAGACGCTTACTACGACCGTGAGCTAGCTGTGGAGTACGAGATCAACGGCCATCGGTACGACCGACCTTATTACTTGGTGGACGGCATTTACCCAACATGGGCACGGTTCGTGAAGACTATTCGTCATCCCTTCGAGCCCAAAGAGAATTTGTTTGCTAAATGTCAAGAAGATGCTCGAAAAGATATTGAAAGGGATTTTGGAGTACTTCAAGCAAGGTGGCACATCATTTCCCGTCCCGCTCGTTCTTGGAGCCCACACCTTTTGGCTGATATCATGCACACTTGCATCATTCTACACAACATGATTGTCGAGGATGAGCGCGACCGGTACGAGTATGGGGATGAGGAGTTGTTGTACCAGCAACCTCCAGAAATGCCGAATTGGACACCACCGGAACGATGGCACTACGGAGGGCCATTGGAATACCAGCAACTAGTTGCTTGTCAACAAAGTGTCATAAACCATGAGACCCACCATCAACTACAAAATGATCTTATGGAGCACTTATGGGGTCTATATGGAGCTGGTTTCCATGACGACGAGTAATCGTTTGTGCTCTTGGAGCTGGGTTTTTTTGGGGTTGTATTACAAGGGGATCAATAAAAGGTCAACTTGCTTTTTATTCGTATTCAATTTAATTATTGTCATTAATTATTTATTTCCAAAATTGTTTACATTATAAATAAATTTAAACGGTTTCTGATAAAGAATTAAATAAAACAGCAAAATATCAATTAATAATCCAGTCAGCACAGGGCCTCACTCCCAGGGCCTCAGAGGGCCTCTCCATTGCAAAACACCCACTATTCTGCACTCCTAGGGCCTCACTTTTGTCCAGTCAGCACAAGGACCTCAAACCCAAGGCCTCACCAAGGGCCTTTCTGTTGTACATGCTCTAATAGCTCAAGACCCAATGAGTCAGTGCTAGTGAGAAGCACTTGATAAAGCTACCTACGTGGATGTGATGGTGCGCCGCCATCTATATGAAAGACTTGGGCTAAGTTTTTCTAGAGCATTCATTAGACCCGAGGTATACACATGGCCTTTAATAGCGTTATTGATAGTTCGCGGAACTTATGGAATTTGAAGGTATGATATGTGTTCTAGGGCGTATCAACCGAAGCTGAACAAATTCAAGACTTAGTTCATTTGTTCTAAGTAAGTTGTTACCTTATATCACTAACGTATCAATTCAAATTGAAAGATATTGGCACTTAAGTATCCAATCATAAATCCTTTCAATACCCAGGAATTTCCTTATCCTTTCCCTGTGATATATCTCTGGAACCTTTATTGCATTTTGTGAGGGATTGTTGGAAAAAAACAATTAAAAGGATTTCAATTGAATTGAATTCAATTAAAAGAGATTCAATACACCTAAATATAGTTGATGAGGATTAATGGGTAGTACAAAATTTCCCTTGATACCCTTCGTCGTAGCCTATATATAACACCTTTAGTCTATCATTTCTACACGAACATGATGAAATCTCTCCCTCTCTCAAAAATTATCTTGGGTATTGTTTCCGAAAGTTTCAAGGCTCTATTCGTAAGTAGGCACAGATCAAGCTAGCGACTGTGTAACCTTGGGGAGGAACTGGTTATTGATCGTCACTGAAGTCAATCGGACAAATTGCTTTCAAGTCAGTGGTCACCATGTCATGCCACATTTTGAATCCTCAAATCCGATAAGTATTTTCAATACTACGAATTTTATTTCGTACAAGACACACCTACACGTACGATCGCCAACAAAGAGAAGGAGAAGACCGTAACATCTTCAAGAAAAAGACCTTATTTTCAGACAAAGTATAAAAAAGACCTTAGAATTTTTTAAACACTGAATAGAACTAACCGCATCGGATGACGAGGTAACCCTTCTCGTTTGGGGTACCGCAAGTGCAAGGCAGGTGCCCCTACACATGTAGGACATTAGTGACTGGCAAGCTAGCTCTAGGTAGGGAAGGGTATGTCAGTTCCGGACGGGGTTTTCGAAAAGTTGGGTTCGGGTCTGGACCACCAACCAAGACCATACATAGTTGCGTTTCGTGTGGTCCGTTGATCACCTTCGAAGCATGATATGATCGGATCCGATCAGATGTGACATCGGTCAGTCAACTTTGGTACATACTTTCCATCATTTTCAACTTTACTTTGTCGCCTCACATTTACAAAACCGATTGCTATGAATAGGATTCTTTAATTTCCTTGGCTCGAATTTAAATTGCCACTGTAAAAGAACATTAATTGACCAACGAAACTACCTTTTTTTTACAGGTTAGTACCCTTAAGGTATACTTTAAATGGTTAACTAAGCATGCTAAAAAATATACTTCTGATTTATTTTTTTGAATTATGTTATTTTTCTATCAATCATATTTTCTATCTTTTTTAGTTAGTAGCAGAAAAATTTAGTAGTCATATTTAACTTTCATATTCTTCAGAAGCTCTCCACACACCTCGCTGAGGCCCTCTCATACCCTATTTCGGGTGGCCGCCGTCGCCGTCTACCTTCTTCCCTTCTGCCCGTCCGTTGCCACTCTCTCCACCACCACCACACCCACAGCCTTCTCCTCTACAGAACAACGGTACCCAGCCGTGATTCTGCTTTCCATCTCCACGAGTTCATACCCCCGGCCATCTGCACCTGCAGTACCACCGCCGCCACCGCCGTTACTCCTTCAGCACCCTCGTCCATTTCTGCTCAGCCAATGCCGATTCTCCCCATCCACCGCCTCCACGAGCCGGAAATGGCCCTCGCCGATCAGATCCAACCCCATGCAGAGATCGCTCACGGCCTCGAGGTCTCCGCCCAACGAGACGACGAACACGCCGACGTTCCTCCGTCGCTGCTCAGTCCGAACCCAGTCCCTCCTCGGATGTCGCCGCGCCCTATAGATCTGAAGGACAAGTCGGGCGCGTCCTTGGCCACCAGCGTCTCTCCAGATCCACCGGTGCCATTTCCGCCCTACACCGGGCACACATCAACAGCGAGGGAGGTCCATCGGGATCTGATTTCTCTCCCCTGGCCACCCCCTTCTCTGGTGGTGACTCGATATCTTCCGCCGGCGGAGCGTGTACCGGCCCCTAGGCCTGACTGTCTGAACACCGGCAGCCCGTCGGGGTCGGGTTCTGAGACCCAGCCAAGCCGTATATCCCTGGTCCCGGACTGGGAGGATGAGCACGACGAGATAGTGGTGTCGGAAGAAGGAGTCTCGCTGTTTACCCCCGGGTCTTACCAGTTCTCCCTTGCAGCGAAGGTCGCAGGGGATCAGACCTACAACCAGCACATCGTCTGTGCGATGATGCTGCGAAAATGGAAGGTGACGGGGATTAAGGTGGAGTTCATGTCCCCCGAGGTCACGGGATACCATTTCCCGTCAGCCAAAGCAATGGAAGACATCCGTCATAGGGGTCCCTGGAGCTTCAAGGGATATCCCCTCCTCCTTGAACCGCTTAGGCGATTCGATCGGGCAGAAGAGATTACCTTCAATCATGTGGATCTTGGGGTCCGGGCGCTAAATATCCCGGGAGGAGCCAAAAACCAATACATTCCGGGTCTCGTTGCAGGCAGCATAGACAAGCAAATCATGTCGGCCCCAATCCCGACGGCCCGACAGGATGGTATGCATCTCTGGCTAAGGGTTCGAAGGGAGTTGTCTCGACCTTTATGGCGCAGAACCCGTCTCCGGTTCCCAGGTACTGATACTTCTGTTGTGCTTGATCTACAATACGAGAGAGTGGTAGATTTTTGTCGCAGGTGCGGAATGCTGACACACAGATTATCGGGCTGCCAAACCCTGCTGCCGGGGATTGGTCGGGAGGAGATTCGGTATGACAACTCTATTCTGGTCCCGAGGGACTTGGATGTGGACCGGTTGCTGCGAACGGTCTGGAATGCACCCCCTCCAGCATCACACCCGGCGATCACGTACCTCCTGAGTGATCTATCCCTGAACCCTCTGATCCGGTCCAGGGAAATCACTATGGGCGCAGAATCGTCCGTTGCAGGCATCCCGAAGCCTGACTACCTGGCTAAGGTTAACCAAGAAGGGTTAACCAATATACTGTAGGGGGTGGCCATAGAGTACCCACACCGCCCCCCCAAGTCCACAAAGCCTGACTACCTGCCTAACGTCCTCCCTGTTGATGACTCTGTGATCCGAGCCGACCCCAGATACAATGCGATAATGAGGGAGGGGAAGGAGACAGATCCACGGGGATGTCAGAGAGACCCCCAAAAGAGCCTAGGGAAAGGCGGGCCCAATCGAGGAAAAGGCAAGATGACCACTCTGAAGACTAGAAATGGTTCGTTGTATATACACCCGCCGGAGACAAAGAAGCAGAGAGGAGATCCGACTTCCTAATAGCAGCCCTGGTATCCGCCCTTCCAGGGGGAGAGGAGAGCAGATGAAGCGGAGGTACACAGGCCTCCGATGGAGGAATGATCTGCCCCAGCAGGGGTGGGTGGAGTCGGCCCCAGACTATACCTACAAACCCGGGATAGCCACTGCTGAGAGGTCCCGGGCAGCCTGCATTATCAGCACATATTATTTACTTATTCTGTTATAACTTGTGTTTTTGTTGGGATACTTTATTTTCTGCAGATTTTGGACCTTGGTATTTTTTGCCTCGTTATGTTGGAACGATGGTAGGGAGTTGTCTTGAGTTTGTGCTCACGATTTCAAGTGGGTTATTATTATGGGTCCATGAGCGCCGGGCTTGCTACGGTCGGCCCGGACAAATATCTGGAACCCGAGGCAGTCACGCCTCATCCTGTTTGATTACCTTTTGGTATTAATGAAAGTCTCCGGTTACCCGTTTCAAAAAAAACTTTCATATTCTTCTTCCCCAACCATTTATGTCTTTCTAATCATTAATTCATAATTTTTGACATGTGTCGTTCTCTTGGGCTTTTAATTTAAGAATTGTTAAAGTATGTACATCTTAAGAGCAAGAACAACGGGTCGGCCATGAGGTTCATCTCGCATTTTGCGGGACGCGGGTCGTCCCATTGTGGGACGGCTTTTACGCGGCTCGCGTCCCGCAAAAACGCGGGCCGGGCCGCAGCCCTCGCCCGTCATCCCTTTCCCGGCTCCCGTCCAATGGCGTGGCGCCACATGTCCATGCGTCAGGAAAAAAAATCCGACCGTTTTTAAATGGTCGGAAATGGTAACTTTTTTTTAATTAAATCTACTACAATTTAAACCCTATAAATACCCCAACCCCAACCTCATTTTTTTCACTCATCACTCACTCATTCTCCAATTTCACTCTCCCATTCCCACATTCTACTCTCTCATTTCCAATATTCTCGTGAAAAATGTCAGGCGACACAGGGTCCCGTGCACAATCAGCTGGTGACGAAGTAGGATTCACCCCCGACAAACTAGCACGAGATTTCGAAGAAATTCTAACCGACCCTCGTGAGAACTCCGCTTTCACGGCATACATGCAACCGGGTTCGAGCTCAAGTAATTGCAAACTAATTTTTTATTTATTGTATTTTTTAATTCATTTATCGTATTTTTTTAATTCATTTTTGTAAGTGATTGTTGTTGTTTAATTCATTAAACTAACTTATTTATAATACTTTTGTAATAAAAGTTTTGTAATTTCATATTTCCAATGTCAATTCCGTCCACAATAATTCAACGCACAAGGGTACCAGGTCCCGCCACAAGGGTACCAGATGTCGCCACGATTTCAAATGCCGCCACAATTCCAAATGCCGCCACAAGGGTACCAGATGCCACCACAATTCCAGCTTCTACCACAATTCTACAAATACCCCGACCACCCACTACCCGACGTAGGCGTCACCCGTAGGTCGCAGTCATCCTCTGTCGGAACTTCCGAACGACGACCCCGAGCAGCACAAGATCAGAGGTTATGGACCATCGATGAATACTTACACCTCATAGAATGTTGGCTCTCGACTACAAAAGACGCGATTAAGGGAAACTCTCAAGCCGGAAACACATTCTGGTGAACTATTGAGAGGAAGTTCAACGCGATCGGAGGTCACCGCCACTACAACTGGAATGCTATCAAGAAACATTGGGCCAGATGTCAGTCGCAGACAAGGAGGTTCCTCAGTTATCTGAAGACCTCCAAGGTCGAGTACCACAACAGCTGGAACCACGAGGACCACATGAAACATGTGAAGGATATGTGGGAGGCAGTACCGAAGGAAGACAGACCGAGGGAGCACCCAACACATTTCGACCTGGATCATTGGGTTACCGAGCTTGAGGACAATAACAAGTTCGCTGCCGAGGAAGGCACCATGGGTAATGTCCGCCAACAACAACGCCAACAACGACAACGCTTTATGAGGCTGGGGCTTATAGCTCAACCCCACACACAAGCACAGGGGACGATTACACACCTCTTGGTGGCGAGTCCCAACAACTAGAATGGGGAGCTTCCGATCACAACGAGGGGAGTGAGGTCCCTCTCAGCGACACACCCCCCTCCCATGAGGCTAATGCAAGTCCCTCTCAACCAACTCGCCGAACGCGACCGCATGGAAAGAAGGCAGCGAAGGCATCAAAAAAAGGCGACCGTCCTCACGGCCTAAATGGCTGCCTACGTGGAGATGGAACGTACAAGGTAAGAAAGGCAAGATAGAAAGGACTTGCATGATACACAAGTTAACCCAACAGTGGGAAGCAAACTTCGCCACCTACATGTCCATGCTGGAAAAGGATATCTCCGCCTTCACCGAAGAGGATAAGGAAGAGCATAGGTCATGCAAGGCTTGAATGCGAAGAGTCTTGAATATCCTTGAAGGTGAACTTGAAGCTCTTCAACAAGAACAAGCACCACCGGATGTCGACTGTCACGCCCCGAATTCGGTATGACCGAACCAGGAACGCGAACGGTGAAGCAAGTAAAACAAAGTCTCAAATAGTTTAATAAACTGCTTTAAAAGCACCACTTGTATTAATCAAAACAATAATTTTAAAAACAGAGTTTTAATTTAAAAAAAACGAAAGAACACTAAAACATGAGTGTACGTCGCTAGACAACCCCGACAGCCCAAACTCTCGCTCCCAGCTCTTCAAGCCTCGAGAGATCCTCCTAGTCCGCCTCGCGAACGGTACATGTAGGTAAAGCAGCAAGGGGTGATCGTTTCGCTCACCACCACGGACACTAGACTGACTACGACATACCAACAGAAATGTCGGGAACACCGGCAACAAACAATAACACAGGGGACTGCTACCCCACATCACATGTTAAATTCGACTGTCATAAATCACTGTCAATTTCCCCCCAACCATCTAAGACCCGTGCACGCAATGGAGACCCCAAATCAGAGACCGAACAACCATTCCATTAGTCACACCGATAAGGTAAAGCACAGCCCTCACACGATCCTATGTGCATTTACTTGTAACTTTCCGCAACCAAATCAGTATTCGCTACTCGTCTCTACCTCAAAGGCCTGCGGGAAAAGTAGTAAAGGGGATGAGCGTTCCGCTCACCTCCACAGATACTCGTCTGATTATGGCATACTATTAAAGCATCAACAACTTACCAATCTAAACAGGGCAAACAACTACCTCAAAACCTGATACCAAACCGTCACAACTGCTCACGATATGAATACCTCAAATACTCGCTCACGTAAGGGAATCCTCGAATAGGGATCATATTCTCAACAAAGCAAAACACTATTGCTCACCATATCAACACCCCAATTACCCGATCACGTAGGGGAAACCTCAAAACGGGGATCATGTTCTCAACTAAGTAAATCACTATTGCTCACAACATCAATACCCCAACTACCCGATCACATAGGGGAAACCTCAAACAACCCACTCACGTGAGGGAAACCTCAAACCACCCGTTCACGTGAGGGAAACCTCAAACAACCCGTTCACGTGAGTGAAACCTCAAACCACCTGTTCACGTGAGGGAAACCTCAAACAACCCGCTCACGTGAGGGAAACCTCAAACCACCCGTTCACGTGAGGGAAACCTCGAACAACCCGTTCACGTAGGGGAAACCTAGGTGGTACTGCGCCGCAGCGCATCAACCCTAACCCCTCTCCGTGGTGAGACCCTCACAACGAGGCGCTGTATCACCACCGTAGGTTATTGATGAATCTCAAACCAAAGACCTCACCCTTTAACACATACCTTACGACATTTACAAACAAACACAATCGTGAACAAAGTAACGCAATATCAACAATGTCAACACACACAATGCACGCAAGATCACAAAGGATCAACACAAATACTGCACAGTTTCCAGTAGCAATCCGGCTGGCCCTGGCACTGCCCCACACACTTTCCCCAACACACAGTCGGGCCAGGCGGTCGACCTAATCGCGGCACATAGCAACACTTTTCCGATTGATAGTCGGAAGGAGGTCCTCTCCTTCATCGCGGAACCTCAAGCCTAAGCACTTTACCGATCGCGCGCCGGAAGGTACGACACACCTCACGGGGAACACAGCCCTCGACACTTTACCGGTCGCGTATCGGAAGGTACGACACACCTCTCGGGCACAACTCAAGCCTCAACACTTTACCAATCGCGCGCCGGAAGGTACGACACACCTCACGGGGAACACAGCCCTTGGCACTTTACCGGTCACGCATCGGAAGGTACGACACACCTCTCGGGCACAACTCAAGCCTCAGCACTTTACCAATCGCGCGCCGGAAGGTACGACACACCTCAAGGGGAACATAGCCCTCGGCATTTTACCGGTCGCGCATCGGAAGGTACGACACAGCTCTCGGGCACAACTCAAGCCTCAGCACTTTACCAATCGCGGGCCGGAAGGTACGACACACCTCACGGGGAACACAGCCCTCGGCACTTTACCGGTTGCGCATCAGAAGGTACGACACACATCTCGGGCATAGCTCATCCAGGTATCACTAGAACAATCACAATTTCAACCAAATATCACACAATACTCCGCAAATAGCAAAATTAACATCACGACTAACTACCACTCAGCAAGTCAGTCAAAACATACGGGTTCAACACCCCCACAGGCACACATGGCCACATGCAAACACAATCAGTTCACTCAACCTACGGGCACAACCAGGTGCCCACATGTAATTCTACAGCACGACAAGGTTCCACAACCTAAGGACACAACCAGGTGCCCACATGCACTGCTATCGTACGATAAGTTTCCTTAACCTACGGCACCACCAAGTGCCACATGCATTTATATTGTTCGATAAATTCACTTATCCTACGACGCCACCAAGTGTTACATGCATTTCTATTGTTCGACAAGTTCACTTATTCTACGACACCAACAAGTGTCACATGCATTTCTATTGTTCGATAAGTTCACTTATCCTACGACACCACCAAGTGTCACATACATTTCTACTAATAACTTTCCCTAGTTAAGACCGTTATCCGGATACTTTTCCCTACCTCGTAAAGCATTCCAAATGTCCACGCTCAGGCTCCGACAATGCTCATGATCACCCGCTTAGCCTCCTCTTTCCACGGTCGGTGGCACGATCTAACATGATCAAAATAACGCACCTTTTAAATATGCAGGAAAAACCGAATTTAATGAATTTAACGCCCAAAAACAGCCCCGACAATGTCGATCGCTCCCACACTTCCCAATTCCTCGACAGTGTCAACAAAGGGCCCGGAAAGGCCCGATTCGCCCGGCTCGGCGAATCTACCCAGGATCGGAAAAACGCTCTCCGGGGCTCCGAAAATTCCCATTTTCGTTTCTACAACCCTAATATATTTCATGTGTTCCAACGCAATCGACGAAATCAATTTCTGATACCCGAGCGATTTAATTCCGCGTTTAAAGTTTCTAACCCAAATTTCCGAATTCTCACAAATTAATTCCATAATTCGTTTTGGGTGTGAATTATCGACTCGGGGATCATCCAAGACCACCCGAACACGAAAAGCCCGAGGCCCAGCCAAGTGGGCCCCACACGGCCACACCGGAAAACGCTCCTTTTCGCCCTAAAACGTTCCTAACGAACCCCAAACCTCAACCATTCATCTTTAAACCAATTCTAACCAAAACCCTAGAATTCAAAAACGTCGAAATGAGAAGTTTCGGGTCCTTATCGTAGGCAACGATGAGAGGATGACGATTATGCGAGAAATGAGACGATCCGTCGGTCGGATCGTAGATAAACACAAAAAACCTAAACTTTCTTCTTCTCCTCCACCTTCTCTCTACTTTCTCTCTCCTTCTCTCCATTTTCTCTCTTATGGCCGAACATCTCTCATCTCTTCTCTTTTAACTTTGTTTTCAAACCCAACACACACCAAAATGACCATTTTGCCCCAAACCTTCACCTTTTGTTTTTAAAACTAAGGGCAACTTTGTCCTTTCAACTCCCTTCCACCACTTTCAAGACAAGTGTCATGTGGGTCCCACTAGTTAGAAAAATATCTTTGTAGATATTTTCAGTCAGATTCGCGAAATTCGGCTGTCTCGGGCCCCGTGCGGGCCCATTTTCCGAGAATTTATGAAATTTCGCGTGCTACAAGGAAACGGACCAACTAAGACCGCTGTAACGACGACTAAGCTTTTTGGAGCCAAATCAGGCCTCGAACGGACCAAAACGCCGCTCGGTTGGCTTTTTCGGCAAAAAGTCAACTTTCCCGAATTGGTCAAAAAGTTGCCCTGAGTCACCCAGAACTCACTTTGGTCGATATCGGGGTCAACTTAAGTCCGATATGACCATCGGAGTCAGTTTTAGGTTCATTTAGGTGTTTGTCCCAAAATTTTAAATTTTTCCGTTTTTCCGCCGACTAACCGGCGTTGACCAGGAGCGTTCCTTACATCGACCCACCACAATGATTCTTGAGCATGTATTTCTTTTTGGTTGTATTAAAAGGGGATGAATAAAAGTTCAATTTCATTTTTATTCGTGTTAAATTTATTTCTTATTTTTTTATTGTCATTAATTATTTATTATACATTTGTTTATATTTTATATAATTTAAACAGTTTCTGATAAAGAATTAAATAAAACAGCAAAATATCAATTAATTAACAACTCAGCATCCAGTCAGCATCCACTAAAACTAAAACTGTGAGCCTCTCATTGCAAAACACTCATTATTCTGAGTCCTAAGTCCCATTATTTTGTCCAGTCAGCATAAGGGACTCTGGACTTGGGACTCATTAAGGGCATTTTCATTGTACATGCTCTAAGGACCATGTGTGGGGATCATGTGTGGGGATCACGTAATGAGGATCATATGGTGATTAGGATGGTTAGTGGAGGACCGGAGGTGAACCCCTGAATTTGAAACAACACCACATTATGAGAATCATGTATGGAGATCATGGTTTGTAGAGATGCTGACTGGATAATTAATTATATTTTTCTGAATTTATTACATTCATACTTAAAACACTAATAAATACTAAATAAGATTAATTAACTAAAAACAAATTAAACTTGAACTTGTAATTTTAAAAACTATTACAATTTTAATTCTGGAAGTCGTCAAAATTTTTTTAGAGCCTGTCAAGTTGTATGGTGAAGAAAGACATATTTTTCGCGTGGAAGAGTTGTTGCTCTTCGGTCAACTCCTCCACGTCCACGTTCTCCAATTCTTCAATTTTCGTGAAGTAGTGAAGGATTTTCTGGTCGAATTCGCACACAAATTTGGCCTTCTCACACCGTGCGTTTTCTACTTGGGCGATGATAGTTGCTTTCTCTATGACCCCCTTCCTCTTCGCAACCTTGTTGCCAATTGGACGCTCTTGCACACGCTGAGTGGCAATCGGGGCACTTGGTCCAATTAGAGCCAATGGGGCACTTTCCTCCTCGAGCGGATCATTGAATTCCCCCCAGGTTGGGAATCATCACCTGTAAGAACCGCTCCCGGTCAACGCCAGTCAAATTGGCGAAAAACAGGAAAATTTAAAAATTTTGGACAGACACCTAAATGAACCTAAATTTGACCCCGAGGGTCATATCGGACTTAAGTTGACCCCGATATCGACCAAAGTGAGTTCCGGTGGACTCAAGGAAACTTTCTGACCAATTTGGGAAAGGTTGACTTTTTGCTTGAAAAGTCAACCGAGCGACGTTTTGGTCCGTTCGAGGTCCGTTTTGGATCCAAAAAGCTTAGCCGTCGTCACAACGGTCTTAGTTGAGCCGTTTCCTTGTAGCCCGTAAAGTTTCATAATTTCTTGGAAAAAGTGCCCGTTCGGGGCTCGAGACGGCCGAATTTCGCGAATCTGACTGAAAAATATCTAGAAAATATTTTCCAAAAATGGGTCAGACCCATTTGCCACATGTCACACAAGTGGTGGTGTTAGGTTTTTGGGACAAAACAAAAGAAGACTACTTGGTGTTAGTTTTGTAAATATGGTAAAAGTGTGGTTTGAAACAAAACAAAAGGATGAGACATAGGTGTGTTTGGCCATACATAGGAAAAAGGGTGAGTTTGAAGAGAGAGAAAGGGGATAGAAAGAGGAGAGAAGGTGGAGAGAAAAAGGAGAATAAAGTTTAGGGTTTTGAGGTTTACCGACGATCCAACCGACGGATCGTCTCAATGATCAAGGAACCGAGCTCCCACCGTCATTCCCTACGGTGAGTACCCTTTCGATTTTCGTTTTGGTACGTTTAAAGTTTAGGGTTTGGGTTAAAACTAGTAGTTTATGGATGAGTTGTGGTGTGGGGTTCGTTGGAGACGTTTTGGAGCGAAAGATGAACGTTTTCCGGTGACCGGAGGCTCGGGGGAGCTCCGGCCACCGTCTATGGTGGCTATCGGAGTTGGGGTGGTGGCTGGCCGGAGCTAGGACTGGCCACCACCATGGTGGACCGGCCCAAAATGGCCCTAGCCACCCACGACCAAGGATGGCCGGGGGGGCCCACATGCTCGGGTATTCGGGTTTCGTGTTCGGGTGGTTTAGGACGATCCCCAAGTCGTTAATCCACACCCGGATCGAAATTTGGAATTAAATTGTGAAAGTTGTAATTGACGGGTTTCGAAACTTTAAACGCGAATTAAATTACTCGGAAGTCGGAATTTGATTCCGTCGAGTGCATAAGAACCCTTGAATTATTATAAAACCGTAGAAACGAAAACGGGAATTTTCGGAGCCCCGGAAGGACGTTTTCCAATCCCGGGAAGATTCGCTAGGTCGGGCGAGACGTGCCTTTCCGGGTCCATTATCGACAATGTCGAGTAATTGGGAAGTTTGGGAGTGATCGACATTGTCGGGGTTACATTTGGGCGTCAAATTTATTAAAATTCAGTTTATGCCTGCGAGCTTAAAAGTGTTTTAAATTGTGTTCTTATTAGATCGTGCCACCGACAGAGGAAAGGGGAAGCTAGGTGAGTGATCGAGATCACGCCGGAGCTTGATTGTGAGCTTTTGGGGAAAGCATACGAGGTAGGGAAAAGTAGCCGGATCTCGGCCCTAACTAGGGAAAGTTAACAGTAGAAATGCATGTGACACTTGGGTGTCGTGGGTTAAGTAAGTTTATCGAACAATAGAAAGACAGGCGACACCGGGTGGTGTCGTATGATACGGGAACGTATCGAACAATAGAAATGCATGTGACACTTAGTAGTGTCGTAGGAGCAGTGAACTTTCAATATTATAATTACTGGAGGCATTTGGTTATGCCCGGAGGTTAATTGTTTAGTTTGTGTCTTGGGTGGCCATGAGAGCCTGTACTTTACTGTTTGTGTCTTGGGTGGCCATGAGAGCCCGTACTTTACTGTTTGTTTCTTGGGTGGCCATGAGAGCCCGTATTTTACTGTTGGTGTGTCTTGGGTGGCCATGAGTGCCCGTGGGGTTGTTAAACCCGTATTTTACTGTTGGTGTGTCTTGGGTGGCCATGAGTGCACGTGGGGTTGTTGAACCCGTGTTTTACCGTTGGTGTCTTGGGTGGCCATGAGTGCCCGTGGGGTTGTTGAACCCATGTTTTACCGTTGGTGTCTTGGGTGGCCATGAGTGCCCGTGGGGTTGTTGAACCCGTGTTTTACCGTTGGTATTGTTGAACCCGTGTTTTACCGTTGGTATCTTGGGTGGCCATGAGTGCCCGTGGGGTTGTTGAACCCGTGTTTTACCGTTGGTGTCTTGGGTGGCCATGAGTGCCTGTGGGGTTGTTGAACCCATGTTTTACCGTTGGTGTCTTGGGTGGCCATGACTGCCTGTGAAGTGTTAAACCTGTGTTGTCGCTGTCGGTTGAACTTTGCTTGTGGTTGTGATTGTGGTTCCTGAGGTTGGGGGCCCGCCTCATAATAAAGGGGGTCCCGTGATCACGCGTGTATGCATGTTCAGACGCGGTAGGGGGCCCGCCTGAGAGTAAAGGGGTTCTGGTAACGCGTGCGTGGTGGTGACAGGTCGACCGCCTGATCCGACCGTCGTGTTGGGAAAAGTTGCGTGGGGACTGAGTAGCTGGAGTGCGATCCTTTGCGATCTTGTTTGGTGTGCGATCCTTTGTGATCTTGGGTGTGGCGTGGTTATCTTTCGTGTCTTTGGAGGAAGTCGTAATCGTTGTGTCGGGTCTACATTACGTGTCCAAGTGTTGAGTCGGTTGAGGAAAGTAATAGTCGTGTGTCAGTCGGGTTACTTGAGTTTGGGGATAGTAGTCCCCGGTGTTTGGGTTGTTGTTGGTGTTACCGGCATTGTCTGCTAGTATGTCGTAGTCAGTCTGTTATCCGTGGTGGTGAGCGAACGCTCACCCCTAGCTGCTTTTCCCACAGGTACTGGTCGCGGGACGGTCTAGGTGAGCTCTCGAAGTTTGAAGAGCTAAGAGCCGGAGTCCGGGTTTCCTTTTTGAGTCTAGTGACGTACGCCTTGTATTTTGTCCGCTTGTTGGGACGTACTTTTGAGTTGTAAATTTTTATTTTGATTAACTAAACGGTGGTTTTAAAGTGTTTTATTTAAAAGGTTTGAAAATGTTTTATTGTCTTAAAAGTTCGCGTTCCGGGTTCGGTTCTACTGAATTTGGGGCGTGACATCACCGAGAGGTGTGACATTGTCATCATCGGTGGGAAGAAAAATGGGTGGGGTATTGTCGTAGCTATCGGCCTCGTTTAAGCGTCGTCGCATCACCCCGGTTGTGCCTTCATCAGCCCATAACTTCTCATAGTGCTCCAATGGCTCGATCCAGTGGAAGAGGTTGAATGTCTTCAGTTCGTTCTCTCGGTACCTTGCTCGATAGATTTCCTGTACAGCCTCCATATACTTTGTTTCATCCCATCCGCTTTAGGACTCGAGGAGCTTGTCGGTTTCAATGGCTCTTGACCGATTGTCACGTCCATTCTTCGGGCTTGAATTTCTTATCTTTAACGAACCTTTGCATCTTCGTGCCCCAGAACGTGGTGCCTGTTTGGGAGTTCCCCTTGACGGGGTCTTTGGTTGTGCGTTTCCACGCTTTAATAAGGAGCTTTTCCACCGGGGGGGGGGGGGGGGGGGGGTCATTTCGTCCGCTTCTCTACGGCCGGCTTCGTCGATCATCTCGACCCAATAGAAGACGATGTGGAGGACATCCGGGTCCCTCTGCTGCCATCGACGTGTTGTTGGTGGTACTCAGTATTCACGAGGTACCCGTAGTAGTTGATATTGGGATTGTATGGCAGGGATTTGTAATTGAAAGTTTTCGGTCGAAATTGCACGGCTTATGGATTGTCCAGTTGTTGTGGTGGACCTAAAATGAAAATGCTAATAATTTTTTTTAATTAATTAAAACATTAATTAAAAAATAATATACAACTAAATTATTAAAATACTTAATAAAAAAATTAATTAGCATACTTAATAATAAAAAAATAAGCAATCAAAATTAATTAAAGACGTGAAATTATTCAAAGTGCCAGAGGGAAAGGTAAGACAAGATTAAGCAATCAAGACGAGAAATTAAACAATCAAAATTAATTAAAGACAAGAGCCAGGGTCGGCGAAAGCACAAACCGCTCTTGGCTCCCTCTTCATCTCCGTCCGTGCTGCCGACGCCGACACTCCCTTCTCTAGGAGCGATCTCAGATGATATATCCTTCTCATTAGGATCAGCCTCTTCGGATCTTAATGCAAAACCGAGACGAGGGAGACCTTCACGCCGCCCCTCAGTGGCTTCTTCTCCACAAAACGGCCTCCTCGCTCCCCCCCTCCGAACCTTAGTTCGCTGCCCCCCTCCCCCCCCCCCCCCAAATAGACATGACCTCGCTCTAGCTCCTCCTTTACAGGGCGGGGCGGGTCCGAGGGTTCCGCTGATAGCCAGTTCCCCTCCAACCCTCTTTAAGGTTCCTTCTCCCTCACATCACGGCATTGGCTTGGTTCCCTCAATAAGGATACATGGGCTAAGGTAGTGACTATTACCGTTGTGCCTCGAGCTCTAGCCCTAGTAGGGTACCGCCACTGCAGCGAGACCCGGCGAAGGGGAAGACAGCCATGGAGGAGCTTCCTAGGACGGCGGTTGTCACGCCCCAAATCCGGCTTTGACCGAACTCGAGACGTGAACTTAAATAGTAATTGAACAATAAAAATAAAAGGAAATTTAAATGAAATAAACCTCATAATTTTAGTACAAAAGCGAACAATTCTGAAATAACACGAGTCAACGCTTAAATCTAACCAGTGAATACATAGTTTAGTACGGAAATAGAAAGCACGTCTCTAATGCATAAAACAACTCTTGGACCCTCAGTGAGCTCCCTAGCCCTGAGACGTCCTCTAAGCCTACTCATTAACGAAACCTGTAAAACATTAAAAACAGAGGGGGTGAGCTTACGCTCAGTAAGGAAACAGTAGTAAAGGAGAAAAGACTCCCGCTCCGTCACCAAATTTCTGGATTAATAACAATTAATAAAAAGACAACACAAAGAGATACCAACAGGGACACAACTTAATCACCAACAGAGACCCACTAAAGAAACACATGGATACCGAAATATAAGACAAAAAACTGAAGAGACACACGAACAACGGAACAAGCTACTACTAAGACCGCTACAGACGTTACTCGGATCCAATAACACACAAACATAAAGCAAGTATTCAAGACAATTCAACACCACACACAAATCAATAAATATATCGTACCGGAATACCCCCTCGGTCTAGATATCTTCCCGGAAACGCACATCTACCTAGATATCTTCTCGGAAACACACCTCGGGGTAAAAAATCATACGTCATATCGGAAACGCACATTGGCCTAGACGTCTTCCCAGAAACGCACATCGGGGTGAACATCATACATCATACCGGAAACGCACATCGGCCAAGATGTCTTCCCGGAAACACACCTCGGGGTACACAACCATATACCATACCGGAAACGCACATCGTCCTAGGTATCTTCCCAGAAACACACCTCGGGGTACACACACAAAACCACACAATAGCATACCAAACACAATACAGCGAACTCACATATCAACAAGCTTACCGGCATCACTTACCGAGCATATCACATCGGTCTATCATTCACCCAATCATATCACAAGACAATAGTTCATTTCACAATCATCACGTTCATTCGATCAATCATATCAAGAACAAACATTTGTATCACATTCATGTAGCATGAAGCGATTATTCTAGTGAATCACATCCTATATGCAAACTAAGATTCTTCCAGTTATTATCATCCTATATGCATACTATTAGCATTCCTTAATTAAAAGCGGAAATTTACTAATCTTCCCTACCTCAAGTTCTCCAAACGCTTAACCAACCAAGCGCCTAGAAGTCTCCTTCTCCGAGCTCGAGAATAAGGTCTAGGAACATCAACTAATACTATAATTAGTAAACGAATAAAGTCGGTTTTAAAGTGAACTACCTAAATTCACCCTAATTACAAACACTTAGGTAAAAAGGTAAATTGGGCCCGAACTAGGCCCAATTTGGGCAGCCCACAGATCTGGAAACCGGCCCGGACCGTGCCACTCAGAGGCCCGGAACCAGACCCGGACCGTTCCCCTCAGAGGCCCGGCACCAGGCCCGGACCGTGCCCCTCAGAGGGCCGGTCTGGGACCCGGACCGTGCCGCTCAGAGGGCCGGAACCAAGCCCTTTCCGTGTCAAAACTGGGCAGGTTCAAGCTCCTTCTTCCCCAACTTCGTTTCAACGAAAATCTACTTCAAAAACTCCATTTTTACCATTATCAAACCTCACCATCAGTCACCAAAACCCTCAAACTTCAATACCCACAATGAGTTTCCTCCAAACATCAACAAACAACTCATTTCTAACTGAAACCTCCACAACTACTTCACTAAACAATCAACTAACCACAAAGGAATCAAAACCTATCTAGTTCAAGCAAAAACCAAGGAAACCTATAATCTCAAATTGATTGAAAGAGGATTGTGAGAGTTCACTTACCTTGGGAATGAAAAGGGAATGAAGATGAGCTAATTTGGAGATGATTTGGTGAAGAAAAGCCCTTCAAGTTGCCTCCTTTCTCCACTATCTTATTCTCCAAGCAATGGTGTTCTTCCTCCTCTCTCTTCCTTGCAATTTTCGGCCACAAAGGGGAAATAATGAGCTGAAATGGTTGCCTCAAGTGTATAAAACCTATTTGTGAGAAAAGTCTCTTTTACCCCCTTCTTCTATTTCCTTTCTTTAGGCACATGGGAGGGCAAATGGGTCATTAGAGACTCATTTCTTCTCCTCCAAGCCACTATGGACACATGTCTATGTGGGGACCACCTTGTCCTTAAATACTTCTAGCACAAGTAGTTTAACTAGGTTTATCTGATAAATAGTCTCCGGTTGACCGAAAGTTGACTTTTTCACAAGGACAGTCAAATGAGTCAACTAAGCTAACCGTAATGACGGTTAAGCTTTTTGGGTCCCGAAAAGGTCCCGAATGACTCCCAGAGTCATCGGTTGACTTTTCTGGCCGAAAGTCAAACTTCGCCAAAAAATCACCGGTTCGACCGGGATCGACCAGGGTCGGTTCTTAAAGCGGTGAAGGCTTTGGGGTTAGGGCGCTGCCTTCCCGATCAGGCCAGGATCCCGATCATCCCGATGTGTTTCACTACTCTGGAAGGGATGACGCGAGACTGGTCAAGGCATTTGGATACGGAAGAATTTGCTCCGTCGACTTGGTCTCAGATCTTCAAGCTTCCCTGGAGGGTCTTTAGGACGGGTTATCATCCTGCTCTTTGGAAGAGGTCGAAGTGGTGGTTCCTTCCTCTCGGGCAACATCGACGGCCATTGCCCGTCAACAATGGGGGATTTGGGGAGGCTATGGTCCCCAAAGACTCCCTGCAAGGAAACACTCCTATGTATCATTACCAACGCGTGAGGAAAGGCTGTTTGAGGGTGTCGTGGTCAAAGACCTAAGGGGCTCTTTGGATTCTACTTCCGGTTCCCTGAGGCTCGGTCGTGGGTCCGAGGCAACGAGCCTTGGTGCTTTGATGGATGGGCCCTGTTGCTGGGTGACTTAGATCCGTGTGCTCGAGAGATGCCAATTCTCGACCAAGTGCAGTTGTTGGCACATGCAAGGGGTCGACCGTCCTTGGTACAGACGCGGGAAACGAGTACTTTCATCGGGGACGCGTTGGGAGTGTGTGTGGATGTTAATGTGACCAGTGGGGCATGTGTTGGGGCGGCACTGTCAAAGTCCGGTTATGGCACCTCCTTGAGAGGCCAATGCGTAGGGGACTGGTCCTTCGGTTTAAGGAGTTCCTTGAGTTGATCCATGTAGAACTCACCTACTCAAAGCTTCCGAGCTTCTGCTACAATTGTGCTCGGCTTGGCCATGTCTTGAAGGAATGTAAGTAGGCGGCCAAAGGCTCCCCGAGGTTTGACTCCTCATTGCTGGAGTATCAGAGGGTGAAGCAGGTCAAAGCCTATGCAACAGATTAGGGGAGAGTGGCCGTTCGTCTGCTCCACCGGGCTTCGTCCTGAAAGGCCCTTTAGCTTTGAATAAGGCCCCTCGGACCTTCATGTCTTCTTGTATGGGGCCTCAGGGTCCTACTAGAGTTTCCCCTGCTTAGTCCCCAGTTATCTCAGCACTGGTGGCCCCTTCACCACCCTCTAGACAGATGAGTGGGGGAGCTTGTGAGGGCTCAAGAGCGAAGGCTGTCAGGCTTCTTCGTCTTGTTGGAGTTGGAGAGAGTACTTGAGCGCTCAAGTGATCAGTAGATGGAGCTCCTCAGGAGGATCAGGTCAGGGCGGTAAAGCAGCCCCGCCAGGAGGAATGAGAGGCCAGATGAGCATCGGGGACTGGCCTAGAGAGGGGTCCCAAGACGATGTTTTGCCTCCCACCATCACCATTACTGTTGAGGTCCCTCGGGATCCCCGGTGCCCCCTTCCCCCTCTTCGTATTTTGTCTTTGTCCATGCGGCATCAAAATACCGCTTGTGATGGTTATGGTACTACAAGGATCAGAGAATCATTGTTCATCCAATATGTCTTTTTCATCGTGGTTGGGGAGTCTATTCCTTGACGTACAATAATATAATTGACTTTTGATTAATAATATTACAACTTTCGCTCAAATAAAAAAACATTCACACAAGATCTCTATTGTATATTTAAAATAACAATATTTGTTTTTACAAAAACGGAGAAATTGTAATTATACGGTCGTTTTTTACCATTTACCCACAAAAAAAGTCGTAATTGTACAATCGTGTCTTACCATTTACACTGACCATAACAATTAACAGTTGCCAAGATGCTATTAAAAGAATAACAGTATACCACCTCAAGCTTTCACAATTGGCATATTCATCCCTTGCATGACACTTCATTGCTGCTGGAAATTTCTGAATTTTACACTTGGGGATAATCTGAGACGTACACTGGTTTGGGACTTTTGTGACCAGAGGGATTCATCACAGGCTTCACTTGGTGGCTGCCAAATTCTGTACACAGGAACTGATTTTGTGGACTAAAATGGGTGCACCTGACTTTCTTTGGGTTCCCACATTACTGGTGTTTTGTTTTTGCAGCACAAGCATCTGGTTTAACTTGGGTTTAGGGGTTGTATCTGCAACTCATTGATGTAGTTTGGGATGTTATCTTGGTTTTGTACTTTGTCATAAGTGCTTGGTAATTTAGGGGGAAAGGTGGGTAATGAGTTTTTAAAGGTTTGTTGGGTGTCTTGGGGTACAAGTCATCGGTTAGACTAGTTTGGGTTCATCTGTGTTGTAACTTCTTGAGGGCTAGTCCCTTGCCCTTGTTTTCTATTTCGAAAACAAGGTCCCAATAAAGAAAATTTGCTGATCAAAAAAAAATTGCACACAATATCATGTATGTGGGGCCTTTTCACCTCCTCTTTCAACTATTCAAATTTCATAAACACCTCTACTTTATATCTATTCTACATGACTCAATATGGACGATAGACTGTTCAAGTATTCAACTCAACTATATGACAAAATTTTAAAAAAAAAAACTGGATGTATAGTTATATTTAGTTTCAAACACACATTAAATGTCAACATCACTAGATTGAAAAATGTTAGTATCACATTGAATCAATAATGTCATAATTGATTAGAACTAAGAGTTGAATAACTTGGAACAAAGATATGTTTGTAAACCTCTCCTTTGTAAAGCAAATGTTTATCTTTCAGCTTTGTTCCATTTTGATCAAATCTTGATTGTTTTTAGCTTGAAAACTGAAAATATTCCATGACATTTTAGAACCAACAACCTCAAAAACCACAGGGCATCGAAATCAAACGTTGTCTCTTAAAGGAAAAAAGTCCCCATAAATGGCAACAACACCATCTTCATGATATCATCTAAATCCCCAAACCATTCTATCAATTTTGAAAGAATCTAAAACATAAAGCCTTCAATTAAATACAAAATAATTATATGTTGATGCAGCAAATTTCAATTTCATTTAACAAACGGTAAGCAAAAGAGGATTGGTATTTGTGTGTTTTATTAGTCAAATTTGCATTCGATTCAAGGAAAGCACCAAAAGAAGGAAGGAAAAAAAGAAAGAAGTCTCGGGGTTTGGGACGGAGGAGGAGGATGCTCTGTTTCTGCATAGCTCAATGTTGAAGCAAAAACAGAGCAAGTTCCAAATAAGAGCAAAGCAAGAGAGAGAAAGCAAAAGGGTTTGGTTTCTTGCCTTTGTCTTTAATTTTCCTCTCTCCCAAACACACACACTCATTTTGCTTGTGATTACGATCTCGAATCTTCTTCTTTTTTGGCTTCGATCAAGCTGTCACTTGTCAGATCGAGAATTAACGCATCCCCATGCCCCTTCCTTCTTCTTTTTTGTAACTCTGTCTCAATCACTTTCTTTTCTCTTGCTTCCAAAATTGTTGAATTAGCATATCATTTGTGCATTGATCAACTACAAAACACCCAAACATCTGTACCAAAAGTACTGTACTTGCACTAATTACAACAACACACACCAATCCAATGATCACTGAACCTTAAGCAACAACATTAAATGTCTGTGATTCTTGTAACTCCGAACTGCGTGAATGATTGGTACAATTTGTTGTCTTAAAAGTATGTAATCGATAAAATGGAAGGTTTGTTGTATTTGAGAAATGATTTGCAATAATTACAGATACAAGCCAATATTAGAGATGACTCGATTCCGGTCGACCCTAGTGGTTGCATAAACCGGAAGCTCATCCCTGTACTTTTCGCCGATTACTGCAAGATGGTCCAGCTCGAACAGATCGGAACTCGCACAACTTGCATCATCATCATCGTCTTCTTCTTCTACTTCGTGCTCGTGATTGTTTTGGGTTTGATGGTAATGTTTGAGAAAATCCTTGGCTGCTTCTTCCACCCGCCGGTTCTTCTCCATTGCCTGCAACTTGAGCCCTGCATCGTCCTTTCTGGAAGATGGAACCATAACGGACATTGGTTTCAAATCTTCCCTTTCTCTGTTTTGTTCGCGTGGTCCGAGATGTTTGTCACCGATCACGCTAACCGGACAGAACTGTACCGATCTCTTATCCACATTGCAGAGTCTCTGTGAAGAAGCTGCCGGAGAGTTCTTGCTCAAGCAGGACCTCGAGAAGGAAGAAGCCGAAGAACAAGTCGATCGGGAGACCGGGTTCTTTGATTTCTTAGCATTTCCGGTGAAAATTGAGTTGACGAAGGTGGCGAGGCGGCCTCCGGGAGAAATGGGCTGCTTCAAATTTCCGTACATTTTCAAGACCCTTGATTTGGATTTGGGGGTGTGGTGCTCTGCGGCTGAGTTGAAATGGTAGTCGCGTGTCTCTGGTTTGTCCGAGCGGAGACGGATAGGCTTGGGCCTTGAAAAGCAGGACGTGGTGGGTTTGGGGTTGTAAAAGGATTCGGCGTCGGAGGAGGAGAGGGAGTCGGAGGAGTTGGAGCCGGAGCTGAAAAACAGAGCATCGTGGTGATCGTAATCGTGATCATATTTCTTGTCCAGCTCGGACGACAAATGGTGCCTCTGGAGGAGATTGATCTTCTCTTTCGCGTTGTGGTCCATCCATTTATCGAGCAGGCAAGGCTGACGGAGGCTGAGACTCTCTTCTTCCTCAATCTGTTTTTTGAGGGTTGTATTGGGGTCAGCGTCGTCGATGGAACGGTAGATTTTGTCGAGAAGGGTGGAGGAGAAAGACGGGGTTTCCTTCTCGACCCTCTTCCTACCATCCCGCACCGATTTCTCCCTATTATACATATCTCTGAACTGGGTGGATAAATATTTGGAGAAAGAACAAAGCTTCAGAACAAAACAAAAAAATACCAGAAAAGTGGTGGTTTCTTTTGGTCAGTTTAGTTTGTGGGATTTAAGAGACGAAGCAGATGAGTTTCAAAGTTATGAAGAAACTGTGCAGTGTAGAGAGAGAGAGAGAGTAATGAAAGCGAAATGGAAGGGGTTGAAGGAGAAGGGTGAACAGAGGAGAGGACTCAGGGGCTTTATAAAGTCTGCGCGTGCACTTCCATCCTAATGGGAGCCACTGCCACCTTGGCCACCGCTGACGTGGTCTACCCCTTTGTGTTTTCCGGAAATGCCCCCCTTTCTATCAAGAAATTACTCGAATTTTATATAAATGTGTAGTTAAGCTGAGTTACGAGGGTTCTCGGATTGGGTGTACGTGGGGTGAAAAATATACATGGTAATTTTCTATTTACGGGCATGTGTTGAGGATGGTATTCTTTTTACCATTCCATTTTTGGACCAGAATAGGATGAACCGTTCTTAATTTAAGGGTGTGCAAGTTTCTAGTATTCACTGGTATGTATAAGGTAAATTGGACAAAAATTAAAACAAAGTTTAAATATTAAAATTAGATTTTTCATATTCAATAAGTATCATATCGAGAATTAGGGACTGCGTGTCACGCCCCAATTTCAGCGAACCGAACTCGGGACGCGAACTTAAAAAAAACATGAACACTTGAAACCTGTTTTCAATAAAAGCTTTGACATTTCCATTTACTTCTCAAAATAATAGTATTTACAATACAAAAAACGTCCCAACAAGTGGACAAGGTACAACATCCGTCACTAGACTCAACAAAAAGTAAAGACCAGACTCCGCTCCAAGCTCCATGAACTTCAAGAGCTAACCTAGTCCGTCCGGTGATCAGTACCTGTAGGAAAAGCAGCTAGGGGTGAGCGTTCGCTCACCTCCACGGATAACAGACTGACTATGGCATAATTAGCAGAAAAAGCCAGTAACACTAAAACCAAACCCAACGCCGGGACTACAGTCCCCAACTCAAGTACTCAACTGACCCACAACCCGTCACCTTCCTCAACAGACTCGACACTCGATAAAAACAGTGTAAACCCAATACAACTATCGACGACCTCCTCAAGGACTCGAACGAAACGACACAACACCAAACAAGATCACAAAGGATCGCACACTAGCTGCTCAGTAACCAATCTCAATCAGGTCAGGGTTCGACCTATCGCAATTCCTCGACACGAAGTCGGATCAGGCTGTCGACCTTTCAAACTCGCAATTCCTCGACACTAAGTCGGATCAGGCTGTCGACCTTTAAAACTCGCAATTCATCGACACTAAGTCGGATCAGGCTGTCGACCTTTAGAACTCGCAATTCATCGACACTAAGTCGGATCAGGCTGTCGACCTTTAAAACTCGCAATTCATCGACACTAAGTCGGATCAGGCTGTCGACCTTTAGAACTCGCAATTCATCGACACTAAGTCGGATCAGGCTGTCGACCTTTAGAACTCACCACCCCAGGTAACCACAATCACAATCACAGGCAAGTTCAATCACACAGGCACTCAAGGCCACTCAAGACACCTCAACAGTCAAGACTCGGGTTCAACAACCCCACGGGCACTCGCTGCCACTCAAGACACCAAATTAAATACACGGCTCTCATGGCCACCCCGACTCAACAATTAAATACGGGCTCTCAAGGCCACCCAAACTCAACAATTAAATACGGGCTCTCAAGGCCACCCAAACTCAACAATTAAATAAAACGCACGACAACCTCCGGCATACTCGATGCCTCCAACGGTCCTAAAATCGCTAGTTTCACAAACAACCTCCGGGCATGGTCATATGCCTCCAGTAATTCAATTATCGCTAAGTTCTCTGTTCCTACGACACTACTAAGTGTCACATGCCTTTCTCTTAAACGCTACAATCCCGTATCATGCTTTTCTAATAATTAAATAAATCTACTCAACCCACGACACCCCGGTGTCACATGCAATTCTACTATTAACTTTCCCTAATCAGGGCCGAGATCCGGCTACTTTTCCCTACCTCGTATACAATCCCAAAAGCGCTCCAACAACACCCGAAGCACACTCAGTCACTCGCCGAGCTTCCCCTTGCCTCGGTCCGTAGCACGATCGTAGAGGAGAACGAGGGGAACGGGATTGCTCTTTGCTTTGACTCGATCCAAGGGCTCGATCACAAACCCTAGCTCAACCTCCCTTCTTCTCTCTTCTTCTCCTTCTCCTTCTCTCTCTAAAACCTCTCTTCTAATTTCTAATTTAATTAAACTCACAACAAAACTAACCTTTTTCCCTTTTAAAACCCCATACTCGGCCAACCCTCTCCAACCACACCTTTTCCCTCCAAAAATACACCACCATATACTTGACAAGTGTCAAGGTGGGTCCCATACCTTTTGGAAAATATCTAGTTGATATTTTCCAATCAGATTCGCGAAAAACGGACGTTTCGGGCCCCGAACGGGCACTTTTCCCAAAAATATTTTAAACTGGACGGGCTTCAAGGAAACGGCCCAACTAAGACCGCTACGACGATGGCTAAGCTTTTCGGGTCCAACACGGTCCTCGAATGGACCAAAACGTCGCTCGGGTGACTTTTCCAGCGAAAAATCAATCTTTCCCAAAATGACCAGAAAGTTGCCCTGAGTCCCCCGTAACTCATTTTAGTCGATAACGGGGTCAACTTAAGCCCGGCATGACCCTCGGGGTCAATTTAAATTAAGTTAAGTGTCTGTCTTAAAAATTTTAAATTTTCCTGTTTTTCGCAGGTTTGACTGACGTTGACCAGAAGTGGTTATTACAGTCTACCCCCCTTAAAGGAATTTCGTCCGCGAAATTTAAAACAGACGTACCTCAGGAGTCGAACAGGCCGGGATACTTCGCGCGAACCTCGTCCTCGCGTTCCCACGTCGACTCAGCTCCGTGATGTTTCCACTGCACTCGGACCAAGTGGATAATCTTGCCTCCCCGCAGAATCTGCTGCCGTGTGTCCATGATCCGAACCGGCTGCTCCTCATAGGAGACATCATCAGCCACCTCGATATCAGTCCACTCGATGACGTGGGAGGGGTCTGCGTTGTACTGCCGCAATTGGGATACGTGGAAGACGTTATGTACTCTCCCAAGCTGCGGTGGCAACGCCAGACGATAAGCCACGACTCCCACTCTGTCTAAGATCTGGAACGGGCCTATGTACCTCGGAGCCAACTTTCCCCCGCTGCGCCTGAACCGCACCAGCCCCTTCCTCGGGCTCACCTTCAGGAACACGTGATCCCCGACTACAAACTCAAGAGGTCGACGTCGCCTGTCTGCATAACTCTTCTGCCAGCTCTGCGCGGTCCTCAACCGATCGCGGATCAATGTGACCTTCTCCGTCGTCTCTCTGACAAGATCTGGCCCCAGCAGACTCTTGTCCCCCACCTCTGCCCAGCATACTGGTGACCGACACGGCCTACCATACAACGCTTCGAACGGTGCCATCCCGATACTGGCCTGGAAGCTGTTGTTGTAGGAGAACTCGGCCAATGGCAGGTGGGTCTCCCAAGATCCCCTGAAATCCAGCACACATGCTCGCAGCATGTCCTCCAAGATCTGAATGGTACGCTCAGACTGACCGTCTGTCTGAGGATGATGTGCTGTGCTGAGTAGGATCTCTGTCCCCAGTGCCTTCTGCAGACTCGGCCAGAACCTGGACGTGAAGCGGGGATCCCTGTCAGACACTATCGACACCGGGACCCCGTGGAGGCGCACTATCTCCTGGATATACAGACTGCTCAACTTGTCGACCGGGTCTGTCATCCTCATAGCCAGAAAGTGGGCCGACTTGGTCAGCCGGTCAACCACCACCCACACGGCGTCGTTTCCCCTTGGTGATCTCGGTAGTCCACACACGAAGTCCATCGTAATGTGCTCCCACTTCCACTGAGCAATCGGTAGTGGCTGTAACAATCCCGCTGGACGCTGATGCTCGGCCTTCACCTGCTGACAGACGAGGCATCTTGACACAAACTCTGCGACTGCTCTCCTCATGCCGCGCCACCAGTAGTGCCTCCTGAGGTCACGGTACATCTTGGTGCCCCCCGGATGCACTGCGAGACGCGAATGGTGTGCCTCTCGTAACACGGCATCTCTACAGTTAACTGGTACGAACAGCCCCCCGCGGTACCGTAGTCCCCAATCAGTACTGTCCTGCCAGCCCACCACCTCGTCACCCCTGACGACTCTCTCGCGGATCTCTGATGCTTCGACGTCCTCCCTCTGCGCCTCCAACACTTGGGCAAGCAGTGAGGGCTGAGCCACTAGGGAGCACATGGCAACACCGCCAGTAACCTCCTCTAGCTCAAGCCCGAATGTGCTCAGCTCCCCCATCATGTCCCACTCTCGGACAGATATGCTGGCGAGGCTCGGAGCCGACTTCCTACTCAAGGCGTCGGCGACAACGTTCGCCTTGCCTGGGTGGTAGTGTAGCTCGAAGTCGTACTCCTCGAGTAGTTCCATCCACCGTCGCTGACGCATGTTCAGGTCTCGCTGGGAAAATATGTACTTGAGGCTCTTGTGATCCGAGAACACCTGAAACCCCTCGCCGTACAGATAATATCGCCAGCTCTTTAGCGCAAACACGACTGCTGCTAGCTCCAAGTCGTGGGTAGGATAGTTGCGCTCATGTATCTTCAACTGCCTGGAGCCATAAGCCACAACTCTGCCCGACTGCATCAGCACGCAACCCAGTCCCTCTCCGGATGCATCGCAGTAAACATCATAGCCAAACCCTCGTTCGGGCACCACTAACACTGGAGCTGTAGTCAGTCGAGTCTTCAATTCCGCGAACGCATGCTCACAGTCATCTGTCCACACGAACCCAACACCCTTGCGCGTTAACAGAGTCATCGGTGCGGCTAGTCGTGCAAAATCCTGGACAAATCGCCTATAGTAGCCTGCCAATCCCAGAAAGCTGCGGATCTCGAAAACACTCGTGGGCCGTGCCCACTTCGAGACCGCGTCGATCTTCGACGGATCGACCAGGATACCGTCACGGGATACGATGTGGCCGAGGAATCTCACCTCAGAGAGCCAGAACTCGCACTTCTCCCGGTTGGCATATAGCTGGTGCTTGCGCAGTAGGGTCAGAACAACCCTCAGATGTGCCTCATGCGCCGCCTCGTTCTGCGAATATATTAGGATGTCGTCCACGAACACCACCACAAACTGATCCAGGTACGGCCGGAAGATGCTGTTCATCAGGTCCATGAACGCTGCTGGCGCGTTCGTCAGTCCGAATGGCATCACCAGGAACTCGTAATGCCCATAGCGTGTCCGGAATGCAGTCTTTGCGACGTCCCCCTCACGGACTCGCAACTGATAATAACCGGATCGCAGATCGATCTTCGAGAAGTGAGTCGCCCCTCTCAACTGGTCAAACAAGTCATCGATCCTCGGCATCGGGTACCGGTTCTTCACCGTAACCCGGTTCAGCTTCCGGTAATCTATACACATCCGTAGCTCTCCACTCTTCTTCTTCACGAAGAGTGCTGGTGCTCCCCACGGCGATGCACTCGGACGGATAAACCCCTTCTGCTGAAGCTCCTCCAGTTGACGCTTCAGCTCAGTCAACTCTGCCGGCGCAAACCTGTAAGGCGCCATCAATATCGTCGTCGTTCCCGGCACTAGGTCAATCCCGAACTCCACCTCACGAATCGGTGGCAGCCCGCTCAACTCATCAGGAAAGACCTCGGGGAACTTGCATACCACTCTCGGTAACTCTCGGCTCTGCACAGCCGGTACTTCCTCCTCTGCGGACAACGCCGATAGGAGGACCCCACTCTTACTCCCCAGCACGCACGTCACCTTCGTACCGCCCACTGTCACTGTCACTCGTCGTCTGTAGCAATCGATGTTGGCTCGGTACCTCGACAACCAATCCATACCCAAAATCACATCAAAGGTAGTCATCCCCAACACGAGAAGATCACCAGGGCAAGGACAGTCTGCGACTCTAATCTCGCAGGCACGACATACTCTAGTCAACGATGCACCACCCCCAACTGGGGTGTCCAGGCATAGGGGTGGACTCAACGGCTCTAAGCTCAACCCCAACCTCTCAGCACAACCCGACGAAATAAAAGAGTGCGATGCCCCGGTATCAAACAAGAACAAAGCCCATAAATGATACAACAAACACGTACCCTGGATGGTCTCACGGTACGTGCTAGGTCCTGGGGCTCTGGAGTCGGTGACTGCATATACTCTCCCCTGCGAGGCCTGCTGCCTCTGACCCTGCGCACTGGCTGCTGGATACCCGTGACTCTGCTGCTGTCTCGGAATTGGTGCGCTCGTAGACGGCCGTGATGATCTCGGCTGCTGACCCTGTCGAGGGCGACCTCTGGGCGACTGTACTGTCCGCGACTGCTGTGGTCGCTGCACTGATGTCTCCCCCAACTGCTCTCGGCACCATGCCATAGTGTGACCGGCCCGGCCGCATCGGTAACAGCTGATCTCGTCAGCCCTTGACCCCGAGCCCTGGCCTGTCCGGCTAGTAGCTGGTACTGCCGCGGTTCCTCCCCTCGTCGGACAGTCTCGCTGTAAGTGGTCTGGCTGCCCGCAGTGATAGCATGACGGCCTCCTCTCTGAGGCGACTGGCCCCACTGATGCCACTGACCCCTGCTGTCTCGATCCACTCTGATGAGGCGGTGGTCGGAAGGATCCCGCGGTCCTCTGCCTCCGCGAGTCTCGTGAGTCTGACGGCCCTGCCCAACTGATCGGCCGAGGTCGGACCTCACGGCTCCTGACTGCATCCCTGGCGCCCTGCTCTACTGTAGCTGCGGTGTCCACGAGGTCGGTATACTTCCGTATCCTCAAGGCGAGAACCTGGTTCCGGATGCCCAGCCTCAGTCCGTCCTGGAACCGCAGGCAACGGTTCGCCTCGCTCGTCACCATCTCAGGCGCGAATCTGGCCAAGGCTGTGAACCTGGCTTCGTACTCTCCTACCGTCATCCCTCCTTGCTCCAGGTCTAAGAACTGCCGATGTCGCTCCAGCCGAGCCGACTCGGGGAAGTACTGTGCCATGAATACCTCCTGGAATACGCTGTAGTCGTATCCGACCGTGTCCTTCACCCGCCCCCACCAGTGGTAGGCGCTGTCTCTCAGCTGATGGGCCGCGAAGGACACTCTCCGACGGCCATCCTCGACACCCGATGTGTCCAAGTCTCGTGTGACCTGCTCTATCCATCGCTCGGCCAGGTCGGGATTTGGCTCCCCGACAAAAACAGGTATCCCGAGCTTCAGGAAATCTAGTAGTGCTCGGGAGGTAAGATCCTCTGTCTGAGCGGCCCTCACCGGGACTGCGGCTGCCTCTGGTGCTGGCGAAGCCGACTCTCGGCTGGCGATGATCGCCACCAAACTCTGAACGGTCCTGGTAAGCTCATCCAGGGCAGTCATCACTGGAGGGTCCGCGACTGGCGGAACACTGGGGGTGCCTGCAGACGGCCCCGCATCACTCCTCCTGTCTTCTCCGACAGGAGTACCCTGTGCCTCCGCATAGTCGGCGGGCTCGACGGTCGGCACCCTCCCTGGTGCCCCTGCTGACCGTCCCCGCCGGCCTCGCGTGGGTGCCTGGCCCCGCGTTCCTGATGGTCGTCCCCGCTTACCGCGAGCCATAAACAGTATCCTCTGCACGGATACACGCAAACGTTCAGTTTGCGAACTTAAATAAAAACGACAGTACAAACGCACTAACGTCCACCCGCTTAAGCTTACACTAACGTGTTTATCACTAAAGCGCTACACCGCTCAAGCTAAACGTACTTTATATACTAGCATTAGTAAACGAGACCTCAACGAGACCGCAACGACGTGCACCAAACAAGCGACGGCAAACCAACCCACACAACACGACGACCCCCGTTCACCGGGCCAATCAAAATCGAACCTTGCCCACCGGGCCAACCAAAATCAAACATACGCCCATAGGGCCAATCAAGTTCAAGACATGCCAACAGGGCCAACAATTTTAAAACCTTCACCCTTTCATTTTAAACTTCGTTCCTTGACATCACGTAGTTACAACCCGGTTCAGGCGTCCCCGAACCACGTTGTACCGACTTGACATCAACACCGTCACGTTCGACTACAGGAGCGCTCCTGAGTCGACCCGCGACAGTTAAAAACAGTTCACGCAATCACACACAATCAGTATGCCAGCAACAAAATACTGTAACATACGCACAAACACAAACAAGACTCAAGACGTGACGGGTCTACACCGACTCGACTCTCCCCCCCTAAGTGACGGACAGTCCGAGGTTTGAAACCTCGAGCTCTGATACCAAGCTGTCACGCCCCAATTTCAGCGAACCGAACTCGGGACGCGAACTTAAAAAAAACATGAACACTTGAAACCTGTTTTCAATAAAAGCTTTGACATTTCCATTTACTTCTCAAAATAATAGTATTTACAATACAAAAAACGTCCCAACAAGTGGACAAGGTACAACATCCGTCACTAGACTCAACAAAAAGTAAAGACCAGACTCCGCTCCAAGCTCCATGAACTTCAAGAGCTAACCTAGTCCGTCCGGTGATCAGTACCTGTAGGAAAAGCAGCTAGGGGTGAGCGTTCGCTCACCTCCACGGATAACAGACTGACTATGGCATAATTAGCAGAAAAAGCCAGTAACACTAAAACCAAACCCAACGCCGGGACTACAGTCCCCAACTCAAGTACTCAACTGACCCACAACCCGTCACCTTCCTCAACAGACTCGACACTCGATAAAAACAGTGTAAACCCAATACAACTATCGACGACCTCCTCAAGGACTCGAACGAAACGACACAACACCAAACAAGATCACAAAGGATCGCACACCAGCTGCTCAGTAACCAATCTCAATCAGGTCAGGGTTCGACCTATCGCAATTCCTCGACACGAAGTCGGATCAGGCTGTCGACCTTTCAAACTCGCAATTCCTCGACACTAAGTCGGATCAGGCTGTCGACCTTTAAAACTCGCAATTCATCGACACTAAGTCGGATCAGGCTGTCGACCTTTAGAACTCGCAATTCATCGACACTAAGTCGGATCAGGCTGTCGACCTTTAAAACTCGCAATTCATCGACACTAAGTCGGATCAGGCTGTCGACCTTTAGAACTCGCAATTCATCGACACTAAGTCGGATCAGGCTGTCGACCTTTAGAACTCACCACCCCAGGTAACCACAATCACAATCACAGGCAAGTTCAATCACACAGGCACTCAAGGCCACTCAAGACACCTCAACAGTCAAGACTCGGGTTCAACAACCCCACGGGCACTCGCTGCCACTCAAGACACCAAATTAAATACACGGCTCTCATGGCCACCCCGACTCAACAATTAAATACGGGCTCTCAAGGCCACCCAAACTCAACAATTAAATACGGGCTCTCAAGGCCACCCAAACTCAACAATTAAATAAAACGCACGACAACCTCCGGCATACTCGATGCCTCCAACGGTCCTAAAATCGCTAGTTTCACAAACAACCTCCGGGCATGGTCATATGCCTCCAGTAATTCAATTATCGCTAAGTTCTCTGTTCCTACGACACTACTAAGTGTCACATGCCTTTCTCTTAAACGCTACAATCCCGTATCATGCTTTTCTAATAATTAAATAAATCTACTCAACCCACGACACCCCGGTGTCACATGCAATTCTACTATTAACTTTCCCTAATCAGGGCCGAGATCCGGCTACTTTTCCCTACCTCGTATACAATCCCAAAAGCGCTCCAACAACACCCGAAGCACACTCAGTCACTCGCCGAGCTTCCCCTTGCCTCGGTCCGTAGCACGATCGTAGAGGAGAACGAGGGGAACGGGATTGCTCTTTGCTTTGACTCGATCCAAGGGCTCGATCACAAACCCTAGCTCAACCTCCCTTATTCTCTCTTCTTCTCCTTCTCCTTCTCTCTCTAAAACCTCTCTTCTAATTTCTAATTTAATTAAACTCACAACAAAACTAACCTTTTTCCCTTTTAAAACCCCATACTCGGCCAACCCTCTCCAACCACACCTTTTCCCTCCAAAAATACACCACCATATACTTGACAAGTGTCAAGGTGGGTCCCATACCTTTTGGAAAATATCTAGTTGATATTTTCCAATCAGATTCGCGAAAAACGGACGTTTCGGGCCCCGAACGGGCACTTTTCCCAAAAATATTTTAAACTGGACGGGCTTCAAGGAAACGGCCCAACTAAGACCGCTACGACGATGGCTAAGCTTTTCGGGTCCAACACGGTCCTCGAATGGACCAAAACGTCGCTCGGGTGACTTTTCCAGCGAAAAATCAATCTTTCCCAAAATGACCAGAAAGTTGCCCTGAGTCCCCCGTAACTCATTTTAGTCGATAACGGGGTCAACTTAAGCTCGGCATGACCCTCGGGGTCAATTTAAGTTAAGTTAAGTGTCTGTCTTAAAAATTTTAAATTTTCCTGTTTTTCGCAGGTTTGACTGACGTTGACCAGAAGTGGTTATTACACTGCGAGTAGGAGGTCCCGGGAGTTCATCGTAATGGGGACTCCCTTATGAAATTCAAGACCGCCAAAGTGGATCGGCTCTACGAGACTGATTGGCGAAAAGAGCTACATCCACTACCACCACCACTGGGATTTGCCTCGCTGACCCTGGATCCAATACCAAGAACCGGATTGGCCCGAGAGAAGACAGCTCGTACGACCGTGGACCAGATACCTAATCCGGGTTTACAAACTCAGTTTCGACTGGGAAAGGAGCTGTCCACCTGGGCCATCAGCCAATCGTCTACGACAGGTCATCCTGGGTGTTTGCAGCAGGGGCCGAGTGGCCAAAAGAGGGACACAACGGGAGAGGTGCTAGAAGATCAGGCGAGGGCTGGAAAACAGCCTAGCTAGGAGAAATAAGAAGAATTCATGGCTCCAGGGACCAACTCCGGGAAAGGTCCTTGGGGAGAGCTGTTCCTCCCCGCCTTATTGCCTGGTTCAAGTTTGGTGGTTCAATCGGTCGTTGGGTCGACGAGAAAAGTCCTTGAAAAGCATGGGTCAAGCAGCGTTTAGGTCCCACCTTGAGCTGTTCCGGGCAATAGGCATCTTTGGATTTGCTTTTCTGTTTTAGTATTAGTTTTATTTCCTATTTTAGTTACTTTTCATGCACTATGATGTTTATCATAACTGGGTCTGTTTTAGAACAGTTCGTCTTTAAGACTTATTGGACCTTGTCCATCTTAAGAGTCATGGCCATTATAATGAGTGTCGTTTATATTAATGAATACTACAACTTATTGCAAAAAAAAAAGACCAAGACAAAATTTTGATACAGATAAAACAAGATCTGATTGGTTTCAAAATAGAAAACTCACTTAATCGATCGCTAATTTTAACAATGGAGGTGCAATCAACCACGACTAAATTTCATGCAAACACAGCGCCCGATAAACGTTTACTAATTAAAACACGGTGAGTCGGCAAGCATTAGTTATGGGGTTAAGTAGCAATCAAAAGAGTGTATGGTCCCTCCCTTCAATTTCATAGAGCGCAGCGCATGTATTCATTCAGTGTATATAAACATAAAGAAACCCACTTTGCCTCAAACGTCTATTTTGAATCCACAATGGACACACATGGTAACACACACCATTTTAAAGACTGGTCAATTAGAACATATTTATTGTATTGGAGAAATTAAAGGGTCCATAGAATCGTGATAGAATTATTTGATTACTTACGTGTTTTTGTCACTTCTTTCTTCACCTCCTTTAATAGAGACGGCCATATTGTCTTGGCTCTTATTCTGTCCTACATACCTTTATGTTTCTGCATGTGTTTTTTATCCAATAACGTAAGTTGATGTTAGCCGATAAAAGTGTTAGAATATAGGCTACTGTGCATCCAACTATATGGGAATCACTTTTAGGTATAGAATTTGATCTATTATATTCGGTCACCAATTTAATCAAATTTATACTGCATATACACAAGGACGGAAACAGAAAAATTATTCAAGGTAGTCAAAGTAGAAGCAAAAAGAATCTCAGGATGATTTTATGGTGAGTCGAACTCATGTTTTTTCATAAATATACAAGAACTTTATATCATTAAACGAAGTTTTCATGTGTTAGGGTGCTCTATTGAACCCCCTAACCTTTATGTGGTTCCGCCCTTGCATATACACATAGAGGGGCTCTCTCTATAGAAGCGCTAGCTCATCGATAGTCTCATCATTGTCTGGTTATGTCGTTCTTTACCTAGTCTTTGTCGTTGATCGGTCTCATTGACCTCGTCATCGTCATTTTTGAACACCGTTCCATCTCCTCGTCCCATTGGATTTTGCATCATGTATACTCATCTCCCCCTCAACATAGCACCTATCGCCTTTACTGTAGGCCCCATCGTCGATGGCACCACCATTATGTGACAGTGACACCCCCCCCCCCCCCCCCGTGCCATCACTGTTGTTATCGATTCAGTACTATATTATCAATTCAGTATGACACATTTAATCATACTGTTGCTCAAGAACTACTGCGACGGTACAGGTGTCGCAGGATACGCGTCACTCGCTTCCCGTCAAAATACAACTTCAGCGATAATATAGAATATTGTCGCTGAAGTTAGTATCTATTACAATTGTACACTTAATCGTCGCAGAAGTGACGTTTGGTAAACTTCTACGACGTTATATATACAGTCGTAGAAGAAAAGTTTCAAATTTAAAAAAAAATATTGTAAGACGTGTACCCAAACGTGCAAAACTTAGAGAAATTCACACCAATAACCATCATGTACAAAAATTGAACCAAATATCCAAAATAGTACTAAATAAGTAAAAAAAATCATACAAATTTAAAAAGTCACTAAACAATGTCATTTACTAGACCCGCCTTTATCCTTGGGGTTCGGTCGTAAGGGAAACATGTCGCTACCGTACAATCAGGGTCGGCCCTGAGAATTTGGAGCCCCAAGCGACTCACTTTTTTGAGCCCTTTAGTCTCAATTTTTTTTTACCGAAACCATATAATATTACATTCATCAATATCACATCTTAATATGCAAATTCATCAATATCACTTCTTAATATGCAAACCCAATTATCTCCCCATTCATTATTCCCTAAACCACTATCAACATAGAAATGGTAACCACAGTAGGTACACGTGTTGAGAGAATATAACTGAGTAAACATAGTGAGAGAGAGTACTTACATGAAATAGAAGACAACAGTGATCTCCAACATTCCAACAAAGAAATATGCAATACAAAAGTGAATCCATAATCTTGAGAGAAGGCTTCACGCCAAACCTTCAAAAACATAAAAAGAAAATAAAAAAGAAGTAGTGTTAATAATAAACGAATGCAAACAAAAATAAGAATTACAACCAAGTAAGTTGAAAATACCTAAAATGCATATATGTTCGTCAATTTTGAAAAAATGTTCTTCTCGCAGTTTTGCTAGCAAAATCATTCATCAATCTTTCATAATCAATATCCAGAAGCAGATTTTTCTCAATTTAGATCATAGACAAACCATTTAGCCTCTCTTGTGACATCGTAGAACGAAGATAAGACTTTATCAGTTTTAACTTTGAAAAACTCCTTTCAGCAGAAGCAACTGTAACTGATATAGTCAATAGAATCATGTAAGCGATAGTAGCATTCGGATAACACCCTTCCATCATCTTCAAAAAATTTATAATCTCAATTGCCTTTCAGTTCCAGGTGGCAAGCATTCTTTCAAGACTCTTAACTCAAGAAACAAATCCCTCCCATCAATATCAGAGGCATCGCCATGCTCCAGAAAATTTTCAAGGTTGATGCAAGAAGCCTTCAGAGTATCATCATTTGCAGACTGCAACTTTCTCACATTGAATAAAAAACCAAAAGTCTTCTCATATAACTGAAACTGATCGAATCTGAACTGAAGTGATGAATCGACATAATCTAGTAAACGAATGAAATAGTTCACTCTAAGATCTTCTTCAGCTGACAATACCACATCTTCTTCACCACTTTCATCAAACTGTTCTTTTCTTTTTCTGAAACGTGATTCACTGAGTATAGGTTCAATACCTAATTTACGTGCTATCTTCTTTGCTTCTTCCATAGCCTTTTCAAATTCGTGCTCTCGAGCATTTTGAAAGTAGGAAATCAACCCTCTCAGTTGGGCAATCGCAATATCGATGTCCATATTTTCTGCCTGCAATAACTTACTGACGGCATTAATAAAGAACAAAATATCATGCCAAATGACCATACCGAACACAAATTCTAAACTCAGAATTCCTTTCTTTCCTAGCAATGCCTCGGCATCACTTTGTGTCTTAGGATCATCCTTTGTTTTTGCTAACTTAAGCAGTGCTTTTTTTATCTCTGGAATTTGGAATCTAATAGCAGACACACTCTCAAGACGACTTTCCCAACGAGTTTCAGACAATGGCTTCACAGTGATGCCATTAGTTCCAATTGCTTCAGTAAAAACACTCCATCTCTTTGTAGAAGAATAAAACAAGCAATAAACACGCTGCACAATTCCAAAGAATGAGATTGCCAAATCACATGAGTTGGCCATGTCACAAAGTGTGAGATTGAGACTATGACATCCGCATGGAGTGTAAAATGCTCTAGAATTTATGTCGAGTAGTCTTCTCTACACACCTTTGTTTTTACCTTTCATATTTGCTCCATTATCATACCCTTATCCCCCCACATTATCGATATCTAGGTTGAGATCATGTAATGCCTTTGTAAGTGAATCAAAAAGTCCTTCTCCGGATGTATCATCAACCTTTATAAATTGGAGGAAATATTCTTCAACTTTGGCATGATCGGTTGATGTGTTCACACATCGAATAACAAGTGTCATTTGCTCTTCATGACTTAGGTCAGGAGTGCAATCAAGTATCACTGCAAAATACTTCGCATCCTGAATTTTCTTGATTATCAATGATTTCAACTCTCCAGCTAGCATCTGAATCAATTCGTTCTGAATTTTATGACTAAGATAATGATAATGAATTTCCTTACCATGAATGCGCCGAATATGCTCCTTCATAACTGGATCAAACTCACCTAGCATCTCAATTATACCCAAAAAAAATTACCATTGTTCTCATCGCCAATCTTCTCATTATCTCCACGGAAAGCCATATTATTTTTAGCAAGAGTCTTAACCACTGCAAAAATCCTAATCAGAACTTGCTTCCAATGCTCCCTCTCCTTGTTAATGGCTTGTTGCACGTCTTTGTCAATAGTAGCATCACTCTTAAATCTTCTTTCTAATTTTTTCCACGAATGCATACATCTAATGTGATCTTTGCCAACTTCATGCTCTCTAAGACTCCTGCTAAGGTTTTTCCAATTATCAAATCCCGTGGAAGCGAGAAAGCTAGAAGACTTATTGTGGCTAAACAACTTGCAACAGAAGCAAAAAACTTTATTCGCAACTTTTGAATAAAGAAGCCACTTTCTATCTAGCTCCTCCCCATTCATTAGCTTTTGGGAGTAATAGGAGTTTGAAAAATGTCTTCTAGTATCATCGGAAGGATAACGAGAGTCGTCAAGTTCTACTCTTATTGGGCCTTTCTGAACCATGAAGTCTCTGAATTTATTATCGATTTTACCCCAATTTCCAGGGTCACATATATCTATAGGTTCATCATCACCGTCTCCAAGATCACTAACATTCTCAGAAGCAACATTTTCGACTTCAATGTCATTCACTAAACCTGCATCTTCTCGAGCTTCGTTCTCATTAGCATTGTCATTTGCATTATTACCAGAATCTTCTTCGTTGTTGGGCAATAACTCTTCATCTTCAAGAATTGTGTTGTTATTATCAACAATGATCATATCTTCACTTTCTCCAGCTTCATCAACATCTACATTACTGGATTCACCACCAACAATATTTGTTGGTTTCATCCACTTCAAAATTCCCACACCTTTAGCATAGTCCTTCAAAAACTCAACTTTTTCTTGAGATATTTTTCTTATCTAAGCTCCGGAACGATGTTTTTTCATCGTTAATCAAATGTTTGTGTATAATCACAATTCACAAATCTGTCAAGGGCTCAAACAAAATGAATACCATAGTATGTACAAATGAAATATGTGTTACATTACAATCATATAATTATGATCATATACATGTATATAGTAAATTAGTGCAATATACTTATATACATATACATGTATTGATGTATATAGTAAATTAGTAATACAATGCAATTTGGAGTTTGTGCCACAACTATATCAACAGATTTATAAATTTCTAAGGGCTCTGCAGATTTGGAGTTTGTGCCACAACTATATCAACAGATTTATCCCTCCCACTCCCATTCATGACAGATTCATAACCATATAATTGTTGACCGATTCGAATTGCTACATGTATGTCAATAACATAATTCTACACTGATTATGTAGCTAATAATAATGTTATGTGACTTTCAAATATGTTATGTGACTTTCAAATATGTTTTTATATTAAAGATGGGACAATCTCCAGTTCCTAATTTGTGTAGATCATGCATAGACCATGAACAAAAAAATTTAACACGTAAAGCATTCAAATATGTTTTTATATTAAATAATCTCAGAAAATTAATGGTAATGAGTATTAAAAACTACTGATAAGGATTAAGGACATACTTCAGCCTGAATGTACAGTATGTACTGAACTTCTTTGACGCGAAACTCAGTGGGAGGTCCGGCGACGGGCGGCGGCGCGGGAGGTCTCAGATCTGTTTCTGAATTTTGATCGACGATGTGCGTGAGGATGTTTCTGAATTTTGATCGTGGAATGCGAATAGCCGGCAGAATGGGGAAGAGGAAGGGGCATTGGGATTTTTTATTTGGGCTTTTCTATTATATATATAAAAAATACATAAATACTTTTCTTTTCTTCTTGAGCTCCAAGCAACGGCTTGGGCTGCTTGGCCTCAGGGCCGGCACTACGTACAATTGTAGAATTTCGGTGAGCTTGCTTATGTGCTCATCCATAATCGCATGTTCTGTTGCATGCACTACCTGTCGGGTCGTATGTTCAACATCCACAACCGCTTGTCGGGCCGCCTTTTCGGCATCCACAACAACTTGCCTTTCTGCAAGTTGATCATCTTGCTCCTTTAAACGATGCTCCACATCCGCCATCACTTGCTCCTAGATTTGTGTTGCATCTATTCCTAGATCCACATAAGTGATGCTCGAGTAACATACCCTTTGCTTTGGAGTTAGGAGGACGACCATGCAACCACATCCTAGCTACATGTTTCCTTTCCTCTATTTTCCCAAATTGGCAACTAGAACCTATGACCATCTCGGGGATGAGTCCATGACCGACTTTTAGACTTCGTCGATTGCAACTTGGATGAGTTGTTGCTCTAGTTTTACTATTTTTCTACTTCTTGCTTAAGCCCTGTTTTTTTTATAAATTTCAACGTTCTTACTCTTAATTTTGTAATCGTGTCTTCAATATTTCATTTATTCTCTCGGATAAATAACATGGGTTTAATATTGATGAAAGACAATTAGGTGATGATTATTTTTACCTAATCAGTTGTGTAGCCTTAGTGAATTTAGTTACTACGACGTTAACATCATTGTACTAAATAACTAAGGTGGCGTATCATTCGTGTTTCTTAAGTGGCTTTATAGACCCACATGCAATATGTTAGCTAAGCGGTTTTTAGAGTATTTGCAGTCATTTAGTCTCATTGAGTGCTAAAAGGAGAAAATCAGTTTTCACTCCTCTTTTAGCTTGTATAATATTTCAGTAGCTTATAATAGTTTAAAAGCAAGGCTAATACAAAAATAACTAACTTAACTACTTTTAAAACATCCAAAAATAGAATGTGAAATACTACTATTATGACATGATTTATTTATTGCTGAAAAAAAAACATAACATTGATAATTAAATATGGATTAGGGTCTTGAGATTCTTGGGTAGCCCCAAGGTCGGAAAATTCAGGCCGAACATCATCGTCTTGGGTTGTTTCTTGTGTTGCTGGAACGTATTCTTCCACACTAAAAAAAGGTTCGAAATGCATAACGAGCAAAAAATAAAAAGGATACAAATAGTATATAGAGTCGAAAGAGTTGTTGTGTGATTTTAGAGAAGATGGTTAGGTTTAAATAGGCAAAAGTTGTGCAAAAGGCAGAATCAGCGTCGCCACGTGGCACCATACGGATGCCTTCCATCGGTCGACATCATGATCAAGGCGGTCAATGGTCGGATTTTATTTATGACGTTAATGGTACCTTCGGTACCATAACATCACAAAAAACATTGTGTCCGAGGAATTTTTTACGTTTACAAAATGTTGTTCTATCATCGCCGACTGCGGATACTCTTAAACAATACAATATTGAAGTTGTGTTCAATTGTCGTCAAGGAAGAGGAAAACAAGAGGAGAAGGGGTGGTGCAAACCAAAGTCATATCCAAAACGTCCCTACTTCAAAGTCAGTGCAAAAACAGGGTCGTGATCCGAACAAAGGTACCTTTATGCCCTGTCCAGCCAAACCAAGTTCCAATCATGTTCTTACCGGAGAAACAGTGGCGGAGACCTGTTTGGGCCGAGAGAACTCGATTACAAGTCCAACGACGACGAAGGAGGGTGAAGGCCATGATTTGCTCTAATCTGAGGAAATTTTCATTTTTAATTTTCCACCAGCAACCAAAATCGATTGGATTAACAACGTTTTTGGGGTTTTTTGGGAAATTGAAAAGTGCTCAGTTTCGATTCAGCTAAACCGTAAAGGAAAATTCTTTTCCTTTGTACGGTTTCTGTCATCTATGGCGGCAAGGCAGGCCATTTACAGTTTAAATGGTCTTAAGATCAATGGACATACTCTATTGGTTGTTGTGGCCAAACGTCAGAAAGAAAAATATGGGAAGATTGTAACGCTGAGTAGGGAGAAAGTTGGCTCGCCAAAAAAATCAAATTCCCAGGTGACAGGGATCTATGGTTGCAAGGAAAGAAGCGCTAGTCAAAGGATTGTGCAAGATTCTCACTCACCTGAAAATCCGGAAACAGATCTGGAGCGTGAAAGAGGAAGCTCGCCTGCAATTCCGAGATCATCCCAGCCAAGTCCGGAGCGTGAAGGAGGGAGCTCGCCTGTAATTCAGGAATCCATCTCGTCCTAGACAATTACGGAGCGTGAAGAAGGAAGGTCTCCTGCAGTTCCAGAATTAATCTCGTCCCAGACGCGTGAAGGAGGAAGGTCGCTTGATTCTTCGGGTTTAGGGTTGGCATCGTCTCCTTTATCGTGTGGAGTTTCCGAGCCGCATTTGGGTATGGACCGACCCAATCCTTGGGCCTCGGCCCAACAGGTTTTGGACGCTAATTTAGAAGCCCAGTTGGTTGAGGATTCAGAAGCCCAAACCAAGGTTCTTGACCGTTCAAGCATGTCTCTTCCAGACCCTGAAGAGACGGCGGGCAGGTTGGGTGTAGCAAATAAATCAGATGAATTTCCTGCTCTATCATCTGCAACCGCTAAAAAAGCTAAAAGGAAAGGAAAAAAGAATCAATGGCGCCCTTGCACTTACCAAACTCGAGCTAAAACACAGAGCGACGAAGAAATTCTAGAAGCACATTGTTCTTGATTATACATGTATTCTTGACTAGGCCGAGTGGGCTTCCACATTCGACTCGGGCGAGTGATAATGTGAAACCGAGATTGAATGACCCCAAATTCTTGTTCGACATCCTTTTTGTAGGCATCTTGGACTTGAGCAAATTTCTTGTGCTTCGGAAGTTGATCCAACGGTGTTGTTTTCACAAAAAACTAGCCACAAAAAGGGTAGATACCATCAACCAAATAATAAGGAAGCTTGTACTGGTGTCTATTTACCCTGAATCGGACCAGTGGTTGCCAACCATTGACGACGTCGGAGAACAACCTTGAATTTTTAAGCACAATTATGTCGTTGTTTTTTTTTTGATAAGCTCAAAAAATTTATTGATGAAAGAAAAAACCCCTTCCAAGAAGGAAGAGTCAAAGAAAATAACGATAACAAGGGAGCTCTTAAATAGAGCTAAGGGCCCAAAGCCCGAAAAAACGGGAACAAACCCGAAACAAAACTAACCCCAAAACAATAAAGAACAGAAAAGAGCCGAACAATCCTCTTCAGAGGCAATAATCCTTTAGAAACTTTGGCGGCCGGCTCTGACGTTTTGGGGTTTTAAGAAGGGTATCCTTCCACGGACTACCCAACTCCTTCGAGACCACATCCACGATCTCACAACTAGTTTCTGTAGAAGTCGATTTTGACCTCTGAATCTGAACTTTCCAGTGTCGGGCACTTTCTACAAACAGGACATTCCCATTTAAAGCGTTCAATCTCTCAACAGCAGAGGAAGCTTCAGATTTTGATTTGAAACGCACAAAACCAAAATATCGACCAAGGAAATTTGGTTTCTTTGAAACAAAGACATGAACAACCTCACCATAGGCTTGAAAGAAATTTGTTACCCACACCTCCGTTGAATCAAACGGAAGATTACAGATATAAATTTCATCGTCACCCAGTCCCTGACGGGCCGATTCCTCAAGACCCACACAAACCGAATCGACCCTGGTTTGGGTCAGGTTTGCACCTACTTCAACCTGGGTCGGGTCTGAACTAAGGACCTGAGTTGGATCTGTCTGCGAAGTTGGGCTCAAGGTAGGCCAACCCCAGACCCGGGCCCAACACCAGGCCCAAATTGCTTGACCGGACCTACTGAAGAAGAGGGCCTGGAGTTTGTGCTTATACACAAAGGCCCAATACCAACTAGTTTTAGAGGCCCACTAGTTGAATCCAGCGCGTGCATAAGATCTTTGTCTCCATCACGATTCCTGTTACTAACGCCACACGCACGATCCGAACTTCCAGCATGTAAATCTTGAGCCAAAATCACGGGATTGACGCGATCCCGCATCCGATCAACAAGCTCCTCCAAATCAGGTACAACAAGATTCTCTGAATTTTCAATTAGCACAAGTTGCGGAACCATTGATCCGTCGATCTCCAGCTCCGGTGTACTGTTGAACTCCGACTCCGGTGACGACTCAACTGAAAATAGAGACTTCTCCACCTGATTTTGAGCACCGTTCTCTACACTCAAAGGAACGACTGGAGAAGAGCCATTACTCTGCTTGCCAATCGGAACAGAGCACCTGCTCTGTTCTCTAATGTCACCGGAGAGAGAGTAACTTGGTGACCGACGACGTGAAAAAGCCACACGAAGGACATATCCATTCACCTTAAAGTCGTGCAAACTCTCCACCGCCTGAGAAGCGGCCATTTTCGATTCGTAGCGAATGAAACCGAAAAATTGACCCTTGTGATTTGATCTTCGTTGAACTGACAGGGAAACGATGGTGCCATAGACGCCGAAAACACTCCGAACCCAATCATCCGAGGCTTTGTATGGCGAATTGCATACGAAAATTTCGGTATCTTGTCGACCCAAACCATGTTACGACGACGTCGACTTCGTCTCTGTTCTCTTCTCTGTCCCACAACCTGTCCCTTCAATAGCGAATCATGAACAACAGTCTCGGATTGCCCCGTTCCTCCCATCAAAGCCACATCTACCATCTTGGGAGGTTGAGAACCACTCACCTTATCCGGAATCTTAATCGGGACACCATTCCGATTCTTCTTGGCCGGATTAGAACGGAGGGCTGAAGCATGTCTGTCCTTCTTACGAACAGTAGAGCCATGCCCAATTTTCGCAGCACCCTTGAAAGATTCGGTAGATCGTGCAACGATTTTGCAATAGAAGTCGTAGCTTGATAACAAAATCGAACAAAATGTCGAAAACGAGGCATGCTTGAACGTAGACCCCATCACTCTCTTAATCAAAACTCACTTGAAACTGGAAAAAGAAAATGAGTTCATCGCAGGCTTGGAAGAAACCATTTTCTTAAGAATTATTAGACTCTTTGACAATTCATCAATGAATGTTTTAATGGGTACTAACCCTAAACCCTAAATCCTGCCATCCAAAAACGTGTGCCAAATCTAGAAGTCCCGCGTAGCAATGACCTCGGGGACCACGGTCGGTCTGTTACCGTGATCCCTCCTTGAATGTGATCCTTTCAATGTCATTGGACAATGCTTCCACCCCCAATGCATGTAGTGAAGACTACCCAATATTCCGAGGAATCCATGCGCCTCATTCACCGCTAAAATGTGATTTATATCAGCCTGCTAGGGCTTACAAAGGCAGGTCTGGCCAAATATAGTAATTATTGCCTTACAAAAAAATTTAACGCACTCAAGAGTCGTGTTTTCGACAATTCTCAAATACTCGTCCATGCCATTGACTAAAATTCCATTACACGATTACCTAATGACTGCAGTACATTTTTTATGAGGGGAGAATGATACATGTTCCAAACTATCCATGCCATTGACTAAAATTCCATAACACGATTACCTAATGACTGCAGTACATTTTTTATGAGGAGAGAATGATACATGTTCCAAACTATACATGCCTTGCTTAAAGTATGCATATTTTTCCTCTAATTCACGGACAATACGCGTGGACCCATCCTTTGGCATTCAGAAACGACGACAAAATTGCATGTTGGTGTAAACAAGGGGGTTATTGAAATAGTCACGTATTAAACGTTCGTGGTCAGCAACTTGGTCTTTCTTGATGTAGTTTTTGTTCTTACATTGTTGTGGTGGGTCCAGGCTTCGTCAAACAAACTATGAACCTCTTCATAAGGATTGGTGATGCTCGCTTCTATTGAACGTTTCAATATTCGTACGAGCCTCCGTTGGTTGGCAAGAAACACTCTTCTTTCATCGGAATTGCTCGTCATTGAATGAAAAGAAATAGAGAGTACAAGATTTTGAGGTTGGCAGAGTAGAGAATGAAAGTTGTGATTTTTGTGTTGATAAACATCTAAATATATACAAACTTGGGGTCATATTAACAATAATTAATTTTTTTCAAAAATAAATTATATATAATCAAGGGTCAACTATTGGTCAAAACCAATATGATTGTTGGCCTCCGCTTAAACATGTGGCGGTAACTTTACCGCCCCTTGTTTTTGCCATCACCACGATGTTTTTGACGTTTCCGTTAACATTTTCAAACCATCGACACGTTTCAGTCACCTTTTCGCCGACTATTGCAGATGCTCTTAATCAACTAAATTACGGTAATATATTGTTTATAGGCGATTAGAAAACAGGACACAAAAATATCATATAGGGCAGCCGTCCTAGTGAAACAGGAAAGCTTGCAGGGCATGAGAATTTGGCAGATTAATCAAATGGAAAGGGTGTGGACAGTTCAATCCAACGTATTGATGAACGTTGTTGATACAAAACACAATAGGTGATGGAAGAAATTGGTAGACAATGACCAAAATAACGTTAGTCACGTATCTATCTAAGTCATAAATGAAAAGAAAGAAGCAAATGGTGGAAGAAGAAGAAGAAGAAGAAGAAGAACACGAGGGAGTGGGACCGAAAAGGATGTGCCCTTGAAATAGATCACAAATCAAACACCCATAAGCAAAGACCGGAGATGTGCCCCTCAAATTCTTGTCAAGATCACATGGTTTCCATATCCGGTTCACAACATGTTCATCTCCAAGAGGACAACCCCTATGATGACCCCAACTCGATACTAAAAAGAATTGCTCTAGCATCCGATCTGGTCTTCATCTTTCATTTTTAGGGTGGGCACTGAGTTGTCTGAAATAGATTATATTATTAATCTCTCATTAATTACCAAATAAATGTTAAAATCAAAAGTAGTAAGAAAGGTGAGTAGTGTGTAGTTTCGAAACAGGGGAACAAAGGGTCGATCGTCCGAAGTGATGTCTGGAGACTGAGAATAGATAGCATTGGAATGGCAAACACGGCCTTAATGGGCAAGTACGGAATGTCTGAGATTATCGTCAGCACTAATAATTGATCTTCGATCACGCGGGGTGGGGGTGGGCCCATCTTGTTCGTCCTGTAGGGACCACAAAACTGACACGTGAACCCATTCACTATTCTCTGTCCTGTCGTGCAACTTCTTTAGTTTACCCCGACTCAGAGCTTTCCATCACATGCACACGTCCCGTCCTCTATAAATGCAACTTCACCTACAAGCTCACCAATCAGACATATCCACCTCCCATTATTTCCGAATTCCAGTTTTGCCCCCACCGTTTCCCGGTGGCCTTGGCGGCATTGTCATGAATAAAACAAAACAACGTTGTCTTGTAAAATTGTCGCAGGCATTAATGACCAGATAAATATCGACAGAATTAATCGGTATGTATTTCCATGTCAGCAGAGCAACACGTGACAAGTGTACTAGCAAAGATTAGGAGTAGGACACCATGCTGGTGGTCCATCAAATCAGAGAATTTTAACTCTATGATGCTGAGCCTGAGATATATAAATATATAAATAAATAAAACTAGAGCTGTGAGTTAAGAAAAAGGAGGGTAATAATGAACAGGAAATGTACTGGAAAGTGAAAGACAGATAGAGGATGGGATTGTGAAAGGAACGGTAATATATCATTGGCCAATTCCCAACAAATTCAAAAGCAATGAATAAGGAGATCAGATGGTCATCTTCTCTTACAATTTAGAGCACCCACGTGCGCTTCCTATCTCCCACTCCGAGCGTCTTAATCATCACGTGCACTACATGCCTTGATCCTTCATTTGGCATGTACCTGTTTTAATTTATTGTCACCCAACTAACACCTAGACACATAACTTGAAATACAAGGCTACATCAACCCATTTCTTATTGTATTTTGGGATCCATAGATGATTCTGGAACCAAACGAGGTTCATACTTCACTCTGTTTCCTACATTCAATTATTATTCATATATTGTAGCCTAATTTACTTATTCGGTTACTCTTCGCAGCCTAGTTCCAGTTCAATCTACAGCCCTGCTTCCCATGCCTAGTAATAGTCTTCACTCTTGGGAGTTCAACCTCGGAATATCTACCAACTGGTACAGATCACCTCGGCGTTGCTTTGCCAACGGGAGATTAGTCCTGGATACATCACGACAAATTTGTTTCATACAACTGGTAAATCATATAAATGTTGTTGCGATAATAGGTCCTACAGGTTGGAAGGCAGCTCACCTTCGGAGGTCAACCACTGAATAGTCAATTTCATGTATGATTATAGCCTCATCATGTTCTGTGGTAGCCAGAACTTCTCCAAACTGTGTCATATCCAATTATTTTAGTCATAAAACAGTAGGAAAATTCATCATAGGCGTTAACACCGCCCAGACATTCAGAAAATGAAACATGCGTGGAAATTTATGTACAGTTTGCATACTGTGATAAACCTACATATAGGGATATACTTACTGGTCCAACCAGAGTTGAGTGGCCCCAAGCTACATAACCAGCTTTAGCATCTCGAGCAGGGGAGCATGTTGCTACATATAACTGTCAGTTAAGATTAAAAACCCTTGAGAATCAAGTTCAGGATTTTAATAACATAATCTAACAAGTCACAATCACTATTTTGATCATATGTGAACATGTAAGTCTATCGGGTGTTTGCAAAAGATAATTGATCACTATTGAAGCATGCATTTTATTAACTCCCACTGAAATAATTTAGAAAGGTGTATCATCAATAAGGAAATCTTGATATTCATTAACAAGCTAGTTTATTCAGTACTCAGGGGCTAACTCAAACTGTTCATGGAGATGTGGTGGGGTCTGGAAATAATATATAAAGATGCATATAAAAGAAAAAAAGCTAGTGTGGAACTTCAAATTTTGACATCACTATGCTACTGCATATTTGAATTCAATAATATGGAGAACCCAAAGGATACCCAACCAAAATAAAAATGCTAAATTTGTTTATGATTAGAGAATGCTATGATCATTAAGTTGGCCAGTACAACAGCCATAGAATGGAGGGGAGGATACCAGAGGCTGTGGCTCTCTACCACCAATTTCAGGGAAATAGTGTGTTATTTTAAGATAGAGTGAAAAGTGGGAAATTCTGGATAACATCTTGCCGTCAAATCCCTCAGTTTTAAAACTGGTTTACAATGGAAGTTCCATAGTTGTACATAAAAGCAGTGTTGTCAAAACTGGACTGATGATAAGAGTAGATGAATCATTGGTGGGTCGTCCAAGATAACAATGATATGAACTTGTCGGTCTTTGGTTAACAGGTTCAACCTGGTGGGTTATTCAAGATAACGACCAACACCGAGATTTATGATATTTAATTAGTGGGGTCAACTAATATGTTAAAACAAAATAATACAAAAAGTAGGGGTAGAAATACTCAAATGTAACTGTTAGGTAGAGAGAAAAAAAAAACCTTAGTTGTGAAATATGTTTGCTAAAACATGATAAACAAAATTGATATCTCTTTAGCATTACTTGTTAGCTAAGGAATAAAACAAAAACCAAGTCTGAGTTCAAGAAATAAATCCAAAAACAGAGATTAGAAATTATTCTTATATCTTTAAAAAATTAATACAATAAGGAAGATTCTATTATTTAGTTGTGAACCATGTTTGTTAAACATGATAATCAAAATTGACATCTCTTTATTAAAAGTATTACTTGTTTGTTAAGAAGAAATAAAACAAGTATGAGTTCTAGAAAATAAATCTATAAATTAGAGATTAGAAATTATTCTTATTTTTCTAAAAAAACTAATAGTAAAGGAAAATAATATTATTTTAGTTATGAAATATGTTTGTTAAAGAAGACAATCAAAATTGATGTCTCTTTATTTAGAGTTTACTTGTTTGTTAAGAAGAAATAGTTCAAGAAACAAGTTTGGAACTTATTTTACATATAAGGGGTAGTTATGGACAATGAAGTGGATTAAGATATCATATGATTTAAATTAAGTTGGGTCTGTTTGGAATGATTAGCTTTAGGTTTTTGATATTTTAGGCACTTCAAAGGGTAGGCTTACGAAATTTTGGGGTTCAAACAAGGTTGAATTATTTTATTCATTTTAAATAGAAAACTGAATAAACTAATGAACTGGTTCATTGGTTTTGAACGGGTTTGATTTCGCTAACCGAATCAATTGAGTACCAGATCAATGGTCCGACCACCGGTTATGATAACAAAGCCTAAAAGTGCCCCCCTCATTCTTCCAGCTCCGAGGAGGAATAAAAAGTGAGGTTTCTAAGTAGACAAAAGGGTTTGAGGGCTCAAACTTATCCAAACACATGGAAGGCCCCATCTTTACCTTCTCCCCTCTGGTTCCCCCTCCCTTCCTATCCCAACAAGCTGTATGTGAAGTCAGTCAAATCAACGAACCATTTATTCAAACCTAGTGCAGTTAGCTACACAGAATACTTGTTGGCCATACCCCCAATAAAGAGAGTGATAAGGTCCTTGTGCTTGGGATTGCGTTATGGAATAGGGGTCGTAGCATTCATTGGAGAGACCGCAAGATCTCATGGTACGGGCTCGTTGTAGAGGGAACCCGAGGACCTCGTAGGAGACCAAAGTATTTCTTTATAATTCTCAAGTCTGTTTTATTCAATATAATCCCTTGGTATATATAGCCAAGGAGATTACTTGTTCACCAAGTCCTACTACAATTCAACTTACCAAAACCTACTCAACTTACCAAAACCTATTACACTTGTAAAATAAGAAAAGCAATTAAAAGGAAACAACTCAAACTAGGACATTAATTAAAAGGAAACCCAATAGCCCACCAAACCCTAGCTGCCGGCCATACCCTTGTGGTGTGCTATCCCATTCCGTTACGGTCCGTGAGGCCCATAACAGAGAGTCTATAACAAGAAATGACCAAGTCACTCCATTCACTTTTTTTATCCCTGGAATTCAAAACAAAGAGCTGCCCAATCAGGTAGCATTTATCTCTCATTAGGACTCAGTTATCTAAAGTAACAATTATTATCTTCAATTTGCCCAATCTCTAATTCTCCCCCTTCGGGATGCCCTCATCTTTGTACAAGAACTTCATTGGATATACTCCTCACTAGCTATTCAATAATCAAATCCATATAATATGGTAAACATCCTATGAGATTTCCCCCAGAGCTTAAGAAATCTTACGCCGGACAACACTCTTAACCAAAATAATGCAAACAACATTGATAAACAAGCCATTTATGACCAAACGTATTTCTAAGAAAGTCACATGTAAGGAATGTCACCAAAACACAGCTAAAGCACAAAATCCCACATACTTCAACGAGAGCAGGCTAGCTGCCAATCTACTTCTATGTATCAGATCTGATTTTCCATAAAACCACAAAAATTTGAAACTTTTTTCCAACTACACAAACTAACCAATCACGCTTCTCTCCCTGGTATGCCCAGATCAACGTTTTGAAGAGGCTAATACAATCCTGAAACCTCAAAACTTAAGTGCGCTGTACTGACTCCAATATAATCTAGCTACAGAAAATGGGATAGAGAACATAAAGGGATTTCTGTATGTATAGGAAGTAGTAAAAAACCATAGAAACAATATTAAGTCGTTTTCCTCACTCTACTTGCATAAAATGTAAAAGAGCACACTGCCGCACACTGCCTGGTGGATTGTAAAGGATGGCTATTGTAAGCACATACCAGAGCAACACTCTAACCAATTTAATATAACAACCCTCAGACAAAAGAACAACCATGTTCCAATTTTAGGACAATCTTTCAAAAGAGTTCAATATGCACCATATTGTCTACAAATTTACCAGAAAAAAGCTATTAATGAAACATCAACCCATATATTACATCTACTAGTACTCCCTTGGTCCCAATTGAGTGCCTTGTTTACTTTTGCTGGCAAGGATTAAGGATTATTAGAGTTATTCCTTCACTTCCCCATATGTCTTCATATCCTACTGCTGTGTGCTAACCCACTAAGTGGTGCTAACTAACTAATGATAGATATTGTTCATATTTCATGCCTAGTTAAGCTCCAAAAATGGAAAGTGGGTTACATTTGGGGACGGATGCTGTAATAAATTTGATGATAGTAATTCATAAATACCTGATTATCTGCAGCCCTGCACAGAAAATAAGAAGGCATGCATCAGTAATATCTATATGCATCAAAATCCACAAGACACTTTTCTGTACAAGATTGACAAAGACCACTTGTAGACGGAAAGGTTATGCGAAAATGGGGAAGGTAAAAGGAACACTAGTGTCCAAAGAGCTGTTAAGCACAATCCATATAAAACTTTGCATTTGTAGAGAAATAATGTTTTGGTTTGGTTTGGTTATTATTATGGACCACGGTGAACAGAATCATCAAAAAAATACTTACTAGAGTTATTTTTAAATCCTCATCACTTGAAAAAGCTTATTTGTGCATTTTTATGGCAATAAAATTTCAAAAAACATTTACACAGTGGTCGAAGATCAAATGGAATTTAGAAATGATGTTTGAAAATAGAAAACCACGGCCTCAGAACTAATTCTCCAAATTCCATAAAGAATTTCTAAGCAGCGTCAGATTTGCATATAATACATACAGCGATGCTTGTAGGGAAGGAATATTTTAAGGACATAAGAAAAGACTGGTATACATGGCTAATACATTTGTACTTAGTCAGGCACGCCTTATAAAGTTAAATCACATAAACCTAGATCAGTAGCTTGTGATGAAAAACAAATTGACTAATTGAGATCATTTTCTACCTTGCCCTTTGCAGTAATTCCCAGTGCAGTGGCCCAGTAGTCATGTTAAATGCCCCAGGATAGCATAGCAAATGAGCCCCTGTAGTAATAATGAATGAGATACTATCAATGCCTGGTAAATTTCAATAAGAAAAATGATATACTTGAACAATGTACCGGTTTAATTAGACAATTGAAGCAAAAATGATGAGACATTATCCTCAAAAATGCTAGAAGCCTAGACCACATTATAGATAAGGAATAACAAAACCAACCTCTTGCAGCATATGTCATTGCAAGTTCCGGAAAGCGAATGTCATAGCAGATACCTATGCCAATGCGCCCAACTTCTGCATGAATCAGATATTGGGTATTTTCCCAACAAAGAAAATATGGATGGTTATTGAAATGAATGAAATATCAGGATAAAAATAATAATAAAATCGATTGGTAGAAGGCATAAGGTTGCCACCATTGTGGGGTCTGGCCGTCTGGGGAGGGTCTTACGACAGTAAAATGTGCATCTAAGAAGTGATTTCCCGTGTTGTGATGCACACCATAACATACTGAGACACGCGTATGAGTTTTGTAGGGTGTAAATGCAAGGGAATAACAAACCTGTATCCACAATGGTAGGAGTTTGTCCAGCTGTAAGAGTCTTGGACTCAATGAAGGTAATCTTCCCAGGAATGTCAATATCAAAAAGGTGGATCTGTAATTACACACAATCATTCATGAACATACTAAAACGCTACATTTAGCGGCACAACATACAATAGGCTCAGGAGACTACCTTCCTGTGCTTAGCTTTGAGCTTTCCATCAGTTCCAAAAACACAACATGTATTATATAAGCGATCTCCAGAACGTTCTGGAATAGACCCACCAACTATTGTGATTTTTAGACGTTTGGAGACTTCAGAAAGCATGGCTGTTGAAGGTGATGCATCACCACCAGCATCAATGTCTTCGGCATAAACTGGGAAGCTATCATTTGAATATGGACTGTTCCATATTTCCTGACATGAGGGTAACAGTTAAAACCAATAAAGTCATAATGTCAATATTGTTCCATTCAGGAAAAAGGATCATACATGTATCATTTTAAAAATCTTAGCTTTCTGGTCCTCAGTTGTTCCCTATGAAAAGTACAAAATTTCAAAATCCAACTCAAATACCAAACATAAGCTTTTAAATTTTCTGCCCTTGTCTTTTCCTTCCCAACTTAAGAACGAAAAAAATAATTATTGCATGTTTGTGTTGTGATATCAAATTATACAGTGGGTGCATGATGCATCCACAAACTAACTAAATTAGATATGTTTAGAGCAACTTCAACCCAAACCTATCTGACCACATATACATTTTGCGATTCCATCATGCAAGCAAGTCATGAGAAATTGAGGCATAGTCTAAATTATTGTTTCATTTACAAGATGAAAACACGATAATTTGAATTCATAAAATGCACAATTTCCCATGGGAGAGCTCAGCTCAATTCAATTTCCTACCAAACTTATTCCCAATCAAAATTATTAGCATCAGCTGAAATGCAATGAAATGAAACTCACAGGCAAGAGAACAAGGTGAGCACCCTTTCCAGCAGCCTCCTCAATGGCCTTACGAGCATGCGTGATGTTCCTCTCCTTATCAGACGTGACCGACAACTGGCAGAGCCCAATGTTGAACTGCAACCAAAAGGGAGCACTCAGTCAAACACAATCAGAACTGTCAACCCTAAAACACAAAGAAGATGAAGAAACAAAAATCAGATGATGCGAAGCTAGCCTTGGTGAGAGGGGGAGAGGGCAAGGGAAGCGCTGGAGGAGCCCTGGCCTGCTCGGGCTTGAAGGAAGCGGCCATGACCGGAGATGGAGATGAGGTGCTGTAGATTCTGGTCTTGTGGTTCGGATTGGTGGTGAAGTTGGGGTAGAGGAGTGGAAAAGTTCTTGGGAGAGAGATGGAGCGAGAGAGAATAGAGTGGTGGTGATTTAGACTGACGAGAGACTTGGTGCTGAACCACACTTTCATTTCATCACACTCAAACTTGACTTCCGCTTTTCGATGATTTACTGGTCAGAAATGCCCAAATAGATTCGACACTCGACAGGGGACGGAGAGGCGAGAGCCAATGCGATGCCGTTTCAAGCAGCTCTTGTCTTGACTGTAAAGAGGAGTTGGGGGATAATTTCTTAAACCAGTTTTTACGATTCATTTGTTTCCTAAGCATCCACAACCATCTCGTCGGCTGCCGGCGAGATGGTTTAAAATATGTTTTTTTAAATCATCTCACCAGCTCACTGCCAGCGAAGTCTGTAGTAGGGGTACTGGTGTTGGCGAGGAGCCGCCGGCGAGATGGGGAAAAAGTAAGTATAAAAAGAAAAAAATTGTTACTCAAACCCACAACTATATTATAATTATACATATAGCACACATACGATAAATAAAACATAACTTAGCACACAAATGGTAATTTAAAACATAATTAAACGATATTTAATTTATTACACGTTCACGATTTACAACTCGTGAACGTACTGCAGGAATTTGGGATGGTCTCGAACGATCTCCCACAGAAACAGCTTCGTGAAATGTTGGCCATGGGCCCTGTGGTGCTCAGCGGCTGCTGCAGAGCGATGGTAATTCTCGGTACTTCCCGGCGGGGCGTTATGAACTGCTACACGGTAGCACAGTTCGTAACAATGGATTTTCCTGGTGAGATCCTGTCAGTGGTCTCGACACTGCTTTTGGGTTCTCGGCTGGGAATTGGCCGGAGCACCGTGGACAAAATTGGCGTACACTACCGGCCAGTACCTATGATTTGGGCCCGGCCGGGCGTCCTATAGCCAACATAGAACCAGCACCATCTCTTCCTCGTTGGTCCACGGGTATGAAGCTACGCCGGCCATTGGTGTTTCGAAGAAGGGAAGGAAATAAGAAAGAAAAAAGGTTGGGAGATAGATAGAGAATTGGGAGAAGAGGTGTGAAGAATGAAGGAGGAGAGGTGCTATTTATAGCCCAAGTCGCCGGCCACAAAGGGGCATTTTGGTCTTTTTGTAATGGTGGTGGCATTAATGGCACACATCTCAATAAACCTACAATTCATAATGGAAAAAAAACTACTTGTTTGACCAAATTGAAAAACCACCAATTGATTATCGAAACATACAACAGTTTTGTAAAAAAATTACTAAGTGATTGACAACTTCATAAAACTTAAAACAATTCATTAAAGAAACTGGAATTACAACTTCAAAAAAAAAACACAAGTACGTTAAATAAACAGCGGCGTCACTGGTTCATCAGATTGCGCAAAATCCTAAGCTACGTCATGTGGGCCTCGAGCTGCTCGGGATCCATGGTCGAAGTGTCCCTTGCTTCAGCTTCCACCCACTGCTGGTATGCCATCAGCTTCAGCTGCGCAACCTTCTCAATGGTCCTGGCTTGGCTTGCTTCTTTGGCTGCTGTATGGGCCCTCTCGACACGATCGGCAACCGCTTCCTTAGAGGATGATGCAGAGGCCTTACATCTGAGCCTTGCAGCCTTGACAGCCTTCTGGCCCATAGGCCTCTTGTACTGGGGTTGACCGTCCGTATTAGCACCCGTCGTCTGCTGACTGTCCTCGTAGCCCGGCGTGTCTTCCCTAGTACGCTTCCCTGAGCCGGTTGATTCCTCGACATCGAAATGCGTAACCGGTGTCCCTTCATCGGGCGCGTCAACGGAAAAATAACAGGAATTCCATTTGTGTTCACCTTTCACAAGATCCCACCAGTGTTTCCATGTGAATGGTAGACCACAAAGTTGTGTGTATCTTGTCTCGGTCAAACTCATGATTTTCGCATCCGACCAGCCGCTCCTATGGTCCCTGCAGTTCTTCACAAACAGCCCTTGGAAGAACGTCACTCTGGTATTTGTCTGCTTCCAGTGGTCTTTGCACTGTTTAGCCGTCCTCACCGGATCATCCGAGCCCCGAGTAGAAGCCAGTTCATCAGCGATGGCCCCCTAGTACTTCAGATTATGCTTTTGGTTGCCGTGCACTGAGTCGCACAAGTGGTGCATCCAAGCTCGAACTAACCTGCAGTCCTCCTCGTCGGTCCACAAGACACGCTTTGCTTTGGCCTTTGACGGACGGACGGACGTCGGCGGGCTCGGAAATAGTTGGACAGGATTGGACGGTCGGGTTGGGGGAAAAGCTCGGGTCCAAGAACTCTTGGGACAACGCTTCATCCGTCACCGACCTATAGTTGAGAACCCACTCGCTGAGATCGAAAGACATAGCGACAATTGGAAACTATGCAAGTGTAGTAGAAGGAGAAAGAATTTGATTGTGTGTGAAAAATGAGTTGGGGTGTTATTTATAGGGGTAAAGTGCAAATAGCAATAAATATTGCTGCCAGCGACCATGCCACGTGTCGCCAGCAAGTGGGTCGCCAACGGCCGGCGCGCCGCCCGAGACAGTCCAAGTCAAACTCGCCAGCGAGATCTGCTGGCGAAAACGCCAACGTCTCTCTATCTCGCCGGCGCCCTTCTCGCCTGCTCCTCGCCAGCTCCTCGCCTCCTCCTCGCCGGCGACTTCTCCTCGCCGGCGACTTCTCCTCGCCAGCACCATCTCGCCCATGACTGTGGGTGCTCTAAGACCTCCTATGAATGGCAATGGGGTAAGTTTGGGATGGGTACTTGGGTCCCGTTCTCATCCCACTTCCTTTCCCCCTACCCGTTCCGTCCTGCGTCCCATGTTGATCCGCTTTGACCCTATTTTATTGAGATTATGAATTCTCCGTCTTGAATTGAATAAACATACTCGAAATCATACCATTCTTAAATAAAAATTGTCAAATATATCTTAATTTATAATTTTAAACAAAATACATTTGTCATAAAATATATTTTTATAAAATTGTTGCGAACAATTAATGGCTTTAGCCCCTCCCCCTCACTCGTGCTCTCTGTCTCTCATTTCTGTCCCATCGCACCACGCCGCCCTCTCCCTAAGATCAGTGATGATAACACCGTCCTATTCCTCTTCTTCTTCCATCCTCCGTAGCTCAGCCGAGCTTCATCTTCCTCCTTCTATCTTCACTTTTGCCCATTCCCAAGCTTCATAGTCGACGATATCAACGATGTCAAAAACCCCTCTGAAAACACTGGGCCCGATAACCCAACAGTCCCCTCGTACTTTCCTCAAACCCGACTATCCTGCCCAACCACCAACACATCTGACATAAACCCCACCAGAACCGTCACCCAGCACCACACAGAACCCCCATCGGTGTAGTTTAATTTTTATTTTAGTAAGCCTTTATGACACCTTAAAAAATCGCATGTGTCAGTTCACTTGTCTCAGAGTTATGTGTAGAGAGACATTTGGGGCTCGATACCGTGTAATAACTCTTTTAATTTTATTTAAATAATATATGTGTAAAGACCGGGTAATTTAAGAGAATTAAATTACTGTTGGACCGTCGAGGGTTGGAGAGCGGGTTTTTTTGGGATCGAATTCAAAAAAAAGGGAAAGAAAAAGAAAAGAATTCAAAAAAAAAGAAGGAAAGGGGTTTAGGCCTGGGCCAACCAGACCCCGTTTTTGGGCCGGGCCCGACCAGGCCCAAACCGCAGGGGCGTGCGAGCCCAACATCAGCCTGGCCCAACTCTTCACCCCTAACCCTAATTCGATCCTTTCATCCTCTCAGTTCACGCACGCTCTACGAGACAACCTCCTTCTCTTCTCCCTCACGTTCCTCTCTTCTCTATCGCAACTCCGCGCCTCACCATCTCACCGTATCCGTGCAAATCGAACACGCCGGCGTCAAAGGGACACGGTTCAGGCCTTTACCCCGAGCACGGAGAAGACCGGAGTTAAACCCAGACTTGGACTTCGCCTGAGAAGACCGGAGTTGGCCAGGACGTCAGCAGCTAGGAGACGCAGCTGTTGGTTCTTCTTGAGGTAGGGAATTCCTCGAACCCGCTTTATTTCGAACGTACTAGAATGCATATAAGGAAACCTAATAACCGACTAAAGAACTAGTATGCATATAGGATGTGAATAACTAGCGTAGACGTATTCAACTGTGAACATTTACGATTTTGTCTTGGGAAATTGCCGTGCTGGTAGAATCGGGTCATGTCGCGCCCGTAGGATTTGTGTGCTGAATGTATCTGTTTTGTGCTCTTTGATGCCTGAACGGTTAATAATTAACGAACTTAAAAACGAGTAGAATTGAGCTAGTAATACACGTTGATGACTTGAGTGGTTACCTTTCCGTTTATCTGATTTGTTGAACTGTGGGAAGGTTGAGGATTGAATACCGGTTAAGCCGGTGGGGTTTACCACGTTGAGTGGGGTTTCGGTAAGTGATGGTAATTGCATGTGTTGCTACGTTGGTAATTTGAGAAACTTGATATGTGATTTCGGTGAAGCATGTGTTGCTATGTGTTGGGCAAGTGTGCCATGTGTGAGTGTGATCGGGATTGTGGTTGTGGTACTGTGGTTACCTGTGAGTGTGATCGGGATTATGGTTGTGGTATTGTGGTTACCTGTGAGTGTGATCGGGATTGTGGTTGTGGTACTGTGGTTACCTGCGAGTGTGATTGTGATTGTGATTGTGGTACTGGGGTTACCCGAGAAAGATGGTTTCCCTACCTTCTGACCGTGGGTCGGTAAAACGCTGTGTTCCGCGAAGAGGTGGTTTCCCTACCTTCCGACTAGCACTCGGTAAAACGCTGTGTCCGCGATGTGTTGCACAAAGAGGCGATTTCCCTGCCTTCCATGTGTTGGTAAAACGCTGTGTCCGCGATGTGTTGCGCGAAGAGGCGATTTCCCTGCCTTCCATGTGTTGGTAAAACGCTGTGTTACGCGAAGAGATGGGTTCCGCGATGAGGTCGACCGCCTCTCCTGACTGTGTGTTAGGGGAAAGTTGCGTACGGCTGCGCCGGGCCGAGCGGGGTGCTCCCGAGACCGTGCATGGGTTACGAGTTGTGTGTTTTGATAATGTTTGGATTGAATGAGTGTTGTTGTGTTTGTGGCTATGGGTGTTTATTTGTTATGAGTTGTGTGTGACCGTGAATAACTTGATGTTGATTGTTTGATGGCGAGTTCATGTGTGTAGCTTCCGTGTAAGTTAAGGTGTCGTCTTTGTGGTTATCTGTGAGTCGGTTGTGAAGGGGCTTTGGATGTGGAATTTCGGGGTAGTTTGTGGTCGAGTGAAATGAAGGTTGTTTATTTTGGGTTACAGTTTCTCGTTGTCTCTTTCTCCTTTCAATCGTTTAAAAGTTAGTTTGGAAGTGTACTTGAATTGTTACCGGCGGTGTGTACTTTGGTTTAGTGGTTGGTGTTGAGTTAACGTTGGTACGATTGGTTTTATGATAGTCAGGTTAAAAAGGGGTTATTGACTTTTATTCGGCTTAATTGCCGTTTCATTTATCAAACTCGTGAAAGTATTTAAAATGTTGAAAAGACTTTCTGGTGAATCCGAAGTGAGGCAGTTTTTATGGTTTTCTCTGCTGAGCGTCAGGCTCACCCCCTTTACTGTGTTTTCTACAGGTGATAGCTATGCTTTGGAGTAGATGACATCGCGGAGCATGGGGCTAGCGAGGGTCCAGAAGTCGTGTTTCTTTTTATTTTACGTATTAGAGACGTACATTGTATTCGAGACTTGTTTGACTTGATTACGGTTTGGTTATTGGAACAACTTTTGGATCCTTTCTTCTATTAAAGTATTTTTTATTTAATTTATTTAATTTCTTTAAGTCACGTCTCGGGTTCGGTTAGTACCGGATTTGGGACGTGACAATATGAGTACCTTTTAATAAAAAAAATTGAAAAAAAACATGTCAAAATTTTTACTAGGGTCATTATTGTTTTAACAAAAATTATAATAAAGACTTTTCGAAAATCAAAAGAAGAGCCAATATTATCCTTTCGGCTTCACCTCGATACAACATGAACAAAATCCTAAACAAGAATACCCATAAAACACTAGACTTAATCTGACAATCGAAACAAAGTCCAAACAAATATGGAAACAATTTGTTACTTGAGGAAGTCCATAGAGATAAATTGTTGTTCTTATTATGAAATGATCTCTATAAACATATGCCCTGGATTATTTTTTCTTTGATTCAGAGTTCATTTTAATTGTCAGTTCACTTCTATCGTTTATTTTACATGTTACAAAACCAAAACTATTTTTTTAACGAGACAATTTAATAATGCATTACAAATAGTGAATGCTTATTTTGTACTCCTTGGAAACGATAATTCAGAACTTAAAATCTCGAAGACGTCAATGATAGTAGCGAATACAGAGGGGGATTTGGGGGTCCATGGCTCCCCCTCAATTCCAATGAACTCCCTTTCTTCCCAAAAGCCATTTAACATTCAGTCACCAACCTTTCTTCACAATATCTTTCTTGGTTACCCCTTAAATGGGTGTCTAGTTCAGGCACGCCTATAACAATTGTGGCGGGCTAATGTCCGAGTACTACAACAAGACAACATCGTTGACATTGGGCAATCTCAAAACCCAAATCGTTGTAATTATAGAAATGCAGAGCCACTCCCCTTTTGGGCCACTTCCGTATACAGTAGTGGCAGTTGCTTCTCCGTCCATGGAAGGCTTGGGATGATCTGCTATTCTATTGTTAAATGAAACTTCAAGTTCAATTTACAGTCCAAGAGAAAGGCCAAATGCTGAAGAAATCAATTCAGTTATATTTCAAACGCAATCTCCATGACAACTCCTCAAGATCATGCTAGTGTTGAAGCACGCTCTTTTTTCTCCCTTCGATCTTAAGGCCTACACGTGGCGATATATCCACTCACCGGACTCGTCCTGCTTTTATCAAATCCAGCTAAATCCAGCCACCTCGACTCGATTCAAATCCGCTTTCTCCTCTCTTCCCTCTTCTTCATCTTTCCCTCCTTTTTTATTTCTCTCTCTCTCTCGATCTCTGCTTTAGCTCCTTCTCTCTCTAGAAAATTAGTGGTTAGAGATGGACGCAGCTCAGACGTACAACCCTCGCACAGTCGGGGAGGTTTTTACGGATTTCAAGGGCCGAAGAGCCGGACTCATTAAAGCCCTCACCTCTGGTACTCCTTTTTTCTTCCTATATTTTCTGCTTCAGCTTCCTCTTTTTTTAATTTGATTTTTTGGATATTAATTCCGGAGCTTGTGTGATTGCAGAAGTCGACGAGTTCTACAAGCAGTGCGATCCTGGTGAGGCTTGCATTTTCTCTCTCTTCACTTTCTGTATATATTTTAATTGCTATTTTAAATTTTGAATTTTATTTATTTTTTCTTTGTTTGGTTGGTGGGAGAATGTGGCTACAGAAACGATGAGAAAATAAATGGAGTTTTTGCGTTTGAGAATTCTGTTATTTGACTGTTAAATGAATACTCAAAACCAGTTCATTCACCCTTACTCGTGTTACTGCTAATTTAGCTTTAGCTGAAATTAGTTATGTTTCATAATATGCAATTCTTCAGCTTAATTTCTGCTTATCCAGACTGGTTGTCACCACTAATTGTTGACAAGAGTGCAACCCTCATGAGCATTTTAGCTGATTGTTGTAGTTTTTTTTTTCAATTCATAACCATAAGTAGGGTTTAGTGTTTTGAGTTTTTTTTTTTTTTACTTTGGTGTATGCTTCTGTTTGTTAATGTTGACCTTCGGCACTTCTTCTAGTTCCTAAGAGTTAAAGTTGTGAGTAACCTTACTTCATTTTATTTTGCCGGCTTGTAGTTTTCATATTTAGCTCGATGAATGTCAGCGAATACCTTTTCAGGTATCATTATTTTTCTACAGGAGGTTTTTTGCTTCATATGTGTTCCTTATCTTATTCTCGTATTTTTTGTGACTTTGTTATTATTCAACTTGGGAAGACATTGTTATATCATATGAAAATGATTTGCTTCTTCCTCAAGGAGGTTTAGGAAATGATGTTTTGAAATTATAATAACCTAGTTTTTTTAAAACATTTGTGTACATTTTCCGATTCGTCAACCAAACACTGGATTTTGTGAATACTTTAAAAGAACTGCTCTTCAAACCTTTGAAATACCCTGAAGTATTCTTGTGCTCTTATGTTGGAAACCATATTCCTTAGATTCTTGATAATATTGATGAAGCTATATGTTATCTTTTTGAGGGAGTACATTACATTGTCTTTGTGTTGACAGAAAAGGAAAATCTTTGCCTATATGGATTTCCTGGTGAGCAGTGGGAAGTCAACTTACCTGCCGAAGAAGTGCCTCCAGAGCTTCCAGAGCCAGCATTAGGGATAAACTTTGCTAGAGATGGAATGCAAGAAAAGGATTGGTTGTCTTTAGTTGCAGTTCACAGTGATGCGTGGTTACAGGCTGTGGCATTTTACTTTGGTGCTAGATTTGGATTTGATAAAGCTGAAAGGTATATTTTTCTCTTTTGCCCATAGTTCCTCAAGCAACCTATTAACAAGTATTGCATGGAATGGGTAGTTAAGCATGTAATGTAAGATGACTGTTCCTCTAGCAACCTATTGACAAGTATTGCATGGAATGGGTGGTTAGCATGTAATGTAAGATGACTGTTCCTCAAGCAGCATATTAGCATGACTTGAAAGGGATGTATTGTAAGATGGCCAGTACAGCCTAAATTATTCTGATATGCATTTGACAGTTTCTCAAGCAGCAATGTGTATAACATGTAAATGATAATTGGACTCCAAGGTAAAACTGTTTTATAAAGAAGCCTCAAAATCCTCAATATATATGAAGATGCCATATATATATCTTGAGTCTTCATCATGTAGGAAATTTACATGAATCCTAATTGCATGTTTTGAGTTCTTGCATTCCATCTCTAGTCTTCAATGATAAGTTAGTTGATTTACTTGTGTGGTCTGGGTGGGAGGAGGTGGTTGTTGTAGTTAATGCTCACATGACATTAGTTTAGTTTTATCGTCATCAAAGATTTATGGCTAGTTTGGTGCAGAGTTTTCTGTTACTAGCACTTCAACTAAAGAAGCCTGCAATATATAAATGATTGAGTTGAGGAAGATTGATGTCATGCTTGACAGTTGCAAATCATATTGTTTTGTGTTTTCTATGTTGGAAACTTATTTTTGCTTCCTCCACATGTTTTGAAGCTAGAGGACTTACCTCCATCCCTATTATTGGATGTGTTAATTTAGCCTGAAAAGTGAGACATTCAATTGTTTTAAATAAAAGGAAATCCAACAAGAGCAACAAATCGCAAGATATTTTTTGTGAGTTTATGCTACCAGCATATTCATTTTGGGCAGAAGGATAGAGTTTAGCTCTTACTTTAATTGGTTCTGTTCTTCTCAATGTTAATTTTTTTTTATAAGCTCTTCTCAATGTTAATTGAAGCTAACTGGACTACCAAAATTATTTTGTGATTGTGTGCTACCTGCATATTCATCCTTGTGCTCATGTTTTTTTCTCCATTCGTTTCTCTTGTTTTATTTCTCAGGAAACGCCTTTTTGATATGATAAATGAACTTCCAACAATATTTGAGATTGTAACTGGTGCAGCAAAGAAACTATCCAAGGACAAGTTGTCAACTCCAAATCACAGCAACAACAAATCTAAGTTGAACTCTAAGGTTTGAATGGCCTTCTTATCTTGCCACCTAGTTTTAACTTATACATTTTGTTTGATCTTATGTTGTTTTTATCACACAATAACACATATGTTCCATGTCTGATGTTTTCATTCCTGATTTTTTTTTATGAAATTCATTCCTGAATTTTTAGAATACGATGGTAGAAAATTTAATTTGATTTTGTGTTGTTTAATTTGTAAAGGATGTAGAAGTGCAAGGAAGTCAGAGCATATGGAAGGTGCATGTTTGTTCACTTTGCTGTGTGACTGCCTGATTTCAATTTTTTAGTCATGCACATAGCACATTCTATGGATGGAATTTATCTCTTCTGGATAGTGTCCCTTTGCCATGAGTCCTACCCAATTCATAAATTAAAGAGATCCTTTATTCAAGGCCTCAGATTTTCCAATTATCCTTACAATAAAATAAACAAACCTTTTTCTCCTGATATCTCCCAATACATTGCTAGTGTGCCCATATAAGGCATATACTGATTGCAGTTAGATCATCCATTTTTATTCTGAAGAAGAGGTCCATATGTTTGCTTATGATCTGGTTGATGCTGTATAGTACTCCGTTCATTCCAAAATAAGTGTCCTCTTTCCTTGTAAGGAAGTGAATTATGCAGGGATTACCTTTAATAATATCCTTATATAAGTTGGTTACTAGAACATGAGTGTATAGCAGATGCAGTATAGTCGAGCTCAAATCCTTGTTTTTTTGCCAAAAATCCAAGAGGACACTTATTTCGGAATGGACGAAGTATTAATATTCTCAAAATTTCAGATTAAATTAGCGTAATCGATCTTGTTGGAAATGCAGCGAGGATCTGAATCTCAGGTCAAATATACGAAAGCAATACCACTGAAAGCTGAAGAAGAAGATGATGGTGTGGAAGAGGAAGATGAAGAAGAGGAGGAAGATGAGGATGAACACGGGGACACATTATGTGGGGCCTGTGGAGAGAACTACGGAGCTGATGAGTTCTGGATCTGCTGTGACATTTGTGAGCAGTGGTTCCATGGAAAATGCGTGAAGATCACCCCAGCAAGGGCAGAGCATATTAAGCAGTACAAATGCCCATCTTGCAGCAATAAGAGAGCACGAACATGACCATGGCTGCTCATGCAATTTGTATAATCCTTGGTGGTTGGCTAACCGTCTAGATCAGGTTGTTGTTAATCTCGTGCCCCTTGATTCAGTTTAGGAGAAGTTTGTCCTGGATATTTATATTTGTGTATAGATCATGACTCTGGATTACTTTTCAGGATATTTATGTTGGAAAAATCATCTTCCTCCCAATGTTCTGGGTAGATTCTGTTTATGATTGCTCGAGTAAACTTGTGTTTAAAGGCTCTATCCATTCCTCAACTAATCATCTCCCTCCCAATGTTCTAGGAAAAATCATGATTTTACATGTGGACCTGCAATTGAAGTTTTAAACACTGGATGAAAGTCACATAACATTATTATTAGCTGTATAATCAGTCTAGAGTTATGTTATTGATTTACATGTAGCAATTCAAATTGGTCTATAGACACTGAATTTCAACAGTTCTATAAATTATATGGTTCTCAATCTGCCATGAATGGGACTTGGAGGGATAAATCTGTTGATATAGTTGTGGCACAAACTCCAAATCTGCAGGTCCCTTAGAAATTTAAAGGCATAGCCATTATGATTTGAGGGCCTCAAGTTGGGTTGGAATGTAAATATGCCCCAAACCCTACATATTTGGGCTGGAACAGAGCCTTGTCAATTGTTATGCGGTGTGGGAAGTGGTCCTCTTTTGACACGTTGGGTTTCACTCTCTCCCGTAAATGACCTCTTCTTTTGTGGATAAGTTTACAAGCAGAATAAAAATAAAATTTATAGTGTGGATGATGGATTGGCAGATTGCAGCACCTGGTTTTGTGATTCCCCCACAGCATCCTTTTGATTCCCTCTGGTTTTTACAGAATAAAATATGTTTGTTGCTTTCATGCATAAAACTATTATTTATTATTAATATTATTACACCATTTCATTTCAGCCTCCATAAATAATATTATACTAAATATGGTACATTTATCATTTGGATGAACATGTCGAAAACATCACCCCTTGTCATGAAAATTAGCAAAATATATGAATATGGTTGAGTCATGTCTGTAGGTGACTTGCAATTGTTTATCCACTTCCTCTGGTCTCTTTCTCCTCGTGTCATGATACCTCAAAGCAGAACCATATTGGACATGGTGAATAGGTCATAAATTCATCTTGGCCCAACCAACCTATGGATCTGTGGTTCAGTTTGTCAAAATTTTACTAATTCTTCTTGTCTCCTCAATGTCCTCATAGTCGGTGCCCACTGCCCAGAGAAACTAGTGCGCAATCATAAAAGTAACAACGGAAACAGCTATTAATACAAGATCTGAAATAAAGCAAGTCTATTTATTTTAGAGATGCCTAAATAAAACAACCAAAATGTGACCAAGTTAAATAAAAGCAAGTTTATTTATTTTAGGGATGATTAAATAAAATAACCCAAATGTGATATGATAGATTTCATGACCAAGTTAAATAAAAGCAATTCAAGGTAGAGATAATAAAATAAAAATAAAAAGTAGGTGGAGGCTGGAGCTTTCTCTCATATAAACCATCAATCAAACAAAAGCCCATGAAAGCCACCAGACAATTGCTTATTGCTCCTATGATCAATCCAATCAATCAATCTGGGCAGTGACTCAGAGGCTAGCCTCTTCTACAAATCTAAGACATAAAACCAAGTGATGTAAAATATTTACATGGGAATGATAATGGAGTGAAAGGAACTTGCTACTATTACAAGAGATTACATCATCATATTGGGATGTGTAATAACAAAATGATCTTTGCATGCAGCAGTGGAACTGGACAGGGGATGGATGATAAAGGGTAGTAGAAGCTGAGGCTGAGGATTCAAAAAAATGTCTTTTTTTCATGAGGTCAAGCTGTCTTGGTTCTTAGTGGACAGCTTTTTCAAGAACTCATAGGTTGTGATCATGGTGGTAGCAGACATGGCCATTGAAGCCCACCTTGGCCCCAACCCTTTGTAGCAAGCTGCCAATCCACCTTCCCTCACCAGGTTCCTCAGTGTCTGCACCACTGTTAGTGGCCTTCTCTTGCCATTTTCTTCTCCATCCAGAACTTGCATCCTCGTCTTGATTGTATCCAGCGGCATGGTGATCAGGGCTGAAACTCCACTAGCCATTACTGCACTCAACCCTTGCACTCCCAGAACCGCCTTCGGGTCCGGCCTAATAGTACTACTACACCCTCCAGATCCACCATCTTTCTTCCCCATGTAGCAACCAAAACCACCCCAGATGAGCTTATGAGCCACAGAGTAAGATGCCCACCAAACAGCATTTGAAGGAGCATATGTCAGTATTGAAATACCAAACCCTCTATACAGCCCTCGGGGGCCATCGGCGCGGATGATCTTCCCCAATGCGTCGAACCCATTTGTGTATTTACATGTCACATTGGGGAGGATGTTCTTGTTGTAGTTGTGCCCACCTTGAACCATCAGCCTCTGGCTCACAACATCGATTGGGGTCCAAACCAGCTGAGCAGCCATTGCTGAAGTGACTCCAGCGGCGGCGTTGGCTATGGCAGTAGCCGTGGTGTCCGAGAACCCCAATCTTACAGTTGCAGACCCAACATTACTCTTGGTGACCTCAAGAGCCGCCATGTAGAGGGCTCGAGCTGGGATGGTGCCCATGAGGGAGGTACCGAAACCCCTGTAAAATCCTCTCAGGCCCTCGTGCCGCATGATGGCGAAGGACATCTTGAAGCTCGAAATCTGGGTCGGTGACACTTGCTGCCGGGTCTTCAACACCACGATTGGGTACAGAGCTGCCGAGACCCCCGAGAACAAGCCGGCGCCGAGAAAGAAGAACTTGGATTTGTCCAGCATGTGCCAATCTACATCGGCCGGGAGATGAATTTCCGGTGCCGACTCTTCCTCGGCCGTTCCCAAACTCATCTTCGCCACTTTGAAAACCGAGCTACCAAACCAGAGAAAAACAAAATCTCTTCACTGTAACTGTTATCAACAAATCGCTCACCAGTAAGAACAGAATCAATCAAGTCATACCCAACGAATCTAAACCTCAGGGAAGCTCAACGCAGCTAATCAGGAGATCGAGTACAAAATTATACAAGCAACTTATACAAAAACTAGAGGACAGGAGAGCTAGTGAAAGAGCGAGAACTATACAAAAACCCAGAAAGGGCGTGTGCAGGAGCTGGGAGAAGAAACACCGAAGGTGTAGCTATGGAGACTGGAGGGACTAGAGATGGTGGAATCGGGTGAGCTTTTTTGCGCTTGCGCAACCAGATGAGGGATCGAACGTGGATCAACATAAATGGGTCGAACAACATTCCTCGATGGAACCAAAAAAGGATCTTACCAGAGGCACACGAGGGGTGTCGAAGCAGCTCACCATCATAATCATCTTCTTCACCGCACCATCTCTGGAACAAAATTAAAGGAAGCCAAAACCAATAATACCCAGAACTTTAGAGGAAAAAAGAAGAAGAAGAAGATGAGATCAAAGCGAAAAAGTGAAGGAGAAAGGGGTATGGAAGATGGTGTTGGGACCAGAGAAGGGAAGAGAGAAAGGTGCTGAAACGGAGACGGAGGAGAAGATTTATGGAGTGGAGCGAGGGTTTTGTGGATCGGATGGTGACGGACACGTGTCCTTAGCATTTCAGGGGAGTGAGACTCGCCGGTTTAATCTTCCTAATTACGAGTTAATCATTTTGCAACAATATTTATAGTAATTTCTTTTATTAGCAGTGAATTTAGACGGATTTTTGTCTCCTTTCCTTTTCGATCCCAAATCCATTTATTTATGTAGGTTTGATTATATTTCATATCCCTTTTTAATCGGTAATAACAGTCTTCTTGTTTTACCAACTGACTTTTATGAGGAAAAAATAATAAAACGACCTAAGATATTCATTCCATTTTTTAGCATTTGAATTTAACAATGGGTTAAATATCGAAACTTACTCTTAAGTATTGGTCACAAACACTACACTACCCATGTTTTCAAAATGAACACTACACTACCTTTGAGTATTGGTCACGTGATTTTGTTAGTAAAAATGGATGTAATTTTCCATTCCGTTAGTCATATGACCTAAAGTGTCATATAATGAATGGTAAAATGACATTTTTTTGCCCTTAACTATTTGACCTCTATACATTTTATAAGGAACAATAACGAGGATACACTGGTAATGTTCCTTATAAAATGTGTAGAGGTCATATAATTAAGGGGAAACGTCATTTTACCAACCATTATATGACACTTGAGGTCATATGACTAACGGAATGGAAAATTCCGTCCATTTTTACTAACAAAATCGCGTGATCAATACTTAAAGGTAGTGTAGTGTTCATTTTGAAAACGTAGGTAGTATAATGTTCGTGACCAATACTTAAGAGTAAGTTTCAATATTTAACCCAAAATCAATTATACTTCTAAACATTTTTTCATGATAAAATTTTAATGAACTTATAAATATTATAAAACTTATTTTTTATTAACATTATTAAATTAATTTTTAATTATTATCAATTAGTTTTCTGTCACTCTTAAAATTTTATTAATTTCAAAAATTATGTTTCTTCAAATAAATAAAATTTATTTATTATTAATAAATTATTTTCAGATTCTAAATCAATTTTCATAAATGATATTATTTTATATTTTAATTCTTTTTTTCTGATTTTATAAATTTAACTATTTGAAATAAGAGAATGAGAAAACCATAAATGCATACTTTTAAGCGAACACGTTTAACTGATATTTATTCTTAAAAAAATTAACTGATATATACCCTGAAGTTACAACTCGTAACCATAAATCTCTTCCGTCCAAATTTTAATCCATATTTTGTTACCATTTTTCTAAAATACACAAAATACTCTCAATTATTACCCAAATTTACACCCCTACCCTTATAACCTTAAACCTAATTTATTTTTGAATAAAACCTTATTCAGTTTTTCTTAATTCTAAATACATGTTTTTAAAATTTCAGATTTTAATTTAAAAAATATATAAATCATTTTTTTCAAAATTAAGTTTTTATTCTTTGTATATATTTATTAATTATATTTAAATTTTATTAATTTTCATGTTTTAAATTTTATTATTAATTTATAACCAATATTTTTTTATATCATTTTTTTAATTTTAAAAACTAATTGTTTATTAATTTATTATTTTCAGTAACTGATTTTTATTAATTTATTATTTCCAATAACTGATTTTTATTTAATTATTTTTGTAATCATTTTTTAGTAATTAATTTAAAGTCGCGTCTTCATCTTCACCAAATGACTGAATCCCTGACCCAGACAACGCACCCAACCTTGTTTCTCCTCATCAAAGCTAGATCTCTCAACATAAAACACGTACATACATATTTGGAATCATTGATGGAGATCGGGGTGAAGATTGGGGCGAGCACGAGACATGAACGAATCAACAGACATCTTTAGAATCAGTTCGTCTTGTGCCGATTGCAGTAGCTTCTCCACATCGTCCATATCCTTCTCCGATCTTCATCGACCGCCATCAACTCCTGCTCCGGTGTTCTTCATCTTTGTCAGTTGAAATCCCTAGACCAATTTTTCAAAACCTAATTGATCATATCAAAATCTAATGAATCTGAATAATTTTTAGATAAATATTTCCGCGAGGCATGCGATTTGGTCTGGAAAGTGAGTGATCTGAACTTCTGTTTGGATGGAGTTTTTAATTTTTGTGATTTGGGGGTTTTGGTATCTAAAATTGGTGGTGGCTGGATAAGAAAATGAAGATGGTGAAAATTGTGAGGGCAGGCGAATGTAGAAGAAACTGAGGAGGAGGGATTAGGTTTTAATGTAATTTTTCATTTTTTTTTCCATTTTTATAATTATAATCTATACAGAGATGTGTGGTATTTTTGTTATTTTAGAAAAAATTAATAGAATATGGATCGAAACGTGGACGGAAGGGGTTTATGGTTATGAGTTGTAACTTCAGGGTATGTATCGGTTGAAAAAAAACTTAAGCGTAAACATCAGTTAATCGTGCCAACTTAAGGGTGTGCATTTGTAGTTTTCCCTAAGAGAATTAATTACAACTCAAAAAATAATTCTTATAAAAAAAATCGTTCTTTTAGGGTTCTGCTTTTCTCTCTCGCTACCATCTCTATCCGTCGTCGTCCGCCTCCTAGATACCACCTTTTACCTCCGTGCCAACTGTGCCTACAACAATCTTGTCACGCCCCAAATCCGGTTTTGACCGGACTCGAGACGTGAACTAAAATAATAATAAATAAATAAAAAAATAAAGTAAAAACATACGTAACTCCGCTAAACATAATCCAAATCCGATGCTATGAGTCAAAAGCTCAAAATATAACAAGTAAGAAAAAGTTTAATACGAAATGAGCAAGTATGTCTCTAAAAGCTGAAAACGCTAATAGAAACCGACAAGAACACATGATATCGATAATAGCACCAAATTAAGTAATCAACCGAGCAACATGACATTATACCACTAAGACCACTGCGGACATTCCTCAAACTCAATACCACATAACATAAGACAAGTACTCAGGAATTCGATCATCACACACAACTCAATTAATACATCATACCGGAATATACCCTCGGTCTAGATGTCTTCCCGGAACACACATCGGGGCAAATCACAATGCACACATATCGGACCGGCACACACCTCGGTCGGGTATCTTCCCATTACTCGGGGTACAAGTCACAACATACAATACCACACAAACCACACTACATCGAACTCATCATACCAACGACGATTATCGTCACAACTTACCACGAACACCGCATCGGTCTATCATTCACCCGATCATTTCACAAGACAAACAATCATATCACATTCACCTCATTCATTCAACCAATCATAACACGAGACAAACATTCATAATGCATTCATCATAATTCACCTGGTATAATATGATTCTAAACTTAACTAAGAGTGTATTATGCATCGACATTGAAGGACGAACGACCATCATCAAACACAACCAACACGCAATCCTAAGGCTCGACATGGCCATTCTACTAGCACGACAATTTCCCATAATTGAAAGCGGTTAATCTAGTGAATCACATCCTATATGCATACTAAGACTCTTCCGGTTATTATTATCCTATATGCATACTATTAGCATTCCTCAATTAAAAGCGGAAGTTTACTACTCTTCCCTACCTCAAAAGCAATTCAATCCCGCAGCGGACAACCTGGCTAGCTTCCTCCTCGTCACTTCACGCGGTCCAAAAGTCTCCTCCTCCGTCAAGCTCGGGTCCAAGGTCTTGGATCACAATTAAATACTCGAATCAAGAGTAGTTCACCAAAGGTTTAAAGAGGAAAAACATTCTCAATTAACCCCAAAAGGACTCGGTTATAGATAACCGTCCAAAATACTCGAAATTCAACAAAATGGCCCCAAAAGGCCCAACTCAGGTCTGTCACGGTCCTGGTCACGGAGCCTTGACGGGCTCCGTAACGGATCGGGTCACGGACCCGTGGTCTGCACCGTCACGGTTCTCCTCACGGAGCCATGACTGGCGTCGTCACGGTCTCCCTCACGGAGCCGTGACGTCCCCCGTCACGGCGCCCGTCACGGATCTGTGACGGGTCTGACACTATTTCGTCTTCTTCTTTCTCCAGCTTCGATTTCCAGAAAATTAACCCTCAAAACCTCCATTTTGACCTTCCCAACCTCCAAAATAATCCCTAAAACGTCTCTACTTCAATACCCATGATGGGTCTTCATCAAAACTACAACAATCCAATTAAAACAATCATCCAACATCCTTTTCTCTTCAAAAATCATCATCCAACACTCAAAACCTCAAACCCCAACCAAGTTCATCATTTTTCCTCAAACCCATGAATCAAAAATCAACAAAAACGAAAAAGGATTAGATAATTACCTTGGGAATGGAAAGGGGATGAAGAAAATGAGGTTTGAGAGGTGATTTGAGGTAGAAATGGGCAAAAATCTCTTCTTTTTCCTTGCTTCTCCTTCAAGCTTCCATGGGAGCTCCCCTCTCTCTCCTCCCTTAGTAATTTCGGTCACTAGTGAATAATGGGCTGAAATTGGTCCAAATTGGTGTCTTAAACCTAGAGAAAATGATGCCCAAAATACCCCCTTACCCTTTCTCTTCTCAAGTTCAACCATTAAGGGTAGAAAGGTCAATTTGCCCCCATTTCTTCCTTTCAAAGCTAACATGGACACATGTCCATGTGGGGACCACTTCTACTCAAATAATTCCAGCTCAAATAATTAATTAGGTTTAGTTTCTAATTGGACCGCGTTTGACCGAAAATGACCCCGGGTTGACTTTTCCCATAAGTACAGCTGTTTGAAAGGAAACGATCCAACTAATCTAACCGTAACGATGGCTAAGCTTTTTAGGTCCCGGAAAGGTCCCGAATGACTCCTGGAGTCATCGGTTGACTTTTATGGCAAAAAGTCAACTTTCGCCAGAAATCACCGGTTCGACCAGGATCGACCGGGGGAGGTTCTTACAAATCTTCACCCACCCACCACCGTGACTGATCAACATGCCATGTAACGATAGAATATGTAGATATATGAAGGTATCTCATGACACAACAAATCAACCTTGCCTACATAAGCCACTGATATCGAACCATACACTGGTGCTACCCCCACCGCCACTGTCATTGGCACCACCGCCACTACCACCCCTCGTTGGTCCATGTCTCCTTTCCTGACCTATACTCCAGCACTTCCACCGGTGGGATGGAACGATCATGAATGTGAGTCTTCCTTGGACTCTAGCTTATGGGGATTTCTACGGGAAATACCCCCAAGTGTGGAGATCTATCTTCGTGAATGGGAGAAGTATCCGGCCTTACAAACATCGCCTCTTTGGAAGGATACGACATCCCCTCCCGGACAACCCATGAGAGTAACCAGCACACCAAAAGTAATATCGCAATATGAGGGCGATCGGAAAGGAGGTTTATCATATCGGTGTACCCTAGTGGCGGAACCAGAAATATATTTTAGGGTATTCCGTCGATAATTGCTAAATACATTAAAAAAAAATATGCGAAACTTAATTCTACGCCTTTTCTGCGGAAAAAAAACCAAGCACAAAATCGCCGCCGACGGCTTTCAAGGGTCTCTACAACCTTGATAGCCGTCGGCCCCTTTCCTTTTCTTTCCCTTCCTCCCCCAGAACCATCTCTTTGTCGTCTATGCTTTTGGTCGTCAAAGCTTCGATTGGATCTAAGAATGGTGGAACGTTTCTTTTCTCTACCGGCTTCGTCTTCCACGAACTCTTGGAGCTGGTTCGCTGCCGTGTGCTTTTTTGGAAAGTGTTCGGGTGTCTCAAACCTATGTCGGCCTTCACTTCCGGTCTGCTGCTGGCCCGCTTGGGTGCTCACAACCGTTGGTTTCAAACTCCGGTGGTGGGGTGTGCTCTAGATTCGGCCTCGTGGCCGAAGATCAGGGCAGGTGCTGTTGTTCCTAGGGTTCAGTTCGATTTTCGTTGGCCTAGTTTCGTTCGGTTTTAGCGATGTTCTTTTCTTTTTCAAGTTTCTATTTCGTTTTTAGTCGTTCAGTTTTTTTTCGGTTTGGATTTAGTCCCGAATAACTGCCTTGTTGCAAGTTGGTGTGTACTAGATTGCACATTTGGTGCTCTAGTTACACTCTGGTGTGCCCGTTATGTGGCACGGTTTGGTGTGCACTTTGTTGCACTTTTCACGTGCACGTTGTTTGCACGTTCTGTGGCGCCATGTGTTTGCGTTCTGGTTTCGATAAGGAGTCGGTAATATTATAGACTAGTTGGTCTGGAGTCCGTAATATTTATCGTTTGCGTATGCGCTTTCATCAGATTGTATGTATGTCACTTTGACTGATATATAAAATTGATGCCTCCCTTTTTCGTCAAAAAAAAATCTACTTCATACATCATAATTTTCTCCTTCAATCGATATGGATAAATAAATTTTCGGAAGATAAAAAGTTAAAGTAGAACGGTCCAATTGAACTCCACAACATGTTAATTTTTTTTTAATTTTTTATTATTTAATCAATAATATTTACGAATAAATGTAACAATATTTTTAATTATTATATTTATTAAATATTTGACGAATTAATTTATGTTTAAGATAAATTTTTATTGTTAGAATTATATATTTATAGTATTTGATAGTTTATATATAGTGTAATATAATTATATTTATAGGGTAAATGATGGTATTTTTTATGTGAAATAGTGTTACAAAATTTGATTACTATACGAAGCGTAAAATCAGGGTATTCCACAAGGGGTTTCGAACTCAAGTGGATGAGAGATTGGTAGAAATCTTTAACCATCAAGCCACTTTTTAATTTTCTTAGGGTATTCCATGGAATACCCTAAGTCCTTACTGGTTCCGCCCCTGGTGTACCCACAACATGACACTCTGACCCCTGGAGGTTGACCTAGTAGAATGGAACAAATGGTCGATCCCGCGTCTATTTCCACCACAAGAGGAGACCGGAAAAACCTCTACCGCCCATACCCCCACAGAGAGCATCACCGTGGAAATACACCACCAGGAACCAGGGAAACTTGGCCCCATATATCAGGCCAACCCTCTCCAACCATTTGGCCGGAAGCTATTGGATTTTGACAAGCCACAAGGTACTTCGAAGGCGTGGGTACCTTATCCTAACTGGGAAAGGACAACTATACCCATTTTTTTTGAACAAAAAAATGGGAAAAGACAAGCAAAAAAGTAAATAATACTTCCAACAATAAAGAGTAAAAGTTAAAAATGAAAAAAAAAATGAGAAAAGACAAGCAAAAAAGTAAATAATACTCCCAATAATACAGAGTAAAAGTTAAAAATAAGACTTTAATTAACCTAGTTTTTTTTATAATGAAAGATGCAATTTTGTTATATCAGAATTCAACTATAAAAGTGTGCGATAGGAAAATCATTTCCTGGCCATTAAAGAAGAACATGCATAGAACATATTTGTTCACAGTTCTTTTAACACTATAACCGTCATAGACGGTATTCAGACGCCACGTAGACAAGAAGGAAAGGTGGGGGTTAGAAAATTATACTAGAAGTCCTACTCACAGTAGTGCCTAAATGCTGCATCTTGGGGGGGGGGGGGGGGGGGGAGGCAAAACGACCTATCATGGACTACGCTAGTTGTATTGGGAGGATATACGTTAATCAGGGTTCCCTCTCAAGAGAAGCCCTGAATATTTGGTCGCTAGTTTTTGACCCTGCAAAAACGAAGTCAGATAAAAAGGTATAGAAAGCAGGGGTGCTTCGAGTTTGTACGCTTTTCGCATGCATTGGTAGGGGCTAGGGAGAAGGACGCACCGACGACAGCTGCAAGGACGATTTTAGAGACAACGACGGTTTCAAAGGAGGCATAAGAGACAACGGTTGCGGCATCATAGACGTCGGTGACAACTTTAGAGACGAAAGAGGTAGTAATAGAGACGGTGGCTACGTCTTTGAGATCACGGGCTCCGAGACGGTGAGGTCGATAGACGCCGAGGTGAGCCATACGTCAACCATCGGAGTTGCAGAGGGTGGACCAAACAAGATCGAGAGATGCTTCGTTGATGGCGGGAGGGAGGCAACGTCGCGATGGCTAGAGGCAACTCGAGAGAATCCCTAACAAGAAAAACGCTCATAAGACCCATAAAGGAGGTATATGGAAGAAGTTGTATAGAAAGGAGAAGTATAACCATGACATAGGTCATGACAATGACCATAATCATAGCCATGGTTTTTTCTTCGTACAACTATAAAGAGCTCTTTAAGGTTAAAAAAATAGAGTTTCCTTAATTAACCAAGTTTTTTTAGGGAAATATAATTCATTACTCAGAATCAGAAGCCAGTAGCCCCTGAACAGGGCCTGGTAAATGATTCAAATTCAATACAAAATGAACCCAATCGAAAGCATTGCGAGCCAATTCATGTGCTACTCTATTGGCTACTCTACGGACATGGTTAACCCCCACTCCCGGTAACTGCCTTAAAATAGCCTTACAATCATTAATAATCCCTCCCAAAGGAGAGAGGAGTCGTGTTGGATTATTGATGGCAAGGACTACTCCAATACAGTCAGTCTCGATTGTACCTGCTAACCATTCACTATTTCTCACCCATAACAAGGAATCATTAACTGCACAAGCCTCCAAGATCTCAGGGTCAGTAATGTGAGGGAATACAAAGCATCGTACTCCCACCACCATACCTTGACTATCTCTACAAATAAAACCGCATTCGCCCCCTGTCCGGCCATCACTACTCCATCCGAATTTACCTTTATGGAACCAGCAACCGGTTTGCTCCATTTATCAGGCCCGATAGGTTGCAAAGCTCTAGAAGGGTACTAATGCGTCTGAGTTGCTTTCTACTTTGTCTCTAGCTTAATTGTCGCCCTGTAAATAGCCTCAGCCGGAGTGGCTTTGTCATTCCAGACCCGGTTGTTCCGAGCCTTCCACAGCTCCCAACAAACAACTCCAATTAGCTATGCATCCTCTCGAGAGTAGTTTTCCCAATTATGGGCTAACCACCCTCGAATCAAATAAGCTTGGCTCAAAGAAACATTTGGAACCTTGCTTCATACATCAACATCAACTGGACAAGTTATAAAGACCACAACGTCTTCCAAAACTCGTCCCTACTATTCGTCCCCCATCTACCTGCATTTGCCTGAATCTCCCTATAAACCATCTTCACTGAGTAGTCTCCATCTCTAGTACCTTTCCAATACCAAGAATCAGAATCACAATCTGAACTAAGAGGAACTTTGAGCACTGCCTCTGCATCTCTCTCTGATAGAACCCGCTGAATAAACTCCACATTCCATTCCCGTCTACATGGCTAAAAAAGTCTGCTCACCGGCCAGAACTCCATTGGATCGTCCACATCCAGCAGGTAACCAAACGTCGACTCTGCCCACGGAGCTCCCCTGATAAAAGTATGATCACCCAACCCAATTCTCTTTCTGATGCCACTCATCACCACCTCCTTAGCAGCCATAAAACTATTCTATATAGGATTGGAATTGGGCTTCCTGGTAACATGAATAAAATCAGTCATGGGGTAATACTTTGCCTTCAGGACTCTACTGACAAGGCTCTTCGGATTCGACATCAATCTCCAACCTTGCTTCCCCTACAACGTTATATTAAAATCATCCAGGTGTTTAAAACTTAACCCACCCTGCAGTTTATGATCACATAAAGCCCCCTAACGGCGCCACTTTATACCCGAACCCGTCTTGGTGTTATGAGACCACAAAAACTTGTTCATAATTACCTCAATCTCCCGGATTATAGAAGCAGGTAATAGGTGAACACTCATCGAGTACATAGGAAGAACTTGGATAACAGACTTCAATAAAACTTCCTTACCGGCCTTGCTTAGCAACAATTCATCCCAATTTGACAGTCTACGAGCAATGCGGTCCTTTATGTATCTGAAAGCCTTGTATCTGCTTCTTCCCATCACAGCCGGGAGCCCCAAGTATGAACCAACATCTATCACCTGAGACATCCCCAGAGTAGCTGCGACCCCTTCTCTTCTTTCTGGCGACGTGTTCGGACTGAATGAAATAGATGACTTCTGAGCATTAATTTGTTTCCCTGAAGCCCTCTCATACCGACTCAATAATTCTCGTCAGGCCTCTGCTTCCTCCTCGTTTGCCTTGCCAAAGAAGAAGCTATCGTCTACAAAAAAACAAGTGAGTATTAGAGGGAGCGTCCCTTGCTACGCTAGAACCAGTAATCAGCCCTTGTTGTTCAAAATTTGAAATTAAACGGGAAAATCCTTCTGCACATACGATAAACAATGACGGGGATAAAGGGTCACCCTGCCTGATTCCCCTACCCGACCTTATTGGGCCTAAACGTCTCCCTTCTGTGGATATCCATAGTTGTGGAGTTCTCACACAAGACATAATCAGCTCCACCCATTTAATGGAAAAACCGATCCGGGACAACACGTTTCAGATAATTCCAGTCCACTTGGTCATAAGCTTTTCTCATGTCTACTTTCATAGCCATCTGTCCAGCCTGACCACGTCTCTTATTTTTAATACTTTATTTTCCAACATAATTTTTAATACTTTATTTTCGCAGACAGTACTATTTATTAACCAATATAGCAAAATAAATCCAGTTTTTAATCAGAAAATATCAAATTGGGTTTTAAATTTTCCAGGAAGTTCCAGAAAATTGTAGAGCCCAGCGAAAGAAGGTGAGCGAAGCTCCTAGAAGCTCGTTCCGTTTTCCCTCCAGAAACTTCCCCAATCCATCTCCACCCCTATATATAAATCCCACCCAAATCATCATCGCAACACTCAGTGATCGCATTATCAAATCCAAAGATCAACCCCACATTCAATCCGAAGAAACGAAGATGGACATCAGGCTGATGGGTCTCGATTCACCTCTCTTCTCCACGATCCAGCACATGATGGATCTCGCCGACGACGGCGACAAGTCCGGCACCAACGCCCCCACCCGGACCTACGTGCGGGATGCCAAGGCCATGGCCGCCACTCCCGCGGACATCAAGGAGTACCCGAGCTCGTACGTGTTCATAGTGGACATGCCGGGGCTGAAGAGCGGCGACATCAAGGTGCAGGTGGAGGAGGACAATGTGCTGATTATCAGCGGCGAGCGGAAGAGGGAGGAGAAGGAGGAGGACGCCAAGTACGTGAGGATGGAGCGCAGGGTCGGCAAATTCATGAGGAAGTTTGTGCTGCCGGAGAACGCTAATACCGACAAGATATCTGCTGTTTGCCAGGACGGCGTTCTCACTGTCACCGTCGAGAAGCTGCCGCCGCCGGAGCCCAAGAAGCCAAAGACCGTTCAGGTCCAGATTGCTTAGCTACTTGGTTTCGCGTCTAGTTTTATCCTCGTTTTGTCAATGTCCCTTGGTTTTGTCACTACATTTCCATAAATAAAGCTAATTTTCCAAATACTTGTACCAATTGAAATGAAACTGGAACGGTGCGGGTATGGCAATTTAGGACTGTACGGTTCCAGTTTCACTTTTTTTTTTTTGAGGAAAAATTGGATTCTATTATCCTACATCAATATCCAGAAGACCCAAGATGGGCTCGCAAAGACTCTAGTATTCCATACAACTGAGATCCAATTATAGCTATTCCGAACTAACTCATGAGTTACTGTATTAGTTTTTCTTCTAACACCCTGCAATCCTCTCACCAGACCTTTGCAGTCTTCAATAATCCCCCAAGTGGGGATAGCAAACTGGCAACAGCCAAAGCCACTCCTAAACAGTCCGTTCCACCCACACCAGAGCTTCCCTGATCGAGAGGGCCTCGATTAATTCCGGTTTACAAATAGCCTGGAAAACAAGACATCTTATTCCTATTACTTTTACTGAAGAGTCACGACAAACCAACCCTCCAGCTCCGCCAATTCCATGGACCACTGCACCGTCCAAGTTCACCTTCAGCCGTCCCTCCAAAGGTTTCCCCATCTACGAACAACCACCTGTCTCCTTTCGCCTGAACCCTGCACACGATCCTGGGCATCCTTCCAATCTTTAAAATGAGCTAAGGCGGCGTGGTAAGTTTCAGTTTCACTTAATCACTAGTTAAATGCTCATCCTATGACGTGATGTTCACATACCAGTACAAGTCTTGGGTCAGAAATACATAAACAAAGTCTTATATTAACAGTCCTCTCCTGCGCAAAATGTAAAACTATATAACATCCACACTCATTGAAGGGCAGGATTGAGATGTTGATAAACTCATAAAACAATAACAGTCAATCCATTGCAGAGTAGTTAGTCAAAATTTCTTGTCCCAAAATGATCTATCTGATTGAAAAAAAAGCCTGAGAATCAATTACAAAAGAAAACTAATAAGTTGATTTAACGGTTCTGTGAGTTGAGATGACTGTGAAACCACCTCTTGGAAAGTGTTGAATGGAGAAAAGGTATAACTCTTTTCCGACGGGCCACTTGACTGATAACAGCTTTCCTGGTAAACAATGCAATGAAAAAACCTTCTTTGTCCTCCTTTTCATCCGTCCGTAGCAACCTCTCACCTGTACATTCATACACAATAATGATTCTGTTAGTCTCTTCTTTTTTAGAAGTGGAAAACTACCAAGTAAGACTTACAGCCATCAAAGACTGCTAGGCCACGGCGATGCCACTGGGGGAAGGGAGTTGCAAGTTGAAAACCGTAGGATTCGGCAAGGGGCAGAACAGATTGGACTACGTCTTCATTTTCAATTTGATTTACGGAGCATGTGCTGTAAACAACTCTTTCAACTGCTGGAACTGCAACACAATGTAGGCCATCACATGAAGCTCCTCAAAAGATGAAAAAATTCTATATACTCCTTAGTTATGTGCCCAAAATACATCATCTATTCAATTATGCAGAAATCTTTCCATATCACATCCTCTTTTTTTTTTTGTTAATTGATCTCATTGTGAAACTTGACACCTCAAGGATTTTGTATCAGGACGTACTAGTATGCACCCTTTAAAATGTAGGGGAAATAGTAAGTACATCAAAACTCACACTGAAAAGAAACTTACAAGATAGCGCGTGTGCAAGAGCCTTCTTCTGAAAGGATGCAAGCTTGTTTAGCCTTTCGGTGTTAGCAAAACCAGCAGCTGTAGATCGTGGGTAGTCCCAGCAACAGAGTGAAATGCAAAAGTAGCTCAGAAAACATTTGAAGAACTAACAACTGAGTGCTATTTCACATTCAAAGTCCAATAGATTAATGATTAATTGAACTTCCCCCTTTGGAGTGAGTGATTTTTAGGTGCATGCATTTGGCAACGAAGTGGACATATGGGTAGTCTATTATTAGTAGTCATGGGTAGTTACTTGTTAGATGGTTATTATGATCATGGGTAGTGACTTGTTAGATGGTTGTTGTGATCAGCTTACATGATCTGTGTTATTTGTAAGTCCAACCTATTTGTAGCACCTGATCAGTTCATAAAGAGGGCAGTAAAGAATTACTTAACACCAAATCAAAGGTGAGTTTTTTTAATCGAAAGCACAAGGTTGTTTTGGGAACTATTCAAGGAGTGTCCAAGGCGTGGCAATAGCGAATAGCTAATCTGATTCAGCAATCTTTTGTTTCAAAACCTCCGCAAACCCGAGCCACCACCAGTTCAAACAATCGATCTTTGCAGCACCCTAACTTGGCACTGGAGGTCAAGCGCCTTTTCAAAAGAGATGGTGATGTTAGGTGCCCGGTGCTAGAACCAGGTAGCAACAAAGAAGACACTAGGTAGTTACTTATTAGATGGCTGTTGTGATCATGGTGATTATTAAATAATAAACCAAAACTGAGTTTTTTTTGTCGAGATCTTGCGTATAACTTGATCAAAGTTTGAGACTATAACAATGATATCAGAACCGAATGTCATGATTGAACAGAAATCTTTGCAAGAGCAATTAGAGGGGTTTATGCAACAGCACAGGAAAGACCACTTGGATGGTATGTCAAGTTAGGATGCTACAAAAATTGGTAGGTATGAGCTGGTGGTGACTCGGGCTCTGGTCATAATAGCCATTTCTTGTTGCCACACATTGGTAATGGTGGCTGCCTTGCCCTCCTTGTACATGTGAACGGACTCCTTGAATGGTTCCAAAAGGGACCTCATTTGTGTCATAACTCGTCTCTAATACCATTGTTATAGTCCCGAACTTGGATCGAATTATGAGATAGGTGTTGTAGCATTGATTAGAGAGAACGTAAGATTTTATGCTGCATTCGTTTAAGAAAACGCAAGATCTCGATAAACTTTTTGGCTTTGATTTGTTGTTAAATAATTCTTGATTGTGCTCTTTATTAAATGATCAGCTCATAAATAGGTTGGACTTCCAAACTCATGTGAGCTACCAATGATCACAAATATCTAATAAATAACTACCCATATTATCACAACTATCTAATAATCAACAGTGATAACTAACAGTTAACTTTGTGGCCATGTGGCCGCCTGCACCAGGCACCTAACAGTGAAAAAGAAACACTTCCACAAGTTTGGACATCACCCAGATTGTTCTCATTTCATGTATTAACAGAAATGATATTGAATTTGATTTTTATGCGGAATTTATACATAAATAAACTAGTTTCCAAGAATGTCTTGATCTTGATTCCCCAAGAATTCTATTGCGTTCACTACTATCATACTAGTATTATGATGTTCAATTACCGCAGTTACTCATAGATTCATTCAACATAGAGAGCATAATAGGTGAATCATCATGCAAAAGGAAATGTTCCGATCCTCAGCATTCAACTAATGAAACAAATAATTTCGTAGAGACTGAAGACTACCTTTAGAATATGATGGAAGCAGATGGTCTAATCGATCAGCAGTAGTCCCAGAACCAGAACATGAAGGATCTAAGAGAATGCCACGCACCTGGAAATTTAATTGGATTTGTAAGCAAAGGTCCAGAGAGCACTGATCATTGGAGACAAGAATATCCAAAAAAATGCTACCCACCCAACAACGGGGGATTTTGTAGGGTACAACCATAAATTTAAGCAGACAGGTATCTACTACAGACAATTGTTGGATACAAGGAGAAACTTCATATCCACTTAGAAAAGTTGTGGTGTAAGGTATCATGATCATCAGATTATGAAAGAGTACATAGGGTTTTGCAGTTACTAAATGCACCCATGCATTATATTCAAGAAAAATTCTCAATGGGATGACAACTCCAACCAGGGTAAAGTACCTAGTACTGACAAAAGACACAATAGCATGTAGAACCCAGATTTTGATAGACTCTTTTCTATCTGAGGAAAGGTAGAGTTTGGTCATATTATTCATCCACAAGTTTTCACAGGGGATTAATGATCTCAGTGACATATTTATATAGACAAGTACCATATGCTAACCTTGGCGTATGCAGGATCTTTCGGATTCAAGTTTAAGAAGTCTCCATGTAGAACTTCTATGTCTGGAAGATAATTCAAGGTAAATCAAAAACCCAGGAAGAGGTAAGAAACAGACCTAAACTATATTTTTTTGAAACATCATAGTATGTGGTGACTAAGTTAGAACTATCAGATTTGGGGACATATGGTACAAGAAAAAATTTCAAGTGATATTTAAATAGTTGATGCCCTAGAGCTGCAAAGGCGTGGCACGTGACAGATTTAAAAACATCCAAATAATTATGGTAATGGTATTTAAAAGATATGATAAGCACTAAGAGGATACTGGAAGCTCCAGACAGTCTGACAGTGTCTTCTAATCGTTTAACCCTGTCCTTGTTCAGTTCACATGCTATAATCTTCCCCTTCCCATCCATAAGGGAAGCAAGGTGAACAGTTTTGTTTCCAGGTGCTGAGCATGCATCAAGAACCTTCACATACAAAAAAAAAATATTTAGCATGAAATAAATATCTAACTCAAAGAGCACTTCATAATGTAAATATCCAACTAAATCAAACATAAAAACGTGTAACATGATGCAACTCTGAAGCACTTCTGCATGTGTTTCTTTCTGATTTTCACCCAAAACTTTCAATCTTTCGCATATTTCTTACACATACATTAATGCATTTGAACTTACAACTCAAAGTTCGACAAAGAAGACACCAAATGACGATTTTAGTTCCGTTAATTTAATAGATCTTAGAAAATGATCCATATCTCAAAATAAGATTGCCTTTCCTAGACTCCTAGTTAAAAGCATCATGTGTAAGTACATAATTTCAATTATTTCATTCTCAATGTAAAACTTCTTTTTTAGCTTTTTTCCCCATTCTTTCTTTTATTATTTTGGTGGGAAAAAAATTGGTTTTGAATCATGACTTTATTTCCAATCATCAATGACAAATAATGCTTAAATAAAATAACTGACAATTCAAATTAATACTTCTGGAATGTAAACAGACGGCAACAGGGTCCTCATACAAGAAACCAAAGGAAGAGGATATGTAACCAAATCAATAAAATACTAATACTGACCTCCCATCCAGGTTTGGGATCAAGAGCTGCAGCAACCATGGAACTTGCCTTACCCTACAAAACCAGATGCTTAGAGAAGAAGAAAAATCGAAAACTAGGATCACTGCCCAATTGGATAGTTAACTTAACAGTAATTTCCCATTCAGATAGTAACCTAGAATAGGAACAAATCATACACAAAATAAAGAAAATTACAAAACAAAAACTTACTTGTAAGAAGACACTCCCATCTAAGACCAGAGGATGATTGTGCAAATCACTGCCTGGTGGGAGTATCAACAATCCGGGAACTGTGTCATCCTTTTCAACCTATTGAAGGTACAAAACCAGTATAACTCTATACAGCGGGTGAAGAATAAAAAAGATAAACTCAAGAGAAGCAAACCAAATGCTATAACGACACATATTGTTCAAGTAAAATGCAATGTTCAATAAGCTTCTAACAGGAAACTATGATACATACATTGAAAGACAGGAATTGCGGGAACATGATGAAAAACTCCATCACTAGATTTGGAAGCTTTAGTTAGTGGCATCCTCCAAATTTGAATACATTACTCTACACTATATAGGGAAAACCCCAACAACATACCCATGTTGACCTTCCATCTGCAAGAACTTACCCTGTGACCTAATTTTTGTCATGAACCAACCCTGAACTTTTCATAATCCACAAAAAACTACAAACCATTATGGCGCCGTTAGATTTTGCAAAAATTAACCGTAAGTTTTTCTTAAAAAACCACCCCTCTACTATCCCGGTTTTGCAATAACTAACGGTAGACATCCTTTTCTCAAAAAGCTTAAAGTTAATGTTCGCAAAAAAACTGACGGCATCCCCTCCCCCCCTTAGATAATGAAAAGTTAAGGGTTATTTAATGACAAAAAATAGGTCACAGACTCACAGTGTAAGTTATAGCAAATGGAAGGTCAAAGTGGGTATGTTATTGGAGTTACCCCTACTATATAAACTTATAGATACAAGTATGAATACATCTTTATACCATATAGTAAACATAGCACGAAATACCTTATATTCTTTCCCTAATTCAAGTACGGCATCATCAACATCCAGCTTCAGAGTATTTACACGAACATAACGAGGTTTTGAGATATCTGTGTCATACATTAACACAAGATAAGTCAACAATTAAAGGTCAACATCTTTGCATTTGGGTACCTACAACCATCCAAGTTAGTAGATAAGAGATGAAATAGCATGATTAGAACCTTTACCATCAAATTCAATTATTCGTCTACAAGTGATCCATGTGAATAAAAACAGTGTTAAATTGACCATGAAGTGCCTTACATCAAATTCTTATTCAAGTCAAAACAAGGCAGCCAGGTTGTTCATACTGCAGTGTTTTTGGTAGGATAAAGAAGCTCAATGCCAAAAGACTTATTTCCTTACCTCGGACTAGAATTATTTATCCAGTGGGGCATTCAAACTAAGTATAACAAAATCTCCAGTATTTACCACCTCTTTAGCTCACCAAAACATGACTAAGTTTTGGAAGGAAAGAAAATTGTTCGTATGAGAGAGAGATATGAATATGTACCAGGGATATCATATAGAGCCACTAAATCGTCAAGCCTTTTCACTCTTTTCTTCACCAAAAGGCGTGCTAGAGCCGACTGTAGTGCATCCTTCCTGAGCATGAGAAACTTCTCTGCATCCCCAACTAGAGAACTCTCCTAGTGAAAGAGTTGCATTCAGTACATCACCATGCACATTCAAAAAACAAAGCAATGGTGGAAAGGGTAGAGGAAAGATGAACTCTTTGTATTCCCTTACTACTGTAGCAGTAAAACACAATAATCTAAAATCTTAACATCTGTGCATTCTCTTGACGATTCCAAAACATCGGTCAAGTATTTAATCGTCACAATGATACATATACAATACTAGCCACCCTAAAAAGTTTATAGCCTCAAAGTTCAACAAGAACAAGACTTAGGGATATATGTTCATGAAATGCTAGCTGCACGTGACTTATATTAAAGAAGAAACTAGATACTACCATGCTTTAAAATACAAAGTATTCGGCAAGACTTAATTCTCATACATGAATGCATCACCATCTGAGAAAAGATAAGTAAGGGTTCATTTAGTTCATTGTCGCCCACCCCTCACCTTAAGAGGCCAAAATTTACAATTCCAACTTCACCACTAACCATCTTTCAGTGATTACAGAAGAATCGCGACCTTTTGTTAAACATTATACTGCAGACCTTCCTCCTGAACCAATTTTTCACTACCCCAGTCTCACGGCATAGTAAGAAGTAGTGCAAAAAGATACATATAAACAACAAACAAAAATACCTGGCCAAATAGAATATCATATGTGATCAGATACATCAAGGGTTCTTGCTTCTGCAAAAGTGAAAGGCATAATACCACATTTCAATCAGTACATTAGAAAAAGAAACTTATACTAAATTTAACAAAAGAACACAAGTCCAAGTGGAGGAGATGACAGTACCTTCCACTTGGTATTCAATACATTGGCACCCTCCAAGACATCCTTGATAATAGGAAGATCTGAAAATCAGTGAAGTTTAACAAGTTATATTCATAAGTTCATAACCATTAATGCATGTAAAACAGATAACCTTTAATAAATCAAGCATTTGAAAGAAGCAAAAAAAACAAAGTTCGAAAATCTCGACTGACTACTAAGTTATTGTCCATTAGCATGATGAAAACATGTATGCTACGTCTCTTGAACATAGTTGAGATTAAAAATTTTAATTTCAGAAGTCAGAATTACTACTTTTCTTCCTTTATTTTCCTGGCAGCCAAACAGGGCTAATGGGATGTAGCTCACTTACGCTTGAGGGTTTGGCAGACCAAAGCGAAAGTGGCCTTCTTGTTCCGAACAGTAGGGCTGTAGATGAGGGATTTGATGGAACCGACGGCACGGCGACGAGCGTCGCCTAGCAGAACGGAGCCCAACACCTTCGCCGCCTCTCTCCTTGCGAAATAGGCGGACCGCTCGACATTGCTCTGCCGCCGGCTCTTAGGCTTCTCGGACGCTACAGGTTTTTGTGTCTTGAAACGGGCCATGCGCTCTTGATCTTCTTCCGCCGCCCCTTCCCTAACCTCAACTTCAAAATTTTGCTTACTTTCAATTTATATCATATTTACAAATGAATTGGACAAAAATATTATCATAAGACCATCTATAGTCGATCTAATCCCAGTCAGAAGTCTCAAACTCAAGAGCATCACATTCATCATTTTTTTTTTTACGTTCAGCTATTCTATTTTGTTGAAATGTATATGATGCATTGTTATCGTGGATAATACCACACGATTCACAAAAAAATTTCAAGGGTGAACTTCACCTCACTACCCTAAAAATAGTTATGTTTCGTCTCACTACCCTAGCATTAGTTTGTTGCACCTCACTACTCTGACTTTCATTTTAGTTTCAATTTAGTACCCAGAGCCTGACGTCGTTAAAATTTGGACGGAAAGCTCACGTATGTGCCTCTCATGTGCCACTAACTCAAGCGAAATGACATGTCTACCCTCGTCTCTATTTATCCACCTTTCCTCTCACATTCACGACACTTATTCAGATTCCAATCTCTTCTCCAACTGCTCACCTTCGAAGACGACGCACAGGAGTGAGGACCAGCAGATCGAAGACGAAGGTTTGGGTGAAGGCTGTATTTCGATGAAACAGCATTCAAAGGCGGCAAGGTCGGGGTTGAAGAAAACGAAGATGGACGAGTTATACTGCTTATGTCAAGTTCCAGTAGCCATACGAACGTCGAGAACGAAGGAGAACCTTGGAAGAAGGTTTGTTGGTTGTGGGAAGTACAGGATAAGCTTTGTAATTGATTTGTTGTGTTATTCAATTTCTGTGAAATTTAGGGTTTTTGTGATTTAGTGTTTAGTTCAGGTTAATCTTTTTTGTTCATAGCATGGGTGGAAGTGTAATTTTTTTTGCTGGATTGATGAATAGTAGTGCGATGTTGGGGTTGTTCCTTTAAATGAACAAGAGGAAATCAATATGAGGATTAAGATGGAGGTGGATCTGAAGAAAGATATACCCAGAAATTGCATTCTAGTGTTGTTCATTATTGTAGGCATGTTTCTGTATTTTGTTAGGGCATATATCAGGTTGAATTCCTTGTATTAGTTGATGGGTACTACTGTGAGAACTTGTATTTTAAGAAAATGAAAATGAATATGGTCTGATTGTGTTTAGTTTGTAGATGGGTACTAATCTAAAAACTTGGTTTTTAAGGTAATGGAAATTGAAATAGTTTGTGAAATGAACATATTTGTATAAGGGTACTAATCTGAAAACTTGGATTTTAAAGTAATGGAAATTGAAATGGCTTGTGAAGTAAACATATTTGGAGATGGGTACTAATGTGAAAACTTGGATTTTAATGTATTGGAAATTGAAATGAACATATTTGTATAAGGGTACTAATGTGAAAACTTGGACTTTAAGGTAATGAAAATTGAAATAGCTTGTGAAGTGAACATATTTGGAGATGGGTACTAATCTGAGAACTTTGTTTTTATGGAAATGGAAGTTGAACCAACTTGGATATGGGTACTAATCTGAAAATACTAGTATCTATAATTTTTCACATGATCCATCTGTTTATGGGTTTGAAAACATGTACTTTGTAAAACTGGAATTCATAACCTGTCATTCACACATGTTTGGGAATCATTGTCATACGAAATAATTCAAAACCATCCAATGGAACCAAAGTGAATTAGAATTCACATGTCCAAGTAACATTTTGCAACAACCAAAAGCAAAAAGCTGTAAAGCCTTACGCAAAAAAACAATCTTGTCCCCATCATACATGTGCACAACATACTTTGCACATTAATTACATCTCAAACCACCACAAAAGTCCAAATAAGTCCATGTTCCCAAAAGTCCACATGTTCCTACAACTACCCAAAAATAAACACAACAAACCCTAAGGAGTCCAACGAGGAGGTGATGTTGCAAGGGCTTGGCTAGAAGTGGATTTGCTTGAAGGTCCTCTTCCCCTTCCTCTTCCTCGCACTCTCCCCCTTCCTCTGCCTCTAGTTCCAGTTGCTTGGGGATGACAAATTGAGCATCCTCTGTGATTCTTGACCTAGCTCCTTGTCCTTGGAGAGAGACGAAAGGGCTCTACACATGCTCAACCACAAACAGTTCAAGATTTAAGCAAATATTTCAAAATTTGAGCAATAAGCTTCAAGATTTGAGAAAACGGTTCAAATATGGTAAGGATGTCATACCTGCTTTTTCTGTCTTTGCTTGTTGAGCTCAGATTGAGCTAACCCAATACCAGATGCTTCTTGTGTTGTCGCAGGACTACCAGTTTGACCACTCACAATAGCTGGTGTGGTTGGTCCATCTTCTTGGGTATGTTTCCCCCCTCTTCTTCATCCTTTCAATTGCAACTAGTCTCTTGCTTTCAATATTATCCTTTGTGCATTCTCATTTCCTCCTTTTTTGTAAGATCTCCTCGACATTGTCTTTTCTCTTCTCCATCAGTTCTGCTAATTCATCTTCCGTTGTTGTGAAGCCTGATTTCTTGCCCTTTCGTACTTTCCTTTTGGTTGTACTCTCACCATGGTCCTTTGCAGAACAGGTTCTTGAGTTATGTCCACTTATACCACAAACCGAGCACTTCAGTACCTTGGACTTTCCTTTAGCCTTTGCAATAAGATTTTCTTCCTTGGATTTAACCCTCTTTGTCCTAGGTCTACCAAGTGGGATGTGCACAATATGTGGTAAAACCTTTGGGTAGTGTGAGATGATTGGTCATTCATCCTTACTTGGTAGGGGCTTCACAGAGTGAGAGTAAATGGTGTTGTATGTCTTGACCCAATAATATGTGCTCACATACTCTTCTGGTTCAAGCCTATGCACTACAAAACAAGATATTGCATCCCTACAAGGTATCCCAGTTAAAAGTCAATACCTACATGAACATGTTTCATGAATTATGTCAATGACGTAGTTCCTATCTCCCTCCTTAACCTCAAAAAGTAAGTCCTCACTGTTAATAGCTTCACACTTTGCACTCATGTTCTCATATAATATTGTAACTGCATAAGGTGTGAGGGTGGTTTTTAGGTCATCAAATTTATGAGACCTTTTGAAGAACATCTTCATCAACTTAATTATGATAAATTCACACAGATCTAAAACACTCTTAGACCTACCCTTCCTCTTCCAACTGTTGAAACACTCACACATCGAGGTAACTTGTATATCACTCTTGGCCCTACTCGAATAAAATGCCTTCGACCAACCTGTTGGGTCAATAGCCCGTAGTCAATTGTATGCATCCACATTCAGCAACTTCATCTCCTCCATTCTCTGCTCAAACCTCTCAACAGAAGAAACCTTCGCACATCCGTAGACCAGTCTGTATAATTCTGTAGACTTGAACTTGAGGTACCAATTTTCATAAAGATGCCTCAAGAAAAACCGATGTTTCGTGTTAGGCATCCACTCTTTGAAGAGTGACATCAATCCCTATCAATACAAACAATATTGGTTAGGTTCATGCTCAACCAAACTACAATATGAAAACACATTAAAATGACATATGCATACCTTATGCCTATCTGTGATGAAAACCCAGTTCCTTAACACATCCGTCCCATAGTCTTCAAAGAATTGTTCCAAAAACCATCTCCACGACTGCTTGTTTTCCTGCTCAACAATAGCAAATACCAGTGGAAACAACCCTTCATCAACATCGAATCCCACGGCCGAGAGGAGTTACCCACCGAACCTTCCCTTCAGATGGCAGTCATCCACCCCAACTATTGGTCTACATCCAGCAAGGAAACCATCCATCTGTGCCTGGTATCGGATGTACATCCTTAAAAACCGAGGTTGGCTAACAGGGTCGGGTGTGTACACGTCATATCAACCATCAACACTGTCTTTTGGCCTGGATTGGACCTACAAATCACCTCACAGTATGTGTATAAGTCCTTGTACTGTGTTTCCAAGTATTCTTCTGTCTGTAGCTTGGCTCTCTTGAGTGTACGGTACAACATCGTCGGGCTGACTGTGATCTTCAGTTTATCTTGTATAAAGGCTGCCAACCCATCCTTGTCCATCGTTCGTGACTGAGTAATCTCTTTTGCAAACTTTTGTGCTAAAAAGTTTGATGTCACTGCCTTTTTCCCCATTTTCCTTGGGCAATATTTGAGATGAGGATCCCATCTCCTTATCTCCAGCACATCTGTCCCCTTGTATGATCCAGCCTAGCCCCAGAAATGGCAACACTTGGTCTTGCACATTGCACCTACCTTTCGCTTCTCATTCCTCTTCCAACGGAACAACCAGCCCTGCCTAACTGTGTGTGCAATGAATAACTTCCTAAAAGCTCTTACATTCTTGAATAGCTCGCCTGAACCCATTGATACCTTCTTCCTCAAATCTTCTAAGTCTCACACCCTACGCCCATCTAACCACCTAGGGTCCAATGTATGTGTTCATTCCACATCTTTTACTTGATTATCCCCTCATCCACAGATTCAATCTCAGGTTCCACTATTTCCTCCAAATCCGAGTCGGAATTATGAACTCCATCTTTTTCAAATTCCACGATATCCTTCCATTCATGACTGCCATGAACTCTATCACCATAATTATCATACTCCCCTATCTTCAGCCAATCTGGATATTCACGAGCATCCATCAAGTCATCTTCATCTCCTACACACAACAACACATATCAACATCCTCTGTCAAATAACACAAAGATGAGTATCAATTTATTACCCATATCATCTGCTTCATTCATGCCTTTACTGCCATCATCAGTATCCCCATTCACGTCATGTCCTACACAATAGGTAGTAAATGATAACAAATCAGTACCCTTCAAATTCGTATTAGCCATTTGAATAACACAAACATTGGTTCTTATTAGATGTTTCATACCCATATCATCAGCTTCAGGCATGCCTTCATGCCCATCACGAGTCACTGGTACCTTGTCTTTCCTCTTATGTTCCTTCATTAATCTCATCTTTTCGTCATCCAACATTGGTTCTGTTTGTCCTTCTGTTTCTGTAACAGGCACTCATCAGTGCCTTCACAATCCATTGGCTCCTTCCCCTTAGTCTTTGGTACCTCAACAACATCCTCTTCATCATTTCCTACAAATAACAGAGGAAGTTGATCAACATATTCAAAATTAAATACACATAACTGCAAACCAACAAATCATATATCTCTATAAAAAGAACGTTGGGCTTGGGCTGACGTGGAACCTACGTGGCATTGTTCACTGTTCTTTACCACACCTTCTCTTTGTTCTCGCTCAATCGAGCCTCATCCGCGACTACGTTCTCGCTCAATCAAGCCTCACGACATCCCATTTTCCTCTTTCCGTTACAGTATTCATGATTCTTCTTCTTCAATTTCTGTTACAGTATTGATGATTCCTCTTCTTCACTTCAATTGCATCGGGTGTGGTTTGAAATCAATCAAGCCTCACGATAGCCCATTTTCCTCTTTCTGTTACAGTATCCATGATTCTTCTTCTTTAATTCCCGTTACAGTATTTATTATTCATTTTCTTCACTTCAATTGCTTGGGGTGTGGTTTGAAATCAATTTCAATGATTGTGGTTTCAAATCAAATGCCCCTCTTTTCTCTGTCGGTTACGTTGACCTGCTACGCGTTCACCATTGTTGCAGGCACCACCATCTTCTTCAATTACAGTGATTATGGCTTCAAATGGACGGTTTTAACTGATCCTGTCCAAGGGTTTTCAATGTCCGACCACACCAACGTCCTATATATGAACCACGACTTTCCTCTCCATTTACTTGCTCATCTTGAATACAGGTCTTGAATTTCCTATCACTTTTTCTCTGGTTTGTTGTTGTAAGTTTCCTCTCATTTGTTTGCTCATCTCGAATCTACATGTTGATTTTCCTGTCACTTTCTCTCTGTTTTGTTTATCTACGGTTGAATATGTATGAGTTTTAGGGTGTATGTTTAATGATTGATGTTGTGTGTTGCTGTCCCTTTTTAGTTGTATGTGTGTGATTGAAAACGGGAACAAGAAATAATGTGGTACCAACAATTTTGATGTTCTCTTCTAATTTGGTATCATCCTCTCCACTACCCACAACATGAGGCTTATTACTTTTAAATGGACAACTTCAGATAATTTATCTTCATCGCCTCATCAGTGAGCTTGTGTTTCACATTTCCTGGTCGACTGATAAATCACAGTCCTGTTTGATTAGGACTTCCAACAACAAGAGAAGAAAAGATATCTAGCATATCTCCATTCTTGTCATTTGACTTGTACAGACAACTCCCATACCCCCGAGATAGGTTTGGTGTACTGAATTGTATTTCCCTCAGTTCCGTAGTCGTTGGTTTCATATTAAATTGATTTTTTTCCCTGTTTTTGTTTACACCTATTTCATTTACTCTGTCATGATTATACATTTCTTCTTTGCTTTATATTTTAAAGTTTGTTTTCCCTTTGTATTAATTTGAATTCTGAGTTAGAGTAATGTTAATATGAATCTATTTATAAGGTCTCTGAAATGGCTTACAATTTTAAGGTTTGTTTTGTGTTTTTATTTTGTTCTTCACTCTAAGTTTGACAATACCTTCTTTTTACCATGGTAAATAATGTGGTGCTTGCAAAAAGACCCATTTTCAGAACGCTCAAGTATGGAATATACCCGGTTGAAGAGCTTGATTGGCAATCCTGACTTGGGCCATATCAGGGTCAGGGTATGTCGGATGTGGGACGCCATCAATAGCAGGCGCAAGGACTTGCTAAGTCTCGATATGGTGGTCGCCGATGAGGATGTACGTTATTTTGATTTACCATTTTGTTGTTTGTTTGGGTATATATATGATGCTCTGTTTTTGTCTGAAAATGTCATAGGGTGCACTTACGTGGGGACAAATAAGGCGTAACATGGTGTCCAGGTTTCTTCACCAACTGGTTGTAGGTAGTGTTTTTGTAATCACCAACTATAGTGTTGTTGTTGTGACCGGTGAATATCGCCCGGTGGATTCTCTTTACAAGCTGTCCTTCACTCTAATCACGGCTATACGTAGGGTGAATGAACTTGTTCCCTCTATTGCACTCCATGCTTTCCGTTTTGTTGCGTCGTCCACTATAATGGCACGAATATATGACAATACTTTTTTAACAGGTTTGGTCCATGTTACCTTTTTAACACTTTTTTGTCCATTATTACTGGTTTATATTATAAGCTCAACCAAGTTTGTTGTTACATTAAATGTTGGACATACGTTTCGATTATGAAGTTTGTGTGTGGATGGCCATTTCACACGCCTGCTATATTTTTTCTATATAGATGTTTTCGGGGTTTTGGCGATAGTAGGCGATATTGAGACCGTGTCTGAGGTTTATAGGAAACGGGAGCTGGAGCTGTTGTCCGACTTGTATGTTTGATTATGAATTTCTTTATTTTTATTTAATGTGTGTCTTATTTCTTAGTTGGAATTTTTCCCCACTTCTGTTAATTTCAGGGTCACTGTTTGGGCTGAGGTTGCTGAACGATTTGTAGAGGAATATAATGTGGGGGCAGCGACTGGGCCAATGGTGTTTATGTTTTGTTCAATGAAAGTGAAACAATATCAAGGTGTGTATGTGTTGTCCTTTTTCCTTGGCTGGCCCTTGGTGTTCATGGTCTACTGTGGTTGGTAGTTTTATAATTGACTAATGATGTGTGTTTGTGACTTGATTGCTTTTCATCCACGGGAGTTACATAGATTTATGTTAACCCGGACCACAGCCATGCAGGAAGTTTGGTTGCCCTGTATAGTGACAAACTTCCAACGATTACTGTGAATGTGAACCCAATCAGCTTGAGTGAATCCATTGAAGCTGCTATGTTTCATGACCGAAAGACCGTTGCTCAGATCCTTGGTGCTGAATGGGCGAAGGAGGAAATGGTACAATTGATGTATTGTAGTGTTGTAGGTAGGATGTTCTGTGCAATTTTTGTTCCCATTTGTAACTATTGTGTTGTTGTGGCAAGGATACAAGATGACGTTTATTGGTACCATTTCGTCCATTTGTACCAAACACAGATGGTTTTATACTAGTTGTCGGGCGTGCAGTAAGAAGATTGTGGTGATTGATGGGTCATACTGTAAAGTCCTGAAAATTTAATTGTCTTTTACGGGTTTTAATTGACGGGTTTGGGAAGCGGTTCGAAAAGTCTGAAAGAAAAAAAAAAAAAAAAAAAAAACTGGATCGGGCTGGGCCAGACCCGTTTGGCGACCCGGCCCAGTGTGGTGACCCGGCCCGGCCTGGGTATAAGTACGAAATTTTAGGGTTGAAACCCTAAAATTTCGTCTCCTCTTCCCTCACGCCGTCTCCCTCCCTCTCTGGTCCCGATCCTCTCGCCGGAGCCCCTCACACACGCCGCCTCCGACCACCCTTCCCTCTCCATCCGGCCACCACCCACTCTCCCGACCTCGTCCTCTCTGCCTCGTCGTTCCGCCCGCCACCACCGAGTCCGACAGCCACCACCCGTCCTTCCTCTCCGGCCCTCTCAACGCCACCGCCCGTCCAGCCACCACGCCGCCGTCTCCTCCTCTCCGTCCAACCGCGCCGCCGTCTTCTCCTCACCGTCCGTCACCGAGACCTCACCCGAGCCGTTCTCCCTTCGCCATCGCCACCGGCGAGTACGCCGTGCGAGTCGGCGCCGGCGTTTCCCTCACTCGGATCCGAGCCGCCGCCGTCTTTGAGGGTAGCAAGGCCGGAGCTGCCTCGCCGTCGCCAGAGACGGGACGAGCTCGCCGGACCTGTTCAGATCTAGGGCGGGACAACCGTGCTCCGCCGTCCCCCGGCCGCAACCACCTCCGCCGGCCACCCCCTCGAATCCGAGGCCGTCGTCCCAGATCTGAGACGGGCGACAGGCCACCGAGCTCCGCCGTGCCCCGCCGCCCTTCCCCCCCCCCCCCCCCCCCCCCCCCCCCCACGTGAGGTTCGTGCCTGGGGGTTTAGTCGCCGACGACGTATTCGCCGGCGGCCGGTTTATTTTCTGTTCGTTCGTCTTTTTTTTATTTAGCCTCTGTGTTTCGTCCCGAGCTGTAGATTAGAGTAGGTTTGTGAAAAACGACGGGAAGTACTGTAACTACAAAAAATGAAGTAATGAAACAGTTTTGATTTAAAAGTTATTTGTGTATTTGTGGAACGAAATTGATTGAAATCGAAATCTATTTTTCTTGGATCTGGTCATGAGGAGAAATGGTTGAAACGGAAATGGTTGAAACAGAAAAGGAAAAAGGGATTTGAAATAAAATGGGATTAACATAAATTTGGTTTTAATAACGGTTTTAAATCGAGGAGTTGAGAATCAGTTTTGTTAGGAATTAAACTTAATCGTCGGAAACAAAACTTGAGTTTTAGAAAATCGATTTAAGGGAACGATTAGATTTGATTTAAAATGGATCTTGGTCCGTTGAGCGTGGAACGAATAATCGGGCTGTTAAAACGGACTGCAATTCGGGTTTAAAAGGGAACAAAAGCAGACCGTTGAATCGGACCTCGGGACTCGTGCATTGGGATTGTGCCTCGCATGCACCGGTTTCGGTGCTCGGGTACTCCACCCGATTCACCGTGACCCCGCTTTTATCCCGCTCGAGTTTAAGGGACTACTGTCGGTTTTTAAAATGGTTTAATCGCGACCTTTAGATTAACCCGGGAACCGCCTCTAATTTATGGCTTTCTTGTTATCCTTAGCGTCCGGCTTCGATCGAAGTGAAGCCCGGAGGTAGCGAGCCAGAACGTCAGCAGCTAGGAAGCGTAGCGGTTGCTCTTCAGTTGAGGTAGGGAAAAGTAGCCGGATCTCGGCCCTGACTAGGGAAAGTTAACTGTAGAATTGCATGTGACACCGGGGTGTCGTGGGTTAAGTAGGTTATCAAATATTATAAATGCATGATACGGGAATGTAGCGAATACTGGAAATGCATGTGACACTTAGTAGTGTCGTAGGAGCAGAGAACTTAGCGAAATCGTTTTACTGGAGGCATATGACCATGCCCGGAGGTTGATTGTGAAACTGTTGATATTAGGACTGTTGGAGGCTTGGGTTAAGCAGGAGGTTGATTGCTTATTTTGGCGTCTTGGGTGGCCATGAGAGCCCGTGTTGTTAATCGTGTTTAGGTGGCCATGAGAGCCCGTACTTTACTGTTGGTGTTTTAGCTGGCTTACGAGTTAGAGTCTCGGTAAGTTGCAAGCGTGTTTTATTGTTGAGTTTTGGGTGGCCATGAGTGCCCGTGGGGTTGTTGAACCCGTGTCTTTACCTTTGGTGTTTTGGGTGGCCTTGAGAGCCCGTGTACTAAGGTTGGTGTCTTTGGCTGGCCTGACCGAGTTAGAGTCTCGGGGGGTTGCAAGCTCTCTTTAGCTGGCTTACGAGTTAGAGTCTCGGTAAGTTGCAAGCGTGTTTTATGGTTGGTGTCTTGGGAGGCCGTGAGTGCCTGTGGGGCTGTTGAGTCCGTGTCTTACTGTCGGTGTGTCTTGGGAGGCCGTGAGTGCCTGTGGGGCTGTTGAGTCCGAGTTTTACGGTTGGTGTCTTGGTGGCCATGAGTGCCTGTGAGTGTTGAACCTGTGGCGTTACTGGTTGTTGATTTTGCTTGTGATTGTGTTTGTGATTGTGGTTACCGGAGGTTGGGGGCCCGCTTCCTGAAACGGGGGTCCACGAGCACACGCGTCTGCATGTTCAGACGGGGTAGGGGACCTGCCCGCCAATAAAGGGGTCCTGGCCGCGCGTGTGTGGTTTGGGTTTGTGAGCATACTTTGGCTGGCTTGCGGGTTAGAGTCCCGGTAAGTTGCAGCATTTTCCGGCTGGCTTATGGGTTAGAGTCCCAGTAAGTTGCAGCATTTTCCGGCTGGCTTACGGGTTAGAGTCCCGGTAAGTTGCAGCATTCTTGGGTTGGCCTGACCGGGTTAGAGTCTCGGGAGGGCGTTCTTGGCAGCTGCTTTGCGATTCTTTGTGATCTTGTTTTGGTGTGCGATCCTTTGTGATCTTGGTTGGTGTGTGATCCCTTGTGATGCTGTTTGATGTTGCGTACTTTCTTTTGAGTCCTTGGAAGAGGTCGTCAATCGTTGGGTCAGGTCTACTTTACGTGTCAGAGTGTTGAGTCGTTCGAGGAAGGTCATCGTGGGTGTTTGTTCAGTCAGAGTGCTTGGGTTGGGGATGGTTTCCCCGGTGTTGAGTCATTGTTGGTGTTACTTGCTTTGCCTGCTAATTATGCCATAGTCAGTCTGTTATCCGTGGTGGTGAGCGAACGCTCACCCCTAGCTGCTTTTCCTACAGGTACTGTTCGTGGGACGGACTAGGTGAGCTCTCGAAGCTTGTGGAGCTGGGAGCGGAGTCCGGGTTTTGTCTTTTGAGTCTAGTGACGGATACTGTGTACTTTGTCCACTTGTTAGGACGTGTTTTAAACTGTATTTATTATTTTGTTGAACAAATGGTACTTGTAAAGAGTTTAATGAAAACAGGTTTTCAAGTGTTTTTATGTTTTAAAATGTTTGCGTCCCTAGTTCGGTTTTACTAAAATTGGGGCGTGACACATACACTTATGGGAACTTCGAGAAAACTTTTGATGTCCACCATATTTTGTGAGTTCTTCCATCTTGGATAATTATAATGTTTATTTTCCTAACCAAATTAACATGTAATCAGTTATATATTTTAAATTTTGGATTCCCATCATTCTTAATCTTTCTTTTTAAAGAATTATTTAGCGAGCATCAATGCTTTTTTATTTGATTCTCTCTATTTTGATTGCTAAATATCTGGGGCTTTGAATGATGACTTGATTTGTGATTTATCTGTTGATAGTTTTATATACAGATTGATTGTAGGGACAAGTTATACAAACAAGATATTTGATGTTAGTATGTTAAAGTGTGTTAAGTTGTACTGCTTCGTCATGGTGATTTACTTTGAGATTAAAATGAGAAAGTTATGCTACCAATGCATAAAAACACCTCTACTGCCCTAATTTGGTTTTCATTGTGTTCCAAATTGGTTGTGCACTGCTAGTTTTGATCTGAAAATGAAAAAAAAAAACTCTTTTAAAGTAATTACAGATGTTGGTCTTGTGAGTTTGTTTAACTTATTCTTCCACCATTGTTCTTAATTTGCACATTGGTCGATTTGTTTTATTATTTAATGTTTCTTTCCGTTATCCTTCTGTAGGTACAAGGTTTTGTTTTATGTGGATGACGGGACCGACAAACTCATGTGCGTAGCTATGAACATGTGTATTGAGCGCATGGTGGATTCCTCGGCATCGAAAATATTTAACCGTCTTGAAATAGGTTCTAATGAATTTCCTAAGGAGATTCTACAGGTTGTTGGGCAAAAGTATGTGTTTGAGATTAGATTGTCAGAGTATAATCTGAATTCAGGAGGCGATGTGTTTTCAGTGTATGATACGTTCATTCCTGACATGGATCTTGAACATAAGTGCGGGTTGTTGGATCATCCTGTGGATAAGACTGGTGAGGCGGTTATCTTAGGCGAGTCAATCTCTGTTACTCCGTGGAAGAGGAGGTTGAACCGAGGGAATACAAGTGACCGTGGTGGAAGTGTCTTGCCAAGGGTTAGCGAGTCCCCTGTGGATCTTGACGTCGTCAATGTTACTCCAAGGAGCGGAAAGGTTGTCTATGCTGACTCCGATGGCGTTTCTGACTGACAACTACTTTCGATAAATAAAGAGACACTACTCAGTAGAATCTGGTGTTTGGCATTTTTTTTGCATTTTTAATAACACTTGCAATCCGGGTCGAAGCTCCCATTGCTTTATGTTTAATTGTTTTTATTTCCCGTCTGGTTTTAGTTTAGAAGGTAGTCTTCCGTACCGCTGTAACTACTTTGGATGAATAAAAAGAGACAATTTACTATAATATGTTGTTTGACAGTGGTGTATGGCAGTGTTTTCTTTGTTTGTTTAGTAGTTTGAATAAGTGTAAAGCACAGTAGATTAGGGGCTTCATATATGTCATTATGATGGCAATTATTAGCATTAAAGGAGTTAGTCAACTATTATTTAACAATTGAATTAGACAATATTCTTTGTATTTCAAATTTGAATGTAATAGAAAATTAGTTCCTGATTTCAGGCCCAATTTTAATACTTTTTATTATCCTCTTTAATGCTAATTTTCAAATCATTTTCCTCATGTACACATTTATGTTGTCAGTCCTATTTATATATCATGCTATAGTTGGTGTTCACTGGTGTGACCCACTATGTCTGTATCAGCTTCAAATGTTGTGAGCAGGCTTCCGAACGATATTATAGTTGACATTTTAAACAGAGTGTCAAATTCAGATGTTTTCAGCAAGCTTTCGGATGATATTGTAGTGGATATTTTCAAACTGTCACGTCCCGAATTCGGCAGGACCGAACCCAAAAGGCGAACGGTGAAACAATAAAATAATTTTCAAACATTTTAATAAACCGTTTAAAAACACCACTTATGTTAATCAAAAACAATACTTTACAACTGAAAAGCGTCCAAAACAAGCGGACAAAAACCAACATGTACGTCGCTAGACTCCCAAAAACCCGGACTCCCACTCCCAGCTCTTCTAGCTTCGAGGGCTCTCCTAGTTCGTCTCACGACCAGTACCTGCAGGAAAAGTAGCAGGGGGGTGAGCATTTCGCTCACCGCCACGGATATCGGGTTGACCACGACATACCAGCAGAAATGCCGGGAACCCGACAATGACAACCCTGGGGACTAAAACAGTGTTGTAAAAATCGATAGGCGCCAATCGGGCGGTGAGGGGTCCTAGGCGCTAGGCGGGGATTAATCGGATGTGTATTTTTTTATTTTTTTTTATTATTAACAAATATAGATTATCAAATTTAATATTATACTATATAAAAAATATTAAAAAAATAAAAGATTATACATATATATATATATATATATAAGATAAACTTTATATCAACTAAAACATGTATATATATAGTCTAAAAATCATATCATCCTAAAAACCAATATAAATAAATATGACTTAACAAAAAAATATCAATAAGGTGATTTGAACTCAAGACCTAACACTTAAAGTGTCCACAACCAACTCAACTAGCACAATTTAATAGTATTATTTAGTTTGTAAAATATAAATATTGGTATAGCATGAAACTATTTCAAACCAACCATTTTAAAGTCCCACATCGCCCAAGTTTCACTAACACTCTCTTCCTTTCTTCTATAAAAGTCCATCACTTGTGTCAACCACTAAGCACTTAATTCTTGACTAATTTTGGGCTCCATCTTTTTTGGGGCTCAACTTTAGTAACGAATTAAAAAAAAGGTTCAAGTTGTAGCCTTTTATTGGTTTAAATTTTTTGTTTTTTTTCATTTTTTTGGGCTCGGTGGGGTTGGGTCGATTAATCGGCGATTGGGCCGACTAATCGGCCAAATCGCCGATTAATTGGGCCAAATCGGGCTGGGCCGCCCGACCCGCTTAAAATTGGGCGCTAAGGGTCAAATGGGCGCCTAGGCGGCCCAGCCCGATTTTTACATGCCTGCCCCAAAAACACAAATTAGACTGACGATCACGCAACACTACTAGACTTTCCCAACCAACTCAAAACTCGGACCCGTAATGTAAACCCGACACAGCGGTTACGACTTCAACCCAAAACGCAAATAATAACCACGCAACACCCAAGATCACAGAGGATCGCACACAACAATCAAGATCACAAAGGATTGCACTCCAGCAACTCAGTGCTGGTTGCTAACCGGCTGGGCTTGAGCCTGCCCCACACAACTTTCCCCGACACGCAACCGGGCCAGGCGGTCGACCTGTTTGCGACATATACAACGATACTTTTCCGATAGCTAGTCGGAAGGGGAGCTGCTCTTAATCGCATAAGAATGCACAACTTTACCGATGGTTAGTCGGAAGGCTAGCCAGCCACCACGCGCGCGACCCCGTGGTACCCTTTTTCTGTCAAGCGGGCCCCAACCTCCATGCAATAACAGTCATCACCCAAGGTTCAACAAATAGCGACAATACAGGTTTAACACCCCACAGGCACACATGGTGTAATAACCACTCCCGGTCAACGCCAGTCAAATCTGCGAAAAACAGGAAAATTTAAAATTTTTGGACAGACACTTAAAGGTGTTGGGTCTCGAGGTAGGATTGGAGATGAACCAACTCGCAGCGGAAAATCAATGAAAACCAAGAGACGATTAAACCATGAAACATCTAACAAAGAATGGATTCACAAGAGAAAAATTCAGCACTATTTCTTACCAAAACAAGAACACCGGTTAACGAATGATTGGCTTGAGTCTCCAAGACGCCTACGTATCCACATGGGAATCAAAGCCACGTAGTTCTTCTCTTTGAGGACTCAAGAACACAAAAATGGAGGTGGAAACTAGCCAAACCCGAAATGGCCATGGAAGAGGGAGAGAAAATGTGTTTCCTATTCTTGTCTTGTGTTTGTTATGTTGAAAAAAGCTGACTTAAACATAACAAAACCCATACTTGTCCAACTAAAGGCATGGGACAAGTATGGTGTCAAGTAAGGTGTAAATAGGACAAAGTATGGTAAGACAAGATTGGGTTAGGTGGCGAATCACCAACACCTTAATCCTTGTCTTGCTTACTTAGTACTAATTAATCAAGACTTGATTAATTAGTTCCATGGGCCTTGGTTGCATGGGCCTTTCATGGGCCTCTTGGAACATGGCCCTTGGCCATTTCCAACGAGGTCCCGTGATTCGCTCATCGCCTCCAAGCCTTCCATACCGGAAATGTCCAACATTATCCGACGCGATCAATCCCAAGACTCCAAGACTTGTCTTGATCCGTAAAGTCCTATTCACTTACGAGCACATGACCCAAAACCCAGTTTTGGTCATGTCCCGAGACAACTCCCTTTTAGTCATTCTCCATAAATGTGTCAATGAGTTTCATCCTCCGGTGTGACCCTTAGGTTTATGCATGTCAATAGATCAACGTAAAATCCCACTTTACTTGATCCTATTTAAGTGGAAACTAACGAGACTTTAGTATTTCCTGACACTGCATAGCGAATCGACCCTGTCGATTCTAACCTTTCCGTCGTCCCTGTCATTATCCTTTTATCTCCGATATCCTGATTGAGATAAGGCATAGAGCCGTCATCCTTATTATTCTCAATCACCGTTCCTTGATATGTGAGATGACTGAAGATATGATATCCAGTATCATGTGCATGGCCATGCTATTCTTTCAGTCACTCTCGATCAAGCGGCCGAGAACTGATATCTTTCCCATACCTCAGTATGAGGGATAAATCCCTTAGCCGCCTTTCGTGTCACTCATGTAGCCCGTCCCCAAGCCAATCCTGGCCGTTATGGAAGCCCTGTTACGGACAAGGTTAGGCTCAGGTCAAACTCAGTTGTTGACTACATAGCGATCACAAAGACTCCTTGGTCTAAGGATACATGACAAGCTACAACACTGAATATGTTCATGACTTAATCTATGGCACATATTCAGGGCGGGTCGTCCAATATCATGACCCACATGATATCTATGATCAGACTCCGGAATCTCATTCCAATGACTAACAGAACGTAAGCCATAAAGAGCCATCTTTCATACTAGTCGCTTCTGGTGAAGCTTTGTTGACTAGGGACCCATCGAGTGTGATCTATCTCGATCTATGGTTCTATTCGCATGGTGGGCATAGATCAGAGCACACATCGATATATTACTCCAACACATAAGTAATATAAAGCTGCTTTAATTTTATTGCTAACGATGATATATACATTTGGACATTTAGGATTGAACTACGGGCACTAAGACTAACAATCTCCCACTTGCCCTAGTTCCAATCTAAACTCCAATATGTCCCCATTGACTTTACATGTCTAACATGTTCAGGCAGTGACACTGCCTTAGTCAAAGGGTTGGCTATGTTATCATCTATTGCAATATCGGTTATCTTCACTTCACCTCAGTTCAATATTTCTCTGATTAGGTGGATACGCCGTAGTACATGTTTGGATTTGTTATGCGATCTAGGCTTTTAACTTGCGCAATGGCCCTTGTGTTGTCGCAAGATGGATTCACCGGGCTGGATGGGTTTTTAATTACACACAGCCCTGCCATGAATTTCCAAATCCACATAGCCTCCTTAGCTGCCTCTGCAGCATCCATGTACTTGGCCTCTGTCGTAGATTCGGCAATGATATCTTGCTTTACGCTCTCCCAGCTAAAGCTTTTCCATTCAACGTAAACACATATCCTGATTGACTTCTAAAGTCATCTGGATTTGTCTTGGAAAACTAGCGTCTACTTATCCTTCGGCGACTAGTTCAGCATCATCTTTCCCCCGGGTTAGAATGATGTCTACTGGTACAACATAAGGCTTACGAGACGTCCGGTCTCATACATGTCATGGCATATATGATCGATCCTGCCCCCAGGCGCATATGATTCTCATCATCTTTTTCAGCTCATCAGGTGTCTTAGGACACTGAGTCTTGCTGAGATGAATGCCATGACTAGTGGGTAAGAGTCCTTTCTTTGAATCGAGCATTAAGAACCTACTCAATGCCTTGTTCACATAGGTTCCCTGACTTAAATCCAAGACCCTCTTGGTGCGATCTCTACATATCTTAATCCTTAAGATATGAGAAGCATCGCCTAAGTCCTTTATTGAAAAACACTTCCTCAACCAAGCTTTAGTCTCGTGCAAGGTTGGGATGTCGTTTTCAATGAGAACCAGAAAGGTAATCTTGCTCCCACTAGCCTTCTTATAAACGCAAGATTCATCCTCGTTCTTGATTAAGCCAAATCCAATTACAGCTTCATCAAAACGAAAGATCCAACTCCGAGAAGCTTGTTTCCATCCATAAATGGATTTCAACAACTTACAAATCTTTCTCTTATTCTTCGGATCGACAAAACCTTTTGGCTGAGACATAAAACGTCCTTAGTCAAACTTCCATTTAGGAAAGCGGTTTTGACATCCACTTGTCATATCTCGTAATTATGATACGCAGTTATGTCAAGAAGAATTTGGATCGATTTTGACCATAGAAACTAGGGAGAAGGTTTCCTCATAGTCAATCCATTGGATCTGCCTATAACCTTTCGCCACCAGTTGAGCTTTGTAGGTCAGAGGGTTGCCATCCATGTCCATCTTCACCTTGAAGATCCATTTGCATCCGATGGTCCTCACACCATTGATGGGATCAACCGGTTCCCAAACTCGGTTGTCCGACATGGATTGCATTTCCTCCCTCATGGCTCCAAGCCATAACTCGGAGTTGGGCCCATCCACGACTTCCTGAAAGGTGGCTGGATCATCGTGATCCACCATGACTTCATTGTCACCTCCGGATACCATATCTTGGAGGTGGAAGATTGATCCTTTCAAATCGCCTTTGACCTTTCAGAATTGTAACAGGAATTGGTTCTTACTCTACGACAATCTCTGGCTCCTTTCTACTGGGTTGCCAATTGGTTTAGACAGATCTGTACCATCCTGAATTTCTTCGAGATGCACAGTCCTCCCAATGACGTCTTTGGAAACAAAACTCCTTTTCCATAAAGACCCCACCCCATGCGATGAACACCATGTTCTCACTGGGATTGTAGAAGTAGTATCCCCTTGTTGCTTTGGGATACCACACGAAGGTGCATATCTCAGATCTTGGTTCGAGCTTAGTCGAAACCAAATGTTTCACATAAGCCTCGGAACCACAAATCTTTAGGAAGGACAAAGCAGGCATCATCCCATATCATTTTAAAATGGTGTCCCTTCCACACCCTTCGTCGAAGCCTGATTCACTATGAATGTGGTCGTCTCTAGAGCATAATCCCAGAAAGAGATTGGGAGATCAGTCCAACTAATAATGGAATGGACCATTGTCTAACAATGTCCGATTTCTCCGTTTGGCTACACCTTTCATCTACAGTGTCCCAAGAGGAGTCCATTCCAAAAGGATCCCATTCTCTTTTAGATGATCTAATAACTCTGTGGTCAAGTATTTTCCACCTCGATCCAATCGAAGTGCCTTAATACCTTTGTCGAGCTGGTTTTCTACTTTAGTCTTAAACTCTTTGAATTTATCAAAAGCTTCAGACTTATGTCTCAGCGAATAGACATAACCATATTTACTGTATTCATCAGTAAATGTGATAAAGTAGCTAAAACCCCTCCTGGCAAGTGAATTATTGGTCTACACACATTCGAGTGTATCAGCCCCAATAATTCACCCGCCCTTTCATCGCGATCGATAAAAGGGAACTTTAGTCATTTTTCCAATCAAACAAACCTTGCACCTATCGATCGAATGGAATTCGAATGAACCTGAAAGTCCGTACTTCTGAAGTGCTGATAGGTGCTTCTTGTTTATGCGACCTAAATGACAGTGCCTTAACATAGTTAGGTTTAAATCGTTGGATTTAGACCTCTTGGTATTAACGGAATATATAGAACTTGAGGCATTGTTACCCATATCTAATATGTACAATCCTCCAACCAAGTCAGTACTGGTATAAAACATATCATTGCATAGAACATTGAAAACTCCATTTCCAATATTAACATTATATCATTCCTTGTCAAACACGGATACAGATATAATTTTCCTACTAAAAGTAGGTATGCAATATACATTATACAGTACTAAGACAAGGCCTCTTGGCAAAGCAAGACTCATGGATCCTACAACAGTTGCCACAACTCTGAGGTCCAGTTCGTGTTTTCCAAACCTCTCCTACTTTCACCCACCATATATAAGTGCATGTGTGAGATTCAGTCCTGGTATGTAATACCCATGAATCTTTGGAAGTAGAGAGATGTAGCTCTATAGAGTTAATACCGGATGAAGGCACGGTCCCACCGCCCTTCCTTAGATCATCCGGGTTTCCTGATGAAGGCGCAGTCCTACTGCCCTTCTTCAGATCATCCACGATATTTGATGAAGGCGCAGTCCCAATACCCTTCTTCAGATCAGCCGTGAACTTCCTGTAATCCCGGTTCCAATGACCAGGCTATTGGCAGTACAAGCAGACATTCTCAGGTGTCTCATCTTTCCTGCCAAGTGCGCATGGGCCCCGCCCTTGCCACTTCCAATTCCCTTGTTGACCATCATAATATCCTTGGATCCCAGATCCCTGATATATTCTTCTCAGCAATTAATGACACTTCATGTAACTCTGATATGGTCTTAGAGACAGCCTTGTCAAGGACATATTCTTTGCGTTCAGACTTGAGGACTATCCTCAAAATTCTGTACCAGTCCAAATAGTTTGTCTCATTTAGCTTGACCCTGTCAAGAATGGTTTTTAATGACAAACTATTAATGTTCGCTGAATTTGCCATTTGATCTACAACAGATAAAATTCAATGAGTAAACTGAATAAATTTTATGAAGATCAAGCTTAAACACCAACAATCGATTCTAAACCTTTAGAATCTGAAACCAAGATCCTTGATTCACTCGATTAAGCTGAACTAATGCTCACCACTTAATCGAGCTATGTAGGTAGGACTCCATCCAATCACATCCAATGTGACTCTTGGCTAGGGTATGTACTTATGTATATGACTTACCCTATCTGTTACCCTAGCTCAACCTCAGGCTGAGAATCGTAGTCGGGTCCACCAATTTTCAACTATGGCTCGTCACTATGTAGGTGCTCCGCTAATGCGCACGACACCCACATATGTCGTCCAAACCTACTACCCCGCTTCCCCATGGATGCTCCGCTAATGCGCACGACACCCATAGGACGGGGAGGTAGTAAGGTGTTGATGATTGGGAGGTATCGGACATGACCCGCTTTTACTTGTCCAGTTGTGTTCAAGACAGTTTGAACACCGTCTTGTGAATCCCGAAGGTAGCACGGCTCTGATACCACTGTTGGGTCTCGAGGTAGGGTTGGAGATGAACCAACTCGCAGCGGAAAATCAATGAAAACCAAGAGACGATTAAACCATGAAACATCTAACAAAGAATGGATTCACAAGAGAAAAATTCAGCACTATTTCTTACCAAAACAAGAACACCGGTTAACGAATGATTGGCTTGAGTCTCCAAGACGCCTACGTATCCACATGGGAATCAAAGCCACGTAGTTCTTCTCTTTGAGGACTCAAGAACACAAAAATGGAGGTGGAAACTAGCCAAACCCGAAATGGCCATGGAAGAGGGAGAGAAAATGTGTTTCCTATTCTTGTCTTGTGTTTGTTATGTTGAAAAAAGCTGACTTAAACATAACAAAACCCATACTTGTCCAACTAAAGGCATGGGACAAGTATGGTGTCAAGTAAGGTGTAAATAGGACAAAGTATGGTAAGACAAGATTGGGTTAGGTGGCGAATCACCAACACCTTAATCCTTGTCTTGCTTACTTAGTACTAATTAATCAAGACTTGATTAATTAGTTCCATGGGCCTTGGTTGCATGGGCCTTTCATGGGCCTCTTGGAACATGGCCCTTGGCCATTTCCAACGAGGTCCCGTGATTCGCTCATCGCCTCCAAGCCTTCCATACCGGAAATGTCCAACATTATCCGACGCGATCAATCCCAAGACTCCAAGACTTGTCTTGATCCGTAAAGTCCTATTCACTTACGAGCACATGACCCAAAACCCAGTTTTGGTCATGTCCCGAGACAACTCCCTTTTAGTCATTCTCCATAAATGTGTCAATGAGTTTCATCCTCCGGTGTGACCCTTAGGTTTATGCATGTCAATAGATCAACGTAAAATCCCACTTTACTTGATCCTATTTAAGTGGAAACTAACGAGACTTTAGTATTTCCTGACACTGCATAGCGAATCGACCCTGTCGATTCTAACCTTTCCGTCGTCCCTGTCATTATCCTTTTATCTCCGATATCCTGATTGAGATAAGGCATAGAGCCGTCATCCTTATTATTCTCAATCACCGTTCCTTGATATGTGAGATGACTGAAGATATGATATCCAGTATCATGTGCATGGCCATGCTATTCTTTCAGTCACTCTCGATCAAGCGGCCGAGAACCGATATCTTTCCCATACCTCAGTATGAGGGATAAATCCCTTAGCCGCCTTTCGTGTCACTCATGTAGCCCGTCCCCAAGCCAATCCTGGCCGTTATGGAAGCCCTGTTACGGACAAGGTTAGGCTCAGGTCAAACTCAGTTGTTGACTACATAGCGATCACAAAGACTCCTTGGTCTAAGGATACATGACAAGCTACAACACTGAATATGTTCATGACTTAATCTATGGCACATATTCAGGGCGGGTCGTCCAATATCATGACCCACATGATATCTATGATCAGACTCCGGAATCTCATTCCAATGACTAACAGAACGTAAGCCATAAAGAGCCATCTTTCATACTAGTCGCTTCTGGTGAAGCTTTGTTGACTAGGGACCCATCGAGTGTGATCTATCTCGATCTATGGTTCTATTCGCATGGTGGACATAGATCAGAGCACACATCGATATATTACTCCAACACATAAGTAATATAAAGCCGCTTTAATTTTATTGCTAACGATGATATATACATTTGGACATTTTGGATTGAACTACGGGCAATAAGACTAACAAAAGGAACCTACATTTGACCCCCCGGACTTAAGTTGACCCCGATATCGACCAAAGTGAGTTCCGGGGGACTCAGGGTAACTTTCTGACCAATTTGGGAAAGGTTGACTTTTTGCTTGAAAAGTCAACCGAGCGACGTTTTGGTCCATTCGAGGTCCGTTTTGGATCCAAAAAGCTTAGTCGTTGTCACAGCGGTCTTAGTTGAGCCGTTTCCTTGTAGCCCGTCAAGTTTCGTAATTTCTTGGAAAAAGTGCCCGAGAGAGGGTCATCAGCGGTGACGTCGAGACGACAGAGATCCGAGAGAGGGTCTTCAACGGTGATGAGGGGGTAGGCTGGGAGATCAGTGCAGATTAGGGGTTACGGTATCGAGGAGGGTTGTTCGTGCCGGGCAACTGTAGAGACGACGTGTTGCGAGAGTCACATCATTCGTGTCTTATAGTGCACCCGGGGGGCACCAAGATGTACCGTGACATCAGGCGGCACTTCTGGTGGCGCGGGATGCGGAGAGCAGTCGCTGAATTTGTGTCGAGATGTCTCGTCTGTCAGCAGGTGAAGGCCGAACATCAGCGTCCCGCAAGTCGACCCATTTCCTGGCTATGAGGATGACTGATCCGGTCGACAAGTTGAGCAGCCTGTACATTCAGGAGATAGTACGTCTCCATGGGGTCCCTGTGTCGATAGTGTCTGACAGGGATCCTCGTTTCACGTCCAGGTTTTGGCCGAGTCTGCAGACCGCGTTAGGGACCGAGGTCCTACTCAATACAGCACACCATCCCCAGACAGACGGTCAGTCCGAGCGCACTATTCAGATCTTGGAAGACATGCTGCGGGCATGTGTGCTGGATTTAAGGGGATCATGGGAAACCCACCTGCCGTTGGTCGAGTTCGCCTACAACAACAGCTACCAGGCCAGTATTGGGATGGCACCGTTCGAAGCATTGTATGGGAGGCCGTGTCGATCGCCAGTATGTTGGGCAGAGGTGGGGGACAAGAGTCTGCTGGGGCCAGATCTTGTCAGAGAGACGACAGAGAAGGTCGCATTAATACGCGAGCGATTGAAGACCGCACAGATTCGGCAGAAGAGCTATGCCGACAGACGAAGTCAACCTCTTGAGTTTGCGGTCGGGGATCACGTGTTCCTGAAGGTGAGCCCGAGGAAGGGACTGGTACGGTTCAGACGCAGTGGGGTCAAGTTAGCACCGTGGTACATTTGCCCGTTCGAGATCTTGAGCAGAGTGGGAGCAGTGGCCTATCGTCTGGCGTTACCACCGCAACTTGGGAGAGTTCATAACGTCTTCCACGTGTCCCAGTTGCGGCAGTACAATGCAGACCCCTCCCACGTCATTGAGTGGACAAATATCAAGGTGGCTGACGATGTCTCCTATGAGGAGCAGCCGGTTTGGATTATGGACACACGAGAGCAGGTCCTGTGCGGCAAGATTATCCGCCTAGTACGGGTGCAGTGGAGGCATCACAGGGCTGAGTCGACTTGGGAACGCGAGGACGAGGTTCGCGCGAAGTACCCCGACTTGTTTGACTCCCGAGGTACGTCTGTTTTAAATTTCGTAGACGAAATTCCTTTAAGGGGGGTAGACTGTAATAACCACTCCCGGTCAACGCCAGTCAAATCTGCGAAAAACAGGAAAATTTAAAAAATTTAGACAGACACTTAAAGGAACCTAAATTTGACCCCGAGGGTCATACCAGACTTAAGTTGACCCCGATATCGACCAAAGTGAGTTCCGGGGGACTCAGGGCAACTTTCTGACCAATTTGGAAAGGTTGACTTTTTGTTGGAAAAGTCAACCGAGCGACGTTTTGGTCCATTCGAGGTCCGTTTTGGATCCAAAAAGCTTAGCCGTCGTCACATCGGTCTTAGTTGAGCCGTTTCCTAGTAGCCAGTCAAGTTTCGTAATTTCTTGGAAAAAGTGCCCGTTCGGGGCCCGAAACGTCCGAATTTCGCGAATCTGATTGGAAAAAATCTAGAAGATTTTTTCCAAAAAGGTGTGGGACCCGTTTTGCCACTTGTCAAACAAGTGGTGATGTTAGGTTTTTGGGGCAAAATAAGATGAGTACATAGGGGTGGGTTCGGCCAAGGAGGAAAGAAAGAGAAAAAGAAAAGGGTTTTAGAGAGAGAAGGAGAAGGACAAGGAGAAGAGAGGGAGAGAAAGAGAAGGGGGGGGGGGGGGGGGGTTTGGAGATTGGCCACTATTTACGAGTATCAAACCGTTGGATCGTCTCAAAGCTAAAGGAATCGAGCTCACATCGACTTCCTCTACGGTGAGCACCTAATCGATTCTCGTTTTTAGGTTTGAAATTTAGGGTTTAGTTTAAAACTAGTAGTTTAGGGTTGTATTGAGGTTTGGGGTTCGTTGGAGACGTTTTGGAGCGAAGATTGAACGTTTTCCAGTGACAGGGAGCTCGGGGGAGCTCCAGCCACTATGTAGGGTGGCTGGCCGGACCGGTGGTGGCTGGCCGGAGCTAGGACCTGCCACCACCATGGTGAACCGGTCCCACAACAACCCTAGCCACCCACGACCAAAGGGGGTCGGGTGGGCGCACGTGCTCGGGTGTTCAGGTTTCGTGTTCGGGTGGTTTAGGACGTTCCCCGGGTCATTAATCTACACCCGGATCGAAATTTGGAATTGAATTGTGAAAGTTGTAATTGACGGGTTTAGAAACTTGAAACGCTAGTTAAATTACTCGGAAGTCGGAATTCGATTTCGTCGAGTGCATAGGAACCCTTGAATTATTCTAAGACCGTAGAAACGAATACGGGAATTTTCGGAGCCCAAGAAGGGCGTTTTCAAAACCCGGGCATATTCGCGATGTCGGGCGAATCGGGCTTTTCTGGGTCCATTATCGACAATGTCGAGTAATTGGGAGGTTTGGGAGTGATCGATATTGTCGGGGTTACTTTTGGGCGTCAAGTTTATTAAATTTCAGTTTATGCCTGCAAGCTTAAAAGTATTCAAAATTGTGTTCTTGTTAGATCGTGCCGCAGACAGAGGAAAGGGAAAGCTAGGCGAGTGATCGAGATCACGCCGGAGCTTGTTTGTGCGCTTTTGGAGCATACGAGGTAGGGAAAAGTAGCCGGATCTCGACCCTGACTAGGGAACGTTAACAATAGAAATGCATGTGACACTTGGGTGTCGTGGGTTAAGTAGGTTTATCGAATATTAGAAAGGCAGGCGACACCGGGTGGTGTCGTATGATACAGGAACGTATCGAACAATAGAAATGCATGTGACACTTAGTAGTGTCGTAGGAGCAGTGAACTTTCGATATTAGATTTACTGGAGCCATTTGGTTATGCCCGAAGGTTGATTGTTTAATTTGTGTCTTGGGTGGCCATGAGAGCCCGTATTTTACTGTTGTGTCTTGGGTGGCCATGAGAGCCCGTGTCTTTACTGTTGGTGTCTTGGGTGGCCATGAGAGCCCGTGTTTTTACTGTTGGTGTCTTGGATGGCCATGAGTGCCCGTGGGGTTGTTGAACCCGTGTCTTTACTTTGGTGTCTTGGGTGGCCATGAGTGCCCGTGGGGTTATTGAACCCGTGTTCTACCGTTGGTGTTTTGGGTGGCCTTGAGTGCCCGTGGGGTTGTTGAACCCGTGTTCTACCGTTGGTGTTTTGGGTGGCCTTGAGTGCCTGTGGGGTTGTTGAACCCGTGTTTTACCGTTGGTGTTTTGGGTAGGGGGCCCGCCCGTGAGGAAAGGGGTCCTGGCCGCGCGTGCGTGGGTGGTGGTGACAGGTCGACAGCCTGATCCAACTTTGTGTCGGGAAAAGTGCAACAGGTCGACCGCCTGGCCTGACAGGGATCGGTAAAGGGCGTGGGGGTTACTGAGCAGCTGGAGTGCGATTCTTTGTGATCTTGTTTGGTGTGCGATCCTTAGTGATCTTGGGTGTTGCGTGGTTATCTGTCGTGTCTTTGGAGGAAGTCGTCAATTGTTGTGTCGGGTCTACATTACGTGTCCGAGTGTTGAGTAGGTTGAGGAAAGTAACGGTTTGTGTGTCAGTCGGGTTACTTGAGTTTGGGGATAGTAGTCCCCGGTGTTGGGTTTGGTGTTGGTGTTACCGACATTGTCTGCTAAGTAAGTCGTAGTCAGTCTGTTATCCGTGGTGGTGAGCGAACGCTCACCCCTAGCTGCTTTTCCTACAGGTACTGGTCGCGGGATGGACTAGGTGAGCTTCCGAAGCTTGAAGAGGTAGGAGCGGGAGTCCGGGTTTACTTTTGAGTCTAGCGACGTATACCTTGTATTTTGTCTACTTGGTGGGACGTACTTTTGAGTTGTAAACAATTATTTTGGTTAAGTAAATGGTGGTTTTAAAGTGATTTATTTAAAAGGTTTGAAAATGTTTTATTGTTTTAAAAGTTCGCGTTCCGGGTTCGGTTCTACTGAATTTGGGGCGTGACACATGGCCACCCATGACACACAAACAGTAACATACGGGTTCAACACCCCAAAGGCACACCTGACCACCCACGACACACAAACAGTAACATACGGGTTCAACACCCCAAAGGCACACCTGACCACCCACGACACACAAACAGTAACATACGTGTTCAACACCCCAAAGGCACACATGACCACCCTCATAAACACAACAATTTACTTAACCTACGGGCACCACTAAGTGCCCACGTGCATTTCTAATGTTCGATACGTTCACTTATCCTACGACACCACTAAGTGTCACATGCATTTCTACTGTTAACTTTCCCTAGTCAAGGCCGAGATCCGGCTACTTTTCCGTACCTCGTAACGCTTTCCCAAAAGTCCACGCCCAAGCTCCGGTGTGCTCGCGATCACTCGCCTATCTTCCCCTTTCCGCGGTCGTCGGCACGATCTAACACGAACACAAATTAAAGCACTTTTTAAGTTTGCAGGCAAAGCTGAATTTTAATGAATTTGACGCCCAAATGCAACCCCGACAATGTCGATCACTCCCAAACTCCCCAATTACTTGACATTGTCAACAATGGGCCCGGAAAGGCCCGATTCGCCCGGCTCGGGGAATCTGCCCGGGATCGGAAAACGCCCTTCCGGGGATCCGAAAATTCCCGTTTTCATTTCTACGATCTCAGAACAGTTCAAGGGTTCCAATGCAATCGACGGAATCAATTTCCGACTTCCGAGCGATTTATTTCGCGTTTAAAGTTTCTAAACCCGAAATCTCCAACTTTCACAATTTAATTCCATAATTCGTTCCGGGTGTGAATTATCGATTCGGGGATCGTCCAAAACCACCCGAACACGAAAAACCCGAGGCCCGGCCAAGTGGGCCCCACACGGACACAATGGGAAAATTTCCTTCTCGCCCCAAAACGTTCCTAACGAACCCCAAACCTCAACCATTCATCTTTAAACCAATCTTAAACAAAACCCAACCTTAATCAAACCGTTTAAACTCAAACCCTAAAATTCAAACGTACCAAAACGAGAAAAGAATGGGTTCTCACCGTAGGGAATGACGAGGGGATGACGAATACGCAAGAATTGAGACGATTCGTCGGTCGGATCGTCGGGAAATCGAGCTCAAACCCCCCTTTCTCTTTCTTCTTCTTCTTCTCTCTACTTTCTCTCTCCTTCTCTCCTTTTTTTCTCAAATTGCCGAGACTACACTCATCCTTTCCTTTTTTATTTTGTTTTAAAACAACACAAATCTCTTAATTACAAAACTACCACCACTTATTTCTTTTTCTTTATTTTAAAAATCAACTACCACCACTTAGGTGACATGTGTCATGTGGGTCCCACACTTTAGAAAAATACCTTGGTAGATATTTTTCAGTCCGATTCGCGAAATTCGACCGTCTTGGGCCCCGAACGGGCTCATTTTCCAAGAAATTACGAAATTTCACGTGCCACAAGGAAACGGCCCAACTAAGACCGTTGTAACGACGGCTAAGCTTTTTGGATCCAAAAAGGGCCTCGAACGGACCCAAAACGTCGCTCGGTTGACTTTTACTACAAAAAGTCAACTCTTCCCGAATTGGTCAAACAGTTGCCCTGAGTCACCCAAAACTCACTTTGGTCGACATCGGGGTCAACGTAAGTCCGATATGACCCTCGGGGTCAATTTTAGGTTCATTTAGGTGTCTGTCCAAAATTTTTAAATTTTTCTGTTTTTCCGTCGATTTGACCGGCGTTGACCAGGAGCGGTTCTTACAATCTACCCCCCTTAAAGGAATTTCGTCCGCGAAATTTAAAACAGACGTACCTCAGGAGTCGAACAGATCGGGGTACTTCGCGCGAACCTCGTCCTCGCGCTCCCAAGTCGACTCAGCCCCGTGGTGTCGTCACTGCACCCGTACCAGGCGGATAACCTTGCCACGCAGGACCTGCTCCCGTGTGTCCATGATTCGAACCGGCTGCTCCTCATAAGAGACATCGTCAGCCACCTCGATATCTGCCCACTCAATGACGTGGGAGGGGTCCGCATTGTACTTCCGCAACTAGGACACGTGGAAGACGTTATGAATACTCCCAACTTGCGGTGGTAATGCTAGACGATATGCCACTGCTCCCACTCTGCTCAAGATTTCGAAAGGGCCGATATACCGCGGGGCTAACTTGCCTCCGTCGCGGCTGAACCGTACCAGTTCCTTCCTCGGGCTCACCTTCAGAAAACGTGATCACCGACTGCGAACTCAAGAGGTCGGCGCCGTCTGTCAGCGTAGCTCTTCTACCGACTCTTTGCGGTCTTCAACCGCTCGCGTATCAGCGGGACCTTCTCTATCGTCTCTCGAACAAGCTTTGGCCCTAGTAGACTCATGTCCCCCACCTCTGCCCAGCATACTGGCGATCGACATGGCCTACCATACAACGCTTCAAACGGTGCCATCCCAATACTGGCCTGGAAGTTGTTGTTGTAGGAGAACTCGACCAGCGGTAGGTGGGTTTCCCATGACCACCTAAAGTCTAGCACACACGCCCGCAACATGTCCTCCAAAATCTGAATCGTGCGCTCGGACTGGCCATCCGTCTGGGGGTGGTGTGCTATACTGAGTAGAACCTCGGTCCCTAACGCGGTCTGCAGACTCGGCCAAAATCTGGACGTGAAACGAGGATCCCTGTCAGACACTATCGACACAGGGACTCCATGGAGACGCACTATCTCCCGAATGTACAGGCTGCTCAACTTGTCGACCTGATCGGTCATCCTCATGGCCAGGAAATGGGCCGACTTAGTCAACTGATCGACTACCACCCATACCGCATCATGTCCTCTTAGCGATCTTGGCAACCCACTCACGAAGTCCATCGTGACGTGCTCCCACTTCCACTGGGCAATCGGCATTGGCTGCAATAATCCGGCAGGACGTTGATGTTCGGCTTTCACCTACTGACAGGTGAGACATCTCGATACAAATTCCGCGACCTCTCTCTGCATCCCGCTCCACCAGAAGTGCCGCCTGATGTCGCGGTACATCTTGGTGCTACCCGGGTGCACCGTAAGACGCGAATGATGTGACTCTCGCAACACGTCGTCTGTACAGTTGCGTGGCATGAATAACCCTCCTCGATACCGTAACCCCCAATCAGTACTGAGTTCCCAGCCTTCCGCCTCGACACCGCTGACGACCCTCTCTCGGATCTCTGACGTCTCGACATCCTCCAACTGCGCCTCCATCACTCGGGCAAGTAGTGAGGGCTGAGCCACCAACGAGCACATGGCCACGCCACCAGTAACCTCCTCTAGCTCAAGCCCGAACGTGCCCAGTTCCCCCATCATGTCCCACTCTCGGACTGATATGCTAGCAAGACTCGGAACCGACTTCCTACTCAGGGCGTCGGCAACCACGTTTGCCTTACCCGGATGGTAGTGTAGCTCAAAGTCGTACTCCTCGAGTGGCTTCATCCATCGCCGCTGGCGCATGTTCAGGTCTCGTTGGGAAAAGATGTACTTGAGGCCCTTGTGATCCGAGAACACCTGAAATCGCTCGCCGTACAACTAATACCGCCAGCCCTTTAGCGAGAACACGACTGCTGCCAATTCCAAGTCATGGGTAGGATAGTTTCGCTCGTGTGTCTTCAACTGCCTGGAGCTATAAGCAACCACTCTACCCAACTGCATCAGTACACAGCCCAGTCCTTCCCCGGACGCGTCACAGTTGACCTCATACCCGACCCCTCGCTCTGGCACTATCAATACTGGAGCGGTAGTCAAACGAGTCTTCAGCTCCGTGAACGCACGTTCACAATCCTCTGTCCACACAAATCTGAATCCCTTGCGCGTCAAAAGAGTCATAGGCGCGGCTAGTCGCGCTAAGTCCTGGACAAACCGCCGATAATATCCTGCCAACCCCAAGAAGCTTCGGATCTCGAAGACACTCGTGGGTCGTGCCCACTTCGAAATCGCGATGGATAGACCAGTATACCGTCACGGGATACAATGTGACCGAGGAATTTCACCTCAGCGAGCCAAAACTCGCACTTCTCTAGGTTGGCATATAGCTGATGTGTGCGCAACAGGGTCAGAACAGGACTCAGATGCTCCTCATGTGCCGCCTCGTTCTACGAGTAGATCAAGATGTCGTCTACAAACACCACCAAAAATTGATCTAAGAACGGCCGGAATATACTGTTCATCAGATCCATGAATGCTGCAGGTGCGTTCGTCAATCCAAATGGCATCACCAAGAACTCGTAATGCCCATAGCGTGTCCGGAATGCAGTCTTTACAACGTCCACCTCCCGGACTCGCAACTGGTAATACCCGGATCACGTAGGGGAACAAGTCGACCCTCTCAACTGGTCGAACAAGTCGTCAATCCTCGGCATCGGGTATCGGTTCTTCACCGTAACCCGGTTCAGCTTCCGGTAGTCTATACACATCTGAAGCTCTCCACTCTTCTTCTTCACGAAGAGTGCTGGTGCTCCCCACGACGATGTGCTCGGACAGATAAACCCCTTCTCCCGAAGCTCCTCAGCTCGGTCAACTCTACTGGCGCGAACCTGTAAGGCGCCATCGATATCGCTGCCGTTCCCGGCATCAGGTCAATCCCGAACTCCACCTCACGAACTGGTGGTAGCCCAGTCAACTCCTCAGGAAAGACCTCGGGGAACTCGCATAACACTCGCGGTAACTCTCGGCTCTGCACGACCGATACGTCCTCCACTGCGGACAAAGCCGATAGGAGAACCCCGCTCTTACTGCCCAGAATACACGAAACCTTCGTGTTGCCTGCTGACACTGTCACTCGTCGCCTATAGCAGTCGATATTTGCTCGGTACTTCGCCAGCCAATCCATTCCCAAGATTACCTCAATGGTCGTCATTCCGTAAGTATCCTTCCCACGGATACACGCACAAGCTCAGTCGCTGCCGAACCTCACGGACCCTCGCAGTCTCTCTGAGACCTCACCCTACTACCGCCGTCGTGCCCACCAACTCCGAACATACCCGAATCCTCGGGGTGAGGACTCGATCCAGTATCAGGGCTCTTGAGCCCTCTCTTGATCCTCATGTATCAGTTCGCTTTTCTAACTTCGCAGGCACGACAAACCTTAGTGAACACCACAACACCCCCAACCGGCGTGTCCAGACGCAGGGGTGGACTCAACGGCTCTAAACTCAGCCCCAACATCTCAGCACAACTCGAAGAAGAAAACGAGTGTGACGCCCTAGTATCCAATAAAAATGACGCCCAAATAAGAGACCGAACAACCACTCCATTAGTCACACTGATAAGGTATATCACAACCCTCACACGATCCTATATGCATTTACTTATAACTTTCCGCAACCAAACCAGTATTTGCTACTCGTCCCCTGCGGGAAAAGTAGTAAAGGGGATGAGCGTTCTGCTCACCTCCACGGACACCCGTTCGATTATGGCATACTAGTAAAGCACTAACGACTTACCAATCTAAACAGGGCAAACCACTACCTCAAAACCTGATACCAAAACGTCACACTACTCACGATATCAATACCTCAAATACTCGCTCACGTAAGGGAAACCTCGAAACGGGGATCATGTTCTTAACTCCGCAAACCACTATTGCTCACAACCTCAATACCCCAATTACCCGATCACGTAGGGGAAACCTTAAACGGGGATCATGTTCTCAACTCAGCAACCCACTATTGTTCACAACCTCAATACCCCAATTACCCGATCACGTAGGGGAAACCTCAAACGGGGATCATGTTTTCAACTCAGCAACCCACTATTGCTCACAACCTCAATACCCCAATTACCCGATCACACAGGGGAAACCTCAAATAACCCACTCACGTGAAGGAAACCTCAAACCACCCGTTCACTCGAGGGAAACCTCAAATAACCCACTCACGTGAAGGAAACCTCAAACCACCTGTTCACGTGAGGGAAACCTCGAATAACCCACTCACGTGAAGGAAACCTCAAACCACCTATTCACGTGAGGGAAACCTCGAACACCCGTTCACATAGGGGAAACCTAGTTCGTATGGCGCCGCAACGCATCAACCCTAACCCCTCTCTGTGGTGAGACCCTCACACCGAGGTGCTGTATCACTACCGTAGGTTATTGATGAGTCTCGAACCCAAGACCTCACCCTTTAACACCGAACTTACGACCTCTACAACCAACACAAATAATGATCAAAGTCACGCAATAACAACACACAGACAAAATCAAGTCACCCAACCTCAATCACAAGCCCACAAGGCCAACCAATTTCAAAACGCACGCCCACAGGGCCAACCAACTTTTAAAATTTTCTCCTTTTCATCATAAAATCTCATTTTTGACATCACGTAGTTACAACCCGGTCCAGGCGTCCCCGAACTGCATTGTACCCACTTGATGTCAGCACCGTCGCGTTCGACCGCAGGGGCGCCCCTGAGTCGAGTCACGACCGCTTAAAAAACGTTTCACGCAGCAGCACACAATCATTATGCCAGTAATAACAATACTGCACATACACACAACAACAAACAAGACTCATGTCACTACGGGTCTACACACGATTTCCGACTTGCGCAACCAACGCACGACAGGACTTTTAATGACTCAACTCTCCCCACCTAATTGACGTACAGTCCGAGGTGTGAAACCTCGAGCTCTGATACCAAACTGTCACGCCCCGAATTCGGCAGGACCGAACCCAGAACGCGAACGGTGAAACAATAAAATAATTTTCAAACATTTTAATAAACCGTTTAAAAACACCACTTATGTTAATCAAAAACAATACTTTACAACTGAAAAGCGTCCAAAACAAGCGGACAAAAACCAATATGTACGTCGCTAGACTCCCAAAAACCCGGACTCCCGCTCCCAGCTCTTCTAGCTTCGAGGGCTCTCCTAGTCCAACTCACGACCAGTACCTGCAGAAAAAGTAGCAGGGGGTGAGCATTTCGCTCACCGCCACGGATACCGGGTTGACCACGGCATACCAGTAGAAATGAAGGGAACCCGACAACGACAACCCCGGGGACTACTACCCCAAAAACACAAATTAGACTGACGGTCACGCAACACTACTAGACTTTCCCAACCAACTCAAAACTCGGACCCGTAATGTAGACCCGACAGAGCGGTTACGACTTCAACCCAAAACGCAAATAATAACCACGCAACACCCAAGATCATAGAGGATCGCACAGAACAATCAAGATCACAAAGGATCGCACTTCAGCTACTCATTGCCGGTTGCTAACCGGCTGGGCTTGTGCCTGCCCCACACAACTTTCCCCGACACGCAGTCGGACCAGGCGGTCGACCTGTTTGCGACATATACAATGATACTTTTCCGATAGCTAGTCGGAAGGGGAGCTGCCCTTCATTGTAGAATAATGCACAACATTACCGATGGTTAGTCGGAAGGCTAGCCAACCCCCACGCGCGCGACCCTGTGGTACCCCTTTTCTGTCAGGCGGGCCCCAACCTCCATGCAATCACAGTCATCACCCAAGGTTCAACAAATAGCGACAATAAAGGTTTAACACCCCCCAGAAACACATGTCCACCCACGACACACAAACAATAACATACAGGTTCAACACCCCAAAGACACACCTGACCACCCACGACACACAAACAGTAACATACGGGTTCAACACCCCAAAGGCACACCTGACCACCCACGACACACAAATAGTAACATACGGGTTCAACACCCCAAAGGCACACCTGACCACCCACGACACACAAACAGTAACATACGTGTTCAACACCCCAAAGGCACACATGACCACCCTCATAAACACAACAATTTACTTAACCTACGGGCACCACTAAGTGCCCACGTGCATTTCTAATGTTCGATACGTTCACTTATCCTACGACACCACTAAGTGTCACATGCATTTCTACTGTTAACTTTCCCTAGTTAAGGCCGAGATCCGGCTACTTTTCCGTACCTCGTAACGCTTTCCCAAAAGTCCACGCCCAAGCTCCGGTGTGCTCGCGATCACTCGCCTATCTTCCCCTTTCCGCGGTCGTCGGCACGATCTAACACGAACACAAATTAAAGCACTTTTTAAGTTTGCAGGCAAAGCTGAATTTTAATGAATTTGACGCCCAAATGCAACCCCGACAATGTCGATCACTCCCAAACTCCCCAATTACTTGACATTGTCAACAATGGGCCCGGAAAGGCCCGATTCGCCCGGCTCGGGGAATCTGACCGGGATCGGAAAACGCCCTTCCGGGGCTCCGAAAATTCCCGTTTTCGTTTCTACGATCTGAGAACAGTTCAAGGGTTCCAATGCAATCGACGGAACCAATTTCCGACTTCCGAGCGATTTAATTCGCGTTTAAAGTTTCTAAACCCGAAATCTCCAACTTTCACAATTTAATTCCATAATTCGTTCCGGGTGTGAATTATCGATTCGGGGATCGTCCAAAACCACCCGAACACGAAAAACCCGAGGCCCGGCCAAGTGGGCCCCACACGGACACAATGGGAAAATTTCCTTCTCGCCCCAAAACGTTCCTAACGAACCCCAAACCTCAACCATTCATCTTTAAACCAATCTTAAACAAAACCCAACCTTAATCAAACCGTTTAAACTCAAACCCTAAAATCCAAACGTACCAAAACGAGAAAAGAACGGGTTCTCACCATAGGGAATGACGAGGGGATGACGAATACGCAAGAATTGAGACGATCCGTCGGTCGGATCGTCGGGAAATCGAGCTCAAACCCCCCTTTCTCTTTCTTCTTCTTCTTCTTCTTCTTCTTCTTCTTCTTCTTCTTCTTCTTCTTCTTCTTCTTCTTCTTCTTCTTCTTCTTCTTCTTCTTCTTCTTCTTCTTCTTCTTCTTCTTCTTCTTCTTCTTCTCTCTACTTTCTCTCTCCTTTTCTCCTTTTTTTCTCAAATTGCCGAGACTACACTCATCCTTTCCTTTTTTATTTTGTTTTAAAACAACACAAATCTCTTAATTACAAAACTACCACCACTTATTTCTTTTTCTTTATTTTAAAAATCAACTACCACCACTTAGGTGACATGTGTCATGTGGGTCCCACACTTTAGAAAAATACCTTGGTAGATATTTTTCAGTCCGATTCGCGAAATTCGGCCGTCTTGGGCCCCGAACGGGCTCATTTTCCAAGAAATTACGAAATTTCACGTGCCACAAGGAAACGGCCCAACTAAGACCGTTGTAACGACGGCTAAGCTTTTTGGATCCAAAAAGGGCCTCGAACGGACCCAAAACGTCGCTCGGTTGACTTTTACTACAAAAAGTCAACTCTTCCCGAATTGGTCAAACAGTTGCCCTGAGTCACCCAGAACTCACTTTGGTCGATATCGGGGTCAACGTAAGTCCGATATGACCCTCGGGGTCAATTTTAGGTTCATTTAGGTGTCTGTCCAAATTTTTTAAATTTTTCCGTTTTTCCGCCGATTTGACCGGCGTTGACCGGGAGCGGTTCTTACACAAACGATTGTTTAAAGGCGATAACAACCCACTTCTAACACTTTCACTATGGTAATACCTCCCATGTGTTTTCCCTTGTATCGCTCATCGCATTCATATAATGTTTTATGTTGATTTATTTATATTTTATAAACATCTAATCATTTTTTTGGGTAAAACACTTGCAAGCGTTTCTACAAGCTGGCCCATTCTCGAAATGTTATACCCAAACTGAGGTTTGCGTTTATGCCTGCTATTGTTTATGCGATGTCAGAAGAAAGTACAATTTTTTTTTGAGATTGTGGTTGGCAAAGGAAACCTCGAGGCAGCTTTCTTGCTTGCCTTATTTCGCGTATTCAACGGCCTTGAACGTGACTTGTATGATGGTGTGGATTGCCTTAGCACCTGTGATATTGATGCAACTTGGTTCCACCGTTACGTGTTTGCAATGACGATGATAAAAGCGCAACAAGTACATGCTGGTGTTCCCATGCTTCGTAGTTTGGTCGAGGAAATCGAGGATGTGGATGGTTGCAGGGATGGCCTCCGAGCGCGCCGACGGTTGTTACGTGCAATGTTACAATCCAAGAAGCATGAGGAACTGGGTGAAACCGACTTGTGCCAAAGTGTTGGTGTCGATCATTGGTGGCCTAAACTATCGTCCACGATTTATGGTTGTTTGGAAGATAATGTTAATTGTGTGGCGTGTGTTATTAATGTTGAGATGTTTAAGCTTTGTAACGAAATTCCTTGATACTAAGCTTTGTGTTAAAACATATGGTAGCTTGCAAAACGAATTTGGAACTTAGGTGTAGCTAGGTATAATCAACTCTAAAAAATTAAATGCTACATCTGAGGCTTCAATATACCTAATCTCAATTTCGGGCAATGATGCCAGAGTAAGAAGTGGCATGGGCATTTCCAAATCCTTGCAGCCACATTTAGGGAAAGTTGCTGGCTAGATTTTTTAATGTTGCCGGTAGGAGATTGTTTTGGATTGTTTTTTTTATCGGCAAAGCAAATTTAGATTAAAAACCTCTTTCGAGATGAAAGAGGAGGTTGTTACAAGATACAAAACCCTTGAAGAAAGCAAACAGGCCCTCAATCAAGGGAGAATCAAATACTAACCAAAAGGACTAAAGGCTCCCAAATAAGGATGTTACACTTTCACAAGATAATCAAGGCAAATTTTGAGACTATACTTAGGTAAAACCTAAGGAGAGAATATAAAAACCAAGGAGACCAAGGAAAAGGGCTTTCAAAATGCATAAGAGGAAGCTTGCTTGCGGCTGAAGGAATTGGCTTGCTTGTGGCTGAAGGAATTGTAGCTGGGGATCTTTTTCAAAGAGGCCACTTGTGTTGCTTGCGGCTGAAGACACTGAAATGTTTTTCAAAAAACCAGAAGCTTGCAATTTAAATAACTTAGCAAAGGGAGGCAATGGATGATGAAGCATTGAATCGGGTCATAGCATAAGTGGACAACTTTTCGAGCTGCTGAAGATCACTTAGTAGCAGTCAAAACATCAAGGGAGGTTCTTGATAAAACAAGACTGAAGGCAAGGCATAAAAGGCTTGAAGAACAACATCTGCATACATGAGAACCTGCAGGAGGAAAGAGTTGCAACACCTGCAAAAAGGAAACACTCGACCTAAGGTAATTCTACCCTCACAACAGAACCAGAAATAGGACCCCCACACAAGAACCAGAGGAAACAAAAACAAGGAAATCCTTACCAAACTCACATCAGTACCCAAACCACCCAAACCCATCCCAGAACCCAACCCCAAGAAAGCCAAAGCAGAACAAAAGGCCTCTGAAGAGAAGAGAGGAAATACACCAAAAAAAACCATAGAGCCAAAGCACAAAAATATTAGCAGAGACAAAGGAATGCTCCAAGCAAGTTGAAAAGATCCAGAGAAGCAGACTCATCAGACATGAGAGGAAATTCTCCTCTGGCAGCAGGACTTAGGGGAGCTTAACCAAGAGTTATAGGAGAAGAAATCGGCATTGTTTTTAAATTTAGCCCATTCCCAATTATAAGCTTGACTTTGGATTTTTTGGAAGATGTCTTCTGCAGAAGGAAAAATACTTTCAAAGACAACTTCATTCCTTGCAAGCCATAATTGCCAACAAGTGATTTGAACCAGATTCCTCCATACTTTTTTGCATTTTAATGGTGCCAAGGGAGCCCAAGATGTGAAAAGGGGTTTTATTGACTTTGATATGGTCCAATAAATCCCCCACCAAAGTAATACCAAACTCCAAACTCTCCAAGCTCTGAAACAATGGAGTAAAGTGTGTGATGCATCTTCCAAGTCATCATTACATACTGGACATAAAATTCCTTGTAGAGACAGTTGTAACCCTCTTTGTTCAAGAAAACATCTAGTGGGGATGGCTTCCATACAAGCTAGCCAGCAATAGGCTGTAATTTTTGGAGGAATACCAGTGATCCACAAACCTTTGGTCCATGAGGCATTAGTTGAAGGAGCTGAGGATTGATTATCCAATAGATTGTATAGCCTTTTGACAGAGAATCCCCTTGAGTCCCCAACCCAAACAAAAAGATTGTTTTGGATTGTTATTCAGTCACTAAGAACCCAATGACTCATGATAGACATGGATTGTGCACTTTCTTCAATTTTTCTTTATAATAACGCATGATATTAGCCTGGTCAATGAACAAATTAATTTTTAGTTCAGTCTTTTCATGAATTATAATGATGGGAAAAGAATTATCATGAGTGATCTATACAAACAATTTGTCATCATTTTGTATACTTCAGGATCACCTCATCTGTATTTACAACATGAAAAAATAAGAACAAAACTAAATACACCCTTGAAAATAAAACATCAATAAAAGTGCATATATACACATGAACTGTTGTGAAGATGATTCGGTAGTTTTATGATCATTGGACCAATATGTTAGAAAACATCTCACACCAATAAATTTGACAGAAAACGCTGCAAAATTTGCTTAAACTATATTAACTTTTTTTGTTTCTTTTATTCATTTGGTTGCTTTTATTTGGGTGGTTAAACGCTGCAAAATTTGCTAAAACTATTAGTTTATTTTGTTTCTTTTATTTACTTGGTTGCTTTTATTTGGCTGATTGTGTCTCTAAATATCAGGCTCCAGTTTGTTCGATCATGGAATATACTTGGCTTGAGAAATTGACTGGAAATCTTGACTCGAGCCCTATTAGGGTCAGGGTATGTCGTATGTGGGACGTTGTCACCGACGAAAAGGTACGTTTGGTTCTTTAACATATTGGTTGTTTGTTTGTGTCTATTGTTGAGGCGCTGATTTTCCTGACTATGCCCCAGGTGCAAAATCCTCCATCCCACAAAAATTAACAAAATCACTTATCAGTCTGCAACATTAAATTTGGTCTCGCATACCAAATGCACATAAATGAAATCGGATATTATCGGCCACATAGAACCTTTTTTTTAAATTGATAAAACTTATCCAATGTTGCTGATACAAACCTCTAAACATCCCAATTCCATACATATGGACATTGCATTATATCAAACTAACGGTTTATAGATTAAACTGTAAGTAGCGTGTCCTCATTTACCAAAGTACCTATTGAAATCTAACCATTAAAAAAACAAACAGTAACATCCCCACTCTCTAACCAAATGAATTAGCGAACGCTTTCTAAACTGTAGCTAATCAATTAGTAATGTTCAAGTACTATTATGAAAAAATAACCCCTAACATGGTCATTAGAGGCATATTTGTTTTATTTTCGTCATTGGTTAATATGAGTTAACAATTTCGTGACCGATGCTCCTTTCTTATGATCATCAAAGCACCCATTTGGATTAGATATCAAAGATTGAAAACAATTTCTCAAAATTGTTCTGCAAATGTCTAATACTCTGTCCTTAAGAGGTTGTAGTAGTTTCTGTTGCTAAGTATTGTTGTAAGTCTTACTTATACTTAGACAGTCCTTTTTTTAAACATAAATAAAATATTATAATGGGAAATCAGGTATTACTCAGAACTAGACAATCCTTTTTTTAACTTAAATACAATATTATACTGGTAAACATAGGGTATCGGTACAACTATTTACCTATAACCTAAAATTGTGTTGGTCGACATCAATTTTGGCTCTGTCCTCTTTCTCACATGGTCTCCTTCAGAGTAAATAGGGCACGAAGGCTTCAAAATCAAAAAAGGATGTGTTACACGATTGTCCTTAATGATTTGGATGAAGATGACCGTTAGCGCAAGCAATCATTCGGCAATGAGGTCTGGCTTTATGGTTTTTTTAGCGAGTCATGAATCGTGTTTTTAGTCGTTGCTGTATCAATAACCGGTATAAAGGTCCTTGGTGACATGCTTCCCGATTACGTCGCTTCTTCATCTTCGTTACTGTGCTTCCACATTAGGTTAATTCATTACCTACTATTCTGGTTTTGTTTCCCTTAATGTTTGCGTTTTACAACCTGATGTCAATGTTTTGTTTAGCTTACTCTACGCTGAAGTACTATTTCGTTTGTGTGTATGTGAGTATGTTTTGTTTTAGTTATTGTACTTTGAAGTTATAATTCAGTTGTTTGTATGTGAGTGCCGTTAAATATAAGTCCATAATGCTTTTTTGGTGTGTGGGTTGTCCCTGGTATTGGTCGTCCAATTATCGGGCGCATAATTGGGTTGTTTGTTATGTATAACAGTCTGTTGCATCTTTGATATAGGTTCGGGAATGGCACCAACACGCGATTCTTGTATTGTCGTATTTGAGGGGTTCCCAAAGGATATGATGATAGAAATCTCCAGTCGTTGTGTCGAGGACAATGACTAGACATTCGCCTCCCTATCAATGAGGTATTTTTTTGTTGCTTTTACCTATAGTTGTATTCCCCGACCCTTTAATATGGGGTATTTTTAGTTTCGTGTTGTTGGTTAATTGAAGTTCACCTATGCCTTTTGTGTCAGCTTGACAGACACCATTTTACGTAAGGTTCCATTTACATCCATACCTCGAGCTATTCGTACGGTTACGAACTCAAGTGTCTGGGTACTAAAGCGTGCTGCAAAAGCGAAGAACGAGCATGCTTTGTACTTGCTAAGACTCTACCATGCTTTCAATGGCTCGAATCCACGTTACAGTGTTTATTGCTTAGACGAATTTGACGAGCATGGTAACTGGGCAAGTAGGTACGTCCATGGCATGACTTTGATAAAGACCGGGAAGATCGGACGTGGTACACATGTGCTGCAAAGATTGCTTCAATTTGTGGGTTTTAATCGCGAAGTCTTCCAGATGTGCCGAAATACACTTCGAAATATGTTAGGTGCCAATAACCATGAGAAGTTGTGTGTAACTCATTTGTGCTGCATTTCTGGTGTTGGGCACTGGTATCCAAAGATTAAGGAGTTGGTAGTTGGAGATCGTGAACGTTTTATAACGTGCCCTTTTGCGTCATTGATGTCGAGACATACAAACTCTGGAATGCCATCGTTTAGATTGCCTTTAGTTAGGGCTGGGCAAATATCCGGCCGTCACCGAAAACCGACCATCACCGGCCGTCCCCATCACCGGAATCACCCGAACCAGTGTCACCGGCGACGATCACGGTTAAAAATTACCAACCCGGTTGCATTTTGGGTGCGTACGGTTTTTTTCTTTCAAACCGGTAAAAAATCGACCGACCGGCCTGAGGTGTGTATATAAAAATGTTTATGTTTTGTTTTACTAATTTGATGGTTATAGTATTACAAGAGGTTTAAATTGAATGTTGACACTAGTATTAGATTAACAGTGTAACAAAAGTAAAATGCATGAGATTATTTTTAATCATAAATTTGCCTATAAACAATCATGTAGTAAATTGGTTGTTAAGTTAAAATAAGGGTTATTTACGATAAGGTACCCTAATGTTTCGTCCACGAACGATAAGGTACCCTAATGAATTTTGTGTCCGATAAGGTACCCTAATGATTCGTCCACGAACGATTTGGTTTAAAATTGGCATATTCCGTTAAAAACTAACGGAATATTCCTCTAACTTAGACATTTTCAGTTAAGTGGGGTGTGAAATGACGATTTTACCCTTTCTTATTTTAAGCTTATAAATTTGATAGACAAAATTACCATTATACCCTTAATTATATAATACAATAAAAATATAATAAATAAATATATATTTTTAATTTTTTTTAAATTTAAAAATTAAATTATTTAAAATAATAATAAAAATATTAAAAAATATTAAAAATATTAAAAAATACAAAAAATAAAAAAATCATTTTTATTTTTTTAAAAAATTAATTTTTATTAAATAAAAAAATCGGAGAACTGCGTCTTCTCCGGCCAGCTCCGGCACCGTCTCCGGCCACCCCCTCCTCCGGCGTCTCGTCCCCGGCCACCCCCGCCGCCGACTCTTCCCTCTTCCACCTCCCACCGTCTGAACCCTCGTCGCTGAGCTGAAGCTCGCGATTTGGTTCAGAACTGAACCAAATCGCGAAGCTTGAAGCTCTGCGATTTTGGTTCAGATCTGAACCAAATCACGAGCTTCAGCTCAGTGACGAGGGTTCAGACGGTGGGAGGTGGAAGAGGGAGGAGTCGGCGGCGGAGGTGGGGGTGGCCGGGGATGAGACGCCGGAGGAGGGGGTGGCCGGAGACGGCGCCGGAGCTGGCCGGAGAAGACGCAGTTCTCCGATTTTTTTTTTATAAAATTAATTTTTTTTAAAAATAAAAATGATTTTTATATATAAAACTGTTTTTAATAAAAAAATATTTATCTATAAAAAACTAATTATTACAAAATAAAACTAATTAAATATAAAATCTGATTTTAAAATATAAAAATCTGTTTTTTAAAAAATAAAAACTGATTTTTGAAAAAAAAAATTCAGTTTTTAAAAAATATATAATTTATTTATTTTATTTTGAAAATTAAAATTAATTAGAAAATATAAATTAAGGAAAAATAATAACTGAGGGTATAGTGGTCATTTCACTCTCAAGTCAAAAGTCAACTGAAATGTAAAAGGGCAAAATAGTCATTCTACATAATTCTGTTAGTTTTTTAATAGCATTAAACCAAATCGTTCGTGGACGAATCATTAGGGTACCTTATCGGACACAAAATTCATTAGGGTACCTTATCGTTCGTGGACGAAACATTAGGGTACCTTATTGTAAATAACCCTTAAAATAAATTAAATATTGACACAAGTATTAATGAATTTATTTGATTTTAAAGTTTAAAGTTTATTTGATTGTAATAAACTTGAATTTAAATCCTTATACTTAAATAAACATACATTTTAATCTTTTATTTATTGTTTATGGCATGTATTTAACCTGAAGGTTTTTGTTTTTAGAGACCATTAAAGACTTTTTAGAAATGTTTTTCTTGATGTAATAGCTTTATAGCAAATTACTAGTAATAACTGATTGTATTTTTGTTGTAAATTGGTTTTATTGTTCTAGTTGTTACATAAATTGATGTTTTTTTATTCTATTTTGGGCTTTAATTGAAGTACCAAAAGAAAGCCCAATGGGTCGGTTAAAAACCATAACCGGTTGGCTCCGTGACGGTTGGTTTTTAAGTTTCCCGTTGAAACCTGGTGCGGTGACGGTTACGGATTTTAAGTAACCGGTCCTCCCGATTTGGGTTACGGGTAATGAAAATATTGTCGTTCCCCGACCGATGCTCACCCCTACCTTTAATCACTTTGTTTACCTTAGTTGTGCCTACAACCAATGTTATTTATAACTTAACTAATGATGTTTCGTCTTTTATCTCCAAAAAAAACCCTATCTCTAAACCAAGCCGCCGCCGCCCTATTCTGTACTCCACCGCGACGGCCTGTCGCTCCAGCCATGGTTGTCGTCGGTGGAGCTCTTCCCCTCCCCTGGTACTCCTTCTCTCCCTCTCCTTTCTCCTTTTTTCTATCTCCCTCGAGTCCTTCTCTCGACAGTGAGATACTCGGAGACGACCCTCCGGCTTGAAGATCTGAGCTGGTGTGGTGAGCCTTTCCGCCGTTCTCCCTCTCCGCCTTCCTCTGTGCTTCTTCCGTCGTCGCTCATCGCTTCGTGTTCGTCTCCTTCAGGTGCTGCTGGTCACGTTCATTCTCCGACGAACCCTCGCTAGTTCACGTCCGAGTGGTGCCTGGTTCGTGTGGTGCGTCCAAAGCATCGTTGGGTTGGTCGGGAACCTCGGCATCTTCACTGCCATGCTTCAGATCTAAGAAGGAAGGTTCTACGACAACGGGCATTTCAGATCTTGTCACTGTCGGACCGTCGCCAGAGGGTCACGTTCAATCTCCGGTGAGCCCTCTCCAGTTCTCTTGCAAGTGATAGTTCATGTCTTTCTTGGCATGGTAGGAGACGTTTCAGGGTGGTGGTGGTTCGGCGAACCCTGGCCGGAGTCGGCTTCTTCTGGCGGGTGGCGGCGGGTGGTGGACCAGGTCGGACTCGCAGCTCGGGTCTGAACCGGGTAGGGTTTTGATCCGGTTCAGGTGGGCTAGGTAAGGCAAGTGCACCGGCCGTCAAGTAGTAATCGGATTTGAAGTTCGGAGTATCGAGCCCAAAGGAGCAGTAGACAATCACTTACTATTTAAAGTTCGTAGCTAAACTGTTTCGCTAAAAATAAAGTTTCTATGTTTTGAAAATAAACCTATAACGACTAAAAATAAAATACAAAATTAAACAGAGAGTTTTCTTATCTTAAATCAAGTGAAGAGAGATCAAGGGCATGAGTTCATCGAGTTCATTCCATAAAATTGAATATGTTCGATTGTAGCGATGTCGATTAATTTTAGAGGCAACGAGTTGTCTCGACTCTAGTCCTAACTTCTTTCGAACGATTCAGACCCTAATGGAATCTAACCACCGAGTTCTTTCGAATCACGATGTAGGAAGACCCAAAGCGTTAAGCTCTATGACAACTTCTAATTTTCGATCAACCAAGTCTATAGCTATTGCAATTGTATTAACCCCGCTAGTTCTAGTTAGAATTTAAATACAACCTATGATCGATTTTTGACTTAATTAGAATCCTCCTCTTTCGAGCGACGAATCCTAATTCGAAACAATTACCAAGCCTACACGGGAGGTAAAGCATTAAGCACAAATCAATCATAGACACTAATACAAATCATCAATCACCACAATCGAAGCATCCAATTTATAGAAATCATTACTCTAATCCCCCATAACCCTAGAAATTGGGGGTTTAGGTGTTCATGGTGAGAAAATGCAAAGATGAAAAGAAGCAAACAATTAAACTCATAATCAAGATGAATGTTGAGATACAATCACCAAATTAGTCGTTCAAAGCTTGTTCTTCCCTTCCTCCAATCTCTAGCCTTGATTGCTCTTGAAAATCCTCCAAAAAGAAATTTCTTGGGTAGCTAACAATTGAAGGTTCTCTCCAACAATCTCTACTCAAAGAAATATCAAATTGATTCTCCAATCCACCAAATATTTGATTCTCAACTATTGATTCAAGAGTAAAAACTTCTTCTAAATTCTATAAAAGAAATGAAAAGAAAGGTTGTACAAGGTGATGCTCTCGGTTTTGTGCTCTGTCTCAAAGAGCTATATGTGTAAAAAAATGGTGAAAAAAGAAGATGTAGTCCTTTGTGAATTGCGGCTCAGAAATATAAAGGGGAGGAGAGTTGCTGCCCTACTGCCAAGGTTGTAAACGGCGCTAGGTGCTAGTTGGGCGGCGAGGGGTTCTAGGCTGTAGGCGGGGACTAGTCGGGGCCTAGACGGATTCTATTATTTTATTAATAAATATATATTATGTTTTAATATATTATCTAACACAAATTCATCTCATCAATACATATTTGTATCATGATACAACCTAACTCATCTACATAATATGTAACCCAAGAGGAAAAATCAAATAGAAACCACTCCTTAACGTAAAAACTGTGTGAACCAATCCAAGCCATTCATTTTAAGAATGGATGCATGAGATGCAATTGATTTGTTGACTGCAAAAAAATATCACTTTTTAGTAAGGGGTAAGAGTTTTTTAGTAAAACCATCATATTTTTTTTTTACCAATTCACTAATTTAATTTTTCCCGCTTCGTTTGAATTCCGATTGGCTTCAAACTTGCGCCATTAGTTTTGTTTTTTCAAGGTCTTTCTATCAAGATCAGTCATGAATATATTTTGAAGCACGAAATAAAATTATTTTCGGGGTTGATTTTTTTTTAAAAGTTAAGTCTGGGTAATTTTTATCAACACTATACACTGGGTTTATCAACACTATACACTAGATTTATCAACACTACACACTGGATTTATCACCTCATTTTCTAGAATCGAACATGATTTTTATCACATCATCACATGTTTTTTTTATGAACACTAAGCACTAGTTTTATCAACACTAAACACTATGTTTATCATTCAATTACATGTGTTTTTATCATTCCATCACATGCTTTTTTTATCAACACTAAACTCTAGGTTATCACTCTTATTTCGGGGCTGATTTTAGAAAAAGTTAAGTCTGGGTAATTTTTATCAACACTATACACTGGGTTTATCAACACTATACACTGGATTTATCAACACTATACACTGGATTTATCACCTCATTTTCCAAAATCGAACATGATTTTTATCACATAATCACATGTTTTTTTTATGAACACTAAGCACTAGTTTTATCAACACTAAACACTATGTTTATCATTAAATTACATGTGTTTTATCATCCCATCACATGTTTTTTTTAATCAACACTAAACTCTAGGTTATCACCCTTATTTCGGGGCTTATTTTTAAAAAAAGTTAAGTCTGTGTAATTTTTATCAACACTATACACTGGGTTTATCAACACTATACACTAGGTTTATCAACACTGAACACCAGTTTTATCACTTCATTTTCCAAAATCGAACATGATTTTTATCACATCATCACATGTTTTTTTATGAACACTAAGCACTAGTTTTATCAATACTAAACACTATGTTTATCATTAAATTACATGTGTTTTTATCATCCCATCACATGTTTTTTTTATCAACACTAAACTCTAGGTTATCCCCCTTATTTTGGGGCTGATTTAAAAAAAAAGTTAAGTCTGTGTAATTTTTATCAACACTATACACTGGGTTTATCAACATTTTACACTGGGTTTATCAACGCTATACACTGGGTTTATCAACGCTGAACACTAGTTTTATCACCTCATTTTCCAAAATCGAACATGATTTTTATTACATCATCACATGTTTTTTTTATGAACACTAAGCACTAGTTTTATCAACATTAAACACTATTTAGCACTAGTTTGATACCTCGATATAAAAAATTTATTAGTGAAGATTTATCAACACTTAACTTTGTTTTTATCACCCCAATATAACTTTTTATTTTCGTGCTTCAAAATATATTCATGACTGATCTTGATTTGAAGCCCTTGGAAAAAGAAAAATATTGGCGCAAGTTTGAAGCTAATCGGAGTTCAAACGAATCAGGAAATATTAAATTAGTGAATTGGTTAAGAAAAAAATGGACACTTGTCCACATGGCACCATGCTTTTACAATTATGCCCTTGCTTGTGTGAGAAAGGAAAAAATGGACGTGAGTTTTGGTAGAATTGGGATGATGATGTGGCATTATGGTGAATGTTAGATCTAAAGGGTGTATGGCTAGGATTGGTTCACACAGTTTTTAGGATAATGAAAGTTTCTATTAGATTTCTCCTCTGTAACCCAAACCTAATAATACATAAATACTTAAACCTAATCTACTCATCATCTTAGTATTTTACCAATAACAATATATCTATACATAAATACTGAGACTCTTCGGTTTTATTACTTGCAATTTTAATTTTTTATGAATATTAACTATTGACACTTGTATTAGTTATGGTTTAAAAAACCAGAAGAAAACAAATTTTAGCCTTCTCCACTAACAATCTTATTACTAGCATAGGTACTTGCTTCAATAAAAAATAATAATATAAAAAGAGATGGACAACCAAGGTTATAAAAGACGTTAGTCGGGCGGTGAAGACCCGAGGCCTAGACGGAGAGTAGTCGAATTTTATTTTTTAATTATTTATAAATATATATTACATAATAATAACATAATTTTATATACTAAATTGATTATATAAATTTTATTTTAAAAATATATGTATTTTATGTTAGTTTTTATATATGATTTTATTATAAATTTATATTATAACACTAAAATATATATATATATATATATATATATATATATATATATATATATATATATATATATATATATATATATATATATATTCATATATAAAAATGCATAGGATAAGCACTCATTCACATTAATTCACAATTACTCAATTTAGTAAAAAAAAAACTTACAATTACTCACGGAGTCACATCAATAGGTGTGTAGTTCAAAAATAAAAAAATGGTGTTAATATTGAATTGGGTTTGTAGTCCCACATCGGCAAAGAATATAAACGTGTAGTCTCATGGTAATTATAAAAAGAAAAGAGTGGCTGATAACAATTTTAAAGGCAGTCCGTATATCCATATATGGATGAGTAATTATTTCTCTAAATGGGCTAAAATGAGCCCCGCCTTGGCCCGTTTAGGCCCGCCTAATCGCGCCTGGCCTGCCTAATCGCGCCTGGCCCGCTTAATTTCCTCCTGGCCCGCCTAATCGGGCATCAGTCGGTTTGACGCCTCATACCGCCCGACTCGCTTGAGTCGTGGCGTTTTTAGGGTTTTGGGCGCCTGGGCGGGCGCCTAGCCCGACTTTTACAACCTTGCCTACTGCACAATCAACCACAGTAGACCAGGTGTCAGGCGAAGAGAGGGCAGCCGAGTGGGGCACGTGTCGCGCAGGAGACGGAATGGCGGCTGGGGATGGACGCGTGTCAGGCTGTGGTGAGAGGCGGCTGGCGACTGGGACAGGTGGCAGGTTGAGGGCGTGTGGCGGCTGGTGCTGGGACCCGCATGGACATATGTCGCTGGCTGGAAGAATGGCGTCTGGCGGCTGGGACACGCGTCATCTGCAGAGGAATTCGGCGGCGCCAGCTGTCGCGTAGAGGAGAGACGGCTGAGCTGGCGGGGCCACGTGTCGCCCTCTGACTTGTTGCTCCATTTTTCATCCTTTTTCGCTATTTTGCTCGCTCCGGCTTCGTTTGAACTCTGATCGATCTCGTTCTTGCGCCAAAAAATTCCTCTTCTCGAGACCTACAAAACAAGATCAGTCATGAATATATTTCGGAGCGAACTAAATCGACCCTCTCGACGATCCTCAAGCACGAAACACCCAAAATACATCGGTTTTCCATCGAAAAAATAGAGAAACACAAGTATTCAAGATAAAGCTAACTATATGATAGAAAACAGGACTAAAAGCCTATATAACTCGATAAAATGTGGCTCTTTTATGTGTTAAAATGCACCCGCATCAACACCCCACACTTAGACTTTTCTCGCCCCGAGAAAACTGAACATAAATAAATATAAACTAACTAAGATAAATGCCAAGATAAACCCCACGATACTATCTCCGTAGGCGGAGCTTGGCAACTCCGGGTTATTGAAAGCATTAAATATGCATATGCTGACTCAACTAGACAAAAATTCTCGTGTAAATACACAAGCAAATTAAAGACCAAAAATCTAAGACTCAAATAAGGTGTATGCTTACACTTGGATTTTATCGGCAATTCGACCTAGAGCATGCATAAGGAATTAGATCTTTCATCATTCTTTTCTACTTTTCACCAACCAATTTTACATGATGTAGATTAAGAGTGTATGTGTAGTGGTTTACAAGTGCAATAACTAGAAAGATTTCAAGCCTAATTATTGTCATTTAGCCCTTTGCTCTCTCGATTCTACATAACATAAAACTAATCAAGAGAATAACGTAATCTCATTCACAAATCTTATGAGTGGACGTTGTCATGCAATTACGCTGCCTTGGGACTATGCGAATGGTAAACCTATCTAGTTCCTTTACGAGTCAAGTGGTAGATCAAAGTTTTGCTTGGTTTTTTCGATTACGTGTAGAAACTTTGGATCATTAAGATAGGCTGGGGGGGTTCACCTTTTATTACGCTATGATTAACTCGGGACATGAGGGTCTCACTCTACATAGCGATCCGCCTCAGCCCCTCAAGCCTTTGTTAATACACAGATTTTATTGGATCCCCTTTCCCCGGGACCTATACTCAATTTCCCGTGCACAGTGTGTGTGATTTTGAAAAATTGGTACCACAAACGCACAATAGGACTAACCACTTGAACTCGACTAGATTTCTAATCTACCGAAATGCATAGTTCAATCCCAAGACAACAAGGATGTGGGCTCAACCTCCTCTACATGCATGCAAGTGAAATAAGACTAGTATCCCTTAACTAGGGCCATTATATGCAGAAATCAAGATAGAATCAAGCCGGTGGAAATAAAAAGAATTGAAATCTAACCACACCTAACATTTGGTGTGACCGCCTTTTCGTGTTAAGGCATCTAGCATCACAAAATCATCATGAACCCAATAAGCAATATAGCACAAACACAAAATACAGCTCGTTAATGCTACCAACAGTAAATCATCCAAACATTCCTCAACAAATCCTCAATGATGAAAATCTACTCCCGGCTTGCTCATGTTGGCCTAAATTGCACATCCAAGGTTTACACACAAAATAAAGACCCAAAAAAAATACACCAAAAATGCATGAAGTGTAGCATAAAATGCAAACATATAAATGCAAAGCATCCCACCCCACACTTTAAACCTAAGCATTGTCCCCAGTGCGACTCTTAACACATATTTACACATTCACTCGATAGATGATAACAATAAACACCCCACACTCAGAATCAGGCAACATACAAGTCAAGAAATCCTATAGGCATGGTCTATCAACACATCAATTTGGGTGCTCAGCACCCCCAGATAGCATATATGAGATATATAGCGGTAAACAATATAAAACAAGAAGGGAAGAGATACTGCCCCTCGAAGAACCGCTACTCGATTCGTAAGCTGCTGTGGGAGTCCTAGTGTGCATGGATGAAAGGAAAGATCATCGCCCGTGAGAACTTCTAAGAAGCTCGGCGCCATGGCATGTGACTAAACCGCTCATACTCTCCATCCATTGTTGGGGTGCCTCCCAACTAGCGCATTTGTTTAACGTCGTTAGCTCGACGGGTAAGAGGCTCAATCAGGAGGCCTCCCAAGAACCTCATACTTCCATTGCGTCCTTCTCTTCAAGTGTGGATGTGAAGGCGGGAGAAGGAACACAAAGTAGCAAATGAACCTCTTCCTTGAGTTCTGCACAAACTCCAAACTCAAGGCCAACATCATCAAGCTTGCCTTAACAGAATAATCATGATCAAACTCATCTTCGCATAGCTTGGGAGGGATATGAATCCCATGAATCGGAAAATGCACACTCCCACGTGGGTTAGTAGTATCAACCGAAATAGAATAATAGTTCACAAACGGGGAATGAGAACTAGCAAATGAATCAAAAACTTTATGCTCAACTTTAAATTTATAAATCAACGGTATAGGTTGAACATAAAGAATTGATTTGCTAGAATCTAAAAATGAATCTCCCACACTAAATGGAATTTCGACATTATGTTCGATGTCTAGCAATATAAAATCAATAGGAGATTCAAACATAACCCCTCTCTTGAGAGCATCTTCCATAGTACCCCTTGGATATCTAATAGATCTGTTAGCCAACTCTATGGATATTATGGGAAGATTTGGCTCAACAAGACTTTGTGAACTATTTTCTACAATTGTATACTCAGTATTTACATCTATAGAATTCAATGCATCAAAACTACATGGAGATTCATTTTGTCACGTCCCAATTTTAGTGAACCGAACTCGGGACGCGAACATTTAAAATAATAAACACTTTGAAACCTTTTCCATTAAATCACTTTAAAATACCAGTTTAGTTCAACAAAATAATAATTACAACTCAAAAATAAAATGTCCCACAAGCGAACAAAATGCGAGGTATCCGTCGCTAGACTACAAAGTAACCCGAACTCCCGCCCCTAGCTCTTCAAGCTTCGGAAGCTCACCTAGTCCGACCTGCGACCAGTACCTGTAGGAAAAGCAGCTAGGGGTGAGCGTTCGCTCACCACCACGGATAACAGACTGACTACGACATAATTAGCAGACAATGCCGGTAACACCAAAACCAAACCCAACACCGGGAAAACCATCCCAAACTCAAGTACTCAACTGACACACAACCCGTTACCTTCCTCAACAGACTCAACACTCGGACTTGTAATGTAAACCCGACACAACTATCGACGACCTCCTCCAAGGACACGACAGAAAGACTACGCAACGCCAAACAAGATCACAAAGGATCACACACCAAACAAGATCACAAAGGATCGCATACCAGCTGTTCAGTAACCTCCCTCACGCCCTTTACCAATCTCAATCAGGTCAGGCGGTCGACCTATCGCAATTCCTCGACACCAAGTCGGATCAGGCTGTCGACCTATCGCAATTCATCGACACAAAGTCGGATCAGGTTGTCAACCTATCACACTCACAACCCCAAACCCCAAACCACACACGCGCGGCCAGGACCCCTTTGTTGTCGGGCGGGCCCCCAACCTCAGGTAACCACAATCACAAACACAACCAAAGCTCAACAAACAGTAACAACACCAGTCCAACACTCCACGGCACTCAAGGCCACCCAAGACGCCTCAACAGTCAAGACTCATGTTCAACAACCCCAGAGGCACTCACGGCCACCCAAAACACCAACGGTAAAACACGGGTTCAACAATCCCCACAGGCACTCACGACCACTCAAGACACACCAACAGTCAAGACTCGGGTTCAACAACCCCACGGGCACTCACGACCACCAAAACACCAACAGTCAAATACGGGCTCTCACGGCCACCCAAGACACCAACAATAATAACACGGGCTCCCATGGCCACCCAAGACACCAACAATAATAACACGGGCTCTCATGGCCACCCAAGACACCAACAATAATAGCACGGGCTCTCATGGCCACCCAAGACATAAATAATCAATCAATCTCCGGGCATGGTCATATGCCTCCAGTAATTCTAATATCGCTAAGTTCTCTGCTCCTACGACACTACTAAGTGTCACATGCAATTCCAATATTTACTACGTTCCCGTATCATGCTTTTCTAATATTCGATAACCTACTTAACCCACGACACCCCGGTGTCACATGCAATTCTACTGTTAACTTTCCCTAGTCAGGGCCGAGATCCGGCTACTTTTCCCTACCTCGTATAATTCTCCAAAAGTGCTCAACTAAGCCCCGACGTGATCCTAATCACTCGCCTAGCTTCCCTTTGCCTCGGTCCGCAGCACGATCTAAAAGAACACAATTTTTAAAGCACTTTAAACTCGCAGGAATAAACTGAAATTTAATAAACTTAACGCCCAAACGTAACCCCGACAATGTCGATCACTCCCAAACTTCCCAATTACTCGACATTGTCGATAAAGGACTCGGAAAGGCCCGATTCGCCCAACATGGCGAATCTGCCCAGGTTTTGGAAATGCCCTTCTGGGGCTCCAAAAATTCCCGTTTTCGTTTCTACGGTCTTAGAATAATTCAAGGATCCCAATGCACTTGACGGAATCGAATTCCGACTTCCGAGTCAATTAATTAACGTTTAAAGTTTCTAAACCCGATAATTAAAACTTTTCCAATTTAATTCCAAATTTCGATTCGGTTATGGATAGATGATCCGGGGAACGTTTTAAACCTCCCGAACACTAAACCCGAGAAACCGAGCACGTGGGCCCCACCCGGCCCAACTTGGCCGTGGGCCCTAGGGTTCCAATTAGGGCCCGTCCACCATGGTGGTGGCTGGTCCCAGCTCCGGCCAGCCACCCCATGGCCGGGCGGCCACCACCCACGGTGGCCGGAGCTCCTCCCGAGCTTCCGGTCACCGGAAAACGTCAAATCTCACCTCCAAACACCTCCAAAACGTCTCCAACACTTCCCCAACCTCAATACAACCCTAAACTAATAGTTTTACTCAAACCCTAACTTTCAAAATTAAACAAATCGACGATCGGTTTAGTACTAACCGTAGAGGAGGACGAGGGGAGTTCGATTCCTCCTAGCCTTGAGACGATCCAATGGATGGATGACGTGAATAGTGACCAAACCCTAACTCCAAGCTCTCTTCTTCTCCTTCTCCTTCTCTTTCTAACTTCTCTCTTCTTTTCCTTTTTTTCTCTTTTGATTTAGTGTTGGCCGAAACCCCCCCATCTCTCTTCATTTTCCCCCCAAAACTAACTCCACTACTTGTTTGACAAGTGGCAAGGTGGGTCCCACACCTTTTGAGAAAATATCATATTCGCGAAAATCGGACGTTTCGGGCCCCGAACGGGTACTTTTTCCAAGAAATTACGAAACCTGGCGGGCTACAAGGAAACGGCTCAACTAAGACCGCTGCGACGACGGCTAAGCTTTTTGGATCCAAACCGGTCCTCGAATGGACCAAAACGTCGCCCGGTTCCATCGAAAAGTCAACTTTTCCCAAATTGCTCAGAAAGTTGCCCTGAGTCCCCCGGAACTCACTTTGGTCGATAACGGGGTCAACTTAAGTCCGATATGACCCTCGGGGTCAATTTAGGTTCAATTTAGTGTCCGTCTTAAATTTTTTAAATTTTCCTGTTTTTCGTAGGTTTGACTGGCGTTGACCGGGAGTGGTTATTACACATTTGGCATAATAGAAGAGGGATGAAAACTTGATACCTCACATTCCGCACTTACCTCTAAACTCATGTTTGACTCACGAGTTTCTTTTTCTGTTATGTCACATAAGTGCTCGAAATGATCATCCTCAATATGGACTGCTTGATCATCAAAGTTTGTCTCATTAATCAATTGCACGAGATCATTCATTTGACTTTGAAGCTCTTGCACCATGGATGTTTGTTCCTCTTGTTTCCTCATCATCTCATCCATCTCATCATGTCGTTTTTCCTCCTCAAATCGGTTTGGAAAAGCTAGACAAAAATCCTCTTCACTAGGCAATTCAAAAGTGGAAGCGTCCCCCCAATTTTGACTATAGTCCCTTGAATGCAAAAGAACCTCGCAATTGTAAAAATAATGATCATTAGCTCCACATATATCACAATACACCCTATTAGGGAACCAATTCTCCATAAAAGCTACGATGCAAAGAATCAACTAGAAAATATATACAAGAATGAAACAGATGTAGCACAAACTATATAGCAAGGGTCGCCTAATTGCTCCCCGGCAACGACGCCATAAAACTTGACGCCCTGCGGGTTTACACGCAAACTTGAGCACGGCAAGTGCACCGGCCGTCAAGTAGTAATCGGATTTGAAGTCCGGAATATCGAGCCCAAAGGAGCAATAGACAATCACTTACTATTTAAAGTTCGTAGCTAAACTGTTTCGCTAAAAATAAAGTTTTTATGTTTTGAAAATAAACCTATAACGACTAAAAATAAAATACAAAATTTAACAGAGAGTTTTCTAATCTTAAATCAAGTGAAGAGAGATCAAGGGCATGGGTTTTCCATTGAAACACCCGAAAAAACAGAGAAACACAAGTATTCAAGATAAACCTAACTATATGATAGAAAACAGGACTAAAAGCCTATATAACTCCATAAAATGTGGCTTTTTTATGTGTTAAAATGCACCCGCATCAGTAAGGCCTGTTTGATCTGGGCCGGACTGATCTGGGCATGGACTGGGTCTGGACCTGGTCAGAGTCTGGGCCTGGTCTGGGTCTGGATCTGGTCTGGGCCTGGACTGATTCTGGTCTGGGTCTGGGCCTGATTGGTGTAGGTCGGGGTGGGCCGGTGCTTCCGACGACTTTTGCTCTTTGATTCTGGTTGTGGTCGGGCTGCTCGGGTTCGATGGAGTCGGGCTTCTTTTCCGTAGATCTCGTTGCTCTCTGCCTGCTTTTCCGGTGAGTTCCGGTTTGGGTGTTGCTCAGTCATCCCCACCTTCGATTGGGGATGTCTCCTTTCCATTGGAGCTTGGGGAGCCTCCTTGCGGAATTGATTTTTTGGGTGGGTTTTTTGCCGGATTTACAGGTGTTGGCCACCGGTAAATCCTACCTATCGTTCGATCTGCTTTTGGTAGCTAGCTTTGATGTCAGAATTGTCTAGGTTTAGGATGGTTCGACCTCGGTATAATTACATGCCTTTCCCTTTGGGTCCTCGCTTGGTGTTGGCCGGCGAGGGGTTACCGGTCTCGGTTTCGGAACGCTCAGCTCGCATACCAGCCTTAGAGCCCCAGACATGATGACTTACTGCTGCTAGCTAGGAGGTAGTAGCTTGTACTTAGTAGAAATACCGGTCCTCCCCCTTATGGGCCTTTTCTTGGTGTAGTCCAGATTTAGGTTTCGGCAGGCTGAGTATGAGCTCTAGCATCTGATCAGTACCTCTTGAAGGAGGAGCTACTCTTGGGTCATTAGAGGTGTCTACTTCCAGCTCTAGTCGTGGGACGCGCTTCCTCATACAGGGTGGGGATCGTTGCGGAGCTGCTCTTGCTGCTTCTAGTGGATCGGGAGTCTGCCTGGCGTTTTGTTTTAGATCCGGTCGTGGGACGCGTTTCTTTATCCTTTAGGATGTTGATCGTTGTGGATCTAGCGGCTCGTTCAGGATCAGATACTGACTTGTGGTAGGTTCTAAGTCAGAATCCCTTGTGCTTATTGGTTGGATTTTACGGGTAAAAGACCCTTTTTGTTGTGATTCTTGGTTGTCTTCCGAGCGCCATGCTCGTGGTAGTATTCAGAGCGCTATGCTCGTGGTGGTATTCCGAGCGCCATGCTCGTGGTTGTATTCAAAGAGACATGCTCGTGTTGTGGTAGCTTCAGGGTATGCGTACCCATTCATCGCTTCAGGGTCTGCGTACCCATTCATCGCTTCAGGGTCTGCGTGCCCATTCATAGCTTCAGGGTCTGTGTACCCATTCATAGCTTAATATGTTGTATTCCTTGTTGTGGTCAGTTTTTGTTGGGGAGTCTGTAGCTAGACTTCCTTGGTTGTACTCCTCTTCCTCCTTGAGAGAGGTTAAATTTAAATTTGCTTTGCCGATAAAAAAATACAACCAATGTTATTTATTTCGATGTATTCTTGATTGAATTGATCATACAAGCGTTTTAAGTAAGACGATATTTATTTTTCTTTTGTTCTCTGTTCTTACTGGTACAAGGTTGTTGTGTGTTTCAAATCTTGATGTTTGCACTAAATTGTTACATTTGCTCGGTATGTCCATCAGTGCACTTAAAGTTTGCATCACGGTAAATGTTATGTGGTTTCAATGTTCTTCGGTTGATGCCTTTTGGAAGAAGTTAATATTGCATAGTACGACATCAATATTTGAATACATCTAACAACGACAAATATATATTTTTAGTAATTGTTTTACGGATTTGAAACAAACGATGAAAATGTTAATTGAAACTGAAGCTTGAAATGTGCTCAGTTAAAAGTTTTTGTTTGTGCTGAATTTGGTTTGATTGATTTGAATGTTAATAATTTGATTTTATTTCCTTCTTATATACTCATATGAGCTTACACATGTTTGTGTATTATTTTGTAGGTTGCCTTCGTGCTATTATTTTAGGAAGGCATCGTACGACATTCTATTGCTATTAAACAGGTAGGCACATTGAACTTTCATATATTATTGGTTATAGATATCATTATTTCATTAGCTCCAACCATGAAAAAAAAATATGTTTGTGTTTGAAGCATTTGAAACAAATAGACTTTTGTCTTCAACATCCAAAATGGCATTCATCTTTATTAATTTCGTAAAGAAAATTAAGCTGTAACCTTCCAAACTATTCTGTTATACCAGGTAAATAAAGTTTTATGTAACTAACTACATCTACATAGGTTCTTTGTTTTTCTCTTCGGCTGTTATTAATAAAACATGTTCTTAGCCTACAGTACTTCGAACTCACTCCCAATAAAACTGAAACATTAGCTTAGATTCATACCCAAATTATGTGAACGCCTCAAATTTTGGTGAATCTGCACTCAATTCCTTAAAAATCCCCTATCATTTATATATATTTATTTGAAGTGTAACCATCTTAAACTAAGATTTAGGAATTTAATTTTCTTCCTGTTTGCGCCATTAAGATCAAGACATACAAACTCCTGAATGACATTATTTAGATTATCTTTAGTCCTCACAATCAAATTGTTTACAATGACTGTCATCCTTTAGATTAACTTTATCAAAGTTGTTGTCTTTCATATAACTTGTATGAAAAATGACTAACTTTTGACTTTATTTTAGTGTTGTGCAACCTCCATATTTGCTGAATATGTATGTTGAATCTGAATAGTAATTAGTAATTTTTCTTGATATCAGTGTATGCTCTGAAGTATTCGAGACTCCAATGAATGATCATTTTTTTCTCAAAGTTCTTTCAAAACATGAACCGTTAAGCCAACTGAAATGATGAGAAATTTGACTTGTGCACTTATCTGTACATTTGTGCCTTTTGTCTAATTTAAAACATGCAAATGATATATAGACTAATTGTATAGGTATCCAACTCACCTCTTTCTTTTTTTAATATAGATGCATACTTGAATTCATACATCATTTGTAATCTATTTATTTCCATGATAAAGGAGTAATTTTCATAATAATCTATTCTTAGAGGCGTACTTAGGAGTGTGTCTGCATCCTAAGATGTTGTTATTTAAAAGAGAAAATGATCATCCATGCTTCTGGAAATTTCCTATTGCAATTACCAATTTAGCTTTTATATTTTGCAGAACTTTTTATGTAACTTTTTGTTTTGTTTCAGCATGCTTTTTACAGATTAGGCATTTTATAATGTGGTAAACATATGAAATGAATTGATTTTTTGGTTTAGTCATGGACATTTCTGCTGGCCAAGTAAATGTTTGTTATTGTTGTGAAGATTGAGACTTTTTGAATGGGTTGGATTTAATTTCATGTTTATATTGCCTGACTGATCGTGTTACATGAGATTTTAGATCTTTGTTCATGCGAATGAATTGATTTTTTGGTTTAGTCATGGACATTTCTGCTAGCGAAGTAAATGTTTGTTATTGTTGTGAAGATTGAGACTGTTGGAATGGGTTGGATTTAATTTCGTGCTTATGCTGCCTAAATGACCGTGTTACATGAGATTTTAGATCTTTGGTCATGCCGCTAGATAGCATATGACAACTCTTTCAAATAATTTTTTAGCTTTCCTGTGTTGAACAAATGTTGATATTTCTTCCTATAACGACATGTCAACCTCAACCGTTCTTGATTATGTTGTAAAATTCTGAACTTATTATTCTTTGAGGTATTTTTATAGTCTAAGGTTGATAATTTGATATTATCGATATGTTCATTGTGAAAAAAAATGAAGTCATCAGTTATTCTATTGGAAATAAACATGAATGTGGTTATTTTCTAATCAATATCATGCACCGAATGGTAATAAAAAAACTGAATTGAAAACGGGGCAACCTAAAAATAATGCACATTATATATTAATGGATTCGGTGAGAACATGACTAAATTGCTAAACCTGAGTTGTCTGTCAATTGATTTTTTTTTTCATTTGGCTACTTTAAATATTTGTACCCCTCTATGTTATGACGTTGTTGGTTTTGGTAGACCGTTGGATGGAGTTGGACCCATTAGAGCATCAAATTCGCGCAACCCTAGCCCGTACCGATCGATGGAATCGTAGGTGTGTTTTGAAGAGGAAAAGGTGTTCTGATTTTGGTATGGAGACATCACCGCCAAACATTAGTAGTATTTTAAGGAGCTTAGAGCATCCACAACCATCTCGCCGGTAGCCGACGAGACGGCGCTGGCGAGATGGTTTAAAATATTTGGTTTTAATCTCCTCACCAGCTCACCGCCAGCGAGCTCTGCAGTGGGGTTTCTGTTGCTGGCGGGGAGCCGCCGGCGAGATGGGGAAAAAGCAAATTTAAAAAAAAATTATAATCAAACCCCACAATTTTATTATAATTATACATATGATAGTTAACACACAGACGATAATTAAAACATAATTAGCACACAGACGATACTTAAAAACATAAACAATATATAATTTTATTACACGTTCACGATTTACAGCTCGTGAACGTACTGTATGAATTTTGGTTGGTCTCGAACGATCTCCCACAGAAAGCACTTCGTGAAATGTTGGCTATGGACCCTGTGGTACTCAACGGTCGCTGCAGAGCGATGGTAATTCTCGGTATTTCCCAGCGGGGAGACCTCAACCGCTACACGGTAGCACAATTCATAACGGTAGATTTTCTTGGCGAGATCCTGCCAATGGTCTCTACACTGCTTTTGGGTTCTCGGCGGGGAACCGGCCGGAGCACCGTGGACAAAATTTGCGTAGACTACCGGCTAGTACCTATTGTTTGGGCCTGGCCGGGCGTCCTGTAGCCAACATATGACCAGCACCATCTCTTCCTCGGCAGTCCACGGGTATGAAGGTACGGCGGCCATTGGTGCTTCGAAGAAGAGGAGAAAATAAGAACGGAAGAAGGTTGAGAGTAAGAGAGAGAATTGGAAGAAGAGGTGTGAAAAATGAAGGAGGAGGGGGTTCTATTTATAGCCCAAGCCGCCGGCCACTGAGGGGCATTATGGTCTTTTTGGTGGTGGTGGCATTAATGGCACACATCCCAAGAAACCTAACATTCACTAAATGTAAAAAAAAAACTACTATTTGTTTGACATTATTGAAAAAACAACAATGGATTACCGAAACATAAAACAGTTTTAAAAAAAATATTAATTGATTGACTTTAAAATTTTTTTTACCAAAACATAAAACATAAAACTATTCATTAAAGAAACTGGAAATACAACTTAAAAAAAACACAAATACGTAAAATAAACTGCGTCGTCACTGGTTCATTAGATTACATAAAATTGCAAGTTGCGCATTGTGGGCCTCGAGCTAGGGGGAGTCATGGCCGAAGTGTCCCTTGCTTCCGCTTGCACCCACTAATCGAATGCCATCACCTTTAGCTGCACGGCCTTCTCAATGGTCTTGGCAGTGCTTGCTTCTTTGGCCGCTATATGGGCCCTCTCGACACGCTCGGCAACCGCTTCCTTAGAGGATGCAGAGTTTTTACCTCTGAGCCTCGCAGCCTTGGCAGCCTTCTGGCCCATAGGCCTCTTGTACTGCGGTTGACCGTCCGTATTAGCACCCGCCTTCTGCTGACTGTCCTCAAATGTCGGCGTGTCTTCACGAGTGCGCTTCCCCGAGTCGGTAGAATCCTCGACATTGAACTGCGTAAGCGGTGTCCCTTCATCGGGCTCCTCAACGGAAAAATAACAGGAAGTCCACCTGCTTTGATCTTTCACAAGTTTCCACCAATGTTTCCATGTGAATGGATGTCCATGCACCTGTTCGTATTTTTCCTCGGTCAAACTCATGATTTCCTCATCCGAACGGCCGCTCCGGTGGTCCCTACAGTTCTTCACAAACAACTCTTGGAAGAACGTCACTCTGGTATTTTTCTGCTTCCAATGGTCTTTGCTCTGCTTAGCCGTCCTCATCGGATCATCCCGGCCCCGAGTAGCAGCAAGTTCCTCATCGATTGCCCCCCAATACTTCAGATTATGCTTCTGGTTGCCGTGAATTGAGTCGTACGAATGGTGCATCCAAGCTCGAACTAACCGCGCGTCCTCGTCGTTGGTCCACAAGACACGCTTTGCTTTTCCCTTTGACGGACTCACGTCGACGGGCTCGGTAATAGTTGGAGAGAATTGGACCGTCGGGTTGGGGGAAAAGTTCGGGTCCAAGAACTCTTGGGACATCGCGTCGTCCGTCATCGCCCTATAAATGCTTCCCCATTCGTTGAGATCGAAAGACATAACGGAAATTTGGAAATGGAGTAGAATGAGAAATGAGAGAGTAGATGTTGAATGTGGGTGAAAAGCGAATCGTGAGGGGGTTATTTATAAGGGGGGGAAAGTGAAAAAAACAATTAATTGTGGTGTCAGCGACCAAGCCACGTGTCGCCAGCGAGGGACTCGCCAACGGCCGGCGCGCCGACCGAGGCTGACCCAGTCAACCTCGCCAGCGAGATCGCCAACGTCTCTCTTCCTCGCCAGCTCCCCTCCTCCTCCTCGCCGCCGTTTTCTCCTCGCCAGCGACATCTCGCCGATGGTTGTGGATGCTCTTAGAGTGCAAATATAGACGATTCAAAAGGAAGTTCAACATGCTAGGTAGGCGGCATGACTTATCACGTTCAGTTATAGGCTGGAAGAAGTTAAAAATTGTGCATATGCTTGTTGGTGCATGCGAAAAACACGAAGGTAATTTAACCATCTACGATTTCCAATTTGTTGTTTTTTTACTCATTTTTTATTGGACTATAATTTGTAGTTTGTTTCCATCAGTTTTGATGAGCCATTTGTAGTTTGTTTCTATGGTTTTCATATCAGTTTCCCGTTGCGTTCAATTTGAAAAGATAATATATTTCGAACTAATTAACAATGACAATGCCATGTAGTTGGCGAACCATGGTCTATTGGGCCTCCGACATGTACGTGTGAATTTTGCAGTGCGTTGATGTGGTATAAAGAGCAGAGTAATAGGAGCGGGTCATTTGAGTCTCCGCATTTCCTGTTGTGTTGTTGTCACGCCCCAATTTCAGCGAACCGAACTCGGGACGCGAACTTTTAAAAATATGAACACTTGAAACCTGTTTTCAATAAAAGCTTTGACATTTCCATTTACTTCTCAAAATAATAGTATTTACAATACAAAAACGTCCCAACAAGTGGACAAGGTACAACATCCGTCACTAGACTCAACAAAAGTAAAGACCAGACTCCGCTCCAAGCTCCGTGAACTTCAAGAGCTAACCTAGTCCGTCCGGTGATCAGTACCTGTAGGAAAAGCGGCTAGGGGTGAGCGTTCGCTCACCTCCACGGATAACAGACTGACTATGGCATAATTAGCAGAAAAAGCCAGTAACACTAAAACCAAACCCAACGCCGGGACTACAGTCCCCAACTCAAGTACTCAACTGACCCACAACCCGTCACCTTCCTCAACAGACTCGACACTCGATAAAAACAGTGTAGACCCGACACAACTATCGACGACCTCCTCAAGGACTCGAACGAAACGACACAACACCAAACAAGATCACAAAGGATCGCACACCAGCTGCTCAGTAACCAATCTCAATCAGGTCAGGGTTCGACCTATCGCAATTCCTCGACACGAAGTCGGATCAGGCTGTCGACCTTTCAAACTCGCAATTCCTCGACACTAAGTCGGATCAGGCTGTCGACCTTTAAAACTCGCAATTCATCGACACTAAGTCGGATCAAGCTGTCGACCTTTAGAACTCGCAATTCATCGACACTAAGTCGGATCAGGCTGTCGACCTTTAAAACTCGCAATTCATCGACACTAAGTCGGATCAGGCTGTCGACCTTTAAAACTCGCAATTCATCGACACTAAGTCGGATCAGGCTGTCGACCTTTAGAACTCGCAATTCATCGACACTAAGTCGGATCAGGCTGTCGACCTTTAGAACTCACCACCCCAGGTAACCACAATCACAATCACAGGCAAGTTCAATCACACAGGCACTCAAGGCCACTCAAGACACCTCAACAGTCAAGACTCGGGTTCAACAACCCCACGGGCACTCGCTGCCACTCAAGACACCAAATTAAATACACGGCTCTCATGGCCACCCCGACTCAACAATTAAATACGGGCTCTCAAGGCCACCCAAACTCAACAATTAAATACGGGCTCTCAAGGCCACCCAAACTCAACAATTAAATACGGGCTCTCAAGGCCACCCAAACTCAACAATTAAATAAAACGCACGACAACCTCCGGCATACTCGATGCCTCCAACGGTCCTAAAATCACTAGTTTCACAAACAACCTCCGGGCATGGTCATATGCCTCCAGTAATTCAATTATCGCTAAGTTCTCTGTTCCTACGACACTACTAAGTGTCACATGATTTTCTCTTGAACGCTACAATCCCGTATCATGCTTTTCTAATAATTAAATAAATCTACTCAACCCACGACACCCCGGTGTCACATGCAATTCTACTATTAACCTTCCCTAATCAGGGCCGAGATCCGGCTACTTTTCCCTACCTCGTATACAATCCCAAAAGCGCTCCAACAACACCCGAAGCACACTCAGTCACTCGCCGAGCTTCCCCTTGCCTCGGTCCGTAGCACGATCTAAAAGAACACAAATTTAAAGTACTTTTAAACTAGTACGAATAAACCAAAAATTTACATACTTAACGCCCAAACGTAACCCCGACAATGTTGGTCACTCCCAAACTTCCCAATTATTCGATATTGCCGAAAAAGGACCCGTAAGGGCCAGATTCGCCCGACATGGCGAATCTGCCCGGTTTTGGTTAATTGCCTTCCGGGGCTCCAAAAGCCCCCGTTTTCGTTTCTACGGTCTTAGAATAAATCAAGGAACTCAACGCACTTGACGGAATCGAATTCCGACTTCTAAATCAATTAATTAACGTTTAAAGTTTCCCAAAACCCGTTAATTACAACTTCTCCAATTTAATTCCAAAATTCGATTTGGTTTGGGATAGATGGTCCGGGGAACGTTTTAAACTACCCGAGTAATTAAAACACGAACAACCGAGCACGTGGGCCCCACCCAAAGGGCTTGGCCGTGCCCTAGGGTTTGAGGGAGGGGCTCGGCCACCAAGTGGTGGCTGCTGCCACCTCCGGCCAGCCACCACATGGCCGGCCGGCCACCACCCACGGTGGCCGGAGCTCCTCCCGATCCTCCGGTCACCGGAAAACGTGAAATTTCTCTCCCAAACACCTCTAAAACGTCTCCAACACCTCTCTAATCTCTACACAACCCTAAACCAAATTTTATAACCAAACCCTAGCTCTTGAAAATAATCGAAACGAGAATCGGTTCGGGTATTACCGTAGAGGAGAATGAGGGGAACGGGATTGATCTTTGCTTCAAGACGATCCAAGGGCTCGATCACAAACCCTAGCTCCACCTTTCTTCTTCTCTCTTCTTCTTCTTCCCCTTCTCTCTCTAAAACCTCTCTTCCTCTATCTAATTTTTAAAACAAAAACAACTAACTCCAACTTCCCCCCTTTTACCATGTGTTTCGGCCAACACTTCCCAACCACACCTTTTCCCTCCAAAAATTACACCACCATATAATTGACAAGTGTCAAGGTGGGTCCCAAACCTTTTGAAAAATTTCTAGTTGATATTTTCCAATCAGATTCGCGAAAAACGGACGTTTCGGGCCCCGAACGGGCACTTTTCCCAAAAAATTTTTTAAACTGGACGGGCTTCAAGGAAACGGCCCAACTAAGACCGCTACGACGACGGATAAGCTTTTCGGGTCCAAAACGGTCCTCGAATGGACCAAAACGTCGCTCGGGTGACTTTTCCAGCGAAAAATCAATCTTTCCCAAAATGACCAGAAAGTTGCCCTGAGTCCCCCGTAACTCATTTTAGTCGATAACGGGGTCAACTTAAGTCCGGCATGACCCTCGGGGTCAATTTAAGTTAAGTTAAGTGTCTGTCTTAAAATTTTTAAATTTTCCTGTTTTTCGCAGGTTTGACTGACGTTGACCAGAAGTGGTTATTACAGTTGTTCTAATGGTCGTGTCCAATTTCCTGCCGTTGAACAACCTCCTCCATTATTGACTCACTTGGTTGGTCTCACTGCAGGTGTCCAAGGCGAGAACTTCCTTGCTAATATTCAAACCTACAATGCTATTTTTGCACGGGCTTCCGTTGGAGCTCAGATTGATTCGTTGATAAATCGTGCACATGGGCAGTATGTCTATAGGGTGAGTGGTCAAAACTATCACAATATAGGTTCTTTATTTCCCGTGGAAGGGAGTCAACCTCAATTTTCACAACTATATATATACGACACTCAAAACGACCGCCAACTAATTGAGAACTTATCGAAAATGTTGGACGACCATAATATCATGGCTAAGTCTTTTCGAGCGGCTCGTGATAGGTAGGCAATGTTGATATATAGTTATGCATCTCCCACTTACTTTTCTTGCATTCTACTAAATATATGTGATGACCGGTAACTTAGTCCTAACCAATATTGTTGATATTGATTTTTGTAATTGGTTACTGAGTGTACGTGATGCATTCTAAAATTTTGACCTGATAATAAAGATACGAGAACACATTGGGAAATTCAGTACTTAGGAAGCATCATAACAGATCCTAAGTAATAGATTCCAAAATTTTGATATCAATGATTAGATCGTATTTATGTTGTACTTTTTTAGGAACTGAGTTTATTGGTCATAGGGATAAGATATCGTTTTACTTCCAAATTGATGTTGTTTTGTTCTCGCTTCCATAGAATTTGAATATAATTCTCTATCTTGCAACTGACTTATCAGATATCATGTGGTAGGTATGAAGCAAACCATGTGAAACCATTTAGACTCCGTCTTCTTACTGGTAGGAATGGAGATGGCCGACAATATAATAGGCCAACAACACATGATGAGGTAACCGGGTTGATAGTTGGTGAAATTGGAGAAGGCAATTTCGCGCACGATGTTATTGTTGACCATCGTTCGACTGGACTTAAGCGCATAACTGATCTTCATCCTTCTTACATGGTCATGTCATACCCACTAATTCATCCATACGGTGAGGATGGGTTCAAGAAAGAGATCGAACTGCGCCAGTCTGCACAACCTGTAGCAGAGTCAAGCCAACCTACCGAACCTGTATCTAAATCAAGTCACTTTAAACCAAAACCAAAATGTCTAACGATGCGTCAATATTATTCGTACCGTTTCCAGCAATGACTGCATGAAGGTCATACGTTGATCAAAGATGGCCGGATCTTACAACAATACATGGTAGATGCGTACATGGCGATTGAAGAGGGTAGGTTCAGATGAATCCGCCTTAACCAGAAACAAGTTTGAGCAAATTTAATCTCCGGTCTAATGGTCGTTGTTGATCGCGGGGATACGGATGGTAGCAAAATTGGGAAGACTATTATACTGCATTCAAGTCATACTTGGGGGCCACGGTACCGAGTACAAAATTACCAAGATGCAATGGCAATATGTAAATGGGCTGGGTATCCCGATATTTTTTTTGAATTTTACTTGCAATCCAAAATGGCCTAAGGTTGATGGAATGTTAGAGCTTATTAACTGACAAGGGGACACTAATCGCCATGATGTTTAAGTCACATATTCAAAATTAAGTTGCGCCGCTCATGGATGACTTACGAAAGGACAAACCATTTGGAACAGTTATTGCATGTACGGTACTTCACATATGTTACCTCCTACATTTTTTTAGGATCTATGTTTTATTGATAACCATATATACATATATACTGTCGAATTCCAAAAACGAGGGTTGCTGCATGCTCACATTTTGCTTTTCTTGGCCCCTGCCCACAAGAATCGAACGCCACAAAAAATTGATGCAATTATTAGTGCAGAGCTACTGGACCGCAAAAAAGACCCCATTGGGTATGCAGTCGTAACCAAATTCAAGGTCCATGGTCCGTGTGGAACACAACGCCTTTCCTCTCCCTGCATGGTACAAGTTCAATGTTCCAAACATTTCCCAAAGGGCTATAATAGAAAACGTGTATTGATGATGTTGGTTTCCCTGTATATATGTGAAGGGCTGGGAGATTGAGTGTGAAAAAAAGTGGATGTGTGCTAGATAATCGGTATGTCATTCCTTATAACAGAAATTTGTTAGTTAAATATGATGCACATATGAATGTTGAATTGTTCAAACATTCAAAAGAAATCAAATACCTTTTCAAATATTTACACAAGGGGTCTGACAGAGCCATTTCCACGTTTGAACATAATAATGAGGAGCGTGTTCGTGATAAAATCAAGGTTTACTTAGACTGTAGGTACATATCTGGTGAACAAACTGTGGTTTTTAGGGCCGACCAACTGCTCCACGCAGTAGTTGTTGAGCATGATGCCGAGAGAACCAAATTTACGGAATTGATGGAGACAAACAAACTTTTCCCGGAGGCACGAAAGTTAACGTATGCTGAGTTCCCAACTGAATGGGTGTGGCATTTGCGTGAGAAGGTATGGTCGCGCCGGAAGCAAGGTTTTGCAATTGGACATATTTACTTCACTCATACTACAGGAGGCGAAAAATTCTATCTGCGTATGCTTCTCAATTTTGTGAGGGGTTGTACATCATATGAGGATATTCGTACAGTTGACGACATTCTATACCCTACATTTAAGGCGGCATGTTTTGCGTTAAGAATGTTAGATGATGATGATGAATGGATTTAGTGTTTGGAGGAGGCATTTGTTTGGGCATCTGGATATGAGCTTCGTCAATTATTCGTAACCTTTTTGTTCATGGAAGTCACAGTATGACCTCCTCTCTGAAGATGTAGCGCTGATACAAAAGAAAAAACATGGAGCAAGTCAACTACACTTATCACCTCAGTATGTTGAAGCGTGCACGTTGTTTGAGATCGAATCGCTTATGCTGAAAATGGGTAAAAGTTTGAGGGACATTAGCGGAATGCCATTACCAAGGGAAGACTTGCTAAAAGAACTCCGTAACCGGTTGCTCAAAGAAGAAATGAGTTACTTTCCTATCGAGCAAGGGAAGTTGCACGCCGAGCTTTTTCCCTCTCTTAATGAATGCCAACATGTGGCCTACCAAGCTGTGTTGGAGTCCGTAGATAACAATGGTGGGAAATTGATATTCATCCAAGGGCGAGGTGGGACAGGTAAAACATATCTTTGGAAGACAATCATTGCAAAGGTCCGGTCTGAAGGCAAGATAGTTTTGGCAGTTGCCTCTTCAGGTATTGCAACGTTGTTATTGCCAAATGGACGAACGAACCATTCAAGGTTTCGTATTCCATGTGATTTAACGTCTGAATCGACATGTGAGATAAAACATGTAAGCCATTTGGCAGAGTTACTACTTAAGACATCGTTAATTATTTGGGACGAGGCCCCGATGACACACAAGTTCTTCTTTGAGGCGCTTGATAGGACGTTGAAGGATATACTCCATGTCCAACATGCAGAGAATGCTCATAAGCCATTTGGGGGGTTGACTTTTGTTTGCGGTGGAGATTTTAGGCAGATTTTACCGGTTATCTCCAAGGGTACGCGCTTAGATATTGTTGGGGCTGCTCTTAATGCTTCTTATGTGTGGCAACACTTCGAGGTATACGAATTGACCAACAATATGCGCTTATTGTCCCCTGGTATAACTGAGTCCGATGTTGTCGATATTGTTGCATTCAATAAATGGATGTTACAAATTGGTGATGGGTCCACATATGAATGTGCTGAGAATGAAACGATTCGTATACCTGATGACTTTCGACCGTGTTCCCAAAAAGGGAAACTTGCGTATCTCATAGAAAAGGTGTTCCCATCGCTTTACGTTAAGTACCTGGACCATAGTTACATTTCCGAACGAGCAATCTTGACGCCCAAAAATTATATAGTAAATTTTGTTAATGACATTATATGTTTCCAGGTGAAGGGGTGACATATTTGAGTTCTGACACCGTGTGCAAAGGTAGCCTGCGGACAACTGGTGAGGACCTCCTATACCCTACTGAATTTCTTAACAGTTTGCATTTCCCCAGTGTTCCCAACCATGAACTACGACTTAAAATCGGGGCCCCGTCATGCTACTACGTAATCTCAATCAAGCATAAGGCCTATTCAATGGGACGCGATTAGTTATAACCAAACTTGGTAAGTGGTCAATCCATGGTGACATTTTGACCGGGATGAATAAAGGGAAAAATGTTACAATAACACGAATCATCATGTGTCTGAGTGACGGAAAATGGCTGTTGACGCTAAACCGAAGGCAACTCCCTGTGATCTCATGCTTTGCTATGACTATCAACAAGAGTCAGGAGCAATCGTTGAAAGTCGTCGCAGTTTACCTTCCTAGACATGTGAACACACACTGTATTCAATATTGTTATGTTATGTGCTTTGGTCACTCGTATTGTATGATGTAGGATTGTGTGCAGGTGTTCACTCACGGGCAGTTATACATTGTAGTATCGCGTGTGACATCTCGGGAATGGCTAACAATAGTGAATGACGAGGAAGATGCTGGAGATAGTACATTGATAAAAAATGTTGTGTATCATGAAGTATTTAGGAATATTAATCCAAAAAAATAGTCGGTTGTAAAAACATCATAATATTGTATTTAATTTGGAATAACAATTGTACGCACAAATTTTTGCATAAAATTTGTACAAAAATACATTTAAATCTTACGTCTTTTATTTCAGTCTCGTGTTCACTATTAACCAATTTAACAATTTGGACGACGAACTCTCTAACAAACTGATTCTTGAACTTAGGCCAATACGATGGTGGCCTAAGACCACGTCCAAATATAAGGCCATATTTAAAGGTAGTTGGGCTTAACTAAAAATGGTTTCAGCCTAATAATTACTCAACCTACGCCCCAAATTCAATGTTAAACCTAACTGCTTAACACACGCGTAAATCAGCACATTTCTCCATCACATACTTATACCCCCTTCCTTCAATTACCTACTGCAATCCATTGACCGTATCATCAAGACGATTTAGATTGCTTCAGTCTCCAATTGAATCAATGCAATCAATCCCATATTCCACGCCAACCATCCATTGGTAAATTTAATTGGTGATTCTTTTCAATTATGTAATAACCACTCCCGGTCAACGCCAGTCAAACCTGCGAAAAACAGGAAAATTTAAATTTTTTAAGACTGACAGTTAAGTGAACCTAAAATGACCCCGAGTGTCATATCGGACTTAAGTTGACCCCTTTATTGACCAAAGTGAGTTCCGGGGGACTCAGGGCAACTTTCTGATCAATTCGGGAAATGTTGACTTTTCGCTGGAAAAGTCAACCGAGCGACGTTTTGGTCCATTCAAGGACCGTTTTGGATCCGAAAAGCTTAGCCGTCATCGCAGCGGTCTTAGTTGAGCCGTTTCCTTGTAGCCCGTCAAGTTTCGTAATTTCTTGGGAAAAGTGCCCGTTCGGGGCCTGAAACGTCCGTTTTTCGCGAATCTGATTGGAAAATATCAAGTAGATATTTTCCAAAAGGTGTTAGTTTTGGGGGGAAAATGTGTGGTGCCTATGTGTGGCCGACCATGTGTGTTAAAAAGAGAAAAAAAATAGAAAATGAGTTAGTTGATTTAATTAGAAAGAGAAGAGAGAGTTTAGAGAGAGAAGGAGAAGAAGAAGAAGAAGAGAGAAGAGAGGGAAAGCTAGGGTTTGGAGTTTATCGAACCTTTGGATCGTCTCAAGGCAAGGAGCAATCTCGTTCCCCTCGTTCTCCTCTTGAGTAAGCACCGAACCGATTCCCGTTTTGTTGATTTTCAATTGTTAGGGTTTGTGTAAAACTATTAGTTTAAGGTGGTTTTGGTGTTGGGGTAATTGTTGGAGACGTTTTAGAGGTGTTGGAGGTTTAATTGCACGTTTTCCGGTGACCGGAGGCTCGGGAGGAGCTCCGGCCACCGTGGGTGGTGGCCGGCCGGCCATGGGGTGGCTGGCCGGAGGTGGTACCAGCCACCACCATGGTGGCCGATCCCCCCTTGAACCCTAGGGCTCTCGGCCAAGTGGGTTGGGTGGGGCCCACGTGCTTGGGTGCTCGGGTTTTAATGTTCGGGTGGTTTAAAACGTTCCCCGGACCATTTATCCTTAATCGAATCAAAATTTGGAATTAAATTGGAGAAGTTGTAATTAAGGGGTTTAGAAACTTTAAACGTTAATTATTTGATTCGGAAGTCGGAATTCGATTCCGTCAAGTGCATTGGGTTTCTTGAACTATTCTAAGACCGTAGAAACGAAAACGGGGGCTTTTGGAGCCCCGGAAGGCAATTAACAAAACCCGGGCAGATTTGCCATGTCGGGCGAATCGGGCCTTTACGGGTCCTTTATCGACAATGTCGAGTAATTGGGAAGTTTGGGAGTGATCGACATTGTCGGGGTTACGTTTGGGCGTTAAGTATATTAATTTTCGGTTTATTCGTACTAGTTTAAAAGTACTTTGGAATTGTGTTCTTTTAGATCGTGCCACGGACCGAGGCAAGGGAAAGTTGGGTGAGTGACTGAGATCATCACCGGAGCTCGTTGTTTGGCTTTTGGGAGAACACGCACGAGGTAGGGAAAAGTAGCCGGATCTCGGCCCTGACTAGGGAAAGTTAACTGTAGAATTGCATGTGACACCGGGGTGTCGTGGGTTGAGTAGGTTTATTTTAATATTAGAAAAGCATGATTACGGGATTGTAGCGTTTATGAGAAAAGCATGTGACACTTAGTAGTGTCGTAGGAGCAGAGAACTTAGCGATATTAGAATTACTGGAGGCATATGACCATGCCCGGAGGTTGTTTGTGAACTTAGCGATATTAGGAGTACTGGAGGCATATGACAATGCCCGGAGGTTGTTTGAGAAACTGTTGATATTAGGACTGTTGGAGGCTTTGGTTAAGCGGAGGTTGATTGATTTTGGTGTCTTGGGTGGCCTTGAGAGCCGTTGTTTTATTGTTGAGTTTGGGTGGCCATGAGAGCCCGTGTTTTGCTGTTGTGTCTTGGGTGGCCTTGAGAGCCCATGTACTAAGGTTGGTGTCTTTGGCTGGCCCGACCGAGTTAGAGTCTCGGGGGGGTTGCAAGCATTCTTTAGCTGGCTTACGAGTTAGAGTCTCGGTAAGTTGCGAGCGTGTTTTATTGTTGAGTTTTGGGTGGCCATGAGTGCCCGTGGGGTTGTTGAACCCGTGTCTTTATCTTTGGTGTTTTAGCTGGCTTACGAGTTAGAGTCTCGGTAAGTTGCAAGCGTGTTTTATTGTTGAGTTTTGGGTGGCCATGAGTGCCCGTGGGGTTGTTGAACCCGTGTCTTTATCTTTGGTGTTTTAGCTGCCTTACGAGTTAGAGTCTCGGTAAGTTGCAAGCGTGTTTTATCGTTGAGTTTTGGGTGGACATGAGTGCCTGTGGGGTTGTTGAACCCGTGTCTTTATCATTGGTGTTTTAGCTGGCTTACGAGTTGGAGTCTCGGTAAGTTGCAAGCGTGTTTTATCGTTGAGTTTTGGGTGGCCATGAGTGCCCGTGGGGTTGTTGAACCCGTGTCTTTACCTTTGGTGTCTTGGGAGGCCGTGAGTGCCTGTGGGGCTGTTGAGTCCGTGTCTTACTGTTGGCGTGTCTTGGGAGGCCATGAGTGCCTGTGGGGCTGTTGAGTCCGAGTTTTACTGTTGGTGTCTTGGTGGCCATGAGTGTCTATGAGTGTTGAACCTGTGTTGTTACTGGTTGTTGAACTTGCTTGTGATCGTGTTTGTGATTGTGATTGTGATTGTGGTTACCTGAGGTCGGGGGTCCACGATCACACGCGTTTGCATGTTCAGACGGGGTAGGGGGGCCGCCCTCCAATAAAGGGGTTCTGGCCGCGCGTGTGTGGTTTGGGTTTGTGAGCATACTTTGGCTGGCTTACGAGTTAGAGTCTGGGTAAGTTGCAAGCATTCTTGGGTTGGCCTGACCGAGTTAGAGTCTCGGGAGGGCGTGAGCGTTCTTGGCAGTTGGTTTGCGATCCTTTGTGATCTTGTTTGGTGTGCGATCCTTTGTGATCTTGTTTGGTGTTGCGTAGTTTCTTTTGAGTCCTTGGAAGAGGTCGTGATCGTTGTGTCGGGTCTACTTTACGTGTCAGAGCGTTGAGTTGGTCAAGGAAGGTAACAGTGGGTGTATGTTCAGTCAGAGTACTTGGGTTGGGGACAGTGTTCCCCGGTGTTGACCTTGTTTTTGGTGTTACTGGCATTGTCTGCTAATTATGCCATAGTCAGTTTGTTATCCGTGGTGGTGAGCGAACGCTCACCCCTAGCTGCTTTTCCTACAGGTACCGTTCGCAGGCTGGACTAGGGGAGCTTCCGAAGCTTGAAGAGCTTGAAGCGGGTTTCTGGGTGTTTGAGTCTAGTGACGTGTACCTCGTTTTTGTCCACTTGTTGGGACGTATTTTAAGTTGTAATTATTATTTTTTGTTGAACTAAACTGGTATTTTAAAGTGATTTAATGAAAACAGGTTTCAAGTGTTTTTATGTTTTTAAAATGTTTGCGTCCCGAGTTCGGTTTACTGAAATTGGGGCGTGACAAATTAAGTCATTTATGAGCTACGTTACTCTAATTTCATGAAATCAAAGAAATCATTGTTGCGTGTTAATAGTGATTAATTGCTTTAAAAACATTTTGATTTCCATCGTGTTTTTGTCAATCGCAATTACTCGGTTTTCAATGTACCGGTTATATATACCACTCAACGCTTCTACTCACCTACAACTCATACTGATTCCAGGTCTATAGATTACTATTTTGTTTTATTAAGTTATGCAGGTCCTTGGGTTTTTTGGGGTTATTGTTAACCTTGTGCTCTATGTTTTGATGGTCTATGAGTTGGTTTGGCCCATTGTTGGGTGCCAAGTTCTGTGGTTACTTACTCTTTGTCGTCTGAAAGGAATTTTTTGCCACTTACCTTTCCCTATTTCTCATAGGATTGGGGCTGAATAATGCTTGCCGTTAAAAAAAAGGGACCGCGTCTACAAGTTTGGGATCTATGATGTATTAGGTTTTGCTGTTGAGTGTAGTTCAAGTTCTAAATTGCATTTGTTGTTTATGAGCATATGTTCTATGTTTTTAATGTTATCAATGGTTGCTCTAGAATGAAGATAATTTTTAAGATAATGCTACCATTATAAGTTCCCACCAACTCTTTAATTTGTACATTCTATTATGCAGGCAACCCAAAAATATCAGTACACCATAAGCCACATACAACTGTTTTTGAATCTTCATAAACTATATACAGTTGTTTTGGATTCTTGCGAGCACATTTTCATTTATGGACATAGTAGTTTCCTATTTTTTTTTATTGAATTCATTTTCCATATACTTAGGTATAGGACCTTAAGTGGAATTGTGTATGATATGGTGTTTTATGTATGTGTTAGTTCACGGAAGGATGAGAACTCCTGCGGACCAGCAAAACCAAGTGTATGTCTGTGTTCGATCGGATGCGCCAACTGAAACTGACCCTCCAGTTATGTTTTCCCCAGCGATTCAACCATTCATACATATAGAGAATCGCGCGATCAACTGACTCATTTTCGATGCTGTAAGTTTGTTCACCTCCGCTTGCTTACAATACCAACACCAACATATGTCATAGCATAATATCATACAGCTCCTTAGAAGCCCAAACGCCATCTCTTTCAAACAAGTAAAATTACATGCTTGTAATGTTTTCTTATTCTGTACAGTATAATGTGTGTGGAAGGTACGTTTTTTGGATTGTGGAACAAGTCGGAAACATTACCGGCGCTGAACTACCAATCATAATTGATGGTATATTCGCTGCACTACAACAACACGCCTCAGAACAAGACATGTTCTACCGCGTTCTCCCTTTTTTCGATCATGAGGCCTCGACATTTACTTCCCGCCTGTTTGCTCTTCTTGCATGACATACCGACTGCATTGCACGCAATATGATTTCTATGTATGGCTCACAACTCTAATTTAAAGATTTCGTTGGACTTTCTTTTAAAAAAATGAATAATGGAATTTCTTAGATTAATTGACACTGGAATGTGGTATGACTTTGCACATTTATTTACGATGGTTATGTTCTTTTTTTTTTCTTTGGACTAAATGATTTAGCTCATTTTACTTCCCATGAGTTGGATGATTCTGCGAAGCAGTCTGACACTTAATAACCATCTTTATTTTATTTTTAATCTTATTTGTGTGTATTCTTTGTTTTCCAGCTTCAAACTTCGAAACTGCATGACAACCAGAAAGGACCAGTTACAGTGGATTAACAACAATCAAAAGCACATTCGAGTTGATCAATTCGCTGGATTAATGGATGTTATGGGTGAGGATGCGGTTAAAGAAGTTGGCAACACTATTGTACTCCCGTCCAGTCCAAATTGTACTACCAAGATGTCATATCGAGACTTTCGCACTTTGTTGTCACACTCAGTATTTCTTGTGACCCCTCATATTAATAATAATCGAATAATTCCATCCACATATTCCCGTTTTTTAGCAACAGGAAATGTAATCTTGCATACTATGTCTTATTCTAATTCAATCATACACAAGTGCCAAGCACAAATTATTACTCATATGACAAACACGGTCGCTGTTCTTTTGAACGTCCACACCAAGCACCGCGCGACGCGCGGTGCACCCCTAGTTATAATTAATTTCATTTCCATACCCAAATCAACATTCCCATGGTCTGTTTGTCCATGTCCTTCCTCCTCCTCATCTTCAATTCCTACAAATACCAGATGAAGTTGATCAACATCTACAAAATTAAATACACATAACTGTAAACCAATAAATTATAATAAATTTTTATTTCCATACCCAAATCAGCATTCCCATGGTCTGTTTGTCCATGTCCTTCCTTCTCCTCATCTTCATGTCCTGCAAATAATAGAGGAAGTTGATCAACATCTACAAAATTAAATATACATAACTGCAAACCAAGAAATTATAATAAATTTTCATTTACATACCCAAATCAGCATTCTCATGGTATGTTTGTCCATGCCCTTCCTCCTCCTCATCTTCATTGCCTACAAATAACAAAGTGATATCAAAAACAACCAAAATCCCATAATTTTGAACTACACAACTACTCAAGTTAATAAATTTTCATTTCCATACCCAAATCAGCATTCCTATGGTTTGTTTGTCCATGTCCTTCCTCCTCTTCATCCTCATTGCATACAAATAACAAACTAATGCCAGAAACAACCAAAACCCCATAATTTTGAACTGCACAACTACTCAAGTTATTAAAATTTCATTTCCATACCCATATCAGCATCATCCTCATCTTCATCATCATTGCCATGGTCTGTTTGTCCATCAAAATCCTCATCTTCATCATCATGGTCTACAAATAACAAAGTCATGTAAAAAACAACCAAAACCCCATAATTTTGAACTGCACAACTACTCAATTTATTAAAATTTCATTCCCATACCCATATCAGCATCTTCATCTTCATCATCATCATTTCCTACAAACAAGGTAATTAGTGCTCACATAACACAATATTACGTAACACATTATTTCAAATTCCAAATGAAATAATTAAACAGTTTTCATACCCACAAAACTAAGTGACCTCTTACCATCACCTCCATGTTCTTCATCATCATTGTCACTTGGAAGCTTCTGAATTATCCTCCTTCCATCCAACAAGCAGAATTTGGCTAACTTGTGCCAACACTTTAACATAGAAATAAGAGCAACCTTCGAGAAATATTATTCTTATCTTCATATAATTTCTGCCTCTCCCTAGGCTTCATCACTTGTAAGCCTATTGTCCCATTAATCTTTGCCTCACTCCCTCCCAGAATCACCCACTAGGAGACACCACATGTAGTGGTGCTTCTCCATATATTATGTACACCCCCCAACTGCCCTAGTACTTTTATACCTTTTCAACCATCTAGCTACACACTTATCATTTTCTGTAGTCCTAACTACATTTTCCCCTTAAAATGCAGGGTACTAGTGGGCTCACGTCCTACATTGTGCACTAAGGCAGTCAGCTTGTAGAAGCTACATTCATCTTCTCGGAGAAGGAAGACTCTCACAGAACCCCCTTCGTACCTATTATCGGCTCCTACAAATTTTCCCCCAAAATGAATTTCAACAAAAACTAGAGACTGAAGAAAAGGGTTTGACTCAAGACCACGATTTGATGGTTTTTTTACACCCCGACGTTTCTGCACAGATTCGCAATAAAAATGGAACATTTACGCATACACATTCAAACCTTAACACATAAGCGAAACCCTAAAAATAAAATACGAAACCTAGAAATCAAATAAGAAACCCTAAAACGAGTCAGACAACTTACTCTCCCCATCTCAAATACAAGCATGTTCGTCTTCTGAGAAGAAACGCGCGCCCAGAATCTCCAGCTCTACAACCTCCTCCTTCGTCCTCGCCTCGCCTTGTCGTGTATGAGAGTAGCTGCTTATGTCTAAGAGTGAAGTGAACTGAAGAGATTCTGAGAGTTAACTCGTGAGAGGAAATGTAGATGAAGAGTCGAGGGTAGAAATGTCATTCCGCGTGAGTTAGTGGCATATGAGAGGCACATGTTTGAGCTTTCCATCCAAATTTTAATGTCGTCAGGCTCTGGGTACTAAATTGAAACTAAAATGAAAGTCAGGGTAGTGAGGTGCAACAAACTATTACTAGGGTAGTGAGACGAAACACAACTATTTTTAGGGTAGTGAGGTGAAGTTTACCCTTCTTTCAAAAAGTTTGAACCATACTCGCCACCTCTATTAGACCTTACTCTCTTGATCTTCCTCTTTAGTTAGTTTTCTACCCCGTTTTTGAACTTGACGAACATCTCTTCGGCATCATCTTTTGTTCTAAGTAGATAAAATCCTGTGAACCTCGAGCAATAATCGATGAAGGTAACATAATAATATTTATCTCCCTTGATCCTCGTGTTCTTGAAATACACGAGATCAGTATGGATTAGATCAAGAAGGTTTGTTTGCCTTGTTGTGATTGGTTTACAAGGCTTCTTTGTGAATTTTGTATGCGTACAAATTTTACATTTTGAAAGTTCATAGGTAGAAAGAATTGGTAGTTAGACATGTTTTTAGGAGTTTGATCGAATCAACATTAACATGTCATAACCTACCATGCCAAAGATCAAGAGACTCAACGATATGAGCGGAATATGGAGCATTCTTATTGATTATGACTTCATCAACATTAAAGAGGAAAAGAGTGCCACTAGCATATGTTTTCTCTATGGATACATCATTCTTGGTGACGATAGTGGTATCATTCTCTATTATAGTCTTAACTCCAGCTATATTAAGAATGTAGTAGAAGATGAGATTTTGACGTATCGTAGGGACAAACAAAGCATCGTTGAGAGCTAGAGTCTTTCCAGAAGTCAGCTTCAGCATAATCTATCATCGGCCAACAACTAGTGCTTGATGATAGTTTCCCATGTAGACAACTTCTCACGGTGTGACTTCGTGAAACTCAAAGAACAACTCTTTGATGTTGCACAAGTGTCGATACTATTTGAGACCATGTTTGCCTCGATGACCACAACAACCACATCTTGATCTTCTTCAAGTAAGTACTCATTTTTCGTGTCCTTCTGAGGTCCTTTTCGTTGGGAGCATTGGTACGCCCGATGCCCCACCGTGCCACAGATGAAACATGTTAACCTCAAAGGAGATTTGTTGGTCTTGAAGGTTTGTTTCACGAACTTCTCCTTCTTCTTGAAAGGTCCTCGCTTTTCGACACCTTTATACCTTAGTTTTAGCCTATTGGCTCGCGAGTATTCATCGATTTCCACTATCTTGGTTTTTTCCACATGAGGGGCAAGACGGTCTAACTTGTCCTTTATTAGATTCGCTTCCTCATTCTGCATATGAGTAAGTTCTTCCTCATTCTGCATATGAGTAAGTTCTTGAAGAATTAAATCATGTTTTTTATATTTTAGTTGATAACGATAATCACTCCCAGACGAGGGAAACTTTTGAAGCAAGATGCTCGCAAGGAAGATCTCACAGATCTTCATTGACCACAACAACTAAAAGGTTCTCATATTCGTGCACTTGTTCCATGATGAACCCGTTGTCGACCATATGAAAGAGAAGCCATTTGCCTACCCCAAATTTCTTCTTCCCGATGTCATTGGCCCATACTTCTTTTCCAGTAGTTCCCAAACAACCTTAGCGGACTTGTGCATAGAGTACAAGTCAAAAATGACATTTTTATATAGGCGATGGATTTATTAATGTCAGGATTGTAAGGTGGAAACCTGAAAAAATATACAACTCAAATTAGGGATCTAAGACATTCAACAAAACACTAAATAATCAACAATAAAAACAAGAAAAGCAGACCTGATGACTTAACCCAATTAAGCTCCAGAAATCTGATTCCTGCACCTCCCTCTCCTAATGCAAGACTAAGGATGAGAGCACCACAAATCAAATGAGCACTCATGTGAAACCTAGCCATCTTATTATCATTTTCAAATTTCAGAAGTAAAGCTTCATTAGTCTTGGACGCTAAAACACTCACAGGGGTAGATTCAAAAGTAGCCTTAGTAGCGGTCAAAACTTCTAAAGCACGGGGATCATTCACCAAAACATATTCCAAATTAAGTTGTTCAAGACACATAAAAAGTTTTGTATTCCACATACGATAATTCATTCCGTCTAGGGGTTCAATCTTGTTATCATGCTTCAAAGATCTAGTAACAACATTTCAGTAGTTCAAATTCATCTTGTAGTGTGTATGTAATAAAAAATTGCTTCAAATTGTAGTTCTAAGTTTCCCTATTACTAGAACTGAAGCAGACAACAGGCGAGCAAGACAATAATAAAATAGAACGAACACACCCGTTTAGTAGAGCATAGAAAATCAAGTTGTGCCATGACAATTAGGTCCACTGACTTGAAGAAATTTTGTTCGCGCGTCCGCGTTGACAAACAGATTGGTATACTCTCGAGTTTAACACAACTTCTACCAGACTCATGCCCACTCACAATTTTGGGTGTGAAACTTGCAAAGACGATACCCAAGAACTAGATTGTAGAGTAACAGGAGAATATGGTGAAGTTCTTGATAACATACAATCTCGAAAAGTATGTAACTAAAAAGGGACAAAAGTGGAAGTGTAGAAATTGGGAGAGAAAGGTAGAGTTGTGCTAGTGAAAATGAACTAACAACTCTAGTATTTATATGATAAAAGGATAAAAAGGTATAAAGGTAATCGAACATGTTATTTGAATTCAATTTTAAATACAAATAACTCTTTTAAGATCCACATAAAACACTTATAACTATGATTAAAGTCTTGAGCCCCTCCCCATGTGTGCTCTTTGGTCGCATCTTTTCACTGCCCTCCTTCTTCCCGATGTAGTGAATAATGATGACATGTCTCTCTCCCTTCTATCGCTGGAGCTCACTGGAGTTTAGTTCCCTCTCTACTTCTTCTTCACCCCCAACCTCCGTCCCTCGCTACAATCAAACCATGCAGTTCCTTTTCTCTATCCAAACAGATACCAAACTAATTCTCCCATATGCCCTAACTACTAATATGTCGGCTTCAACTCAACCACCGCTGTTGTCGACTTCGAACGCCCCCTACAACCCTCTTGGTTTTAACCTTACCTTATCTTGCAATTTTGGATCCCAAGAAAATAATGCCAGGATTACATTGTGGAGGGGACCCCCAACAACCCCATGGTCCTCTTCCCTCAGCCACCACACCCACACCCCCTTTTCCGACCAGTATGGAAGTGGTCCAGGCAAGACTGACGAAGGTCTTGGTCACTGAGACAAATCGAGATGCTTATGATGAAGATGACGAGGTGTTTATTTTTCCAGTCAACACGGTGCCGATTATGGATGATTTTTGGTACAAGTACGCCCTTGTCGATCGGCTCCTTGAAGACAAAAAAGTATGAACTCAGAATCTCTGTATATATATTTCCAATACCTGGAAAGTGGAGAACATAATGGTTCAACTCCTTTCGGAGAAAATTTTGACGTTTTACTTCCCTTCTCAAGCTACTTTGGAGGTTATAAGGGCAAGGGAGCCATGGTCCTTTTACGGTACAATGCTACTCCTCCCCCTCGTACTCAGTCGGAGAAACTTCTATTCCGGCATATTAATATGTCGGTGAGGGTTTATGATGTTCCGGTGGAGGCTAAAACTCCACGGATGAGCGCTTTCATAGCCTCAACATTTAGAAGGGAGGTGAAAACCTTAGGGTCGGAGGACCCAAACACTTCAACCCATCCACGATCGTTGTTTCCTTTCCTTGGGTTACGACTAGAGATTGACGTCACACGACCCTTCGACGACATCTCAAACTTCAATTAGATGCGAACTCGGACCCCCTAACAATCCGACTTGAGTATGAGGATCTCCCGAAATTCTGCCAACGGTATGGTCGTCTTGGCCATGCTAACCATACATGCAATGTCGCCCTCCCTAGGATGGACAAAATGACGATCATGTACAGGGATTGGCTGGGGGGCCCATCGTCCCCTAATCGGGAGCTACCACCGTGCGTCGAACAGGATATTGTGGACCCATTGGCTCTAGTAATTCTAATAGGTACCCCGTGGGACTGTTTTTGTTTCCATCCCTTGTAGGACCCCGGCGGCAAACAGATGGTTATCTGCCTGTGGAACCAAAGAAGACCAAAGTTGGTATCCCCGTGCGGGGTTGGTCACCGGTAAAGTCTATAATCATGCCTAAGGCCATTGGTGCCCACCAGAGTGGAATGGACAGACACTAGGTCGGGGGAAGGAACCGGTTGTACTCCCCCTACTTTTGACGCCTACTCCAACTATTATCCCGCCTGACCTGAAGAACTTCATGTCCACATTCATTTGGAAGGATATGAGGGTTAGAGAAAGGATTTCCTCATAGTCCTGACAACCATACCCAGCTCGGAGGATCAACCGACACAAGACTTTCCAAAGCCTGAAATAGAGTAGGTTAGGCGCCTCAATCAACAGGTCGTTCAAGCAGGAAACTCAGGACCTACCATCCGTACATGAGGTGACAACGTGGACTTCAGTCGAGAGTTTTTTTATGATAAAGAAGCAATGGACCGCGGTGGTTGCACACACCGAGAAAGCGTGTTTTTGATCAACTGTAATGCGATCAGTCGACACAAGACCAACCTAACATTTCCCTTCCCCTTCCTCGACGAGAGTTGGTAAACAGCCTCGTCGGGAATTATGATAGGAAATGTCGGGGTTGGTGGGGTTGTCTATCTCACCTCCCAACCAGGTTGGGGTCCTCTCTAGGAGGGCCATGTTCTTAGGGGTGATCATGTCATTTCCCTCGTGAACCAAGACAACCACCACTTTTGGTATTTAGTTCCTTGGTTTCACGTCATTGTACGTATCTTTGGTTGCTTTTCTATTCTACACTTGTTTGTAGAACAATCTTTTTATCATCCACGTGTATCAGATCACCTTGTTGTTTATCATGAAGGGGATACAGACCATCATCTTGGATTGTATTCGAGTGTTAACTTAGACTTTGGTGTCCTACTTGTTGCATGTCGTTTGACTATAAGTGATTAATCAAATGCACAACCTTTTACTCAAAAATAAATAAATAAAACACTTACAACTTCTCAAAATAAATGATTTGTAACCTCTCTTATTAATTCACTGGTAAAGGTATTGTAACATCTTAAATAAATAAGCTCAGAGATTGGAAAACAGCTCAGGTTGGTAGTTTTGCCGTGTCACAGGGGGGGGGGGGGGGGATCGGGGTCGTAGATGGAGGAAGCCGGAGACGGGGATGGTGAAGGTAAACGTGGACGAGGCGGTGCTGGATCCGGTAGGGGATGGAGGTGGCATGATCTGTAGGGGCGACTAGGGTGAAGCTATTAATGTCCAATGCATTGTTCTGTCGGGAAAGTAGAGCCCAGAGTTCATTGAGATTCTAACAATAAATGAGGCTCTATCTTGGGTGTATGAGGAGGGATGTATTGTAGGTTCAATTGAATCTGATTGTTAGAATGCCGCCTGGATCATAAATGGAGAAGGTATGGTTTAATCACCAATGGGCCCGATTATTATAGAGTGTCGAGCGAAGTAAGGTTTTAACGAATTTCAAATTAGTCTTTGTACGTAGAGAGGCTAATAGAGTTGCTCACACTCTAGGTCGTAATGTTTGTTATTGGTGTACTGTTGAGTGGCAGATCTCGGAGATCCCTCAGGTTCTTCGGGATTGTTTGTCCAATGATTTGTTGAATTAATACAAATATCACAATTTCACAAAAAAAAAATATATTATTTAAATAAAAATAAATAATTTTATTTGCATTTTCCTAACAAATAACATCAATTTCATATATAGTACAACATTTTAAAATCTCAATGAGTCCATCGTTCACGAAAAAATAATTCTAATGGGAACAAGAACAAGTCATTTTAAACGACGTACAAAGAGAAACTTTGTTAAAATATATAGAAGTTATTGATATGGCTGAAGAACTTCTTGTTAGAAGAGGCAATGTCCTAGGGTTACTAATAATAGGTAGTCAAATGATAATTTAAGGAGCGAGACCAGAGACCATAGTCCTCCAAGCAGAAGATGGTTTGTTGTCTACGAATCTACAACTCTGGTCAACCCCATTGTCAATTCAATTTCTTACCAGCTTCATTTTTGGATTCATCTGTAAAATGATATTTTTATTTCTTATATAACATGCAGAGTAGTCTTCCCTTTACCCAACCCTACCAGAATTGATTGCTATTATTATATAGGTACAATCAATATTTCTCAACCATCACTCTTAATTACTTGATTAAGTGCTCAAATCTTTGGATTTTAGTTTGATGGTTAGGGTTTAAATGATATAATTATTCATTTTAGAAAGTGTTTTGCACCCTTTAACTGTATCAATATATTTTTTTGAAATATCTGTGTAAATATTGTTAGTTTTAGTCATTCTTTAAAGTTTTTAGATATTTTAGCATCTGGATTACACAAACAGGCGTTTTTAAATATTCTAGTGTTATTTAGTTACTTTTTATACTTTTTAAAAGCAGTGAACTCCATTCATTTTGTGGCATAAATTTATAATTTAATGAAGTTCAAAATAATTGATTACCCGACACTAAAAAGAGAGTAAATAGTAAAAGTTGTACAATCCAAGAACCAAAACAACCATAAATCTTCACAAGATTCTAAAAGTATATAAAAATCGCAGTTTCTAGGTGTAAGAACCATTTCACACTGATTAAATTTACGAGATCATATTTAAATAGAGAATAAATATTTTTTTAATAAATGAATTTTTTATTTAGGAATGACAATCAGTATTATAATTAATAAAAAGTAGGGTTTAGGGCGAGTTTTGTGAAACTTTCGTGTTTTCATGGCGTTTTCGAGCGAGATGGAGGGCGGGGAGAAGGGCTTCGACGACGGGGTACACTGCGGACCACGCCTGTCGGAGCAGGACATCCAGGAATCGGCTTATGAGTCAGGATCGGAGGCGCTGGAAGAGGAGACGGCGGGAGAGGAGGATCCGATGCCGGAGGAGGAGACGGCGAAGGAGGAGGAACCGGTGATCTCTGTGGGTGAGATGACGGAACGGGAAGTGGGGGCAGCGGTGATGCACTTCTCAGCCCGGTCTATAGAGGAGGAAGGCTGGGTTGCAGGTGGTCGGGTCCGGCCGAGGCCGTGTTGCCTCCGCCTCACGCCGGCGAAAGGCCCTCGACCGAGACGGCTGGGCAGTGGGGTAGGGCCGAGATCGCAAGATGCGGGAGCAGATCGGGTCGTAGGTGGTGGGGGGTTTGATCCCTTACTGCCGGTGTCCATGGGGGAGGAAGACACCCCAATCCCGGTCTCATCGGATTCATCAATCACGCCGGAGGAGACGTCGGAGGCGATTGCTTGGCGAAGAAGGAAGGGGAAAGGTTTGGCGGCGCCAGAAGCGGGTAGGGCTGTGCAAGGTCGGGCTGGAGAAGAAGTGGGCCCGGGCTGAGGGTTTATGGGTGATGCTCGGTGGGCTGCTGGACTGGGTCAGAAATCTGTTTGGGCCCAGGGTGGGGGCGGTGATGTAGCCCGTTAGGCAGCGAGATTTGGAGCGGGCCGGGTCGATGCTGATGGGCCGGGTGGGCTAAGGATCGGACCGGGCGAGCGGGGCGGCAATGGACTCGGGTCGGGACAGGGTCGCTGGTTTGGACCGAATCCTTGTGGGCGTCCGGCCCAGGCGGGTCAGGGGGACCCGATTTCTAGGGTCAACCCGATTGACCCATATCACGGAAATGGGCGTTCCCCGGGGGATAAAGTCGGAGTTTTGGATTCCCAGATGGACGCTATGAGGATTAAGGAGGTCGTATTGCCGGTCCAAGACGTTACTGGCCGAGGGAATTTGTATAGATTCGCGCTGGCAGCTAAGGTCCTGACCACCAGGAAGATTTTCTGGAAGTCAGTGGTGGCGCGGATGGAGGATGTATGGGGAATGAAGGTCGAGTCCAAACCTCTGGAGGGAGGCCTGATCGCTTTTTTCTTCCGATCAGCTAAGGAGAGGAAAAGGGTTCTGTTGGGAGAACCGTGGTCCTTTTGGGACTCCCTGGTCCTATTTACGGACCTAAGGGCCCACATGCTGATCAAGGACATGCAATTCCATCACGTCTCGGTCTGGGCGCAAGTATCGAACTTGCCGGTGGGGGCTTGGACGAGAGATGTGGGATTCAGGGTAGGGAACACATTGGGGGTCTGTCAAGGAGTGGATGTGGACAAGGAGGGTATATGCTAGGGGGACTTTATGAAGATCAGAATCAGGGCGGATATCCGAGTACCTTTGCAGAGCCAACTCTGGTTCCTTCTATCCGTATCTTAGGTAAGAACTCGTCTAAGTATCTCGTATGAACACTTACCTGAGCACTGTTTTGGTTGTTGATGTGCGGGTCACCTTTTCCGGTCTGTCCGGTTATTGGGGAAGTAAGGGGGTCCTCGCTGAAGGCGCCAGGGGATCTGTAAAGACCGGGGAATCTTAACGTTTTAAAGTATTGGTTGGAATGTCACGGATTGGAGAACGAATCGAAAATTTGGATCGAGTTCAAAAAAAAAGAGAAGAAGAGAAAGGAAATAAAAAAAGGAGCAGATCAGTTTTGGGCCAGCCCAGGCTCGGGCTTGGGCCGAGCCAGAACGAGCCCAAGCTTCAGCTCGCAACACCCCATGAGACCGGCCCAAGGGTTACAAACAAAACCCTAAACGACGCTTCGCGTCGTCATTTCCTCTCACGAATCCCGAGGCCGTCTTCTTCCTCGCCTTCGTTCTCTCTCGAAACCCACCGTCCCTCTCGAGCCAGAACTCTCGCCGGAGCTCCGTCTCCCGTTCATCTCTCCCTTCTTCTACTTCTTCTTCCACCCGCGACTTCCCTCGACAGAACCCACAACCCCGAAAACCCCAACTCCTCTCCTCGTCCTTCGTCCTCTTCGATTCAACACAACCCAACGCCGCCTTCTACACCTCGAGCTCCACCTCGCCGGAATCGCATGAAACAGAGACGGTGAGGCCTCATTTGACCTCGATATGTCTTCCCCTCCCTTTTTCTTCTGGAAATCGAGCAAGAATAGTCACGTTTGGAGCTGACCTTGGCCGGAAGGGCTCGCCGGAGTTCTTCACTTAAGATCCGAAGTTCCCCACGCCGGCGAGCTCTCACAGCTCCAGATCTAACCGGAGAAGCCTCAACCTCGCGCCAAAAACGTTCCTCCGCCACTTCCCGACCTTCTGACGCCTCCACACCGCCCAGAACCTTACTCGCCGCCGCCGTCGCCGGAGGACCACCGGAACCCTATACGTCGCTGACCTGAGCCAGCTGGGCTAGGGCCTGGACGACACCCAAGCTTGGGCCTTAGCTTTGGTTTGGGCCTTGGGCCTCGGGCTTGAACCTGGTTCGGACCTCGAGCTCGGGCTGGATCTAAGGTCCGGGTCCGGGTCGGGCTCGGGTCAGGTCCAAGTCAAGGTTCTAGACCGGGTCTGGACCGGGTTCAGACTCGGATTCGGGTCAGACTCGGATCTGACCGGGTCTGACCAACTAAATTATTTTAAAACTAATTAATTAAATATTGGTTTTAAAATCAGAGAATTACCAAGACTTATCGGACATTTAAAAGGACGTTGAACAAACTACTGGACTTAATTATCAAATTTGAGGACCGTTACGGGTTGGACCGGGACTGATGATCGTCCCTTTGTGTTAAAACCAGGCCTTTACCCCGAGCACGGAGAAGACCGGTGTTGGCCAGGACGTCAGCAACTAGGAGACGCAGCTGTTAGTTCTTCAAGAGGTAGGGATTACCTCGAACCTTCTTATTTACGGTTGTTCTAGAAGGCATATAGGGAAACCTAATAATCGGATAAAGAACTAGTATGCATGTAGGATGAGATCAACTAGCGTAGACGATTGAACTGTGAACGTTTACGATTATCGTCTTGGGAATTGCCGTACTGGTAGAATCGGGCCATGTCGCGCCGTATGAATTGTGTGTTGAATGTATATGTTGTGTGCTCTTTGATGCTTGAACGGTTAATAAATAACGAACATGAAAATGAGTAGAATTGAACTAGTGATATATGTTGATGACTTGAGTGGTTATTTCATGTTTCGTTGATCTGTTGATAGGGAATGTTGGGGAACGAATACCGGTTAAGCGCGGTGGGGTTACCACGTAGAGTGTGGTGTCGGTAAGTGATGGTAAGTGTGAAACAGTTGTGAGTGTAATTAAGGGTCAAAACATATTTTTCGGTGTAACATGTCGTTGCTATGCGTGGGCAAGTGCATCGTGATTGTATGATGTGAATCATTGTCTGTGATATGGTCGGGTGAGTGATATACGTTTGGTAAATTGAGAAATATGATATGTGATATTCGGTGAAACATGTGTTGCTATGTTTTGGGCAAGTGTGCCATGTGTGAGTGTGATCGTGATTGTGGTTGTAGTACTGTGGTTACTTGTGAGTGTGATTGTGTTTGTGACTATGGTACTGTGGTTACCAGAGAAAGACGATTTTCCCTTCCTTCTGTGTGTCGGTAAAACGATGTTTCCGTGATGTGTTGCGCGAAGAGACGATTTTCCCTGCCTTCTGTGTGTCGGTAAAACGCTGTGTCCGCAATGTGTTGCGCGAAGAGACGATTTTCCCTGCCTTCTGTGTGTCGTTAAAACGCAGTGCCGCGATGTGTTACGCGAAGAGATGTGTTCCGCGATGAGGTCGACCGCCTCTCTTGACTGTGTGTTAGGGAAAGCTGTGTACGGCTACGCCGGGCCGAGCGGGTTGCTCCCAAGACCGTGCATTGATTACGAGTTGTGTGTTTGAAGTACGAATGTTGAGACGAGACTAAAACTGTGTACTTTAGCACGCTAGCTGAGAGTACGGCAGAGGATCGCAGAAATACCAGTACACAGCTAGAGCGGCCAAGAGAGATGGCCAAGTGACGATGAGATCAGAGTGGCACAACGGTAGCGTGGTGGACCCATAACCCAAAACCATCACTTCTTCTTTCCTTCAGTATACCTGAAGAGACGTGAGAACCTAAGAGTAGAACCTTAATGCGTTCCCGTGTGTTTGGGTGTTAGTGGACTGAGAGCTTCAATCGGACGTTCCTTGAGGCAAGGTGAAGTGGAGTACGTTCGTTTTCAATTTCGAGGACGAAATCCCTTTAAGGGGGGTAGACTGTAAAGACCGGGGAATCTTAACGTTTTAAAGTTTTGGTTGGAACGTCACGGATTGAAGAACGAATCGAAAATTTGGATCGAGTTCAAAAAAAAAGAGAAGAAAAAAATCAAAAAGAAAGAAAGAAAGGAAATAAAAAAAGGGAGCAGATCAGTTTTGGGCCAACCCAGGCTCGGGCTTGGCCGAGCTAGAACGAGCCCAAGCTTCAGCTCGCTCGAGCCCATGAGACCGGCCCAAGGGTTACGAACAAAACTCTAAATGACGCTTCGCGTAGTCATTTCCTCTCACGAATCCCGAGGCCGTCTTCTTCCTCGCCTTCGTTCTCTCTCGAAACCCATCGTCCCTCTCGAGCCAGAACTCTTGTCGGAGCTTCGTCTCCCGTTCGTCTCTCCCTTCTTCTATTTCCTCTTCCACCCAGGACTTCCCTCGACAGAACCCACAACCCAGAAAACCCCAACTCCTCTCCTCGTCCTTCGTCCTCTTCGAATCAACACAACCCAAAGCCGCCGTCTACAACTCGAGCTCCACCTCGCCGGAATCGCACGAAACAGAGACCGGTGTTGGCCAGGACGTCAGCAGCTAGGAGACACAGCTGCTAGTTCTTCAAGAGGTAGGGATTACCTCGAACCTTCTTATTTACATTTGTTCTAGAAGGCATATAGGGAAACCTAATAATCGGATAAAGAACTAGTATGCATGTAGGATGAGATCAACTAGCGTAGACGATTGAACTGTGAACTTTTACGATTATCGTCTTGGGAATTGCCGTACTGGTAGAATCGGGCCATGTCGCGCCATAGGACTTGTGTGTTGAATGTATCTGTTGTGTGCTCTTTGATGCTTGAACGGTTAATAAATAACGAACATGAAAACGAGTAGAATTGAACTAGTGATATATGTTGATGACTTGAGTGGTTATTTCCTGTTTCGTTGATCTGTTGATTGGGAATGTTGGGGAACGAATACCGGTTAAGTGCGGTGGGGTTACCACGTGGAGTGTGGTGTCGGTAAGTGATGGTAAGTGTGGAACAGTTGTGAGTGTAATTAAGGGTCAAAGCATATTTTTCGGTGTAACATGTCGTTGCTATGCGTGGGAAAGTGTGCCGTTATTGTATGATGTGAATCATTGTCTGTGATATGGTCGGGTGAGTGATAGACCGACGTGACATGATATGTGATATTTGGTGACGCATGTGTTGCTACGTTTGGTAAATTGAGAAATATGATATGTGATATTCGGTGAAGCATGTGTTGCTATGTTTTGGGCAAGTGTGCCATGTGTGAGTGTGATCGTGATTGTGGTTGTAGTACTGTGGTTACTTGTGAGTGTGATTGTGTTTGTGACTGTGGTACTGTGGTTACCAGAGAAAGACGATTTTTCCCTGCCTTCTGTGTGTCGGTAAAACGCTGTGTCCGTGATGTGTTGCGCAAAGAGACGATTTTCCCTGTCTTATGTGTGTCGGTAAAACGATGTGTCCGCGATGTGTTGCGCGAAGAGACGATTTTCCCTGCCTTATGTGTGTCGGTAAAACGCTGTGCCGCGATGTGTTACGCGAAGAGATGTGTTCCGCGATGAGGTCGACCGCCTCTCCTGACTGTGTGTTAGGGAAAGCTGCATACGGTTACGCCGGGCCGAGCGGGTTGCTCTCGATACCGTGCATTGATTACGAGTTGTGTGTTTGAGAATGCCTTGGTTTTGAATGAGTATTGTTGTGTTGTGGCTATGGTGTTTTCCTTGTTATGAGTTGTGAGTGACCGCGAATGACTTAATTTGGATTGTTTGATGATGAGTTTTTGTGTGTGGTCTCCGTGTAAGTTAAAGCGCCGTCTTGTGGCTATCTGTAAAACCCCACTTATTTACAAAGGGGTAATTTTGTGAAATCAGAAACGTGGGGGTAGAACTTTGCAACAAGTATTATTTGAAGAGAAAATTTAAAAAAAAAAGAAGTAAAAGGGGTCTTTTTTTGGGCTGACTGGAACTGCGCCAAACCTTGGGCCCAGTTCACTACCTTGCACGCCCGGCTCACGGGAGGAGAAGCCCAACCCTAAGGGTGCCTGTTCACGCTTCTTCCTCATTGCGCCGCTCACTCTCGTTTTATTAAGATTTGAATGAACTTGTGAACTCCTGTTTATTAAACAAAAAGGGTGACCTGGTTATGCATTTTTCCTACTGAGCGTAAGCTCACCCCTCTTGTCTTTGTGGTGTTTCAGGTGTTGAGCGGGAGCAGAATTAGCCGGACTCTCGGAGCTTGGGAGCTTGAGGGTTTAGTAGTTCTAGAGACGTGTACTCTATTATGTTGGATATTGTGTTTTACCATTTGAGCTGTGACTCTTTACCTTTTGAAGGATTTATATCATTTTGAAACTTTATTTTATTTCATTATTTTTGTTTTACTGTAAATCTTTAGTCACGTCTCGAGTTTGGGCAAAACCGGATTTGGGGCGTGACACTATCCGTGAGTTGATTGTGAAGGTGTCCTGGAAGAGGATTCTCGGGGTAGTTTGTGGTCGAGTAAAGTGAAGGTGGTTTGTTGTGGGTTACAGTTAATCGTTGCCTCTTTCTCCCTTTAATGGTTAAAAGTTAGTTTGGAAATGTATTTGAGTGTTTTACGTGGATTGTTACCTGCAGTGTGTACCTTGATTTAGTGGATGGTGTTGAGTTAACGTTGGTACGGTTGGATTTACGAGTGTCATGCTTAAAAAGGGCTTTTGTCTTTAATCACCTGAAGTGTCACGTCGTTGTATCAATTGTTTAATCACCTCTATTTTGTGAAATGATTTTCTGGTAAACCCGTTTGAGATGGCTTCCTGGGTTTTCCCTACTGAGCGTCAAGCTCACCCCCTTACCGTGTTTTCTACAGGTGATAGTTATGCTTTGTACTAGAGGGTTACGTAGAGCTGGGAGCTAGCGAAGGCCCGGAGTTTATTTATATCGTTAGAGACGCACTGTTTTTCCAAAGTGTACTTGACTGAGGAGAGGACTCAGGAATTTAAACTCTTGTGGACTTAGTTTCTTTCTTTTTATCAGTTATTCGTACTTTTAATTTTTTATATTTAATTTCACTTAGTCACATCATGGGTCCGGTCAATACCGGATTTTGGGCGTGACAGGATCCGAGATCGGCGCTAGAGAAAGCGAAACATGGAAAGGCCATTCCAGGGACGAACTGGACTTATATGGGTGGAACAGGAAAGGGAGGCCATAATAAGGGGGCACCAAGGACACCTCCAAGGCAGGAAGGAAAAGGGTGGTGGGGGCATCAGGAAGTAGGGGATGAGGAGGTACCGGTGGGTTGGTTACCACGTGAACCGACGCCGTCACTGTCTGGAAATAAGAGGGCGGAGAGGGAGGAGGATCCTGCGGAGGAAGAAGAATCAGCAGCGTCGAATGGGGCGTCATATGCAGCGGCGGGGGGCTTTAAGCTCCCTCGCCTCCAGGAATGAGTACTGATGGGGCTAGGGAGGGTTTGGTCGACTGTACCTTCTCCCTGGCACATAGGTGGCATTGGTACCACCAACAGTTGATGAGTTACTTCTCTACCACTTCGGAGTCAGCAATCCCGCGTTCAGGAACCCTACCATTATCATTCAAGGGAGGACGACGCACGCTGACTTACCGGGGGAGTAATCGGTCCACTATTGCACGTTTATCATCTGATCTGCTCGATCAGTTTCTTATGGTAGGAACATACTGTATCGGTATCCCTGGATGCTACCGCAGTCCCACCCCTCCGACCGCCATTATGCCTAAGAGCAACATTTACTTTTCTGCATTTGTCTTTCTAGTTTGGTTGTTATGTATGGTGATCCTTGCATTAGCAGGCACCAAAATGCTTTTAAATTTGTAATATCATCGTTCTACCTAAAAAAAAGTGTTTACAAACAGAGAAGAAATAAAACACTAGAAACTAAATAACATAAATAAAATGAGTTCCCGCAATGGAGGACACTCAGGCTGAAAACTAAAACGCTCAAGTCATCGACTACCTCCTGAAGGCATCTAGAAGGTGATACTACAGTAGCATCTATCGACACTGATACAGTGAATCCAGACTGACGGAAGCTAGGACAGAGCAGACCCCTTACCGTTAACAAAAAGTGGTGGACAGAAAACTCCCTCAGGTTGTCAGCGTGCATCGTCCTCCCTTGAATTTGTAGGGCTCCAAAACGCGGGATTGCTGACCTACGAGCTAATAGGGAAGTGTCGTACCGGTTCTTGGTGGTACCGACTAATCCCTCTTGAACCGTGTTGTACCCATTCCTCGAGGCGAGGGTGTTTATTCCCCCCCCCCCCCCGCCGCTGCATAAGATGCTCCATTCGATCGATTAGAGCCCTTCGAGTCCTCCTCCTCGTCATCCCTCACCAGCCGTTTTACTCCTGCCGAGACTGATGTAGGCTCTCTCTGTTGACCTACATGACCTCTCGATTTCCCCTGACGCACTAGGAAGGAGCGGACCACTCGTGTTCGTACATCCACCTCCTCTGGGCCTTCTCCTCTGGTCACCTTCTTTCCACTCTGAGGAGCCATCGGGGCGAAAAGCCGAGATGGCACTCTTGACGCTCCCCCTAGATATGTCCAGTTCGTCCCCGGGATCGCCTTCCCATGTTTAGCCTTCATCAAAGTCGTACGAGGGTCTGTCATAGATCTCAAAAATGGTCCCTTCGTTCCCTCACTCGTAGGATACACCGGAAAGAGGTGACCCGCACAACTACACCCAAAAAACAGTGGTCTGGTAGGTGTTCATATGATATGTGCAACAACATACGTACTTGAGATTCCGTAAGGTGGAACCACAATTCACATTGAAGAGATACTTAGATATCGACCCGAATTCGGATCCGCATGAAATCGTCCCAACACCTGCCATCTGCATTTGTATCCACAGCCTGAAAAACTCCTAGTGCATTTCCTAGTTGGAACGCCACTGCCCTATTCCATCCCCCTACTGGAATGTTTGACACTCTCGCCCAAACAGATAAATAGGTGAATACCATGTCCCCCGGTCGCATGTGGTCCCTTAGGGTCTGTAAAGATGAATAGTGAGTCCCAGAACGCCCATGGCTCGCCAGTCAATATACTCTTGTCCATTCCTTGGCCGTCCAGAAAAAGAAAGCCACAACCACATCCTCCAGTGGTCGTGCCTCCACATTTCGCATACCCCACAAGTCCTTCATACGATTTGCCATAGTTTTCTAATAAAATGTATGTGTGGTAAATACCTTTGCTGCTAAGGCGAATGCAAAGTTTGGTCCCCGCCCTCCTGCTTCTGATGGTGAGATGATTACCTCCTTAATCTACATGGACCCCATCTGTGTTCCAAGTTCCCCCATGGTCATTCCTTTCCGTCGGCCCGAAATTTCTTGAACCAGGTCCGGAATAGACTTGTGTTGGTCCTGGTTCCAAGACTCGACCCTAGGATTACCTCCGCCTTGCCTTCCATATGGACCCGACCCGTCATGGGCCCTGGCCCATCCCTCCGTTGCAACCAAGTCGGGACTTGGGTTAGCACTTGGTCCCAACTCCCTAATGGACCGAGAGGAAAGGCCCCTCTGTCTAGTCCTCTGGCCCCCCGTCCGTGGGCCGGTCCTCTCCAACGACCCAATCCAAGCCCGTCTAGCGCCAAAGAGTAGACCCGAGCTCACCGGCCCACACGACCCATGATCCTACGAAGCCCTACACGACCCATGATCTTGCGAAGCCCTACACGGCTCCTTTCCCAACCTCCTTCTCCACGTACCACCATCGTCTCCGGCGGAACCTGCACCGGTTGTTCCGTCCCCGTACTTGATGAAACATTCACCCAAGTGGTTGGATCTAAGGAGAGTCGGTCCCCATCCATTGTTGCTTTGTCCCTCGATCGGTCCGCCGCCTCCATCATCCCTGTCATAGCTATACCCCCACCAAAATCCTAGTGGTGGAGAGCCAACCCTCGGCGGAATCTGCATCGTCTTCCCCACACTGACCTGACGCGGCCATGGTTCCAACCGGGGTTCGCCTCACGAGTCCTCGCCGGTAGTCCATCATGTGCCCCTGAGGTCATCTTCCCGATCCTCGGAGCACCCCCGACCGTTCGCCCTCCTCCCTCTGAGCGGTGAATTGAATCTGTTCCTCCTTCGAAGTCGCCCTCGATGATACGGAGCGAGAAAGAGCACACTCAGGAGAAGAAAAGATCATCGGACGAACACTGCTGCTCTTATCCTCACTCCCGTGTTGTTGATGACCGGAATCCGTTGAAAAAACCATCTTTACCGCCGCTCACAACTTCGCAAAGCCCTAAAGTTTTAGAAAGAAAATCTAGGGCTGCGCAGAACTTTTTCTTGAAATTTTCTAATAAAAGATTGATTACCCAAGAAAAATATCCAGTTCTAAAATTATGATCAGCTTACAATATTAATATAAATTTAAGAAAATAAATAAACATAACTGTTTATTCCTAACAAGTTATAATAGTGTGAATTAGATCCTTACCGTTTGAAAGAAATATAAAGACGAAAACAGATAACAACAACTACTCTCCCATGGAAACACAATACGTCCAAGCACCAGACTGGTCGCACTAAAGTGGATCTAATACTATTAATCAGTAATTTAGGGTTGATTTAATTCTGACCTAAAAATGACGATATCTAGAATTCGTAAAGAAAAACAAAACCAGCCCTATAGACACTCATTATAAAAGTAAAAAGTATCACTTTCAAATGTGAAAGGGGTGGAAGAGTTGGTCTAAGCACGAGAGTTGGTCGAAGGAAGAGCTGAATAGGATCAATTCAAGTCCACGCTTCAAGTCATCGCTCTCTCTCTATACATATACATAGTTAGTCGTTAAAGTCCAATCACCACACCCTGCCTCAACCTTTCTCGGCTTCATGTTTCAACCTTGCATTAACCTTGAACCTTCCTTCCTCTCTATTATATACCCAAAAAGGACCATTCTACGAACCAACCTCCACTTCGATCTCATATATATATATATATATATATGTATGTGTCATTAACTTGTACTCCTTGCTAGAGTGATCATCATGTCCCTACACTCTTCTCCCCCCAAAGATGAAGAGCCTGTCGATTTGGAGCTCTCCGATTACTCATTCGATGATCTATGGCTCGAGGATGATCATGATCCACCTGCGGCAATAGCTTCTGCCTCTGTCAATCTTTTCCGACCAAGTACGGACAAACTAGGGCACACTACCGCTACCAGTAGCCGCCATCCACCACCAGGGCCTTCCAATACCAGTAAGCAACTTCTCTTTGCTAATCGCAATCTCATATATATGTACAACCATGTCTTATGTATCTTCAATAGCTACAAAAATGTATTCACAAACTATATTCACAGGTTCACGTAGGGTTCGCAGGTTCACACCGTAACACCTGAGTCTGAATCTATATATATGATTTTGTCAATGAAGAATGGCATGTGTTTGTGTAAAGAGACTTGATATTGAGTTTAATTATAAGGTATTGGGTTATATTAGGAGAGAGCAGCAGCAAGAGCAGGCAGGAGAATACAGGAGTTAAGGAAAGATATGCATTTAAAGTAAAATCAGAGGTTGAGGTTTTGGATGATGGCTTCAGATGGAGGAAGTACGGAAAGAAGATGGTCAAGAACAGTCCTAATCCCAGGTCTATAATTATTTCTTATGTCTACCCCTTCCTTCATATTATTATACTATCCACTTGAATTTTTACCTAACAATATACAGATTGTTTTAATTAAGTTTTACAACTGTGCTTTATAATAAAACCAACTAGGTATACTAATATTATTTTTTAACCTTACACATCTATGGGTTCTATATATATTGCTATAGCCTCTATAGTAGTAATCTTGATTTTGCATGTTGGAAGCCTGTTCTTGTGGCTTGTTGCTATCACAGCATCAAGCCATTCAGTTTAATGCAATTTGGCAGACTTGTCCGTTTTCCCAAGTTGGGGAATTGGATTTACAATACAACTTTTCCGCATAAAAACAAAAGATAACTTGAGGTCACAACATTAACTAATGTTAATTTTTAGATCATATTCTTAGGAAAGGTGTATTTTTGTATTGTAACGATTCATTATAAAAAAAGTGATGGATTCCGAGATTATTTAGGGTTTTACCTAAAAACAACATTAAATATCTTCTTTTTTGTGAGCGAAAAACTCGCATATTAACAAAGAGTGATCACAATTTCCAAAGAAGGAACAAAGCGTTCAACCGAAAAAAGACATGGATGATAAATGATATAACATCAAAATCAACTCAAAACACGTGATAAATTATTAAACCTTTGTGTACCCGACCCATTCTTAATTAGACCCTTAAATTTGTAAATGTTCAGTCTAATTGGAGACCTCGAACTGATGGGTGAAGATATTAAATGACTCGCTTTGACAATATATATATGTTTTGTACTCATCCATCGTGCATTAGATTTACTTGGCTTGGGTGTGGAATATACAGGAATTACTACAAGTGTTCAATGGAAAGCTGCCCTGTCAAAAAGAGGGTTGAAAGAGATAAAGACGATGCAAGATATGTCATAGCAACCTACCAAGGAATCCATAACCATCACAATCCTTTCTAGTTCTTATTTTCAGAGCTTCTACTCACTTCATTTGCTGTTATTTGCTCTATAATACTATAAAATTACCGGCACACAATATTCTTGTGACTCGTAAGAAAAAATGGACATGCAAATATTCGTGGTCCGAATAAGTATTTAGATTTATAAAATTGATAAAATCAGGTCGAACACGAGGGCTTTATCAAGACAATGTCTAGGACTACATAGAAATTATACATCATTTGAATTAATAATAAAACAATAATATTACAAAATAATAATTTAGGATTTTTGGTTGAAATGCCGAAGGTTTTAAGTGATCATCGGTAATGCTTTGCCATTAAACCGACATAATTTGTGCACGTCGGTGAAGAAAGTTACTATACCAACGTTTTTTTATGAAATCATCTGCAATATATGTAAAAGTTGTACCGATGTTTTCTTAAACCGTCTACCACATATTCATCTTAATTGACGGTTTTACAGATCATCGGTATAGTAAGATCACTTTCCTAATGTTTTTTAAGAGCGTCAGTATGATTTTCACTATACCAACTAATGATAAATTCATTGGCATAGTTCGCCCAGATTCATTAAAACCAAATACGTGCGTTTCTAAGCCCTAAAAACACCATTAAAACCTTGTTCTCCCTCACGTCACCGTTTTATGCACCTTTTTCTCCCACAATTTATCGATTTAGAAGTTGGTTTAGAAGGTTGAAGCTAAAAATGGTATGTTTCCTAAGTATTTCTTGATTTATTTTGTTTGATTTGGGTAAAATTTGTATTTGACAAGTGTTAGATATGAATCATATAATCAATAACCAGTTATATTAGGTCGAATTATTTCGTTAGATTTGGATAAAAGTTGTATCTGAGAATGTGTTGGATGAAAAGAGTTATATAATAAGTATTTATGATCAGGTTGAAATATATATAATTTGATGTTATATATAATTTTGTATCAGTTATCGTTATTAAATTTTGTTTGGAATGCTGCAGATTAGGATTTTCTTTCTATATGCTAGTATAGTAGCTGCTACCGGAAGTCCCTTGCAGTGTGTGCCTCGCCCTCGTGAGTACGACTCAATGCAGTAGGCGTTAGGGTGAGAGCGTTTGGTGTAAGGACTCTAGATTTCGTCTTCGTTTTCTGCGATAATCCTTGTCGTCGTTTGTGGGTCGTGGTTTAGTAGTGGTGTGGGATTTACTCGTTGTGTTCTTGTCGCCGGTTATGGGATTTTTATTTCAAAACTCTCCGACCTGCATATTTTCCAACTCTCGATGGATTCGATTATGGTAAGGGAAGTAATTCTGATGGTTGGGGTGGAAGAACTGCTCTAGGTCCCACACCGATTACCTCTCAATTCTCAACTCCCTCAGTCCTTTTCCCCTTTGTTCTTCTCAATCTATGGAGGAGAGTTGTAGTAGCCGGTTGACGTACTGAGAATTAACTCACAAAAAAGGGCTCGATAAGCGCACAGTAAATTAGTTCAAATCCAATTATCTTACCTAAGGGAGCAGTAAAACAGTCACTCGATTTTAAATTTGTTACTTGAGTTGTTTTTTAAAAGATTTGATTTTGGATTTTGAAAAAGTAAATAACAGTTTGAAATATAAAGTAAAAGAAAATGGAAATTTAAACATCAAATTACGCGGAACGCTCTCACTGGAACCCTAGGGTTTCCTCCCATAACCCCACGGGATGCACACCACTATCGCCGATCAACACTTAATCGACGTGGTTCCCGGCTCCGCTTCCTGCTCGTCACGATCGTCCTACCCCTCCTTCCAGCAGCGCCGCAGCCAACTCTGTTCTCCACCGCCAGTGGCCTCGTTTTCTGCCGATCAATTTCGGTGCCCTACCGCCATCGCCAGTCCAGTTTCACGTCGTCGGTGGCTTTATTTCTGTCGACCACCCTCGTGGCCCCGGCGTCTCACAAGCATCTCATCGGCGTTACCCAACAAAGCCGATCGCCGCCCCAGCTCGTCGTCGTCTTTGACCTAGGGTCTACAAGGTATCCTGATCCCCCTCTAAGTTCCTGTTTCGTTTGGCTTAGTATCCGTGTGACATCGTACTGGTTCGATTGTTTTCGATCTTCGTTTTGCTCCACTGTGTTTCATTTTCGTGATATGCCGAATTTTCTTGCCTGGAATTGTCGTGGTTTGGGGCGGACCACAATCGTCGTCAACTCAAGGACTTGGTTGGTCGCCTCAAATCGGACGTTGTTTTCCTAACCGAAACACGCCATGTGGAGTGTCAGAACTCTAGATCAAGGCTGGCCATTCTCCGGCGGGCTTTGGGCTTCTACGGGGGTACAAGGATACCAGGGGTGATCCAAACAACCACACATTGATGTTATTATACGCTTCAACCAGGAATTGCCTATGCGTTTTACTGAGATTTATGGGGAACCGGTTAAGGAGCATCGGTACAGGTTTTGGGATCTTTTGCACCACCTGGCTACGACTCCGGCAGAATGGGTTTTAATGGGTGATTTTAACGGTATCCTTCGACCGTCGGATAAATGGGGGGTAATGCATACCCTATAGTACTCATGCAGGGGTTCCAAAATGCCATTACTGACATCGGAGTGGAAGAATTACCACTACAAGGGTATCAATTTACTTGGACACGGGGACAAGATCCGAAGACTAGACTGGAGATTCAACTTGACAAGACCTTCATATCCCCACAAGCAAGGGCTAGGTATCGTGATGTTTCTCTGCAAAATATGGGTTTCTCGATGTCAGATCACATGCCTATCTTCCTTAAACTTCAAAGGGAACCTCTAGAACGACGACAACGGTAATTTCGGATTGAGAATGCCTGGCTGGAGCATCCAGAATGTGGTACCCTAGTTCAAAATGAATGGGGTAGACCAGGGGATCCCCACATCAAGAATCACATCAAATATATCGGTACATCCCTCGATGAGTGGGGCCAGACTGTGTTTCGGGACAATATCAACCAAATTCGTTCCCTCTAACGAAAACTGGATGAATTGAATGGTCGAACCGACAGACAAGGCATCAGATTCTGATTGGCAATTCAGAAACAGTACAATCGAGCTTTGGCCAAACAGGAGGAGTTCTGGCGTCAACGGGCAAAACAACATTGGTTGGGAGAAGGTCATAGAAATACAAATTTTTTCCAGCGGTTGGCCACGAAAAGGCAGACGAGGAACAAAATCAAATCCCTGGTTAATGATGAGGGAGTGGAAATGCAATGGCATACGGAAATGAGGGAACTAGTACTGGATTATTTCACAAATATCTTCATTGCTGGAGACATTGAAGACTACGACCTTCCCATGTCAGTTCCTCGTATGATATCCCTTGAGCATAACTTACGGTTGACAAAACGAGTGTCAGACGCTGAGGTTTGTAAGGCAGTCTTCCAGATGTGTCCGTCGAAGTCCCCAAGTCCAGATGGTCTTAACCCGAAATTCTTCCAACACTACTGGGATACTCTGCGCCCTGAGGTTATTGAATTAGTTCGGTCGGTAGTGGCAACTGGAAATATTGACTATGACATCAAGAAGACTACCCTCATCCTGATCCCAAAAACGACTGTGGGTAGGAAGATTGCAGACCTTCGGCCCATAGCCCTTTGCAATGTCATCTTCAGAATCTTGTCAAAGGTTCTGGCCAACCGACTCAAACCACTCCTGGATCCCATTATCTCCACTAATCAGGGAGCTTGTGTCCCAGGTCGTCATATCCAAGATGACGTCTTTATATCGTATAAAATCATCCACTCACTTAGACGCCGGTCCCAGGGGCAGAGAGGTTTTATGACTCTAAAGCTCGATATCAACAAGGATTACGACAAAGTGGAGTGGTCTTTTCTGTTATCCATGATGGGTGCGTTGGTTTCGATATAGGATGGAGATCTCTGGTCATTGTCTACATGCGGTCCATCCAGTACACGGTTAGCTCAGATGGCAAGAATACCGCCCCTTTCACAGCTGGACGGGGGATTCGTCAAGGTGACCCTTTGTCCCCCTATCTTTTCGTTTTCTATATGGAAGGTTTGTCCGGAATGCTCAATCAAGCTGAAAGGAATGGGACACTACATGGGGTATCAGTGGCCAGGGGCCCCGATTGTGTCTCACATTTTCTTTGCAGACAACTGTTACATCTTCTGCAGGGCCGATAGGAACGAAGATGAACAAGTCCAACAAATCCTGCATTCCTTCGGCCAAATGTCGGGACAGGTAGTCAACAAGGCCAAGTCCTCTATCTTCTTTAGTACAAATACCTCGCTAGAGGATCGGGCAACCTATTGCAGCATTTTAGGCATTCAGGAGATTTCTGGTCCATCCATGTACTTGGGAGTCCCAAACATGCTGGGTAGACGCAAAGGATAGAGCCTTCAGTTCTTATGCGATCGGATAGTAACACAGATAGGGGCCTGGGAAGGACAGATGCTATCAACAGGTGGAAAAGAGGTGATGATTTGATCGGTGCTTCAGGCCATGCCGATACATGCAATGAGTGTATTCTTACTGCCTCGGGAATCCATCAACAAGATCCATATTGAACTAGCAAGGTATTGGTGGACGGGGACCCCTCAGGGGAATAAGCCAAATATCTGGCAGGATTGGAAGAAGCTCTACATGCCGAAAAAGGACGAGGGAATGGGCTTCCGAGATATGAGAGATATGAACTTAGCCATGCTGGCCAAAATGGGATGAAAGTTCTTGACCCAGCCAGATAGTTTGGTAGCTCGCCTATTCAAAGCTCGGTATTTTCTGACGGGTGATTTCTTATCCGCAGGCGGGGGTAACAACCCAAGTAAGATATGGTCAGGAATCCGGGCTACTCAAGCTTTACTTTGACATGGATTGATTCGTACTATCGGGGATGGTTGTTCAACCCTGGTAGAAGGTACCTCCTGGCTCCTAGGGAATGACCCAATCATCCCACCTCATACCTGTCTTACCCCAGACATGAAGGTTTCAGATTTAGCCTCGAGCCAGGGTACGTCTTGGGATATTCCGAAGCTTCAGCACAACTTCCCACCCGCTATAGTGGAGGATATCTTACAGGTTCCACCTCCCCTGCCGCACCACACAGACAAATGGTCTTGAATATACAACATACGGAGCCAAAGAAGGGTATAGAGCCCTATCCCGGGAGAATGACCGATGGCACGTATCGGTGGGGGCAACGGTCTGGACATGCATATGGGAACTAGACATCCAGCCGTGCACAAAGATCTTCCTCTGGCGGGCGTTATCAGGCACCCTCCAAGTAGCAGTCAACTTGCGCACCAAATTCGTCCTGATATCAAGCGCTTGTCCGATCTGTCAGGCTGATCAGGAGACTACGGACCATCGCCTCCTTCACTGCCCTTTTGCCCAGGCGTCTGGGAAATATCAGGTACACAGGTTCCTATTCCCCCGTCTTGCAACTTACATGACTGGCTCTCCCTGGTACTGAATCTGCCTGATATGTAGATGAAGAGCATATGGTAATGATTCTCTGAGAAATATGAAAATCACAAAACGGGAAGGTTTGGGACAATATTCTCTCCACTCCCCAGAGCATCATAGCCACAGTCCTTAGCAACCAATGCAGCTGGTCCGAGGCCCAAAGTGACCGAGTTAAACCGACGGCCCACCCCCATGCAGGCAAACGGGCTGAAGCCCACCGCCCCGACCTGATCGGCTATCAATGTGGATGGTGCAACTTTCGCCGATTCAGGATAATTTGGTTGGGGATGGATCTGTAGAACGGAAACAGGAGCAACCATGGAGGGTAGGAGTGGTACGGGGTTAGGCATGTTGAGGCCTGAGTTCGCTGAAGCTACGTCGATATGGCAGGCCTTGCTATGGGTTCAATCGACATATCTTCCCAGAGTCGTTGTCCGAAGCGGCGCTCAATACCTGGTACATCTGATTCAGGGAACTCATCAGGTTTTCTCCCCTCTAGCCGACTAGTTGACAATTGTCGGTCTCTTCTTGCTATTCTCGAGGGTGTCAAACTCGAGTATATTTCTTGGTCAGCGAACGGAGTAACCCACTGGCTAGCTCGGGAAGCCCGTTATATGTATGTCCAGTCGTGGTCCGGCTTCACTGTTCTAGATACACTTAAATGTATTCTCTATCATTTCAAATAATGAATTTATATCCTATCGTTTAAAAAAAAGTAAAAGAAAATGGAATCAAGTACGAGACAAAAGTAGCAGGTGTTGTGAAATTAAGAAGAAAATATGATTAAGGACTTTTACTAGGTTACAATATGATAAGTAATTCGCAGGGATTCATGTTTACATGTGCAGACAAGGTCAGTTTACAGGAAATGTAAGTTCTCTTAACTATTCCTAAACATCTCACGATCGAATTAGGACCCTATTATAATCTAATCGCCTAGTTATTTCTAATCTAGGTGTAGAGAAATACAACGCACTAAGCTTTGTGAACTTCTCTAGCTTTCGGGGTTGTAATCCTATAACTATCGCACTCGTGTTAACCCAACTGTATTAGAGACTAGATTTAAACCTAATTTGCATAATCTTTAGTCCTTTTAGCAATTCTCATTTTACAATTGTTGAATGTTGAAACCTAATCATCTATTAAGTGATAAATTTGACAAGCATTAAGTTTAAATCATGCAAACAATAAACCAAACACAAATTGCACAAAGTAAACATGAAAGCTTTGAACTATTTTATCATATTGCTTCCTCTAGCCCTAGATCAATGGAAATTTAGCTCATAGAGAAGAAGAAAGAACACAAAGAAGACGAAGAACAAGAGAAACATATTTGAAAGGTGAAGTTGACACAAAATATCAATTCAATGATGGAATCTCAATGGTTTTGCTTCAATCCTTGTTCTTATGCATTTCTCTCTCACAAAAACTCAAGCCTTATCTCTCAATCTCTCTGAAATTTTCTCTAAAACTCATCTCCCTCATAGGGATGGCAATGGGTAGGGTATGGGTCGGGTTTTGTGATACCTGTACCCTACCCGATTTTCATATCCAATACCCGTACCCTACCCATACCCGGTCAATGCCAGTCAATACCCTACCCGATCTCTACCCGTTCGGGTTGGGTATTACCCTACCCGACTTATTCATATGATATGTGGATTGTAAGACGAAAAAATTGGGAGCTAAGTAACCATTTCATTTAAATTTAAGTAGCCAGAAATATGAAACTTAAGAAAAAATTTCCATATCTCAAGTCTCAACATACAACAATTCTAAAATCAAGTAGCAACCAAGCAAAAGTAATCATTTTCAAGTTTTTCTTTTCGATGATCAATAAACTCAAATGAATTGTATAATATTAAGGACTTATGAGTTATGATCGTACAACTGTTTAATTGTAATTGGCTTATTATTAGGTTTATAGTTGTGAACATATTTATTTATTTGTATATACATATAAGATCGGGTAGGGTTCGGGGCGGGTAAGGCCAAACCCGTACCCTACCCGTACCCGGTCAATGTATCCGGTCAACGGGTAATACCCTACCCGGTTAAAAAAATACCCGGTCAATACCCTGCCCAATCGGGTAGGGTACGTCGGGTACCCGTCGGGTTCGGGTTATTTTGCCATCCCTACTCCCTCATATAATGCCTAAGTTTTACTTAAATAGGGCTTCAAAAAAGGAACTAAGAACAGGTGTGACACGCACAGCCTGTAGCGAGGCCTAGAGCGGGCCAAAAAACAGACGGTTTGGTAGCCCAAAACCGGATGTTTGGCGGGCCGTTTTGGAGGGAGGAAAATGCAACCTACCGGCCCGGTCTTCAGCATGGAATGACGGCTTAACGGATATAGACAAAGATCTCGGGCTTATCTCCTCTTTAACGCCCGCTATGTTGCACGGGGCGGGCCTTGTAACAACCCATTTTGGAGCCTAGGGTGGGCCTCTTGCAGGGCATGGAAAGAGATCTCGGGCTCTCTTTTTTACATCCCTCTTGTATGCGATAATGGTCTCTAAAATGGAGCCTTTTCATTTCCGATCACATAAGCCCTAAATATCGTTGTTTTGATCTGAATGTCTACAAATTCCTAAATCGAGGCCAACTACACGCAAGGAGAAAGAAATGCATTAAAACATACTAACCCGAGACTGAAAAGCTCAATATGTGGGTTTAAAACATTGAAAACTGATGCATTTTGCGTCTACATATACACCCCACTCTTAAGATTTTCTCTCCTCGGGAAAATTAAACTACGAAAGAACTTAAAGATGTCTTGTTTAAACCCCGAGCTTCACCTCAATGGGAGGAGTCCGGACCTCCTTTATTCAAACATGGAAAAGTAAAGATGCATCATGCAAAAAGGTTACGGGAATTGGTGATTGCTAAGACAAAGTGCATATTGGTCAACAAAGCTTTCTTAGAGATTACACGTGCTACAAGATCGAACAATGTTCAAGAAAGCACATAAACAGAGGAATGCAGATACTCAGACTACTACTCACATTAAAGACTGACAATTCCTACTAGAACCCCTCGTTCACTTTACCAGCGTGTTTCCTCTTTTCCCTACTATAAGGATACTAGACCAGGTTGTCACTTCTACGACATGGTCCTTTTTATAGCGTCATAGAAGTTACGTTCCTCTGGATGCCGTTGGATGACGTTGCATCCAATGGCATCGCAGAGGTCACCAAACTCCTACGACGTCATCTGATACCGTTGCAGAAGTTAAGTTCCTCTGTGACGCTATTGGATGACGTCGCAAGGTGACAAAACTACTGCGACGTCATCCAATCGGTGTCTGGGCAACATCGGAGTTAGGCGAAAGAGGGCGTACCTTATCGGTTTTCAACACTAGTAGAGCGGGAGGTTGTATTGGTATGAACTTCATACAACAAACTTGATAATCAGCGAGGTCGAAAGTGACAAAGATGAGCTTCGTAAGCGACATAAAAGGCGAGCGGCGACAATAAAGAACAAGAGAACCATACGTAATACTTTAGCTAAATCTTTAAATTTCACATTTTTACTATAGGGTGTCATATAATATTAATGTTCTTCAATGTACATATAAAGTAAAGTAAGATGGTCACTTTCATTCAAGGTTCAAAAAGTTGCTAGGCGCTAGTCGGGCGGCTAGGTCCTTCGGGAATTAATCGGATTTGTATTTTTTGTATTTTTAATAGATATGTTATTATATATAGAAATAAAATATGAATTTAATTATATTAAAAATGGTAACTAATACCTAAAATACCTAAAAACTAATACCAAACAACTCAAAAGCACAAATCCTAATATCACCTACATGATAACCATCTAATTATTTTAATTGAGTCAGTATACTACGCAAAATTGTTGTAATCGCCTAGGCGGCAAGACGGGTCGGCTAGGCGTAGGCGGGTGCCTAGGCGGCGCCTAGTCGGGATTTTTAGAACACTGCTTTCATTTATCACTTTCAATTTGTTAAATTAATCGGTCCGATCAGCAAACTAAGTTTACCATTAAGATGGCGAAAAAATATTTAAATTAACCTATTCTGAGGAAGAAAATGTTACAAGTAAAGAAACCACCCTAAAGATTGCAAAATACCAAAGTAAGGAGCATGTGATTGGGTACGCAGACCCGGAAACATTGATTGGGTACGCAGACCCGGAAATAGTGATTGGGTACACAAACCAGGAAGCAGTGATTGGGTACGCAGACTCGGAAGCAGTGATTGAGTACACCGACCCAGAAGCCCCACATAAGGGGAAGACCAACAACCACCAAAGAAAGGGTACGCAGACCCTGAAGCAAAGAAGGGGCACGCATGCCCAGAAGCTAAGTATGGGCACGCAGACCCAGAAGCAATGAACGAGTACACAGACCCAGAGGCGATGAATGGGTACTAACACTCTGAGAATTAACTCTCAGAATGGCACGACAAGCGTACCGGTCGTCAAGTAGTATTCGGGGTTTAAGTCCGAGATATTGTACCCAAGGGAGCAAATAAGTAAGCACTTTAGTTCATTAATCCGATGGTCAAGCTATTCCTATACCAATGATTGGTTTTGTTTTGAAAATAATAATTCGATGCAATTTTGAAACAATGTAAATGATCCGAGAATGTAAGAGCACAATATCAAAAGCAGATTTCAAATCATAGATTTAAAGCGATCTAGGACATTAACGGGGTTCTGATATGATGAATAAATTATCGAGATTCGGTCTACACTTGCAACTAGTATTATTCTAAAGGCAACGGGAATTCTCTATCACTAGTCCTAACCATCTCTCGATCGCATTAGGACCCTATCGTACTCTGACCACCTAATTATCTCTAATCTAGGTGTAGAAAGGTACCAAGCATTAAGATTTACGAATTCCTCTAACTTTCGGGTTTTACTCCTATGGTTATTGCACTTGTGTCAGTCTAACCATATTATAGTCTAGATTGAAACCCGAGTTATATAATTTCCTTTTCCTCCTATTAACCTCATTTCTCAATTGTTGGTTACTAGAATTCATACATCTATCACGTGATAAAGGCGACAAAGCATTAAGCACGAAATTATATAAACGATAGCATAAATACAAGTTTAACAAGTGTAAAGCCGAAACTCATTCATTTATGTCATCATATAGTTCCCCTATGTCCTAGATCAAAGGAACTTAGTTCATGATAGCGGAAGAAGAACACAAAACGAAGTTTAATTCAACAATAAACATAATAACTAGTAAAAGCGATACAAATACCGGTTTATTAATGAAAATGATGAAGAACTTTGATTGTGATCTCATACACTTCTCTCAATCTCCAAATCTCCTCCTTAGCTCTCAAACTTGTGTTTTTCTCTCTGAAACTCGTGATCCCCTTCTCTAATGCCCTAATTTCCTATTTATACGTTGATAATAACTAAGGGCAAAAGAGGAAATTTTGACTGGAAAATTATTGTTCTGCGTGTCGTACGGCCATCCGTATGCCGTCGGAGGGGAGTATGATTCCTACTTTTTCCATACTCCGTATGAAATGGAGTATGGTGCCTACTCCAACTATACGTCGTATGAACTGGAGTATGGTTCCTACTCCAGCCATACGCCGTATGAGAGGGAGTACGAGCTCAGATTCACTTTCAGCTCTCAGCACACGTCCAATGCACGGTGTATGGAATCTTGACTTGAAGAATTTGAGGTTTTTACTCCGTTTTTGACTCTTTTCCGCTCCGGGATCCTATTTCCTGTAGAGAGAGATCAACTGCACCAAAGTAGAGAAATACACATCAAAGTACATAATCCCGGGACTGAAAAACTCAAGAATGCAGGCTAAAAACATCTTGAATAGATGCATTTTACGTTCACATCAACACCCCCACACTTCAGCTTTTCTCGCCCCAAGAAAACCAAACTAAACAAAGCAGTAAGATATGTCCTGGTTAAACCCCGAGGTTCACCTCGATAGGAGGAGTTCGGGCCTCCTTTATTCAGGAAATTAAAATAGAGATACACGTGCAATGCATGATCCTATTACTAATGAAACCTATGACTCAACTATATGATGCATTCAAAGGTTTACGAAAAATTGGTAATTTACGAGCTTAAGCACATATTGATCAAAATGGATTTTTCAGAGTTATCGCATGCCAAAAGTTCTTACACAACTCAAAAGAATGCATAAAGCGATGAACATACCTCATGTGAAGCTACTTGCAATAAAGCCTACTCAATCTAGATTACACGCCTTTTGTCAACTTAGATAGGCGTTCCTCTTTTCCCTATACATGGTTCTTAGAGATTCAAAAGCAAGCATTTTCAATCCCTCTCCACTAATTATAAGGAATTTAGGCGATCATGAATCACACAGGGCTTTAATTAGGCTTATAATGGTAGGCTAGGCATAGGGTGTGGTAAGGTACATGAAAAGAAGCTCAATAAATACATCTTGGCAAACATGCTTCAACTCACAACCCAACAGTGTATTTCTCGACCCATAACCCCCATTTGTGCACTAAATACCCTTTTCACTTCTTTACAAATTATATCTTTTTTTTCAATGACTTCTATTGCCTTTTCTTTCTTCCTGCTCCAATTTTCAGCCTTACCCCTCACCTTTTTTTTTTTGCACAGAAGAGAGCTTTCATATATTTTTTTCTTATCTTTTAGAGGGAAGGCTGAGAGCACAAATATTAGAATATACCCGGCACATTAACAAAATACTTATTTCTCCAGTCATTTAAATCTCATTCCCAACCACCAACCACAATATCCACACTCCAGAAGCACCTAAGCCAAGAAGTATGGGTTCAAATAAAATTGAGGATATTTAAATGAAATGAAGGGCACATAGGGTTTTAGTATTCAGGTTAGAAACGAAAGGCCAAAGCTCAATAAAGGTGACTAATGGATAACAATATATGCATAGGTAGACAATTTAGCACAAACGGTCCAATAATGACTTATAATCATTTTCATAACTACCTAAGCCCTTATTTTTATTTCGCTTTGAGGGGATATATGTGAAGTTGTAGACTCAGGTTCCCATGCATAGGAATTAGAGGACTCAAGCACACATCCAAGTAACTACCCAGAATGCAAACAAACGAGCATGCCTCACTGCATGTGCTTACACAAGTCAATTCATTCATACTAAATCGATGCACTCCTTTGAATTATGCAAGAAAAATGAGCATATTCAACATTCCAATCATCGAAAGCTTAAGATCATGCACACTAAGCTTCATAAACTACCAGAAAATATTTTTTTGATTTTTTTTAAGAACACAAAATGATCCATGAGAACCTAATGCAGATAAAGCGCAAAGCACAATGCCAAACATCCCACCCCACACTTTAAACCTAAGCATTGTCCCCAGTGCGACTCAAACACATATGAACACATGCACCACACAATGATATATACAATAACATCACCCCACACTTGTCAAACAGCATACGTATCAGCCACCATACAATCCTATATATATATATATATATATATATATATATATATATATATATATATATATATATATATATATATATATATATATATACACTATCAGCACGGCAAATCGGGTGCTCAACACCCACCACATATAAGATAGGAGTAAAACAACGACAATATCGATATGGAAAGGAGGGAAAGAAATACTGTCTCTCGAAGAATCGCTGTGTGGCATGCATATGACTAAGGGATCATGTGGTGCATGGATGGATGAGGAACTCCTCGCCCGATCGAGCTCGTGTGAGCCTGGCGCCTCGCATGTGATCAATGTCCATACGCGCTTCCATCCATTGTTGGGGTGCCTCCCAACCAGCGCATTTGTTTAACGTCGTTAGCTCGACGAAAGGGGTGGCCTAAGCTACCCAATAACAGCTCCAGAAGCCAACGGCAGAGCTCGTGCATAAACATCACTAAAGACCCACATGTCATATGGCGTATGGCTGGAATAGAGCCTATACTCCATTTCATATGACGTACAACTGGAGTAGATTTCATACTCCAGGCCATACGGTGTAAGGCTGAAGTTGATCATGTACTTCATTTCATTTGGCGTACGTCTGGAGTAAAACCCATACTCCACTCCATACGCCATACGGGTAAAGTATGAGTTGTACTTCGACCATACGGCGTAGAAAATGGGGTACGACCTGATCCAAATGTGCACGCCGTGCAGACGAACCGTGCATTTTTTTAAGCTCTCTGTCCTAAATGCACGCCCAGTGCACTTCAAATGCACGCCGTGCAACCCTTTTATCACATTTTCAGCCTCTCCTTGTCCTTTTTGAAGCTCTTTCGTGCATTTTCAAACTCAACAATCCAATGTCCTACACGTCAATGACCAAAATTAAATTTACACTTCCAAATATATTCAACTTAAATTAAAAGAACATTAATAGAGCTCGGGTTGCCTCCCGAGAAGCACCTTTGTTTAAAGTCGTTGGCTCGACTTGAGGGCGGTCTGTGCCGCCACTCTATCTTCTTCTAGGCTAATTGGAAAGTGCTGCAAAGCTTCCGCTCGCCCATACACCTTCACTAATCTCTTTTGGCTTCTTCCATAAGTTCACCACCAAGCTAAGATCATTTTCCACCAGGACCCCGCACATACAACATGATGGGTTACATTCTCGAATGTGGATCAATGTTTCACCCAACATTATGCTCTTTGTTCTAAGAACATTCATAAGCTCTTTTTCCCTATCATCAGCTAGGTTAGATGGAATCACAATAGGGTATATATCATTTTCTTCCAAATAAACATATTTCAGATTATTCGGGAGAGATTTAAGTTGATTCTCCAGAACTACTCTATTATGATTCTCTAATGCAGGTTGTGGAGGAACTTTACTGTCTTTTTTATTCATCTCAGTGATGTGCTCACCTTCAGAACCGATGAGTTTACATGTTGAGTCCTCGGATTTAACATTACCCTTGACTACATAAAATGTTTTCTCCTCCTCACCATACCTGACTTTAATTTCCCCTCGTTCTGCATCAATTAAGGCTCTAGCAGTAGCCAAAAATGGTCTCCCCATAATGTGAGGGATCCTATGATCCTCCTCCATGTCTAGTACTATGAAATCTACGGGGTATATAAATTTCCCAACTTTTACTAATACATTCTCTATTATGCCCCTGGGATACTTAATTGATCTATCATCTAATTGTAAGGTCACTGAGGTTGGTGTGGGTTCATCCCTAAGTCCTAACTTCCTGAACACAGATAGTGGCATAAGGTTTATACTGGCCCCTAAATCACATAGGGACTTATCAAAGTGTACACTACCTATGTCACATGGTATAGTAAAGCTCCCTGGGTCCTTACACTTAAGAGGTAATTTGTTCAGCAATATGGATGAACACTCTTCACTTAGATTCACAATCTCCCCATCTAACAACTTCTTTTTCTGACTTAGCAACCTTTTCATAAATTTGGTTATCTTAGGGATCTTGGTCAATGCTTCAAGATGATGAATATTAATATCGAACCTCCTAAATATATCTAAAAAAGAGGTATATTGACCAACCAACCTATTATTCTTACATACAGAAGGAAAAGGAAGAGGTGGAGTCCACTTTTCTGATTCAACAGTAGACTCCCTTACCTTCTTACCTGTGATGGGTTCCTCAACCTCTGCCCCTTTATGGTGACTCTCAACTACATTATCGTTATGTGGAGGAGCATGTTCCTCTAGTGCCTGACTGTGGATTGACATTATGGCATTGACACTCTCCCTGGGGTTTCTTTCTGTGTTGCTCGAGAGGCTTCCTAGTGCCCTGGAATTCAATAGAGTTGATATTTGTCCAATTTGGATCTCTATGTTCTGGAACCGAGAGTCATTGTTTCGGTTCACTTTCTGATGCTCCTGCACAGATGCCTTGTGCAGCTCAATCACCTCCTTCTTATCCTCCTTCATCTGTGCCATCATGGTTAGCATCATCTGCTCCAGTTTGGAGGAAGACTCTTGTGGAGGTGCATTCTGAGGCTGCTGGTTTTGATATTGTTGAGTCTGAGGCCTCTATTGATATTGTTGGTTTTGGTTCCACTGATGGAACTGCTGGTTCTGAGGCCTCTGCTGATAACCTTGTACTTGAGGTCTTTGGTTCCCCCACATAGTTTATCGTTTCTCCCTAATGCTCTCCAATACCTTCAATATAATCAAGAGGATCAGAAAATGAAGGAATTTGCATTGCATCCAATCTCTTTGTCACACACTAGACAATCTGATCCACCACCTTGTCCATCGATGATGACTCCACTGCATTAACCGTCCCTTTAGCTCCTGCGCCTCTTCTGTTGGACTGCCAGACTCTGTTAGAAGCCATCAAGTTTAATAGAGCCACATTGTTCTCTGGAGTTAATTGCACAAAAGAACCTCCAGCTGCTGAATCAAGTTGTCCTTGGCTGACCTCATTCAGATTAGAATAGAAAGTTTGCATTTGGACCCATAGTGGTTGACCATGATGCGGACATTGCCTCAATAAGTCAGAGAACCTCTCCCATGCTTCCACTAACGTTTCACCACCTTGTTGGGCAAATGTGTTGATGTCAGCTCTTAGCTTTATCGTCTTCTTTGGTGGGAAGAACTGATTCATGAATGCTTCCACCAACTGGTCCCACGTTCTGATGCTCCCAATAGGCAATTCTCTTAGCCACTTACTTGCTTTATCCTTCAATGAAAAAGGAAAAAGTCGAAGGCGCACTGCATCACTTGACACTCCATTATACCTGAACGTATCACAAAGCTCGGGAAACGTTGTTAAGTGTTCCAATGGATCCTCATGTGCATTCTCATGGAATGGGTCACCTCTCACCAGGTTGATAACTGATGTCTTGATCTCAAATGTTGGGTTCGTGACTGGTGGTGCGACAATGCTGCCTTCAATGCCTCGGAGTGATGGAGTTCCATACTCCATCAACGCCCTTTGTCTCGGTGGCACCTCTGGAGCAAACAGGGGATTAAATCCATGAGGGATTGGATTTTGTTCCCTGATTGGGTTCTCATTTCTTGGCCGGATCACCTCCCTTTGAGTTTCTTCCTGGTTATCTTCATTATCTGAGGGATGACTCGAACCAGAATGATGACTTGAGCCCGAGTGATGACTCATGGCTTGCTTCCCTTGACGCTTTGCGGTCCGAGCGTTTCTCTCAACCTCTGAAATATTTGTAGTCAACAAGCTCGGAGAGGGTAAGACCGCAATTGCATACACAAAATTAAATTAAACCAAAAAAATGGAAATAGTCTTAACACGAATTACAAACGTATCAGAGTTGCCTTAGTTTCTCCCTGGCAACGGCGCCATTAACTTGACACTCTGAGAATTAACTCTCAGAATGGCATAGCAAGCGTACCAGTCGTCAAGTAGTATTCGGGGTTTAAGTCCGAGATATCGTACCCAAGGGAGCAAATAAGCAAGCACTTTAGTTAATTAATCCGATGGTCAAGCTATTCATATACCAATGGTTGGTTTTGTTTTAAAAATAATAATTCGATACAATTTTGAAACAATGTAAATGATCCGAGAATGTAAGAGCATAATATCAAAAGCAGATTTAAAGCGATCTAGGACATTGACGGGGTTCTGATATGATGAATAAATTATCGGGATTCGGTCTACACTTGCAACTAGTATTATTCTAAAGGCAACGGGAATTCTCTATCACTAGTCCTAACCATCTCTCGATCGCATTAGGACCCTATCGTACTCTGACCACCTAATTATCTCTAATCTAGGTGTAGAAAGGTACCAAGCATTAAGATTTACGAATTCCTCTAACTTTTGGGTTTTACTCCTATGGTTATTGCACTCGTGTTAGTCTAACCATATTATAGTCTAGATTGAAACCCGAGTTATATAATTTCCTTTTCCTCCTATTAACCTCATTTCTCAATTGTTGGTTACTAGAATTCATACATCTATCACGTGATCAAGGCGACAAAGCATTAAGCACGAAATTATGTAAACGATAGCATAAATATAAGTTTAACAAGTGTAAAGCCGAAACTCATTCATTTATGTCATCATATAGTTCCCCTATGTCGTAGATCAAAGGAACTTAGTTCATGACAGCGGAAGAAGAACACAAAAAGAAGTTGAATTCAACGATAAACATAATAACTAGTAAAAGCGATACAAATACCGGTTTATTAATGAAAATGATGAAGAACTTCGATTGTGATCTCATACACTTCTCTCAATCTCCAAATCTCCTCCTTAGCTCTCAAACTTGTGTTTTTCTCTCTGAAACTCGTGATCCCCTTCTCTAATGCCCTAATTTCCTATCTATACATCGATAATAACTAAGGGAAAAAGAGGAAATCTGACTGGAAAATTACTGTTCTGCACGTCGTACGGCCATCCGTACGCCGTATGAGGGGAGTATGTTTCCTACTTTGTCCATACTCCGTATGAAATGAAGTATGGTGCCTACTCCAACTATACGCCGTATGAACTGGAGTATGGTTCCTACTCCAGCCATACGCCGTATGAGAGGGAGTACGAGCTTAGATCCACTTTCAGCTCTCAGCACACGTCCAATGCACGGCGTATGGAATCTTGACTTGAAGAATTTGCGGGTTTTACTCCGTTTTTGACTCTTTTCCGCTTCAGGATCTTATTTCCTGTAGAGAGAGATCACTGCATCAAAGTAGAGAAATAAACATCAAAGTACATAATCCCGGGACTGAAAACTTAAGAATGTGGGCTAAAAACATCTAGAATAGATGCATTTTACGTTCACATCAGGTATGTAGACCCATAAGCTAAGAATGGGTACACAGACCTAGAAGCAATGAGAGGGTACGCAGACCCTAAAGATAACAACCGAAAAAAGAAATAGGTCCTAGCACCCGGATTTTACAACCATGAAGCGCTAAAAAAAGAAAAGGTCTTTAGCCCTAAAACCTCACCGGCGGCCAACATCTTGAACCGGCGAGGCCTAACCACAAAGGTGGAAGGAAGCAAATGCATAACAAACCGAAATCGCTAAAGGGACAAAGCGAGGCACAAAACTTAAGCTGCAGAGAGGGGTATACCAGTAAAAGTACCACGATGAGCCGCAAGACCCAAGACGATCAACACCCAGGAGGATGAAGAAGGGCGTCCCACGACTGGATCTGGAGCGACACATCATGCAAGCAGACGAACCACCAAAAGCAGGAAGAACAGCTCTGCAACGATCCCCACCCGGGAGGGTAAAGAAGCGCGTCCCACGACCAGAGCCGGAACTAGAAACCTCCAATAATCCGAAAGACGCACCACCCTTGGAGCCTGTACTCAGCCCTCCAAAACCTAAATCGAACAACACCGAAAAGGGCCAAAAAGGAGGACCGGTATTTCTACCGAGGACGGGCTCCGTGGCTGGCGAAAAAACAAGCAAGAAACCAAGGGAAAAACCAGACCAGACCCAGACAGGCCCAGACCAGACAGGCCAAGACCTCAAACGTACAGTCTAGTCAGGCCCAGATCCGGACCAACTGACCCGGCCCTGCTGGAGCAAACCCGATCCGGTTGGATCGAGCCCTACCCGGCCCATCAACAGTTCCAAATCGAAGCTCTTCGCGCCGCCTCTGGAGACTGCAGCACATCGCCGGCCGACCAAAAGAAGACCCCACCGGCAAGAACTCAGACCGACCAGTGAAGCCGCCGACCACCACCACACCACCAAGCCGACCACCCACAAACTCCGAGCTTCAGAAGCTCCGACGAGCAAGATTTAGCAGCTCCGACGAGCAAGATTCAACAGCTGCGACGAGCACGCATCAGCAGCTCCGGGGAGAAGGAGACAACAACAACAACAACAACAACTCCATATCTACCCTAAAGCAGCACGACTCCAGCGAGCAGGAATAGCAGCACCGCCATCGCGAACTGCAGAGCACCAAACCTGACCACCAAAGCTCTAGCAGCCACCAGCTAGAGAGGCGACGACGTCCGAGCAACTACGGCGAGGAGGGAGGGACGGTGCCACTGAACCGGCGAGAGGAAACCGTCAAAAAGCCGAACATATCTGAAACTGGAGGATGGAAGAGAAAAAACGAAAACAAAGAGAGAATAGAGAGAGGGAAGTGGGATGAGGAGCAGATTGGGACACCGCCGACGACATTCATGGCCGGAGGCCATGGTGTCACCAACGGAAAGTGATGGTCGAAGAAGGAGGCCTCTGGCGGCTAGGGTTTGTCTAGAGAGGATTTTTTTATTGTGTAGTTAGAGCATGTGTATTTGATTATTGTTGCAAATGTAGTTTGGCGAGACAGGTTTGTGTTGCTTGACAATATTGATAAGTTTAGAATGGTTTTTTTAAATCAGTTAAGGGATACATAGTAACTTTATGGGTAATTTTCACCTCAATACCCTAACTATAGTTTTTTTCACCTCAATACCCTAACTATTTTTAGTGGCACCTCAATACCTTAGAATGACATTTTCCGTCACTTTAGTACCCGCCGTCAGCTTTCCATCCATTTTTTTATATAGAAAATGCTTGAAAAGTCCAAAATACCCCTCACTAACAGTCAAAATTTCAAAATATGCCATTGGTTTTCAAAAATTTTATTTATTTATTTATTCTATAAAAAACATTTTTTTATTTTATAAAAATTAGAATTTCTTTTACAATATTATTTTTTTATTTATAAAAATCATATTTTATTTTCAAAAATAAGTTTTGATTATAAAAAAATCAGTTTTGATTATAAAAAAATCAGTTTTGATTTAAAAAAAATCAGTTTTGATTTAAAAAAAATCAGTTTTGATTTTAAAAATAATCAGTTTTATGTTTAAAAAAATATGTTTTATTTTAAAATAAATATGTTTTTATTTATAAAAATCATATTTTATTTTAAAAAAATCAGTTTTTATTTTAAAAAATCAGTTTTATTTTTTAAAAAATTAGTTTTTTTTAAAAAAATACATAAAAATCAGTTTTTATTTCTAAAGAATTATTTATTTATTTAACAATCAGAATTATTGAATTAAAAAACATAAAACCTAATCTACTTCACAACTTCGTTCACGCATCATTTATTAAAACCTAATCTACTTCACTGTCTATGACCTTGCAGAGCCATCCATGACCTTAATTTTTTACTCTCTTCTTCTCTCTCACTTTCATCCACCGCCCACCTCTGAACCTCACGAACACGAAGAACCCACTCCGACGGTTGCGATTGAGTTTTATGTGGATGGACGAGCTCGATTTCGAATGCAGAAATGGGGAGAGAGAGAAAAAGGAGAGAGGTATCAGATTTGAGCGACCAGACGGACCACCGTGCCTAGCTCGTGAAGCCACTGGCCGACCAAGGTTTCTCCGAGCAGCAAACCTGTTCCAGATCTGTTTTGTTGTTGTTCGATTTGATTTTTTTTCTTGAACTCTGTAAATCAAATTCCAAATCTCTTCGTATACTCTTCGTATTCTTCCATGGCTACAACCCAGATATAGAATTTCCCCCTCTCTTCGTATTCTAATGTTTCAACATTGATTTGGGTCAGAATCGATTGGTCTATTTTGTGTTGGGTTAGGGTTTTAGCCTGTTGATTCTTAATTGGGGTTTTTTGAACTGGTTCAATTGTTCAGTTGGAGATGACTAATTTTGCTTGAATGATTGATTGTTCATGTGGCTGTTGCGGGTGAAGAACTTGTTCATAATAATGAAATTAAGATTAAAAGGAAAGGAAAATTAAAGTTAATGATGAAATAAGAAATGATAAATGATAAATGATAAATGAAGTTTATATATATTTAAAATTATAGATAATAAAAATAGATTTTTTAAAATAAAATATGATTTTTAAAAATAAGATATGATTTTTTATATATAATATATGATTTTTTGAAATAAAATATGTTTTTTTGAAATAAAAAAATATATATTTTTAAATATAAACTGATTTTATAAAATAAAAATATAATATTTTTAAAGAAATTCTAATTTTTATAAAATTAAAAATGTTTTTATAAAATAATAAATAAAAAGAAATTTTGAAAACCAATGGCATATTTTGAAATTTTGACTGTTAGTGAGGGGTATTTTGGACTTTTCAAGCATTTTCCATCCAAAATGGATGGAAAGTTGACGACGGGTACTAAAGTGACGGAAAATGTCATTCTAGGGTATTGAGGTACCACTAAAAATAGTTAGGGTATTGAGGTGAAAAAACGATAGTCAGAGTATTGAGGTGATGGCTATTCTAAACAAATTCCACATTGTTCCTTCTATCCATCATTGTTCCTTATATCCATCATATAGTCTAACAATTGTTTCTACGACTATTCTAAACAAATTATTTATGGAGATTTTTTTTGAGAAATATTATACTTCATGCATTATCTCAGCAACAAGATCAAGGGATAGAACTCGAAACAAGTCGAGATATGTTGAAGTATAAGTCCCACATAGAAAGTGTATGGACAAATTGAACACTTGATAAACATATTAGTGCCTCCACCCATCAGTTCGAGCTTTTGGGTTGGATAGGGCTTTAACATGGTATCAGAGCTGGTTCGGCCTAAGGTCTGTTTGTCACCTCCACCCTGTGGTCTCCGGCCCATATGCAGATGTCCAGTCCTGCTATGGCCCACGTGTAGATGTCCAGTCCAGTCCTACACGTGAGGGGGAGTGTTGAAGTATAAGTCCCACATAAAGTCCCACATAGAAAGTGTATGGACAAATTGAACACTTGATAAGCATATTAGTGCCTCCACCCATCAGTTCGAGCTTTTGGGTTGGATAGGGCTTTAACAAGATATAAGCCGAAATCCTTCGTTTGTAAAAACAAGTGATCCAATATATTAAGCTGAAAATAACGAGAACTTCTGTAACATATAACAGAAGAGATTTGACAACTGGAGATGAACACAATAATGCGAGGCTAGAGTTCTAAATACTCAATCAAGTGGTTGTCTTGACTCACGATGAGATAAATAACCTCGCCCTACTGAACATGATCTATCCAGATAAAGCCAAAAGATGACTGGGACGCCAAAAAGACTCGCTTGTTTATGGGCTCAATGGGTTTCCACCCCTAATTGGGACCCAACCCTGGAAGGTCAGGGTCCTCGTCGATCTTGAGAGGCATACATCGACGGGTTGGAATTCCTTTAACTTGACTGTGATGACGACATTGGATGGATACGAATAAAATTCAAGGCCTCACGAGAGCGACGATAGAGCTAAACGGGGCACATCAAAGGTAGACGGTCGGGAGAGAACACAAATGTCTAAGGTCGAGAAGCCTGACTGTTGAAGTGGGAGCCAAAGAGAGTCATGCACAGGAGAGCAGACTCTAAAAATCCCGGAGAGGTGGTGGAGCTATCTTGATTCACGTGGAGGCGGCTACAGAAAAGACCTAAATGAAGGCATCCACATACCCGACCCACATGAAGGCGACCACATACCCGATCCACATGAAGGCGGCCACATACCCGACCCACATGAAGGTGGCCATAACACCGGCTCGTATGGGTTCAGCCACAATAGCTCCTGCCCCGTACGGTATCGACGGTGGAGAGACGGTGATAACAACGGTTCAGTAGCCTCCAAACTAACCGGTAACAGGAGCTAGGAGGGCTTTTAACCGGGGATCAGTGGGGAAGGCCCAAACTCCGGCCGTACAAACACTAGGCTCGCGCATCCAGAGAAATAGGTTGGGACCATAGTGTAAGTCTTGCCCATTCAGGCGAGGTCGAAACCGAAATGTCATTGGTCAGGTTGACAGAACAATGGCTAGCCAAAGAAGATAGAGGCTGGCTCTCTGTTAGACCGAGTACAACGCCAGCAAGGGGAGAGGAGACCGCGGGTTTTGGAGGTTTCGTGTCGTCATTCCCGTTGGACTAGCTCAGTATAAGACAGATTCAGATCTGGGAGATGTAATGAAGGAGACGTGCAAAGAAACGAGAGGAGCCCCACCAACAATCCTATGACCGAAGCCAAAATGGTCGTTGATGATAACAACTATTACAAGAGGTGAAACCCATTAGGATTAGCATGCGAGAGAGACAACACAAACAAAGAGAGACAACACAAACAATATTAAATGGTTTGGTTTGTAAGTCTTTGTTGGAGAAATAGGCTTCAAAAGCCTTTTTTTCCTATTTGTTCAGAGTCCCACATCCGGAAGGGAGAGGAGTGGCTTTGTGTTTATAAGCTCTCCATTCCCTTTCCTGTTCAACAAGCTCTAATGGGCCCTATGCAGGTTGAGTCGGTCCGGGCCTTACGCGCACCGTCGCCGCCGTCCGTCCGGGTCGGGACGAGACGGGCCAGGCTTGAACTCGGGTTCGGGTGGAGCCCCTGCGGGGCGGGCTAAAACAGATCAAACATTAATTTTTTGGGGAATTTTTTTTATCTTATTTGTTTTTAAATCTTTTTGAAAGAGTAGTCACGTACTTCCGTTTTGATTCCGAATTAAGCCGTTGGTTAATTATTTTCAAACGGAAATCTGAGGCACTTAATGCTAAAACGTTTTTTGTATTCTACTGAAACGTTTTTTTGGTTTTCTAGCCTATAAATAGATGGCTCTGGTCATTTTGTTTAGAGACGATTTTATCAATTGCCAGAGCCAAAGTATACACGTTTTAATCCCTTTTCCCAAACGTTTTGTCCACCCTTGTTCTGGTTAACGTTCTGTTGCTTCCACATCCGGTAGAGCGAGTGGGCGCGCTGCCGGGTAGAGCTGAGTGATCCTTGAGAAGCAACCGCTGCTGATCGCCACCACGGTCACGCCGTAAAATTTGCTTTCAAGTCAGTGGACCTCCGTGCCACGTCTCAGCTGTGTTCTTTGATCCGCTCTTCAACCGGGTTGATCGTTCCTCTTTTTCGATTACTTGTTTTAGTGTCTGTTCTGATTGTTAGGTTCTGCAATTCTTTAAAATAGTTTATGCAAATTATTCCAACAATTTGAAAGCAAAATTATATTATTTATTTAATATTTCGTAAACTGTTTTAATGATGAACTTGAACAACATGAACACGAATATGCATGCTAATCTGAATTCGGCTTCTGCTGTTGCTGCTCGAAATTTCCCTCGTGTTGAACTTCTCGACGGTACCAATTACCGTCGTTGGTCTCAAAAGCTGATGATTTTCTTTGAACAAAACGAAATTGATTATGTGTTGCTTGAAGATCCCCCTGTGCCTATAACTGCTACTGGTAGCACAACTCCCTTAGTTGCCTCCATTGTTAGGGACAATGAGGCCAAACTTAAGAAGTATGCTAAGGATAATAAAAATGCTCGTTGCCAACTTTTGGACTTTGTGTCCAATACCCTCTTCGATCTTCTTGCTGGTCATAAGTCGGCCAAATTCATTTGTGAGACTTTGGAGAAGAAGTACGGGCTGACGACACTGGGAACAAGAAGTATGTCGTAAGCAAGTGGCTTGCATTCCAAATGGTTGACAACCGGTCGATCATGGATCAAGTCTACGTTTACGAGGACCTATCCGTCGCCATTGTCAATGAAGGGATGGACATGAACGAAGTGTTCCTCGCTCATGTGCTGTTGGAGAAGTTTCCACCTTCGTGGAAAGACTACCGCAACCACCTCAAGCACATAGAGAAGGATTTGACTCTTCAAGACCTCATTCGCCACATGAAGATTGAGGAAGCAAACCTCTTGAAGGACGCTCTGAGTGCCTACCCACCTTTGCTGCCTCCGACGGCAAAGGCCAACATAGTTGAGTCTGGTGGCCCGTCTCGAGCGAACAAGTTCAAGACGAAGCCCAAGTCCGAGGAAGCTCTCAAGTGAGGACCTACCAACAACCGCAACAAGTTTGTGAAGCCTTCCTCTGCTGTTCAGAAACCGAAGCAGAACCTGTTGTGCTATGTTTGCGGACAAGCTGGACACAAGGCCTATCAGTGTGTTCAACGTCAAGGCTTCAAGAAGAATGATGCAAAGGCCTACATTGCTGAAGATGACGACATAGTAGCTGATGTAGTCGCTGAGGCTATGCTAGTTCACAACATCGTTGACTGGGTGTTGGACTCCGCATCCACCCGTCATCTGTGCAACTCAAGGGAACTCTTCTACGAGTTTGTACCAATTGCACCTGGTGAAGTTGTTCATATGGGAAACGACTCTACCTCAGTGATTTCTGGAAGCGGGACGATCATGCTGAAGCTGACATCTAGGAAGACGCTCGTACTCAATAATGCCCTTTGTGTCCCTACTCTGCGACGCAACCTTGTCTCTGGACCTCTGCTGATGAAGGCTGGCTTGAAGACCGTTATAGAGGATGACATTGTGGTCTTTACCAAGAATGAAGATTTTGTAGGGAAGGGGTATTATTGTGGGGGGCTCTTCCTTTTCAATGTCGATCATGTTATCCTGAGTAATAATAAAGTTTCCGCTTCCGCTTATATCGTTGAGTCTCTTGATCTGTGGCATGGTATATTAGGACATGTGAATGTTGCTTCAATTAAACAACTCAGAAACATGTCTATCATACCATCTTTATCTACCTCTGAACTCTCAAAGTGTGAAATTTGCGTAGAGGCTAAATATTTTTAAAAACCTTGCAAATATGTCACACTAAGAAACACGAACCTTCTTGATTTAATCCATACGGATCTTGCGAATTTCAAGAACTCTAAGAGCAAGGGAGGCAAACATTATTATGTGGGTAAATTACAAATGCATACCCTTAAGTATGCATGTTTAACCGATGAATACCCTGAAGTTTAAAGTTAACTAATGCATACCCTGAAGTTTCATGTATTAACTCAAAACCCCTTCTGTCATCTAAAATGACGAAAATACCCTCAGAGATTTTTTTAAATAATTTTTTTTAAATATAAATAAAGTGATTTCTTAAATAAAAATGAAGTCATTTAATAAGTAAATATGTATATATAACAAAAGTAAATTTTAAATAATTTTTTAACATAATTATTGAAGTATAGTTGAGGGTATTTTCGTCATTTTAGCTAACGGAGGGGTTTTGAGTTAATACATGAAACTTCAGGGTATGCATTAGTTAACTTTAAACTTCAGGGTATTCATCGGTTAAACGTGCATACTTAAGGGTATGCATTTGTAGTTTACCCTTATTATGTTACCTTTATCGACGATTGCTCTAGGTTCGCGAGAGTTTATCTTCTTACTACAAAGGATGAAGTTGAAGAGATGTTCATCAAGTATAAGAATGAGGTAGAAAACCAACTCGAAAGAAAGATCAAGAGAGTGAGATCTGATAGAGGAGGAGAGTATGACTCAAACTTCTTAAAAGACGTTTGTGAATCAAATGGTATCATCCATGAAACCAGTGCACCATACATGCCTCAACAAAATGGAGTAGCTGAACGTAAGAACCGAACGCTCAAGAACATGATGAATGCAATGCTTCTTAGTTCAGGCCTTCCTGATGAAATGTGGGGGGAATACGTCTTATCTGCTTGTCACATACTTAACCGTGTGCCGCACAAGAACCTTGACAACACTACTTTTCAATGAAAAGGAACGCCGTTGCTGATCCGGTTGAACCCACTATCCCCTTTCCTTCGCTTAAAAATAGGTGGGTTGCCGAAAGCTCTACTTCGCATGGTCAAGCCGAGGGACCAAGGAGAAGCAAGAGAGCCAGGACCGAGAAGAACTTTGGAGAAGACTTTGTCACCTCATTTCTCTCCGAAGTTGGACCTGAGGGTGTTGTTTCAGAAGAGTTTGTTTCAGCCTTCCTGTTAGAAGAAGATCCAAAGACCTATGGTGAGGCTTTGAGATCTGTTGATGCTAATCTTTGGGAAGAAGCAATTAAGGCTGAATTTAATTCCATTGTATCGAATCAGACTTGGGATCTAGTAGACTTAATTAAAGGTTGCAAAGCCATTAGTAGTAAGTGGATCTTCAAGAAAAAACTGAGACCCGATGGTACAATAGAAAGATTCAAAGCGAGACTTGTTGTTAAAGGTTTTACACAAAGGAAAGACGTTGATTACTTCGACACATACTCTCTTGTGACCAAGATTTCAACGATAAGGTCTCTTATCGCTTTAGCTGCCATTCACGGCTTGATAATTCATCAGATGGATGTCAAGACCGCTTTCCTGAATGGTGATCTAAAGGAAGAGATTTATATGTCTCAACCCGAGGGGTTTTTGATCGCTGGTCAAGAGAACAAGGGTTACAAACTGAAGAAGTCTCTTTATGGACTGAAACAAGCACCTAAACAATGGTATGAGAAGTTCAATCGAACACTGGTGACTGACGGATACAAGGTGAACAACTCTGAAACCTGTGTGTACTTGAAGATCACGGAATTAGGTTGTGCGTTTATCTGTCTTTATGTTGATGACATGCTAATTCTTGGTGATAACATTGGTGCTGTGAACCTTACCAAAGAATTCCTGTCGTCAGATTTTGAGATGAAGGACTTAAGAGAAGTTGATGTCATTTTGGGTGTTAAGGTTATTAGAAACACAAATGACATCTCCTTAAGTCAGTCTCATTACGTTGAGAAAGTGTTGAAGAAATTCAATCACTTCGATGTTACTCCTACTAGGACTCCCTATGATCCAAACGTACAGCTAATAAAGAACTTGGGTGATAGTGTTTCACAAGTTCAGTACGCTCAGATTATAGGAAGTGTGATGTTCCTCATGAACTGTACTCGACCATACATTGCTTACACATTAAGCAGGTTGAGTCGATATACTCATAACCCGAGTGACGAGCATTGGAATGCTCTAGGTCGTCTGTTGAAGTACCTGAAAGGAACTATGGGTTGGTCCCTACATTACAATACTTTTTCTAATGCTTTGGAAGGTTACTGTGATGCAAACTGGGTTTTAGGTAATGACGAGACGAACTCGATGAGTGGTTATGTGTTCACCATGGGTGGAGGTGCTATATGGTGGAAGTCTGCGAAACAGACTTGTATAGCCCGCTCTACCATGGAGTCTGAGTTCATTGCCCTTGAGTTGGCTAGACAAGAAGAAGACTGGTTGAGGAACCTATTAGCAGAAGTGCATGTATGGGGAAGGCAAGATGTGCATGTGTCGTTACACTACGATTTGCAAGCGACCATTTATGTTGCGAAAAATGATGTGTACAATGGTAAGAAGAGGCACATCAATATCAGGCATGGCGTCGTTAAACAACTCCCGAGGAATTGAGTGATTTCTTTGGAATTTGTGAGATCCGAAAGAAATCTTACTGACCCTTTCACCAAGGGTCAACCTAAGAGAATACTCCTTGATATGTCGAGAGGGATGGGGCTTAAGCCCACAGGTCAAGAAAGTATGGATGGCAAGTGTTAGTTGTCATAAGCAGCCATACTAGTCTTGATGCACTACATCTCTCATTCATATGACATTTGTAGTGCTTGATGATCTATAACCAGGTTTGGTGGTGCTTTGAGACACACTTGATAGATCTTGATTTAAATCTATAACCAGTATTGGTGGTGCTTGTGAGACACACTTGATAGATTGTAATCCATAACCAGTTTTGGTGGTGCTGTTGAGATGCACTTGATGGATTATGCTGACATGATGGACTTCAAGTCCTTAATAGCTCCGGACCCGATTGGGACAATGCTTGTGAGAAGCACTTGATGAGCTACCTACAAGAGTGTGATGGTGGGCCGCCATCTATGAAAGACTTAGGGCAAAGTCTTCCTAGAGCACTCATTAGAACCAAGGTATACGCATGGCCTTTAATAGCGTCTTGATAGTCTTGCGGATTCAGTGGAATTTGAAGTATGGTATGTGTTGTGTGACGTATCAACCGAAGCTAAGTAAGTTCAAGATTTTATTCACTTACTTAAAGTAAGTTGTTATCACATCTCATTATGCATCAATTCAAATCGAAAGATATTGATGCTTAAGTACCGCACCTTCCGTTAACCAGAACATTTGGGTGTTTTTCCTTCCTTTTAAATTGTTTTACATTTTTCGGCTTTTGTCACCTCTTTGTGGGGGATTGTTGGAGAAATAGGCTTCAAAAGCCTTTTTTTTTTCCTATTTGTTCAGAGTCCCACATCGGAAAGGGAGAGGAGTGGCTTTGTGTTTATAAGCTCTCCCTTCCATTTCCTGTTCAACAAGCTCTAATGGGACCTATGCAGGTTGGGCTGGTCTGGGCCTTGCGCGTACCGCCGTCGTCGTCCGTCCGTCCGGGACGGGCCGGGCTCGGGTAGAGCCCCTACGGGGCGGGCTAAAACAGATCAAACATTAATTTTTTGGGGAAATTTTTTTATCTGATTTTTTTTTTAAATCTTTTTGAAAGAGTATTAACGTATTTCCATTTTGATTCTGAATTAAACCATTGGTTAATTATTTTCAAACCGAAATCTGAGGCTCTTAATGCTAAAACATTTTTTATATTCTGTTGAAAAGTTTTTTGGTTTTCTAGCCTATAAATAGATGGCTCTGGTCATTTTGTTTAGAGACGATTTTATCAATTGCCAGAGCCAAAGTATACACGTTTTAATCCCTCTTCCCAAATGTTTTGTCCACCCTTGTTCTGGTTAACGTTCTGTTGCTTCCACATCCGGTAGAGCGAGTGGGCGCGCTGTCGGGTAGAGCTGAGTGATCCTTGGGGAGCAACTGCTACTGATCGCCACCACGGTCACGCCGAGAAATTTGCTTTCAAGTCAGTGGACCTCCGTGCCACGTCTCAGCTGTGTTCTTTGATCTGCTCTTCAACCGGGTTGGTCGTTCCTCTTTTTCGATTACTTGTTTTAATGTGTGTTCTGATTGTTAGGCTCTGCAATTCTTTTAAACAGTTTATGCAAATTATTCCAACATTCTTAACCCTGAACTTTTTATTATTATCATTTCTGCAAAAACAGTGCAGAGGAGTATTTATTTATGAAGATTTGAACATTAGAGTTTTAGTAGATTGTAGGGAAAACTCTGGGTCCTAACCTTCTTGAACATTTCGTTTTGACGTCCTAACCCAGACCAATGTTTCGTTACAGTTCCATACACGAAAGGTTGGAACTTTTACAAAACTTGATATGAACCATTCAAATTAATGATTTCGTTAACATAGGAAGTGAAAAGTCAAAACTACAACTCCATTCACGTTAACCTTTCAGCTTCACATGCCCGTTAAACATGCAATTAGAACACTTAGTATACATATACACATGGTTCTAAATCTCGCGAGATACCGGTTGGAAAGGGGTAGGCGAGAACGAGAAGCAATATCGGTAGAAAATATCGGTCAACTCAGTCAACCCAAGTTGACTCGGTCAACTCGTCGAAAAACAACAAATCTGAAAGAAAAAAAATTTAAAACTTTAAACATGGTTAACAACTCACTTTTTTCAGTTTTAAGCCGATTAACCACCCTCCCCTTAACACAGAACATAAGCAAGTTCTTGCTTCCTCTTCATCTTAGTTGTGCCTTTGTCTCCTTTGTTTTTTTGAGAAAAAAGGGAGAAGTTGAAGTGTACAGAAAAAAGAAGATTGGAGGTTGAAGAAGATCCACAGATCTGGTTTGGCTGCTGTGCAGAAAATAAGAAAAGGCAAAGTAGAAAAGGCAAAGTAGTGTTTAAGTGAATATAAGGGTTAACTTTAGGGTTTCAATGGGTTGAGCTATTCTTTTAAGTTGTTTATCATATTGGGCTTAGATTAATTGGGTCTGAGTTAAATTTGTTGGACTCAAGTAATAATTTAGGGTTTTAATGATAACATTTAGTAACATATTTAATTATAACATTAATTTTGTCATTAATATATGTATTATATATATATATATATATTTAATACAAAACGCGATTTACCGATATTTCTCTGATATATTGAAGTATCTTTATCGTTACCTCACTGATATTTCACCGCGACCGATATTTAGAACCTTGCATATACATATCCAACAATTTTTCAACACTGAATTTCAAAATAATGCATTATTTTGGGAAAGAGGAGCTGAAAGGTTAGCGTGAATGGAATTGTAGTTTCGACTTTTCACTTCCTATGTTAACGAAATCGTTAATTTGAACAGTTCATATCAGCTTTTGTAAAAGTTCCAACCTTTCATGTATGGAACTGTAACGAAACGTTAGTCTGGGTTAGGACGTCAAAACGAAACGTTGAAAAAGGTTAGGAACCAGAGTCATCCCTAGATTGTATTCATTTGGAGGTGCCGAAATACTCTAGTGGATAGTTTGTGTGAAAGTTATGTCGGTCGGTGTTGAATCCTTCGAGCAGTCACGTGGGTTCGAGAAGTTGATGATGACATCTTTGTTTTCACTTAGGGTCGAGTATTCCGATGGTAAGATGTGTTGTTTTCTTGGACACATGTTTGTTCCTTTCTAATGGATGCATGTATTTGTATACTGCACCAATCAACCAGCATTTCAAATCCTCGAAGAAACAAAATAGGAGTAGTTACTAATCACGTAAAACAGAGTACCTTGCTTGCAAGCCATGTCATGTGGGCCGTTTCATCTTTGTAAAGTTCATATGCAGCCACACGCAATGCACTCCTATAATATTCCCAAATATTTATGAGAAATGTTCCTTCTCATTCAGTATCATTTTTAGCATAATAAAAGGTACAGATTATTTCAAGAACGTAACAATATGCAAAAGGAAATAACTAAAACGAGGGAGATTATTTTTTTTGGATCAGCAAATTATTTTTGGAAAGAGCCAAGTTTTCAAAACGAAAACAGGGCCAAGGGAGTTAACCCTCATTACACAGAAACGAGCATGCCTCAGCGGCACCTCAAACTAACTAAAACCAGCCCCAACAAGGGGGGGAAACAAGTCTTACAAACCTAAATTCCTAACAATCAGCACAACTAACTAACAAAGGTCTCTTACGCAACTAAATTTTCCAAACATGAAGTAAACAAGTAGCTAAACAAGGCTAAACAGGTACAGACCCGAGCATGCCAGTGGCACCTCCAACCAAAACACAGAACAAACCCAATAAAGGGTAAACCAGGTCTAACAACAACAAACAGGGCTAAAGTAAACTAAGAACCAAGGCTCTGAGAAGCCAAAACAACCCGCAAGACGATGCCAGGAAGTACCAAGAACAAAAACCAAAGAAGAAATGAAGCCCTCCTGCCAAAGTGAGTTCCTTCCGAACAAACACAATCGGACCACTTCCGCAACCCAGTAAAACTAAAACCCCTAATCCCCAACCGCACCTCCTTAGGAACAAGGCCACAACCGGCCAGGTCATCAAGACCAACACATCACGGTGGCCACCACCGGCTCACCGTGAGGCCCCCAACCACAAAACTCAGGGGCGAGAGGAAATGCAGATTAAGAGAATGGGAGAAGTGTTACCGGGGAAGGAAGGGCTGCCACTGCTACCGAAGATAGACCGCTGCAAACAAATGTGCTTCAAAAGCACCCCGAGGCCAACACCGACGGGAATATTCGCGCTCAGACGTCCTCCACCATGTCACCGGAGACGAGGCAAGGGAGATTCGAGCCAGCCACGACCTAATGACCAATAAACAGCACCGAGTACCTCCAGATCTACACTCTCCAAAGGTGAATCTTCTCCAAGCACTACTCAGCTTCCAAACGAGGAAGCCCGCCGGAGCCAGCACTCAACAGCGAACCCAAGGGCGAGTTTGATTCTTCACCCATCAACCCTCCACCGGCAAGGATAAAAGAGGAAAGAAACAAAGCGAGGAGAAGGCACAACTGGAGACGCTAAAGAGAGGAGGACCGAGGTCTCCAGCGAAGTGAGATGCTCCAAGAGATGAAAGAGGCCAGATCTGAGACACAGAGGTCCAGATCTGACCCCTAACTCACCAAGGCTCATAGGGAAAAGTGAAGGGACAGAGCCGGACCAGAGGGTCGGAAAGGGCGGATGCCGACGACCGACGACCGACGACAGGTGTAGATCTGGAGCTAACACCTCCAAAAATGGAGGCGAAGTGCTTCCCACAACCAGATCTACCACCCACGGCGGCCGGAGACGCGGAAAAGGGGACGGAGACGCAGAAAAACGGAGAAAAGAGAAGGGGAGGTTGAGGAGGCAAAAGAGGACGGAAGGAGGGTGAAGGAGAAGGTGGAACCCGACGATGCCATGGCCCAAAGCCATGGTCACCGCCGGGATCCAGAGCTCGAAACGAAGTGGAGGGGCGGCGCGACGAGGGTTTGGGTAGAGAGAAGCGAGAGCTTCTCTCTCTTGTTTTTCAGTTTCACCTTTTTCTAACGAGCGAGATTATTGATTGGGCAAATCCAGTTCTTTAACTCGATGATAGATTTTTTATCGATTGTGGCTAGACTACTAAGGGAGCAATTGATGGGCGCACGGACAAGCACGTCTCAACTAAGGCACGTTAGGTTTCATGAATGCATCTCTTGCTCTAGGTGAGGGAGGGCTCGTCGGAAACTGGTTGGGGGATGCTTGCTTACTCAAGAGTAACCCATGAAGTGACGGCTGAGGATGGGTGGCCGAGAGCGGCTTCTTGGGCCTCGATAGGGGCGAAACCCGGAATATAGTTAGGTTTAGTTAGTTTTAAGTAATTATAATTAGCTGTTAAATTATTTGTTTATTATTCTATTTATTCATTAATAAAATAAAAGTATAAATGTAACTTCCCCTATAATAGCTATAAAATTAAAATAAACAAAGAAAAAAACCGTCATTTCATACTTCACTTAACTACACATGGGATCACATGACTAACTTATTTGGAATATTCTGTTAGTTTTCTAACGGAATGGTTCAAAACGTCCGTGGAGCAAACATTAGGGTACCCAAATGTATTAGAAATTTATAAGGGTACCAAAAGATCTATGGACCGAACGTAAGGATACCATATGGTATTTAACCCATGGTGCTGGTGTAAGCCAGATGGGGCCGATCCGGGCTATCCCGCCATGCCTCGGAAGGTCTAGATGTACATGATCAGTAGAGTGAGATCCGATGGGGTGAGGGTGGTAGCGATTTGGAAGGGGCAGTGGGGAGGGGGGGTGCTCAGGCATGGTTCAGTTGTATCCTGTGTGTGTCCAATAGTGCGTCTCGTATACCTTCCGACCCAACATACATGAATGTGGTGGCGGCCCCCTTCCATCCCACGTATGAAACGTTGGGTTCAGTCGCCTGGTAGAGTGGGGGTAATGGGAAATATTGATCGGTCATGACGATTACCTGGAACAGATTGGAGGGGAGAAGAGGGGGCCGAAGTCATCGTTTCTTTTTTCGAACTAGTTTAATAAACTCCCTCGATGGTGAGGGGGCATGAATCGAGATAGAGGTACACGTGGTGAGGGGACATGGGTGGTTGCTGCAAGAGTCCCAGTAGGTACCACGTGGTTGAGTAGCATTGTCGTCATGACATCTAGGGTCGACATGATAGGACGAAGCACGAGGACGGCGTGAGCCGAATCTAAGATGACAACAGCAGGCGACAGAGTAGAGAGGAGATGAGAGAACTCTACAGAACAGTTTTAATTTTTAGAAATTAATTAATTAAGATTAAAATAATAACTAAAGGTTAATTGAGATTTTATTCAAGATTAAAATAATAAAAACAATTAAGATTTTAAAAATGCTTCAAATGACATGTTTTATAAATTTGAAAGGTAATGAAGTGTATTGGTGTTATTTTACTAAATTTTAAGTACTGAAAATCTAATGTCATGTTTTTGAAAATTAAACGGTTAGTGAGGGGTATTATGAACTTCTTATTTATTTTGGATGGAAAATTAACTGAAATATGACGAATAAATACTAAATTGTGGTTAAATGTTTAACAATGTATTATATTAAAAAAAATTATATCAAGATATTATATTATAAATAAATATTTGATAGTGTGCATTATATTAAAATTTTTCCAAAAAAGTGTTGTAGCGAGTTTAAGAGACTGTCTCGTAAACCCTAGGGTTTTTTCTTCTTCGATCACGACAGGTCGCCTGTTCTTCTCGATTGGTGCTCGTTTCGGTCCCTTCTCCCCATCTGTGTGCATTTAGACTTCCGGCCGTTTCATCACTACAATACCTCCTCAATCGGGTAAGCGCACCTTTTCCTCTAGAAGTTTCTTATTTGTTGTGATCGTCTATTAGGGTTTGGTTGCAACCTTTATCATGACTCAAATACTCGACTGGAACTGTCGGGGCCTTGGCTCGGATCACAATCGTCATCATCTAAAGGAGCACATCTCTAGATTGAAGTCGTACATCGTCTTTCTTACTGAAACTCGCCATGTTGAAGCGAGAAATTTCCGGTCAAGACTTGCAAGCCTTCTTTCAACTTTAGGGTATCATGAGGGAACTGGTTTACCGGGTCAGGCACTCTCGAGTAACCCGGAACAAGGACATAAGAGCATGTACATCAAGGGGTGCTAGAGGGAGGATCCTCTACTGACTGAGCTGAATTGTGATCCTTCCTCTCTGAAATTGAGAGTGTTCCACATCGAGGGGGCAGATATGAGGATCATGCCCCTCTTGAAATGTTAACTGGATAATTAATAATGGTTTTGCTGAATTTGTTAAATGCATATTTAATTAAAATAATAATAAATAAAATAGAAATAAAACATACAAAATTAATTAATAAATACATAAATTAAAAAATACGAACTAATTAATACATACAATTAAATAACTAAAATTGATAAGGAAACTTGAAATTTCATTACAACTTGTCGTCGTCATTTAAGCCTTGTTGCCGGACATTTTTTTCTCGAAATAGAAAACTGATTTTTTTAATTAAAAAACTGATTTTTTAAATTAAAAAACTAATTTTTTTTAAATTAAAACAGATTTCTTAAAATAAAATAAAAAGATTTTATAAATTAAAAACTGATTTAATATATAAAATGAAAAAAATGAGGAACATGTATCACGGTGGCAGCGCATGGAGAAGGAGCGAGAGGCACGGAGGCGAGAGGCGCGTTCCTGCCCCTCCACACCCCCCAATCTCGCTTGCCCCCTACCCGCTCCGCCTCCCGTGCCCCCTCGTTTTTGGCTCCCCACATCAAGAAGGGCAAGAGGCAAGTGCCCCATGCCCCCACCCCCCTCTTGCCCCGGTTTGATTTAAAAGCTCTAAAAGGAGGGGGGGTCATGCTGCTCTGGTCGACGAGATGCAAGGTGAAAATTTTGGCCGAACACCAATCACATATCGATGCTCAAGTTTGGGTGGAACAAGACCGACAATTTCGTTTTACGGGCATATATGGAGAACCAGCTACGGAGTATCACCGCCGTACGTGGAACCTTCTTCGTCAATTGGCTCAGGTTCATGCAACTCCATAATGGGTTTAGATGGGGGACTTCAACGGTATTCTCCACCCTTTGGAAAAACGGAGTGGGTTGCCATACCCGATGACACTTCTCCAAGGCTTTCAGCACGCGATCTAGGATATAGAAGTTGGAGAAGTTCCCCTGACCGACTATCAATTCACATGGACTAAAGGTCAAGACCCGGAAAATCGAATGGAGATTAGACTGGATAGGGCATTTTTTTTCCCTCGTGCACAAGGTCGATTTCGCCTAGCCTCCCTCCATAAAATGGGCTATTCCACATCCGTTCATATGCCCATCCTTCTTAAGCTCCAAGTGGATGACATTAGACCAGGACCACGACAATTCCAGTTCGAGAATAATTGGATTGACCACCCCGAATGTGGTAAGTTAATCCAAAATGAATGGGGTCACCCCGGGACCAACATATCAATCATCATATCACAGACATCAATTCTTCTGTCAATACTTGGGGGCAATAAGTTTTCCGGGAAAATATTAACCAATTAAGAAATTCCAAATGCAACTCCGAGATCTTAATGGTAAAACTGACTGACAGGGTATCTAGCACCGATTGGCTATCCAGAAACTGTACAACCGGGCACTGGTAAAACATGAGTCCTTCTAGTGACAACGAGCAAAACAGGAGTGGATTGTTAGGGGTGATCGATATACTAAGTTCTTCCAAATGACGGCCACGAAAAGGCAATGGAGGAACAAGATTCGAGTGCTGGAGAATGACAATGGGGAGGAGGTGTCCTGGGAGACAAGTATGCAAGACCTGTTCCTAAATTATTTCCCTCGGATGTTCACCCCGGGATCGGACATGCCATATGTCCTCTCGTCACCGGTTCCAGAATTAATTTCCACGGCCCAAAATGCTACTCTTACATGTCCGGTCACTGATGAGGAAGTCCGCTATGCGGTCTTTCAAATCGGTCCTTCCAAATCACTAGGACAATATGGTCTCAACCCTTTATTCTTTCAGCATTACTAGAATAACCTGCGTGCAAAGGTTATTGACTTTGTTCGGTTGGCATTCTCTACAGCATAAATTGACATTGATGTCAACAAGAATACTCTGTTTATGATCCCGAAGATCCAAACAACTCGGAAAATTATGAACTACGGCGTACTTCTCTCTGCAACGTCATTTTCAGGATTCCGTCCAAGGTATTGGCCAACCACCTAAAACCCCTCTTGGACCCGATTATCTCTACCAACCAGGGAGCATTTATCTTGGGTCGGGAAATTTAGGATGATATATTTATCTCCTATGAGGTCATTCATGTGTTGCATAGGCGTACCTAAGGTCCAAATGGGTTCATGGCATTGAAATTAGACATGAGTAAGGCCTATGATAAAGTAGAGTGAACTTTTATCCTCTCAATAATGGGGGCATTTGGGTTTAGACCTCATTTTTTGGCGATGTTTAGTTCTAGCATGTATGCAATCCATTCAGTATACATTCATCTCAAAAGGCAAGAATACAGCTCCATTTACGATTGGGAGGGGAATTCGGAAATGTGGTCTCCTCTCTCCATACCTCTTTCTATATTTTTTTTATGGTGTGCTTATCCCGTATGCTAGCCCGAGCAGAGGCAGAAGGCTCCTTACATGGAGTCTTGGTGGCTATGGGGCTCCGGTGATCTTACACATCTTTTTTGCAGACGACTATTATATCTTCTAAAGGGCTAATCGAGAAGAAGCCGAAAACCTCCAACACATACTCACAACCATTGGGACTATGTCAGGACAAGTTATCAACAAGGCATAATTTTCCATCTTTAGTACGAATACACCTTCTGCCTGACCGTGCAATGTGTTGTGGAACACTGAGTATACAGGAAATCTCCCAATCCTCTATCTATTTAGGGATCCAAACATATTGGGACAGAGGAAGGGGCATAGCCTCTAATTTATATGCGATCATTTGGTGCCAAAGATAGGTACCTAGGATGGTCAGATGCTCTCAGCCGGGGTAAAAGAGGTAATGGTACGATCGGTCCTGCAGGCACTCCCTATTTATGCTATGAGTGTGTTCCTTCTTCCACAAGGCTCCATCAACCAGATTCACATTACCTTAGCCCGTTACTGGTGGGCGGGTACTCCCCGCACCACAAAGCCTATCATTTGGAAAGACTAGGCCAAGTTGTGCAGACCGAAGGAAGGAGGGGAAATGGTTTTCAAGGACATGAAGGATATGATCATAACTCTATTGGCAAAAATGGGTTGCAAGTTCCTCACCGAATCAGAGAGTTTGGTTGCACGAGTTTTTAAGGCACACTATTATCTAAAAGGCGACTTCTTAACGGCAGATCAGGGCTATAACTCGAGCCATATCTGGATGGATCTTAGGGCCACTCACACTCTATTATGTCAAGGCTTCCGAAGAACTATTGGAGACGACATACAAACTATGGTGGAAGGTGCCATGTGGCTTCTAGGGACATTCCCATCATACCACTCCACACGATCCAAACCCTGAACATGAAAGTGGCTGACTTGATACTGCCACGAGGCGGGGGGGGGGGGGGGAGTGTTGGGACGAACCCAAACTCCATATCAATTTATCCCCAGATATTGTCAGTGAAATTTTACAGGTGCCGTTCTTGATCCTAAACCACACTAACGAGTGGTTCTGGACACACAATATGAAAGGAATATATACATGTAAGGAGGGGTACCGAGCTCTTTCATGGGTCCATGACAGATGGCATCTCTCGATTGGGGCTACCGTTTGGACGGGTTTGTGGGACTTAGACATCCAACCCCGAATCAAAAAAAATTCTCTAGAGGGCTTTCTCCGGAACTCTCCAAGTGGCTATGAACCTCCGGATGAAGCATGTCCATATCCCGGAAGCATGTCCGATCTGCCTCACTGATCAGGAGATTATGTCTCACCTTCTCCTACATTGTGAGTTCGCCAAGGAGGTGTGGGCTCTGGCCAACCTACATGTTCCTATTCTACCCCATCATACCCTGGATACATGAATGACTCTCATCATGGCTCTCTCGGATATTCCCACAAAAGCAGGATAGCCATGACGATTTGGAAATATGGAAGACACGCAATGACTTGGTTTGGAATCACGCTTAGCCGAAACCTCAAATTATCAATGCTACGGTCCTGAGTACTCAACATAGCTGGACTGAGGCTAACCGAGGAAACCAAAAGGTATCGGGGCCTTCATAGCCGAGACAAAGAGGATGGCACCCACCGCCACCAACTTGGGTCAAAATAAACGTGAATGGGGCCACTTTCACTGATCCGTCTCAACTGGAAAAGGGTTGGATATGTAGGACTGATTGAGGAGAGGTAGTGGAAGGTCGAAATGGAACTCTTCATTGTTTGTTTAGGGCTAAATATGCTGAGGCAGTGACTATTTTACAGGCTCTTCGGTGGGTCCGAAGGCAAGGCCGCACAAAGGTGGTGGTGCGGAGTGATGCGCAATATGAAGTCCACATCGTCATCATCCAAGAAGCTCCCTTTCTATTCTCTTTTCTCTCAAGGATGTTAAACTCGAGTATATTATTATGACAATGAACAGGACCATCAACTGATTTGGGAGGCTCGTTCTGTGTCTGTTCAGTTGTGATCTGGGTTTCATATCCCGGATACATTAGATTGTATCTCGAGAGGTGAAATCGGCTACAAACCACTCTTAACCTAAAAACTAGAGAACCAATCATAGCCATACATACCTAAGATCCAACATTCACCATGATGCCACATCATCACCCCAATTTCACCAAATCTCACGACAATTTCATCTTTTCACACACAAGCAAGGGCATAATTGTAAAAGCATGATGTCATGTGGACAAGTGTCCATTTTTTTCTTCACCAATTCACTAATTTAATATTTCCCGATTCGTTTGAACTCCGATTAGCTTCAAACTTGAGCCAATATTTTTATTTTTTCAATGGCTTTAAATCAAGATCAATCATGAATATATTTTGAAGCACGAAAATGAAAAGGTATATCGGAGTGATAAAAATAATGTTGAGAGTTGATAAATCTTCACTAATAAATGTTTTATATCGGAGGTATCAAACTAGTGCTAAATGTTGATAAAAACATGTACTGAGGTGATAAAAACCATGTTCAATTATGATAATAAGTGTGATATACTAGAGTTTAGCGTTGATAAAAAAACATGTGATGGGGTGATAAAAACACATGTAATTTAATGATAAACATAGTTTTAGTGCTGATAAAATTGGTGTTCATAAAAAGCACGTGATGAGATGATAAAATTCATGATCAGTTTTGGAGAATGGGGTGATAAAACCAGTGTAGAGTGTTGATAAAACCAGAGCAAAGTGTTGATAAAAATTAGCTAGATATAATTTCTTTAAAAACCAGCCCCGAAATATAAAAAAAGGGTAAACTACAAATGCATACCCTTAAGTATGCACGTTTAACCGATGAATACCCTGAAGTTTAAAGTTAACTGATGCATACCCTAAAGTTACGAGTTGTAACTCAAAACCCCTCCGTCAACTAAAATGACGAAAATACCCTCAACTACACTTCAATAATTATGTTAAAAAAATTATTTAAAAATTATTTTTGTTATATATATATATACTTACTTATTAAATGACTTTATTTTCATTTAAAAAATCACTTCATTTATATTTTTAAAAAATTATTTTAAAAAATCACTGAGGGTATTTTCGTCATTTTAGTTGACAGAAAGGGTTTTGAGTTACAACTCGTAACTTCAGGGTATGCATCAGTTAACTTTAAACTTCAGGGAAATCATCGGTTAAACGTGACAACTTCAGGATATGCATTTGTAGTTTACCCTAAAAAAATGTGTGCTTCAAAAAAACATGTGATGGGGGTGATAAAACACACGTAATTGAATGGTAAACCTAGTGTTTAGTGTTGATAAAACTAGTGTTCATAAAAAGCACGCAATGAGGTGATAAAATAATGATCAGTTTTGAAAATGAGGTGATAAAACCAGTGTAAAGTGTTGATAAAACCAATGTAAAAGTGTTGATAAATCCAGAGCAAAGTGTTGATAAAAATTACCCAGATTTTTTATAAAAAAATCAACACCGAAATATTTTTTTTTCGTGCTTCAAAATATATTCATGACTGATCTTGATTTAAAGCCCTTAAAAAAACAAAACTAATGGCGCAAGTTTGAAGTCAATCAGAGTTCAAACGAATCGGGAAAAATTAAATTAGTGAATTGATTAAAAAAAAAATATGATAGTTTTACTGAAAAGCCCTTACCACTTACTAAAAAGTGCTGTTTTTTTGCAGTCAACTACTCAATTGTATCTCATCCATCCATTCTTAAAATTGATGACTTAGATTGATTCTCTAGTTTTTAGGTTAAGACACAGTTTGTATTTGATTTCTCCTCCGTATCTAGAAGCAATTCAAATAATAATACATACAAGGGAAAACGCCACAAAACAACTATGCCCCTACTTTATAGCTCACAAAACAATTATTGACAATTTTATCGTTCAAATCACATCGTCCCAAAAGTTAAATGTCAAAAACCATAAAAATCCATCTAAAAATAGACGGACCGTTAACTGTGTGATGGAAAAACACCAAGAAACAACTATGGTTTGACTTTATATTACAAAATACAACTATAGAGTTATGACTAAAACTGATGGCAGTTTGGTCTTTACACTAACGTTGTTAACGGACCGTCACAATTTTGACAGATTTTTATGGTTTTTGACATTTAACTTTTGGGACGATGTGATTTGAACGATAAAATTGTCAATAGTTGTTTTGTGAGCTATAAAGTCGGGGCATAATTGTTTTGTGGCGTTTTCCCTACATCCTCGTTTCAAGAAAAAACTTTTAAAAAAATCTATATATTTAATTTGACGACTTCAAAGCAAATTCTCAGTTTCGGACACCCGTAATCAAGAAACAATGGAGCATTTCAGAGGACAAGCTCGCCTTCCGAAATTCGCAGTCCCGAAACGGTACGACCTGAGGCTCAAACCGGATCTCACCGCTTGCAAATTCGCCGGCTCCGTCGTAATCGACATCGACATCGTCTCCGACACCCGCTTCATAGTCCTCAATGCCGCCGAACTCTCCGTCACTTCAGATTCCGTTTCCTTCACCAACCGCAACTCCTCTAAGGTATCGCCGTTCCTCTCCTACCTTTCTGTTCGTGTTTCGATTCGTTTATCTGTTTGTTTGACTGATGAAATGCTTCGAGTCCTCAGTTTACTGAACTATCTTTGCTAAGGTTTTTTGCTTCTTCCTCAGATGTGGTGGTTGACTCTTGAACGCTGTGAATATTATAGTTTAAGGTCACTGCTATGTTGGGATTGTTAGAAATTTGCTAGAAAAACAAGTAAATAAAATTGGATTTTTTGAACTTGGCTCCACTGTTCCTTTTTTTCACAACAGATCATGTTTTGTCCTTGGTGTATGATTATTTGCACAAGATCATGCTTTATAGTGCCTGCATGCTGAATTGCTGATTGACCATGATGCCTCTTTCCAGATGACATCAATCAACTTTTTTCCCACCAGGTTACTGACAAATGCCACTGTATAACAAATTAAAGAAATAACATGTGCAGTTGCATTTCTTACATCAATCTAATTTTCTCAAGGGTTTATCAGTTTGGATGTATTGTTGTATTATTCTTTTAGCATATGCGTTTGTATGGTTGATGTAAGTTATGGGAAAAGAGAGTCTGACTTGGACTGTTTTTAAGCTGTGAACTTATAAACTGTTTTTTGGGTAGGTATTCAAGCCTTCGAAAATTGAATTGGCTGAAGACGATGAGATTTTGGTTCTGGAGTTTGCTGAAACGTTACCGGTTGGTATGGGAGTTTTGGCTATTCAGTTTGAAGGAACTTTGAATGACAGAATGAAGGGATTCTATCGAAGGTAGCTAGTGTTGCAGTCTGAGCTTTTCACTTGTTGCTGAGGAAATTCTGATCGTGACGAAATCATTTGTAGTCTAGCTCTGTTATTTTTTCCTGTGTTTTCCCTGAACCCATGTAGATGGTTACTAACTTCTTATTTTATTTTTGTGTGCAGTTCTTATGTGCACAATGGTGAGAAGAAGAATATGGCGGTCACACAGTTTGAACCCGCAGATGCCAGGCGATGCTTTCCATGTTGGGATGAGCCTGCTTGCAAGGTCTCTATAGGATCCTTACATTATCTCAAACTTCAAATTTCATCTTTGAGAAGGCCACAGACTAAATGACATATTTGTTGTTCAAGAACTCATGTTTTTGGTTATGAATATATATGGCGATGCAAACCTAATACTTTCTGTTGTTAAGTTCAGCAAAGGTGCTATCAAATAATGCTGCCTGCGTTTGGTTCAAATAAAGTTATTAAATTATGGAGCTGATGGCTTACCTTTGTTTCACTGACTTCTGAGGTGACAGGCCACATTCAAAGTCACATTGGATGTGCCTTCTGAACTAGTAGCTCTTTCCAACATGCCAATTACTAATGAAAAAGTGGATGGACTTCTCAAGACAGTGTCTTACCAAGAATCACCAATCATGTCCACATATTTAGTGGCAGTTGTGGTTGGTTTGTTTGATTATGTGGAAGATCATACATCTGATGGTAAAAACCCAGATCAATATTCATTTGGATTGTTGCTCTGTTGTACTGCAGCCCTTTTTCTTTATAGCTTAATGTCACATATTTATGCAGGGGTGAAAGTTCGAGTATACTGTCAAGTTGGCAAGGCAAATCAAGGAAAATTTGCGCTGGATGTTGCTGTCAAGACTCTCGTGTTGTACAAAGCGTATGTCTAGTTCTGATTAATCTTCAAAATTCTCGAAAACATTGAAGAAACATCCTCTATAAAACGAACTAGTTGTGTCAATCATTTTTCCATTTGGTAATCTATGCTTCAGCAGCTGCAAAAATAATTGTACTAAGTCTTACAGATACTTTGCCGAACCATACTCCCTGCCCAAATTAGATATGGTTGCTATCCCAGATTTTGCTGCTGGTGCCATGGAGAATTATGGTTTGGTGACATACCGTGAAACAGCTTTGCTATATGATGATCAGCATTCTGCAGCTGCTAACAAGCAGAGGGTAATTTGGATACCGTATCCTGAACATTCTCTGGCTTTCAAATAGTTTGATGAGTATGTAAGAGTGTCTATCCCTATAAATTATGTAGTAACAATTTTCCTTTTTTGATTATTGCTGTCAAGGTTGCTACAGTCGTAGCACATGAACTGGCACATCAGTGGTTTGGCAATCTTGTAACAATGGAATGGTGGACTCATTTATGGTTGAATGAAGGATTTGCAACTTGGGTACATTCTTTGGTGCATAGTCTTATTTCATTTACTTATTTTTGCTTATTACATACTAGTAAGTTTACGCAAATAATATAAATGTTTTCAGGTAAGCTACTTAGCAGTTGATAGTTTGTTTCCGGAGTGGAAAATATGGACTCAATTTCTTGATGAATCTACTGAGGGTCTTAGATTAGACGGGCTTGCAGAATCCCACCCGATTGAGGTAAATCTGTATCCACTTATTTATTGTTGGATCTATTTATAATCCTCGAGGCTTTATTTTTACCTTATAAGCTAGTACATTATATGCTAGACATTTTTTCTTTCAGGTGGATATTAATCATGCTGGCGAGATAGATGAAATATTTGATGCAATAAGTTACAGAAAAGGTGCATCTGTTATCCGGATGCTACAAAGCTATCTTGGTGCAGATAGCTTTCAGGTCAGTTCTTTGTTTGTTATTAGTTATGGTCTAAATGTAGACATTAATCAAAATTCTTGCCTCACTGAATCTACTTGGTATATTTATTGTATGCCAAACTGGGATTAACTAATGCTTTGGAAGATCCTTTCATCCAACTCACTCCCATAATCTAGTGAAGGTCTCTTGGCTGCAAGCTGCCGAGCTTCATTCCTTCCCCATTATTATTGTTGTTATGACGGTTGATGGGTCTCAAATAACTTATTAAAATGGAGAGTGAGGTCATGAGTAATACTAATATCTTTTACTATTTTAGTTTGACGATATGATATAGGGTAGTGCGGGGGTAGTAAGCAGCGGCTTAACAATATATGCATCTTCCTCTCCGTCCCACAATAAGTGTCTTACTTTCCTAAACCAATGTCCCAAATGGATTAACGATAGTACTTCATTATAAGTTGGTAATAACAACTTAGTAGTTAGGATATGGGAGCACATGAGGGTGAAGTGTGGAAAGACAAGCACTACTAATTGGATCCTTAATTCTTGCAAATAGTCAAATGGGACACTTATTTTGGGACGGAGAGAGTATTGATTTAGTAACGAGGGTTTAATTTTGTCACTTAGCTTGTAAGCACTAAACAATGATATGATTGTTATTATTCATATACTTCAAATACACTGAGAAGTGCCATTTGAAGTTCTCATTAGGTTAATTTTTCTGACGCAACGTCATAAAATTCTTCTACTTACTTACACTTCTCATTATACTCTTTTTTGCTGTTGACTGATCATATGATTTAACATTCACAAGTCACTCATGCATGCAGAAATCACTTGCTTCATATATAAAAAAATATGCTTGCTCAAATGCTAAGACAGAAGACCTATGGGCTGCCCTTGAAGAGGGTTCTCGGGAACCTGTAAACAAGCTGATGAACTCATGGACAAAGCAACAAGGATATCCAGTTGTCTCTGTCCAAGTTAAAGAGCAGAGCCTTGAGTTCGAGCAGGTTTGCTTTATTCCTACCTTCGGGTTGTTTGATTGATCAGTTAATTGTTGAAATCACATTTCTCAGTAGACATGTGGAGTTGTATATTAGAGACTCAGTTCTAAAAGGTAAATCTTATAAATGGCAGTCTCGGTTTTTATCAAGTGGTAGCTGTGGAGAGGGGCAGTGGATTGTCCCAATAACATTATGCTGTGGTTCATATGATGTGCGCAAAAATTTCTTATTGGAAGCCAAGTCTGAGGCCCACGATATCAATGAGTTTCTGGGTAGCTCAATTTCCAAAGACAACTTCATGGAGACTGGAAATGGAGCTAAAAGCAGTTGTAGTTGGATAAAACTTAATGTGGACCAGAGTGGCTTCTACAGGGTGAAATATGATGAAGAGCTTTCATCCAGACTTAGATATGCTATAGAGAACAAATACTTATCTGCCACAGACAGATTTGGTATGTGAAATTTCCCCCCTCTACAGTCCTTATCTCTTCGAAAGCAAATTGAGTAACTAATGTCAACTTATCGATTGACAGGTATTTTGGATGATTCATTTGCTCTTTGTATGGCTCGCCAACAGCCTTTGACCTCTTTGCTCACCTTAATGAATGCTTACAGGGAAGAGGATGATTATACTGTTTTGTCTAACTTGATCAGTGTAAGCATCACTTCTGTTTCTTGTTTATTCTCACTCCTTATGCCCCTCAGCCTGATTTTAGTTCACCCTGTCTCTCAGATATGTTATAAAGTTGCAAGAATTGCAGCTGATGCGATTCCTGATTCACTGGACCTTATTAAACAATTCTTCATTAATCTTCTACAATATTCTGCAGAGTAAGTTATTTGTGATTTTATATTCTGATGGTGGTAAAGGAATCTTCTGTATATGTATGCTTGTTTGATGAAGAAAGTAACTACATCTTAACTAATATCTTATTTTTCTATCCCTGTGAAAACAGGGGCAGTGATTGAGAATATGGTAATATGAGCCTTGTAAGAAAAGTATGCTAGAAATGAAAAAATATTGTTGGTTATGATTCTAATTTTACATGAAATTCTAAACATATCAGTAGCCCTATTTGCTTGTGGCTAACCCAAGAATGCATGTAACAATTTTAAGTACGTGTAAATATGGGAAAGTATGAACGACAAATAAAAACAAAGGAAGCAAACACATGAACTGTTGATAAGCAAATAGAAACCTGTTCTATAATATTAGATAACAAACATTAGTACATGTCTTTAAAGCAAAAGGGTGCATCTTTATGTCTCACTTTTATTTATTTCATTCATTTCTAATTCCTTCATAGGAAGCTTGGTTGGGATCCAAAAACAGGGGAGAGCCATCTTGATGCTATGTTGAGGGGTGAAGTTTTGGTTGCCCTAGCCATGTTTGGGCATGGTATGACCCTAAATGAAGCAAGTAGACGTTTTCATGCATTCTTAGATGACAGAAATACCCCACTCCTCTGTCCAGATATAAGGAAGGTTGTTGAATCATGATTATAAACTATATTTTCACAACCCCTTGGTGTTTCTAATGGAATAAATATGGCTGCAGGCATCATATATGGCTGTGATGCAGAGTGCTAGCACAGAAAACAGATCTGGTTATGATTTACTTTTAAGAATTTATAGAGAATCAGATCTGAGCCAGGAGAAAACACGCATTCTAGGTAATTCTTATGCTTGAACAATGATGCCGAAAATAAATCTGTGCATTCCATGCTAATTCTAAATATTTTTGTACTTGTAGGTTCACTAGGATCCTGTCGCGACCCCAAAATAATTCTTGAACATCTTAACTTTTTGTTGTCTTCTGAGGTCAGTCTCTCTCTTTCTCCACACATTCATACAGATAAGCTCAATGACACAAATATCATTTCTTATCTTTGTTTAGGTTCGTAGTCAAGACGTTGTTTTTGGACTCGCTGTTAGTAAGGAAGGCCGTGAAACAGCCTGGGCATGGTTGAAGGTTAGTTTTTACATTCACTCAAAGGCGTAAGAATAGCTGCATGTTTGAATATCTTATCCAGTCAATTATAGACATATTTACAGTTCGACAGTGCTCTTTGTTATGCTGGATTGTGGCTGAGCTTAGACCTTTTCTTTTCTACTGATAAGTCAACTTCTAGAGATAAATTGCAAAATAATAGGCAAATGTGTGCACGAGACATTTTTAAACTAGGTTTGGAAAATTCATGCACATGTATGAGAGAAAAATCAAACTATCCACGTGTTGAACTACCAGTCTGACATTATAAACCAAGTTCCAAAACTACCCCACTTATTTGATCCATGGTATCATGCCATATGATACAAATCCTGTCTGAGCCCTTTGTTGTTCAGCACCCCTCCCATATCTGCTAGCCTTTGAACCCCATTTGAGACCTACCTATTTCCTGATCAATTTTGACATCTTACAAACATTTATAGGTTGAAATCCATATGGGGATTTGATAAGGATGGTTACCGGTAGGAATTTAAAAAAAAAATCAAGAATATGTGCTATGTCATTATAAATGGACACAATAATATAAGAAAAATGGTTTCTCAGTGCACTAGATTTCTGCCTTTGTGGGTGTCATGACCTGATAGTTCATGATGCAATCCGGATGAAGTTAGAAATGTCATGGGTGCATTGCATGGGAAGTATGCATGTGGACATCAGACAAATGTTGTGCGCAAGATGACACAAATTGGTTGCATGCCTGGAAGTGTTTGAGATACAAAAAATCACAAGTTGACATCCTTGGTCAAGAATTAGCATTGCCGATTTAGGCTTGTTTTATATTTCTGTTTTATTAGATAAAAGCAGATGTTTCTGAAGGCAAATAGTCATAGAGGTGCTTGCATGGGCAACCAACATGACATGACACAACGGTCTGCCATTTTTGGTTCTAGTTTACGAGAGGTTGTTTTCACATAGTTCTTTTGTGGGTGAATTCTTGTGGGAGCTTGAGGTGGATTGACAAAGCCCAATGTCCTACAATGTCAGGATTGGTTACATCTAGTATCATGGAAGTATTTGACCAAGACTTGACATCTCGAGCTTTGCTACTTCACTGCAAGCTCCCACATAACTTCACCCATAAAAGAACTCCCATATGAAATCCGCCTCTTGCAACAAGGACCAAAAACAATGCACCATTGTGCTACTTCATGCTTGTTGCCTAGGCAATCACCTCCATGACTAATTGCTTTTAAAAACAACTCCTTGTCGAAGAAAACAAGGCTAACTTGCCAGTGTTAATTCTTGAACATGAACGTCTCATCGTGCTTGTTTACCTCAAGCACTTTATGCAGGCAACCAGTTTGCATGCACTTCAGCAAAATCCTTATGATGTCCACATATATGCGTTCCATGCTATGCATCATGGTAGTACATGACGTGTTTTTGTAAAGAACTTGTTTCCTTGAATGCTATGCAAAATAGTGCTAGCCCTGTCCTATGAATTATGTATGAAATGGAATATTATTTTCATTAATCAGCCATCTTTCTGCTTGTTTATTTAGAAATCCTTGTAGTATAATTTATGAGGAAATATTACGACAAAAAAGTTCCATGCAAGTGATCTTTTAACGTTCTGGTATATTTTGTTAACATGACACCAACTCCAAGAACATTGTAGAGTACAGAGGAAAACTATGTCCATATTTCCCGTCTAATATTTTGTATCTGTTGAATGCAGGATAACTGGGATCACATCTCAAAAACCTGGGGTTCTGGATTTCTTATAACTCGCTTTGTTGGTGCAATTGTTTCACCGGTGTGTTCTCTCTCTCTCTCTCTCTCTCTCTCTCTCTCTCTCACACACACACACACACACACACACACACACACACATACACCCAAACTGTTTATTCAAGTCTCCATTTCTGCCTTAAAGGAATTATGAAACAGGGTAGGAGAATTCATTCATTTTCATGTTTGGTTTTGTCAGTTTGCCTCACTTGAGATGGTGAAGGAAATAGAGGAGTTCTTTGCAACTCGTTCTAAGCCAGCAATTGCCAGAACCTTGAAGCAAAGCATAGAGCGGGTTAACATCAATGCAAAATGGGTTGAGGCCATTCAGAATGAGAAGCATCTTTCGGAGGCAGTGCTGGAGTTGGCATACAGGAAATACTAGGTTGCAGTTCATATTACCCCGCTTCTCAGGATGAGACCAATTTCAATTGTTACCACTAAGTCTTTGGAACAGTCTCATAGTCTCTCTTGTACCAAAGAAAACACTATCTAGGCCTTGAGGAAATATATTTCAGAACTTCATATTTTCCTTGTATCCTCCTATGTAAGAGAACATCACTTGGGAGTTGAAAGTTGCATGACATCAATAGCCAAGTTACAATTTCATGGTTATTCGGCCCATTGTGCAATAAGCTCCTCATTTCTAGTGTTGACCTATCTCAGGATTTGAACATTGACAATTAATCAACTCCATAGCTTGCAGATATTATTGCTATTACCACACAGAAAAGACAAATTGAAGACACTTAATCACAAGAATGATAGAACTGGTAGATGTGTATTTGAAATGAAAGGGTTAATTATTTTTTGTACTCACGGTAACACTCCTCTAGTACCCTGATGATATGTGATCAATTCATAAGGCGTATTAAATGTCATGTTATCAATTCATAAGGGGTATTAAATGATATGTGACCAATTCATAAAGGGTACTAAATATGTGTTACCAAAATGTGACCAATTTATAGAGGGTACTAAATGTGTGTTACCAAAATGTAAAGACTGTTGCTGAACGTTATAAAACTTTGGGATACTAAAATATGTTACCAATTCACAAGGGATACAAAAAGTAATTAACCCGAAACAAAAACAGTACTAGTAGATGAGCTTTTGAAGTAAAAATCAGTATCATGACCATGCTGCTGAAATAATGCAAGTGTGGCCTCACAGAGCCTTTTAGCTCGGAGGCATAATGAATACAATGTCAAAAGCATGTAACTATAATCAGCCCCCAATCCCTACAACAACAAAGAAAAGAACTAAGAGTAAGAGATTTACATTGCCCTAACTTGGCAGAGTATAGTAGAATTAATTACTCAAGTATATAAAATGTGGTTTGGATTTGTTCATGTTTTGGTCTTAAACTTCCTCTGAGCTTTGAGATCTACCACAACCACAGAGATGTTGTCCTTGCTTCCTTTCTGGAGAGCACGGCTCGAGAGGAGCTCTGCTGCTGCTTGAGCTGCTGGATCGATCCCCTCACCCCTTTTTGAGGGAAGTGCTGTCCCGTTCTTTTTGTGCCAGAGGAGTATTCTTTTTCGGGCCAAATCACATGCCTCCTCGTTCGTCATCACATCCCACAGACCATCGCTGGCTACAATCAAGCACTCATCTTCTTTGGCCCGAGGGATAAACGTTACTTCAGGTTCTGGAATAATCCATGGTTTCAAGTATCTATCACCTGCAAACCACCACCAGGATATGCTATAAAAATCTCAAACTATATGATTTATCCAGTTCCACATGACAATGATTTATCCAGTTCTACATGACAATGTTTTTCACAAGTGTTGACAAAGTTGCAGAATGTTATTTCACGGTGTTTGACATGTATTTTGGAACAAAAACTGTTTTGTATTACAGAGAATTGATGTCATGCATATACCCATGTTTGGGATTTCCTGAACCACCCCGTTCTATTATCACTACATACATCTCCAAGGAATTTAAGTCTTGAAACTCGTAACTCGTCTTGTATGGATAGATGCCTACATCATACATGTTCCAAGTTCTAACCCCTGTCATGGATAGATCCCCAGCTTGACCTTCAATCTATAGATCTCAGCACAATTACTAGCCCTTATAATCACATTAACCATAAAATTTCACTGCTATGTGTATGTCTCCCGAACCTAATTTATATTTATTTTTGATAAGCAATAATCGCATGTGTGGAAATTGGAACCTCATGTTTGATACAGGCACTGCCTAACAATTAAAATATTGATGACTGGCATAACCCCGCGGCAGACCATAAATCTACGCAACCGAGACTTTGATATCACTTGTTGGGGAGACCGGTACCATCTAGGAGGAGCGACAAGCGAAGTCCATGATATAGCCAAAAGACTGCCCGTTAGCAAATAATGAGTCCAAATTGAATATCATCTCTTGTGTAACCCCTTAACCATGTGGACAAATTTGGTTTATTCTTCATCATTCCTTCAGACTTTAGGAAAGCTTTCCTAATTCCTCTGGAATTCCCTCTCTTAGATATTCAGGAAAGGTAGAGATTCCTTAATAAAACAGACGAGCCTCCACAAGCCTAACTGTAAGACAATGCACATACCTATAGATCTTGACATTGCAAGAACCCCAAAAACACGATGCCCATTCCATTGTATGACCTTGCCTCCAGCTGCTTCTATCCTTGCATATTCATCTTCTCGATTTGGCTGGGATGGAAATAGAAATTATCACCAATCCAGATAGAAATACAGATGCAAGACTACATACAACTGTATGGCTCATACCTTATGATCCACAGACAATGGCATAGGTTGCTTCCCACGGTATACAACTGCCCTTGAATCTCCACAGTTGGCCACTATGATGTGAGATGAAGAGATAACAGCAACAACAGCAGTGGACCCAACAGTCTCCGGAGCAACGGGTTCCTGATTAGGAGGTTTTCCTCCAACCTCATCATCAACCTTAAGGAAACAACTGGTGAATACTTTTTTCCATTGCTCTAGGCAGCTATCTTTAACACTTCCATCACTCAGGTTCTTCTTCACAGAGTCCACCTCCTCTGTTAAAGCAGCATGCATACGGTGACTACAGTAGTCTGCGACCTAAACATGGAAGCAACCCAACAGTGGAATGAGTCAAAGCAAATAAGTTGACACATATAGTATACAAGTACTTGAGGGGGAAAATTGCCATAAAAGGAAGGGGATAGAGGCGTAGAATATGCTAACCTGTGAGCCTCCATGACCATCATAGACTCCAAAGAAATGAGCAGTCTGGTGAGGCAAACACTTGGTCATGCCATTAAGTATATGATTATCTACTAGCATTTCGATAGGGATATTCAGAAGGCGAGGCACAGTTGCAACTGCATCCTCCATTTCAGGCCTCCTTCCACAGACAGAGGTAAACCCCCAGAGAGGCACATATTCCAACTCGAAAACACTACGAACTGTTCCACTTGTCCCTCTATCCAGAAGCGCCCGAACAGCTGCTGGCTGATTTGGGCTTGACCCATCTTCCCCTAAACTGACAACCAGAGCAAGTAGATCGCTCGAGGTCTTTGTCTCTTTATTTGAATCACCCAAATCAATGGCCTTGGCAATAACATTAACACCATAAATGCTATCATCATTGTCTACCAAGGCAGACGGTCCTACCCGAGAGGCAGACTCGAGATCATCACCATATAAGCTACTATTATCAAGAATTTGATCACCCTCCAATGATAAACAATCATCTTCCTCAACTTCCTGCACTGTTACGTCTTCCCCAGCAACCCAATTGCTCTTGTTTTCAGAAATCATATCCAGCAAAGAAGCCCCTCCTGTCTTCACTTCCCTAGCAGCCGATGACCCAATACTAGTAACATCATTCTCTGAATCACCACAATTACAATCCTCCTCACCCTTCCCTTCAGAAACCTTATTAGTTGCAAAATCAGGCGACAACCCAGGTGAGTCCATGATCAATTTCAGTCTTTTGATGTCCCTATGGGTAGCTAGAGTTGGGTTATCACATTCAATGACTGACTTGCCCAATCTAACTGGCATAGCAACCACAGGGGACATCTCCTCCATGGAAATCTCTATCTAGGAAGCACAAAAAGTTAACCTCCAAGCCTTTTAACACCACACAAGCTGTCATTTTTCAACTAATCCATCACCTTCTTCTACTCTCATTAAGGATAATCTCGGAACGTGAGTGGTGGTGGGTCTGGTATTAAGAGACCAGCTTCTATGCCTAATAAAGTCAAAACCAGCAAGCAAATTGAGGCGATAAGACAGTATTGAAGAGCGAAAAGGAGGTGATATGGAAATGGGTGGTCAGATCTACTGAACAACCACAGATCCGAACTCCCATTTGAGGAAAAAACTTAACCCTAAAATAGATTGTTAGACCTTATAGGTAACTCTTCTCTATCTACCTCCATCAACTACAGTGAGAGAGAGAGAGGCGAAAGAGAGAAAAATGAGAGCTTTACTTGCAAATCCAACCAAAACATAAAATAAAATAGAACCCAAATTGAATTTGAAACCAACCTACCTCCTCCTATCTTTTCTCAGAGAAAGAGGGGTCATGAAAAGTGAAGTCCTAAGAATCACAGGGAAAACCCAAAAGAAGATGACGCTCCTTTTCCTTTTCATTTCACTTCTCACAGTACCCTGGATCTGAGGTAACCCATATCAGCCTCAGCCTCAGCCTCTGCTTGCAATAAATAAGGGAAAAAGAGGCACTACCTAAATTGTCATGCTGTAGAGTTTTTCTCTCTCACTCACACTTCATATAGACTCTAAAATCTGGAGATCATGGGTAGGGATATAGATGAATCAAGACAAGACAAAACAAAATGAACACAACATGGGTATATGGGTTGCTTACCACTTCAAAATAACAGCTTAAATGTGATCACTTGATGGGTTGCTTTCCCTTCTTTCTTGGTTCTTGTTTTCTTGTTTCACAAAGTATAAATGATGGGGGTATTATTATGATTATGATTGTTATTATAGAAGCTTGGAAGAGACAGACAGACAGGAGAGGGAGTGAAGAAGAAGAGAAGGAAATTAGTATAAAAATGAGGAACTGGATTGGAGAAAAAAGAAAAGACAAGACAGAGAGAGGAGGGTTGAGAGTGAAAGATGGACAGATGTCAAATCTTGAAGAGCACATTAAAGCATCTCCACCCATCTCATCACTCATCATCCTCTTCCTTCTTCTCCTCCTTTCTTCCCACTCTCCAATCCAAAGGTTGATGTGTACTCCATCAAATGCTTAAAAGGAACCTTTTCATTACAGCTATACCTACACATTATACTTTGCTGGTTTTCCTGTCCTACTGCTATTTTTTAATTGAAATATTAATATTATTTGTTGATAATAGAAGCATATTCATTTCTTAAAGTCTAAGAGCATGTATAACAGAAAGGATTTTGGTGAGGGAGTGAGAGTGGAGAACTTGTGTTGACTGGACAAAAGTGAGGGAATGGGAGTGCAGAAAAGTGAGTGTTTTGCAACAGAAAGGACCTCTGAGGTCCTGGGAGTGCAGAACAATGCTGACTGGATTATTAATTGATATTTTGCTGTTTTATTTAATTATTTATCAGAAACCGTTTAAATTATTTACAATTTGAACAATTTTGGAAATAAAATAAGTAATGACAATAAATAATTCATAAATAAATTTAACACGAATATAATTGAACTTTAAATTTTATTCAACCCCTTTTAATACAACTCAAAACAAAATACAAGTTCAAGAATCATTCTCTGTTGGGTCGACATCCGGTGGTGGGGGTTGTCGTCGAAGATCATCAATTTGGGCTTTAAGGGTGATTATGAGTTGTCGCAGTTCGGACTTGAAAAACTTATGGTCTGCCATATCCTCTTCGTCGAAGGAAGATGTATCTGTCCCCAACAGGGACTTGTAGGTGGCGAGGTTTGCTTCCCACTGTTGGGTTAATGTCTGTATCATGCGATACCTTTCTGCATGTTGTTCGCCACGTGTACGTTCAGCCTCCAACCGTGCACGTTCCAGGTCGGCGAAGGCAGACATTTGGGCCGTGAGGACGGTCCCCTTCTTTGCGGCCTTCGCTGCCTTCTTCCCTTGCGGTCGGCGAGGGGGACTTGGGGCGGCCTCAGGGGATGGGGGTGTGTCGCTGAGAGGGACCTGAGTCCCCTCGTAGTTGTCGCTTCCTCCCCATTCTAGTGGTTGGGACTCACCACTAAGATGTGTGCCCTCCTCCCCTGTGCTTGTGGGTGGGGTTGAGCTGTAAGCCCCAGCCTCATCCAACCGCTGTCGTTGTTGGCGTACTTGACTGCGGACATTTCCCATTGTGCCCTCCTTGGGCAGTGAACTTCGTGACCCCCTCGAGCCTCATCACCCAATGATCCAGCTCGAACCTTCGCGGGTGGTCACCCATTTTCCCTGCCTTCTCCCACATTTCCTTCGCACGTTTCATGTGCTCTTCCGGGTTGGCGCCGCTCGGATGCTCGGCCTTGGACCTCTTCAAATAGCCGAGCATCCTCCTTGTCTTCCCAGAACCTCTGAGCCAACGTATCTTGATAGCTTCCCAGCGGCGATGTGGGAAACCTCCCTTCGAGTTGTATTTCTTCGTAACTTCGCACCAGAATGTGTTGCCGGTTTGAGAGTTGCCCTTGATGGGATCTTTTGTAGTACTCAACCAGCAAGTTATGAGGTGGTGGTCCTCCTCCTTGCTGAATGTCCGGCCCTCCGGATCAGGTTTTTCGGGTTGGGCTCGGGCTCGGGCAGGGGCTCGGGCTCGTCGTTGGGAAGGTCCGGCAGAGGATGGTTGGGGGGTTTGTACGTCGGGTAGTGGGTGACCCTCGTAGTTGTAGAATTTGGGTGGCAGCGAGAACCCTTGCGGGGTCATCCCAAATTGTGATGGCACCTAGAACGGTGGCGTCTGGAACCCTTGTGGGTGCATGCCAAATTGTGATGGCACTTGGAACCCTGGCGCCATTTGAAATTGTTGGGGACGGTATTGCCCTAATAAAAAAAGTTAATACAATAAATTAAGTGCAAAAAAATAAAACAATAAAATAAGTGCAAAAAATTAATACAATAAATTAAGTGAAAAAATTTAACACAATGTATTAATATAATAAATTAATTAAAAAATTAATACAATGCATTAATACAATAAATGAAGTAAAAAAATTAGGGATGGCTAAAAAACCCATACCCAATGGGTACTCATTTTTTTTGTTTATTAGGGTTAAATTTGGGTTTGGGTATTTTCGGGTTCGGGCCGGGTATGGGTTATTTTTGGGTTTTAGCTGATAGGATTCGGGTGGGTTTGGGTTTGGGTTCGGATACCCATAATACCCGAACTACCGTGTCCCTTCTTGACCGCTCCCACCTCCTCACCCACACGCTCAGTCCCACCCTCGCCTCTATTTCACCATCACACATATTCACTCACGCACAAGTGGTCCCACCCCTTCTCTCTTTTCAACATTATATATAATAAATATATACACGGGCCCACCTCACTTCTCTTTCCACCCTTATATATACTTACCAACACGTGGTCCCACCCCCACCTCTCTTTCCACCATTATATATATAAACGTGTATATACTATATATGTATATATATACATATATAACCGTTATATATCTATATATGTATATATATATATATATACACATCATATACACTTATACACATGTATATATATATACCCCTACACCTATATATATACGTATATATATATATATGTATATATATATACGTATATATATGTCCTTGCAATAATGCTGAAGACCAAGACAAAAATGGAGGAGATAGGAATCTACGTCTCATCTTTGCAATAATATTGAAGACATGGATAAAGTGGAGGTGATAGGAATCCACTATCTTGTTAAAGTGCTTTAGTGTGCCAATAATATTGACAATGTAAGGTGGAGGGACTCCACCACTTTTAATTGTTTGTGTAGTGGTAAAAATTAAGTGCTTGTCATGATTATGAATTTTCCTATAAGAAGGAGTTAGTTCTCCCATGTAATGTACGCTTGCAAGATTTGCAAAACTAAATAAATAAAACTTGTGTGTTTTTTGCATCCATTGTTCTTCTTCTTCATCTTCTTCATCTTCATATTATCATCTACTACCATCCACCATCAACAAGATCCATCAAAGAAGTGGCAAGACCCATCAAAGAAGTGGTATCAGAGCCTGTTGCCAGAGGTAACCTTCTACCTTCATGACTAGCTAATTTTCTGTTGAGGGTGGTAGGAAACTTTGGTGTTAATCATGCAAGAATTTTTATCTTGAAAAACTTTGTATGAAAATAAAATTGTCTTGGTGTCATCCTTGTATTCTCTGTTTACCCGCCATGGTGCAAGTATGTTTGAGAGAATTTTTGGGGATTGTTTGGCTAAGACAATTTTAGCATCTTTGATTTAGGGTTCTCCCTTATATTCCTTCGGGTAGATATTTAAACGATTCATCGTTTGCAAAAATGACCTACTAAGTTTTTCATGAGAATTATGCTTGTCTGATTAATACTTTAAGTAACCTACCAACCTCAACACTTTTGTGCTATAATTAGCATGTCTTTGTTTGAAGAAAATATGGACGATAATGATCGTCACCAAGAAGAATTAGTAAAGAATGCTGAATTGGAAGAATTTCCAAAGAAAATGGACCAACTTAATAGATGGTCTATTCCTAAAGAAGATAAAAGTAAAATTTACTCTATTGGCATGTTCGATTTAAAGTCTCGCATGGCTATCAAAACCATGGAACAGACAGTTAGAATGTCTAAACAATCTCAAACTATAAGACTTCTAAGTAGAAGGGATTTACAAAATTTTATAAACTATAAGTTTATCCATATCGGATTAATTCAAATTGCTTTTAAACCCTTGACCTTATTGGGTATGGATGCTAGCCTTATGGCTTATGTTAGAGATGGTAGATGCAACGACTTTAAGCCATCTTTAGCTGCTGCAATTGAGACCAGTCTCTGTCATGGACCGGTTTATTTTAATATTTCCCCAAATCTTAGTCTGTCCATAACGGATAGAAATATCTAAGATGCTATGCAACTAACCATTCAAACCCATGGTTACAATTTCAAACAAGGAAGTGAGGTGATTGCTATATCTTATAGAATATACTATAAGGTTCTGCAAACGCTAACCCCTAAAATCAGGCAAATTTCAGCCCCTGGAACTACTACTTTAGTCCAGACCAACCTTTTAACTTCTAATATAGCCACCAATAGGCTTATAAGATGGGATGAAATCAACTTTCCTTTAAAATGGTCTTTACCTCAGGAAATAGAGCCTGAACCTATAATAAATAGAGATATTGACCAAATAATCCAAACAACTGAGGGAGATATTGAAATAAAATTCAACCCTCAAAGATCTGTTACTCTTCCTAGATCTAGCTCTTCGAGGTATCCTGGAGAGACTGTTTATAGAGTCTCGACTCCTCAAGAATCCAGAGCCTCTACTTCTCAAATTAGAGAAGAGGATCTAGTGGAAAATATTAGAATCAGCGATAACCAAATTCCCCATGGAATTTACATAAAACCAAACTTATCAAGTAGGCAATCTCCTACTCAATCAGAAATGAGTTTCCATATTAATGATTAATATTAGTCCTGGAACTAGAAAACTCCTTAATAAAGAGTTTTATCACCCCAGACATACTAGTTTTCGTGACTGGTATTTCAAAAAATTCTCGAATGATGAGTTAATGAATTACAAGAATAAATATTATTCTCACATGGAAAAAACTGGGGAAATTAAGACCTTTGTAAAATGGTTTATAAAACAATTTTTAGACCAAACCGAAAATGAGGTTCTTGTCCTTCAACGATCTTGGAAGACTAAAGCCTTAGGAGAATCTATTAGTTCTCCCTTCCCTCCGGAACAAGACATTGTCCTAGCTAATAATATCGAGGCAAGCGCCTACTTGAGCCTCCAGAAAACTGATTATACCCAGGTAACAATCAAGGAAATAAACACTTTAATCCGATCCCAAAATTATACCAATACCTTCCTTAATTGTCTAGGCAAACAAATTCTTTCTATAGAAGAGAACCTGTTTTCCTTAAGTCAAATGATTAAAGATCAACTTGATCAACACCAACTTATGATTGAGAAAATTATTAAGGAAAAAGAAATCAGGCTTGAAGTCCCTAAAAAGGAAGACCTTCCTTTAATACAACCTCTCACTCCAATCCAAGGTTTCGAAATGGAGACCAACACTGATTTTGTTCAGATTCTCGAACAAAAACTTAAGGCCATGAAGATTGGGGTCCTTTCTTATCAAGAGACTAATGGAGATTCGGAAAACGAATCTGAAAGTTCTAGTCAAGATCAGGATATAAATAAGATATCTGAAATGTTTGCTGAGCAGTGCGCTATAAATAATATTTATAGTCCAAGACCCGTAGAAAAACACTATTACAAGAGACCCTCTCCTCAAGATCTTATGTTTGAAGAATCAGATCCCTTCCAAAATTCGTATTCTGGAAAGGCCATCTATGAATGGAATATTGATGGCCAAACCGATAAACAAATATTTGACACCATACATAGAATAATTATGTATTCGACCGTTTGTAAGCAACACGGCAACTCAGATAGTACAATTGCCTCGTTCATTACTACCGGTTTCGTAGGACAACTTCGGGGATGGTGGGACCATTACCTCACTGACACCCAACGCAAAGAAATCATTAGCCACAAAAGATAGTTAAAATGGAAATTGGACCCTCCAATGATGAGAGAGTTACCACGGGAGAAGAGGATGCAGTATACACCTTGTGCCTGTCTATCTTGCACCATTTTGCAGGATTTACTGCTCCTATAGCAGAGAAAATTCAAACTCTCCTGCAAAATCTCCGATGTCCCTCCTTAACCCATTTTAGATGGTATAAGGATACTTTCCTGTCCAGGGTTTTTCAACTTAATAACCCTGATTCAAGTCATTGGAAAGCCAAGTTTATTGATGGCTTACCACATCTCTTTGCAGAGAGAGTTCGTCAATCTCTACGAACTCAAAACGATGGAATAAACATCGATTATCAAAATCTTACTTATGGTCAACTTACTACGAGTTGCATAAACGAAGGTTTAACTCTATGCAATGATTTAAAATTGAAAAATCAACTGAAAAGGCAAAGGGTTACTGAGAAACACCAAATTGGGGAATTCTGTGAGCAATTTGCTTTTGATCAAGGAAAAAAGATAAAAACCCCAAATCGTAAAGAAAAGGGTGTTAAACCTTATCGAAAAAGGCCCAAGTGGGCCGATAAACCCATCTACCATAAAAATAACTATAAAAGAAAAAATTATTATCGAAAAAAATCATATAATAAAGAAAAACCATTCCTTCCCAACCCGGGAAAAAGAAAAGCTAAAAAACTCAACATAAAATGTCACAAATGTGGGAAAATTGGTCACTACGCCAACCAATGTTGGACTAAAAAAGCCATTAATGAAATAGAAGATGACCAATTAAAATCACATTTAAAGAAAATTATTCTTTATCCCTCTGATGATGATGACTCTTCTTCTGAGGATGACCTTGATGTCATAAACGACTCATCCTCGTCTGAAAATTCGGACGATGGTGACAGAAACAGTTGCCAATGCAACGCTATAAATTACTGGAAGTCTATTGTTGAGATGAATGGTCTCAACGTTCTCACAGCAGATCAAGCTAAAATTGTCACCATGCTTGATGATATCGGTGATCCCAACCTTAAGAAAAATATTCTTGAGACCCTTATAAAACAGAACAATATGAGCAACCAATCGCCTACCCGGGAAGAACCCTACCAATTAAGTGAAGTACTCCAACGGTTCCGACAAGCAAGGGTTAAAGAAACCCCAACTTCTCTAAGTGATCTTAAAAGAGAGGTTAACCAATTAAAATCTGAAATAATTCAAATAAAGCAGAATAATACTGAGCTTTCCCAAAGAATAAGCATTTTAGAAGACAATCATTTTAATGATAATATCATTAATAATGATAATAATACCACCCCAGATTATCTTAATCTAATAAGCCAAGTTACTTCACAGAAGTGGCTTGTTCAAGTATCTCTCGTTATAAAAAATGAATTCATACTTGATAACGAAATTGTCCTTGTAGACAGTGGAGCTGATTATAATTGCATCCAAGAGGGAATCATCCCCACTAAATACTTTGAAAAGACAACTCAATCCCTAACGCAAGCCGGAGGAAAAGAGCTAAAAGTCAGATATAAGCTTTCAGATGCTCATATCTGCAATCAGGGTACCTGTTTACCCGCAGCTTTTATCTTGGTTAAAAATCTTACCCATAGGATTATTTTAGGAAATCCTTTTCTGCATGATATTATGCCAATTCTCAGGGTAGATAAAACTGGATTTTCCACAAATATCGGTGGAAAAGAGGTTAAGTTCCATTTCATTTATGACCCTCAGACAAGAATGCTCAATGAAGTTAAAGATATTCTACTTGGAAAAGAAAAGCAAATATGCTTCTTGAAAGAAGAAATTCAAATTATGAACATAAATTCCCAATTAAAGCAGGAAAATATTCAGAAGAAAATAGAAAAAATTGACAGACAATTCAGGGAAGAAGTATGTAATGATCTTCCCACAGCCTTTTGGAATAGAAAAACTCATTCGGTTTCACTCCCATACATAGATAATTTCAATGAAAGTCAAATCCCGACTAAGGCTAGGCCAGCTCAAATGAATCATGAACAAATGGAGCTTTGTAAAAAAGAAATTATTTCTTTAGAAGAAAAAGGATTAATTAGGAAATCAAAATCTCCTTGGAGTTGCACGGCATTCTATGTCAATAAAGCTGCTGAAAAAGAACGAGGGGTTCCTAGACTTGTTATCAATTATAAACCTCTGAATAAGGTCTTAAAATGGGTAAGATACCCAATTCCTAATAAAAAAGATTTATTAGACAGGTTAAATGATGCCTTAATCTTCTCTAAATTTGACATGAAATCTGGCTATTGGCAGATCCAGATTAATGAATCAGACCGATATAAGACAGCCTTTACTGTGCCTTTTGGTCATTATGAATGGAACGTGGTTCCTTTTGGGCTAAAAAATGCCCCTTCCGACTTTCAAAATATTATGAATGAAATTTTCAACCCTTATTCTGAGTATATCATAGTCTACATCGATGATGTTTTAGTTTTTTCTAAATCCATAGAACAACATGAGAAGCATTTGAAAATCTTTAAAAATGCTGTAAAACATAACGGGCTTGTTTTATCCGCCCCAAAAATGAAACTTTTCCAGACTGAAATTCGGTTTCTGGGTCATAATATCAGCCAGGGGACAATAATCCCCATTGATAGGAGCATAGAATTTGCTTCAAAATTTCCTGATCGTATAACAGACACCAAGCAACTTCAGAGGTTTCTTGGTAGCTTAAATTATATTGCGGATTATTATGATAATCTTGCTCAGGATACGGCCATATTGTATTCAAGATTAAAAAAGAACCCTGAGCCTTGGTCAGAGGCACATTCTAATGCTGTTAGAAAAATTAAAGATAAGGTCAAAAGCTTACCTTGTCTCTCTTTGGCTAACCCAAAGTTTTTCAAAATTGTAGAAACGGATGCTTCTAACATAGGTGATGGAGGGATTCTTAAGCAAATAATCCCTAACACTTCAAAAGAGGTTTTAGTTAGATACACTTCGGGTAAATGGAACCCGACTCAATCTAGATACTCGACTATTAAGAAAGAAATGCTTTCCATCATTAAATGTGTCACTAAATTTCAAAGTGATCTTCTCAACCAAAAATTCTTGCTACGAATTGATTGCAGCTCTGCCAAATCGATAATTGAAAAAGATATTAAAAATCTTGTAGCAAAACAGATCTTTGCAGGATGGCAAGCCCAACTATCAGCCTTTGAATTTGATATCGAATATATTAAAGGAGAGAATAACTCTCTAGCCGATTATTTAACTCGTGAATTTTTGCAGGGATTATGATGACCCCTTATAGGGGAGGCTGCAATAATAGTCGCGGTCGCGGATCGGGAAGAGGCAATGCACTTCTCCGCCCAGAACAGACGGTTCCTCTACTAGGGGACTTGTCAACTCTCAACAAACAGCCTAATAGGCAGATGCCCCCGCATCACAGTTCTCAAACGACGAAGGAAATTCCTTCTCAAGGACCATCCTCCTCTTCAGCATCATATAAGGATGCAGCAGTAAAAGAAACGCCGCCAGAACTCGAATATTTCGAGAATCCCATATCGGAGCATGTCCTCTACCTTGAGCATGATGATGTCAAGGTAACACCCAAAGACGGGTGGTCTCTAGCCACTAGATACCTGGAATCACGAGGTTATCCAGGCCTCCATGGAAAGGCCAGACTTAATCTTGAGGTCCTTTTGACTATTACCGGATCAATAACGGTCACCCATCACTATCATAATAATAATCCTGATAGTTTCATTAACTTCAGCAAATGCCATTTAAATAAAATCCTCCTTCCCAGAGAATGGGGGTTGAACCCCAATGGGGAAAAGGCCATTAGGGTGGCTGAAGGGAAATACATTTATTTTAACTATTGGGATTATGTAGAAGCTTTCTCCAAGGCATTCTACTACCAAAATCCTAAGAACAAACATTCTTGGTTCTTTTCTGTTAATCCAGAAATTCTGGAAAAACCAATCCCAAACTGGTTCTTCGAATGGTGGTCAAAATTTGGACCATCCTTGGAAATGCTCCCTCAGGAGGTCAATGACCTATATAAGACCTGGTATGATTATAGCCCCCTAACTGGAAACTTGCGAATGTTTGGGCAATGCCCATTTCTATTCATTACTAAATTCCAGATTCCATGGATTTGGCGATGGTCTTTTTCAATCACGGAAGACAAGCTCCAAATTCCAAGTCTGAGAAGAAATTTCTTCTTCAAATGGTGGGGCAGAATGCCCAGGGAAGATATTGAAGTCCTTAAAGAAAAAAATCAAGAAAGTCATTAATAATGACAAGGCTACTATGCATCAGCAACCAGCCCATCAACACATGGAGTTGGCTAAGCTAAGAGAATATCTACAACGGAAATATCCGACAGAATCTGAAGGACAAATAACAGTCAGGGCCTTAGATTTCATGAAACAACAGTTCATGGCAGTCTTCCCAGAACAGCCAACAAATACAACCGGAGACGCAATGGAGACGTCATCCCAAGGTTCAATGAATCCAAATTCTTTTCAGATTCTTGCAGGGGAATCCCAAGAAGTAGAACTTGAGCCGACTCTTGGAGATTACTGGGACTCACTCATAGAAGCAGTCAGCCAGCAAACTCAAGGCCCCAGAGGGGGAACCTAACTATTTTAGCTAATAGCTAGACAGGTTCTAGATGGGGAGGTAAACATCAAGTCTTGTCCTTGCAATAATGCTGAAGACCAAGACAAAAATGGAGGAGATAGGAATCTACGTCTCATCTTTGCAATAATATTGAAGACATGGATAAAGTGGAGGTGATAGGAATCCACTATCTTGTTAAAGTGCTTTAGTGTGCCAATAATATTGACAATGTAAGGTGGAGGGACTCCACCACTTTTAATTGTTTGTGTAGTGGTAAAAATTAAGTGCTTGTCATGATTAGGAATTTTCCTATAAGAAGGAGTTAGTTCTCCCATGTAATGTACGCTTGCAAGATTTTCAAAACTAAATAAATAAAACTTGTGTGTTTTTTGCATCCATTGTTCTTCTTCTTCATCTTCTTCATCTTCATATTATCATCTACTAAAGCTCCGTGCATCGGTTTTCACGAAGTGTGTGTTGATGATCACAACCTTAATCGAAGCTTTCATGTCCTAACGAACCAACATAATTGTATTATCAAAGAAAATGACTCAAGCACAAGTTTATGGTATGTTAGATGGCTAAAAGACAAGTTTAGGGTATGTTTTCGCAATTATCAAAGAAGATGACTAAAACAAAAGTTTAGGGTATGTTTTTGCAATTATCAAACAAGATGACTGAAAGATAACTTTAGTGTATGTTTTTGCAATTATCAAACACGATGGCTAAAAGACAAGTTTAGGGTATGTTTTTGCAATTACCAAACAAGATGACTAAAACACAAGTTTAGGGTAGTTTTTTGCAATTGTCAAACAAGATGACTAAAAACGCAAGTTTATGGTATGTTTTTGCAATTATCAAACAAGATGGCTAAAACACAAGTTTAGAGTAAGTTTTTGCAATTGTCAAACAAGATGACTAAAAGATAATTTTAGGGTATGTTTTTACAATCATCAAACAAGATGAGTAAAAGAAAAATTTAGGGTACGCTTTTGCAATTATCAAAAATGAATATGAAAAGACAAGTTTGGGTATGATTTTTGTAAGCTATATATTAATATGGGCGAAATGGGTATTCGTGGGTACCCATATGGGTATTGGGTAGAAATGGGTAAAGCAAAGATGGGTAAGTAATGGGTATTAGGTAGAAATGGGTAAAGCAAAGATGGGTAAGTAATGGGTTTTGGGTGGATATGGGGAGTTAGGAATGACAAATGGGTAGAAATGGGTATTAGTGTATTCGCCCATACCCGCCCGTTTGCCATCCCTAAAAAAAATTACGTTACATAAATAATAAGTTTGCACTTACCTGAACTTGACCCCGGTTGTGAGTATTGGGAGAAAGCGGAGTTCTCCCGATTGTCCCCTAGCATGTCTTGAAAATTATGTGCCAGTTCGTCGGGGCTGAATCCGACTTCGTCACCAGCTGACTGTGCACGAGACCTAGTGTCGCCCGACATTTTTCACGAGAATAATTGAAACGAGAGAGGAGAATTTGGGAAGGAGAGAGTGAAGTTGGATAGTGGAAGTAGAGATTGGTGTGGAAAAAAAAAGAGAGGAGATGGGTATTTATAGGGGTTTTTTTGCTGATTTTTTAATTAAAAAAAAAGTAGCCGTTAGTTGACCGTTGCCAACGGTCGGGGACACGTAGCGGCACCGCACGTTGCCAGCGCAGGCGAGGGAGCGACGGCGCGTCTAGCGCGCTCGGCCAGCGAGAGGGGAGCGAGGAGCGCGACGCGGGGAGCGGGAGCGCGAGAATGGGGAGCGTGACCGCGTTTTTCCGGCTCCACAGCGGAACGGCTAGCGTGCCCGGCCAGCGCACACGAGGGAGCGGGGAGCGGGGCCGTTCTGTTGTGCGTGCTCTAATTTAATAGTAAGACTGTAAGAGGGTGTTATGTCGAGTAGGGAGCGATCAATATTTGATGTAAAGGAGGATTTTATAAACTTCTCAAAAATTGCCAAAATTATTAACAATCATATGCATGGTAAGATGTATGAGGTTCTTAAGAGTTAACAAGGCCTATCCTTTAACATTTAATATCGATTCACATCCATTAAGTTTAGCTCTTTGAGATCGAGTTTGAGAGACTAAGAGAAGAGCTGTTAGAGTTTTGTCATCGTTGTCGTGATCATCAGCTCCTGCAATCAACGAGCAGCATCGTGATCGTAAGTTTCCTCTGCCACCGTGCAACACGAGGCCTCCATCCTCAACTCTTATCTGCCAACAACGAACAAAGCCCCGTACCACCCGCAAATTGGTACGAGTTTTCTTTCGGACTTACGTCTAATTGAGTTTTTCGATTAGATTTGCTCATATTGTCTTTTGTTCTTGGTTCGTGTGTATTCTACTATTGCTTTCGTTATTCGGGGGTTCTCTAAGTGTGCCCTAGTCGCCGATTTTTATTATATTGCACTGGATTGCTATGCGGAAATGACTTCCAATATGGCATGGAATTGTCGTGGACTGGGTTCGGATCAGAACATGCAACAACTAGGGGACCTGGTCCGACGTCTAAAACCCGATATGCTATTCCTCATCGAAACCTTTCATGTGAAGAGTAACAGATCACGATCCCGATTTGCATTGCTAAAATGGAACCTGGGATTTCAAGGGGGTACCGGACTTCCTACAGAAAATCAAAAGGGCGGAGTCATGTTATTATGGTCAGCCCGTTGTAGAGTTACAATGTTGGAAAAAGATCAATCTCATATTGCTACTCTGGTGTGGGTGGATAATGAAGCTGAATTCCGCTTTACAGGTATATACGAGGAACCGACTCGTGAACGTCGACATCTTACATAGGACCTCCTGCGCAAGCTAGCTCAAAACAAGCTAAATCCTGATTGGATCTTTATGGGCGACTTCAACGATATTTTACACCCTAAGAAAAAGATAGGGGGATTGTCATATCCTATAGTCCTGATTCAAGCATTTCGCCATGCAATTAGTGATATATATGTGGAGGACCTACCTCTGCAAGGATATCAGCATACCTAGACAAAAGGGAAAGATCCCCAAACCTGATTGGAGGTCAGACTAGACAAGGGCTTGATGTCACCTTCGACCAAGGCACGGTTTAATGCAACGGCCCTCCGAAATGTGGGTTATACTACTTCGGATCACATGCATATTTTTCTCAAGTTACAAGAAGATACATCAGGCCACTAGAGAGGTAGTTTCGGTTTACAAATGGTTGGGTTGAACATCCACAATGTGGCCAAATCATTCAACAAGAATGGAGGTATCTTGGATACCGACATATCAAACACCATATCAGGGACATTGGTGACTCTTTAGACATGTGGGGGCAAACAGTTTGTAGGGACTCCATTCTGGAAATCCAAAAATACCAGCGACAACTCCAAGGTCTAAATGACAGAAGAGATCGAATAGGTATCAGACATAGACTAGCCATCCAGAAGAGGTATGAAAAAGCCTTGTCCAAGCAGAAAACATTCTGGAAACAACAGACGAAGCAACATTGGTTGGTTGAGAGGGATCGAAACACAAAATTTTTCCAAAGGGCCTAAATTAACCCTAAACATTACTGGGATACCCTACGCCCGAAGGTCATCGTATTTTTTCGAGAGGCAATAGCCATAAGAAACATTGATCGGGAGGTGAACAAGACCATGTTGGTTCTCAAAACCAAGACGCAGGCAGCTCGGCACATTAAGGACCTTCGTCTGATCTCCCTATGCAATGTCATTTTCCGCATCCTCTCCAAGGTACTAGCCAACATAATTAAAACTCTCCTGGATTCGATTATCTCAGTAAATCAAGTGACTTTTGTTCCAGGCCGGACAATATAGGACAATATTTTTATATCTTTTGAGGTAATTCATTCTCTACGGCGGAAGACATAAAGCCATAATGATCTCATGGAACTTAAACTGGATACGAGCAAAGCCTATGACCGGGTAGAATGTTCATTCATATTGTCGATGATGGGGGCGTTCGGTTTCGTACCTTAGTGGCCATCTTTGGTTCTAACGTGTATGTACTCTATTCAATACACGATCAGCTCAGGGGGGCAAACGAACGTCACCTTTCACAGCCGGTCGGGGATTTCATCAAGGTGACCCCCTATCACTGTATCTTTTACTATTTTGCATGGAAGGCCTCTCCCAAACGATGGGTCAAGATGAAAGGGATGGAAAGTTACATGGGGTTAAAGTGGCACAAGGAGCACCAACGGTGTCCCATTTTTTTTTTGCAGATGACTACTATATCTTCTATCGGGCTAATAGACAGGAGAATGAACATCTCCAATCCATCCTTACTCTATTTGGGAGTATGTCTGACCAAGTAATTTATAAGGCTAAGTCATCGATTTTCGTTAGTACAAATACCCCACATACTGGCCGTATTATGTGTTGTGCGACTTTGCGTACACAGGAAATCTCTCAGGCATCTATGTATTTAAGGGTGCCAAATAAGCTGGGAAGACAAAAGGGCCAGAGTCTCCAATTTGTTTGTGACCGACTCCTTATAAAGATTGGGCCATGGAATGGCCAAATGATATCACCAGGGGGAAAGGAGGTATTGGTTCGATCTGTATTACAAGCTCTCCCGATATCTGTAAAGTTGAAAAGAAGGACAGGATGGAATAATTTTATTCAGCCATTTTGACATGTTTAAATAGAGAATTACAGAGTAAATAAAAATAGAAAATAATTGATCATATCTAATCAAATAAATTTACATAGCAACTAATTGATCCTATCTAATCAAATCAATTTACATAGAAACTAATTGATCCTATCTAATCTAATCAATTTACATAGAAACTAATTGATCCTATCTAATCAAATCAATTTACAGCTAATTAATTCTAATTATAAATAGAATAAAATATACTAAATAATGATACAAATAGTTACTGTGATATTATCTAATATTCTCGACACCCCTCCTCAAGCTGGAGAATAGATATCAATCATTCACAGGTTGGATAGAAACCCTTCGAACATAGCAGTAAAAAGTCCCTTAGTAAGAACATCAGCGAGCTGCTCAGATGATGGAACAAAGGGTATGCATATATCACCGTTTTCTAGTTTTTCCTTGATGAAATGTCGATCTATTTCGACATGTTTTGTCCGGTCATGCTGCACAGGATTTTGGGCAATATTGATTGCTGATTTGTTGTCGTAGTACAACCTCATCGGTTTATCTTCTTCAACCTTCAGCTCCTCTAAGATCTTTCGAAGCCATAACAACTCACATACTCCTTGCGCCATGGCTCTAAACTCGGACTCCGCACTGCTTCGAGAGACAATTGGTTGTTTCTTGCTCCTCCAAGTAACTAAGTTGCCCCACATAAAAGAGCAATAACTGGTGGTAGATTTCCTGTCTGTAGAGCTTCCGCCCCAATCAGCATCCGTGAAGATCTCCACTTTTCGGCTCTCATTCTTTGAAAACATAATTCCTTTACCAGGGCTTCCTTTCAAGTAATGAAGAATCCGATAGACAGCCTTAAAGTGTATCTCTGATGGAAAATGCATAAACTGACTTACCAGGCTCACTACAAACACAATATCTGGCCTTGTGTATGCGCCAAATAAATCAGCTTCCCAACCAGCTTCTGATACCGGTTCTTGTCCACAGCCTCAACACCATCTTCTTTTTCGAGTTTCTGATTTGGATCGATAGGAGTTGCTATTGGTTTACATTCGAGTAATCCAGTTTCTTTCAAGAGATCAAGAACATATTTTCTTTGGGAGATAACTATTCCGTTTGAGGATCTAGCCACCTCCATTCCAAGAAAATATTTGAGTTGTCCTAGATCTTTGACTTCAAACTGGTTGGATAAGAAGTTCTTCAGTGACTCCAACTCCACTATGTCATCTCCTGTCATCACAATGTCATCTACATACACAATTAAAATAGCAATTTTACCATGATTGTGTTTGTAAAACATCGTATGATCTGAATGAGCTTGAGTGTAGCCATGTTGCTTCACAGCTCTCGTGAACCTTTCGAAGCATGCCCTCGGAGATTGTTTCAATCCATATGTGGATTTCTTCAACTTACATACTCTTCCATCCTTCTTTAGCTCATCAAAGCCTGGTGGAGCTTCCATGTACACCTCCTCCTCTAGCTCGCCGTTTAAGAACGCGTTCTTCACGTCAAACTATTTGAGAGGCCAACCAGATTAGTTGCTAACGAGAGAAGAACACGTACGGTGTTTAGTTTGGCCACAGGAGCGAAGGTTTCCTCGTATTCAAGGCCGTATGTCTGAGTGAAGCCTCATGCTACGATTCGAGCCTTGTATCTCTCAACCGAGCCATCATCATGGTATTTTATGGTAAACACCCACTTGCTGCCTACACATTTTTTACCTTCGGGTAAAGAGGTGAGATCCCACGTGTCATTCTTTTTCAGGGCCTTCAACTCCTCGAAGACCGCCTCTATCCATCTTGGAACCTCTAGAGCTTCATGTATCAACTTAGGAAGTTCATCATCCATAATCCTGGTGGAAAAGGCTTTGAAATTTGGTGAGAGCTTATGATAAGATACGAAATTGGATGTTGGATGTTTTGTAGTACATGATCTGACACCTTTGCGTATGGCTATGGGTTCAAAGAATTCTGTAGAAGGCAATGAATTTGGAATAGAGGTAGGAGAGAGAGAAGTCGTACCTTGGACCTCGATCGAGTCTGATGATTGGCCCGCCTCGGGAGCTGGTGGAATATTACTTGGTTGAGTCCGCGTTTCAGAATAAACACGAAGTTCAGTTGGTGGTTCCAAGTTATTTTCTACCTGGGTCTCATGAGGCTGTGAATTTATAGGTTGTGAAATCCTAGGATTAATTACAGAAATTTTTGGTTCCACTGAACCATTTTCAACCAATTTCGGTAAAGATATTTGTTCCCAAAAACTCATTTCAGAATCATTATCCCCCTGAATTGAGTTTTTCTCAAAAAAAGGTTGTTTTTCATAAAACGTGACATCCATACTCACGTAATATTTTCCAGTTTTGGGATCAAAACATTTATAACCTTTTTGTGTTGGCGAAAAACCAAGAAATATGCATTTAAGTGCCCGAGGATCAAGCTTTCCTCTGTTATGAACGTGTATATGAACAAAAGCAATGCAACCAAAAAATTTAGGTTTTAAATCAGCGAACGATCTATTTTCAGGGAAAATATTCTTTAGTACTTGCAAAGTAGTGATATAATTAATGACTCTTGTATGCATTCGATTAATCAGATAAGCCGCAGTTAAAAGAGCTTCATTCCAAAAACGATTAGGGACATTCATAGCAAATAATAAGGCTCTAGACACCTCTAATAAATGCCTATTTTTCCTTTCAGCCACTCCATTTTGTTGGGGAGTATCAGCGCAAGAACTATGATGAATAATTACTTTTTCTTTCAAAAAATCACCTAAGATTGCATTAAAATATTCTCGGCCATTATCAGTTCTAAGAACTTGAATATTAGTATCAAGCTGAGTATTAATCAAAGAGTGGAATTTTTTGAAAACATTTGCAGTCTCGGATTTTTCCTTTAGAAGGTAAATCCATGTGACTCTGGTGTGATCATCAATGAATGTCTAGAACCTGAGACATTTTTTACTCTTTAAGGGCCCCAAATATCACTATGCAAGAGTGAAAAAGGTTTTGATGGCATATACTTCAAAGAGGGATAAACAGAACGATGATGTTTTGCCAATTCACAGACTTCACAACAAAGAGATGAAATGTTTTTATTTTTAAAAAGATCTGGAAGCAAATATTTCATGTAATTAAAACTAGGATGACCTAACCTATAATGCCACAACATTATTTCATTCTCACAAGACAAAGTAGTAAAACATCTTGGTTTCTGAGCTTGTTTATCTGAAGGTTTTCCCATGACCAAGTGATAGAGTCCATCAATTTCCTTAGCATTGCCAATCATCTTCCCCGAATGAGGGTCCTGAAATTCAAATCCAGCAAATATTACTGTTGCAATACATTTGCAGTCATGCATAATACGACTCATAGAGATGAGATGCAAGAAAGCTTTGGAACATGTAGGACATTTAGTAATGTGAGAGATGAAGAAATAATAATAGAGCCTTTTCCAGCAATAGAGGTTAAAGAACCATCGACAATTTTGACTTTCAAATTTCCGGATAAAGGATAATATGAAGAGAATATAGAGGAACTACCGGTCATATGATCTGTTGCCCTTGAATCTATGATCCAAGGGTTTAATTTTGAGTCGGTTGTGAAAGCTCTAGGGTACGTACCTTTTTGAGCTAAAGAAGAAGAGGAAATGTAAGATGATGAGTTAGGAGTGTTGGATATGGAATGAGAACCCATTAGTTGACACAACTGCTCTAGTTGTTCTTTGCTAAAGGCAGAGGCAGGCTTCGGCTTTTCAGAAAAATCTTCAAAGGAAGTATGAAAGCCCCTTGCATCACGAGGATTCCGATTGGCTGAAGGGTTCACGGATGGCTTCCCGTGTAGCTTCCAAAATTTTGCTTTGATGTGCCCGGCTTGTTGCAGTACTCGCAGAATGGCCGATCTCTGTCGTTTCGACGATCATTACGGCGTTGTGGTAGGCCTGGGAACAAGGCAAAAGATTCAGATGGTGCTGGTGAGGTGTGTTGTGGATGGCCTGAGAACAAGGCAGAGGATTCGGTAGGGGCTGGTGTATGTCCTCCGAGCATGACTGTCCGCCGGCTCTCCTCTCGTCTGACTTCGGAGAAGACTTCTCTTGTGCTCGGTAGTGGATTACGACCAAGAATGCGCCCTACGACTTCATCTAATTCTTTGTTAAGGCCAACAAGGAATTCGAAGACGCGTTCTTTTTCCACCACTTTTTGGAATAGAGCCCTTTCATCGGCACAACTTCACTCGTAGTCGTTGTACATGTCAATCTCTTGGCACGTTGTCTGGAGATTAGTGTAGTTTTGAGTGACAGGTTGTTCTCCTTGTCTTAGCCCCCATAACTGAGTTTTAAGCTCAAACCATTGTCCTGCATTCCCGAGATCAGAATAGGTCTTGTTCACGGCATTCCAAATGTCAAGAGCAGTAGGTAGGAAGAGATAAGTTCTCCCTACACTCGAATCCATGGAATTTATTAGCCAAGACATTATCATCGAATTTTCTGCCTCCCAACTTTTAGATTCTTCAAACTTCTCGGGCTTTTTAGTGGTTCCAGAGAGATAGCCGAATTTCCCACGACCACGAATAAACAGTTTCACAGATTGTGACCACTGTAGAAAATTATTTCCATTCAACTTGTGAGAAGTGATGGATATGTTTTGGAAGGATTCAGTGTTTAGGGTTGAACGAATAGAGCTCGCTGAGTCGATACCATATGCATCATCTGAGGTTATGGCAATTGAGGCTCTGATACCATAAATTCGAAAAGAATGGAATAATTTTATTCAGCCATTTTGGCATGTTTAAATAGAGAATTACAGAGTAAATAAAAAATAGCAACTAATTGATCCTATCTAATCAAATCAATTTACAGCTAATTACTTCTAATTAGAAATATAATAAAATACACTAAATAATGATACTAATAATTACTGTGATATTATCTAATATTCTCGACAATATGCAATAACTGTTTTTCTACTACCAAAGGGCTTAGTGAATCAGATTCATGTGCCATTAGCCCGCTATTGGTGGACGGGTACCCCAAGCGCAACAAAGCCGATTATCTGGTAAGACTGGGCAAAACTCTACCGACCGAAGGAGGATGGAGGTATGCCTTTTAGGGACATGCATGACATGAACCTAGCCCTTCTGGATAAAATGGGGTGGAAGTTTTTATCTAAACCCAACACTCTAGTAGCTCGCATTTTCAAGGCTCTTTATTACCCGACTGAGGATTTTCTTACTGCAAATGCAAGACAAAACCCGAGCCAATTATAGTCGGGAGTGAGGGTGACTCAATCCCTCTTACAACAAGGACTCAAGAGAACAATTGAGGACAACCGGTCCACATTAGTTGAAAGGATCACGTGGCTAATGGGGGATGTCTCTACCATACCTGTCAACACCATAAGAACGCCGGGTTTAAAAGTGTATGCCCTTATCTCCCAACATGAGGGGTCCTGGGATGAAACTAAGTTGGCCCAATATTTCCCGCTAGCTATTTCCTAGGAAATTATTCAAGTACCGCCACCCTTCTTGGGGACTGAGGACAAATGGTATTGGACCTACAACATGAGATGTATATATATGTGTAAGGAAGGTTATAGTGCCCTTGCCCGAGCCGAAGGAAGATGGCATCCTATAGGGTAGTGTCGATGTGGACGGGAGTGTGGGACCTTGATACCCAACCTCGGATCAAGGTGTTTCTATGGAAAGCTCTCTCGGGTACATTACAAGTGGCAGCAAACCTCCGGACAAAATATGTCCTTATTCTGGAGAAATGTCCAGTTTGCAACACTGACAGGGAAACCACCTCTCATTTGCTTCTCCATTGTAGGTTAGCTCAGGGGGTTTGGGCAAAACACGGACTATATTCCCCCATCCTCCCACATCATTCCCTGGAATCATGGGTGACGAATATTATGACAGGATCAGATATGAGAGTCAAGGCCCGTATAGCGATGAGCCTTTGGGAGATATGGAAATCCCGTAACGGTATTGTTTGGGACCAGATAACACAGTAAGTAGAAGCCCTAAATGCCATAGTACGTAGTTATTTATGTAGTTGGAAAGAAACCCATGAGAGGACGAGGACGAGAGGTACCACCCCGAAACCACGGAGAGAGACGAGTTGGTCCCATCCCCACAAGATTGGCTATCCATCAATGGAGATGGACCTGTTTTCTCAAATACAGAACAAATGAGATGGGGCTGGTTATAAAAGGATGATAAGGGCTCTATCGTGGTGAATAGAAATGGTATTTTCTCGGGGAAAATGGGCCCGAAATTTGTTGAAGCCATGGCCATTCTTCGGGCTCTACTGTGGACCTGAGCCCAGGGACACACCAAGGTTATCATCAGAAGTGATGCACAATACGTGGTGAGCCTGATCTTGGAAACCAGCCCTCTCTTCTCACTGGTGGGACGACTTTTACATGAATTTCGCTCTATCATTTCCATTCTTGAGGATGTTAAACTCGAGTATATAGCTAGGACATCGAACGATGCATCCCATTAGTTGTCTTGGGAGGCCCGTTCTGTGCATGTCCTATCGTGGTCCGGCCTCCTTATACCGGATGCAATTTTATGTATTCTTCGACAGTTCAAATAAAATGCTTATATGGCTCCGCTTCAAAAAAAATATTTAATATCTAGGAACAAAAACTAGATAAATCAATATTTATAATAGAAATATCTAATTAGGTGGTCGTATTACCCTTGTACCTCTTTAGGTCTTCTATCATTTTTTTTATCATAAAGAAATACATGAATTTTTACTATAGCCTAATCTATCTTCCACCCATACTTACTCTCAAATAAGCATACCCATTGGTAAGATCTTCATGTCTTTCTTTCAATTCTTCTGCCAATAACTAGTCTCATTGTAGTATTGGCAAGTTGTTTTCGTGAAAGTAGATAAAAAAAATTGATTCTTTCAGAGGTCGTTCTTGAGGTCCAACCATTTGCTTGAACAAAAGCCTTGGCCTTGCATAGGCTTCTTAATCCTACAAGGGTTTTTCCCTTACCCATTCTAACCTTCCTCAAATCATTTTCTTTCTTGACAATTCGAATATCTTTTTGTCTTATTTTTGATGTTCTTTTCAGTAGTTTGAAGCATCTCATGCACCATATATCGACCGAAAAAGAGAATCAGAACTAACAAACCCTAAAACCGTCGTTGGAAAAAACGAAAAGGATGGAATCTGATCCGAACTCCAAAAACCACCCCTGATGATGATGCAAAAGAAAGAGAACAAAACAAACCCACTAAACCACAACACCGCCCCACCACACACTATTAATTATCATTAGATAACCCTTTAAAGGCCAACATGCTTCGGCAATCCACATGAGAGACTTAGATCCACTCCAAATCCTGTTCTCTTCCGGCAAAGAAATGGAAGAAAATAAAATTTAAGCATGGCAAAGACAGAATTGAAAGTCGCGGTAAAGAATGAGACAACGACAAGCAACAAAATCGACCACTCGCCCACCCAATCTCGCACCAACCTCCGACGAACGTCAAGACCATGGATCAGTGTCCAAAACCACATGAAAATGACTCTAAGCGACGAATAGACGATGGAGATAGATCTAAATCCAAAGAACCAAGATCCAACACCAAAACCCTTCTTCTCAGGATGAGGACCAATCGTTGGCCAGTATTAGAATTCCACCGGTTGGAACAAACATCTCCATTAATTGGAGTAAACAAAGAAGAAGGAGTTTATAAACTTGAATCCAAGAGGCGGCATCCACACTAGATATGGGGTTGAGGTAGAGGTAGAGGTAGAGTGGAACACGACGCGCAAGGCAGATAGGAGGAACCTCAAGGACAAGAGGAGGTAAGAATATCGATGACAAATTTCACTAGATGCCAAGATAGAAGAAATTTTACATCATGATATATTTACTTATTAGCCGGAGGAGCTGTATCGTGGAAAAGAATCAAGCAATCACTTGTAGCTTCTTCAACCATGACAACAAAATTTGTAGTATGCTATAAGGAAAAATTTCCAATCTGTATGCTATTAATATTACAGGAAATGCTATAAGTCCCATTTCGGTTTCTAACCAGTTTATTTGCTTGAACTGATATGGCGGCTCTTTCTTGTTATTTTCTTGCTTATGTTTTTTGTTTATTTTTTGTATTGTTCTTTGTAGCGGTATTAGTATGAAGAAAATGTCCTTTTTAGGATCGTTTTCTTGTTTTGTTCTACTACACTGTAGAACATTTGCTTAATAAACTTTAGCTTATAAAAAAAATTAGATTTTTTTGGAGCATAAAACTTCCTTCTTTAAATAAGTGCACATTTTGTCTTGTATGTAAGAATGACCTTGAGTTTAGTTTTAGATGGAATACAGAGTATTGGTGTAATAATTAGAATAAGAATAATGTAGATCCAATCACAACATTAACTAACTTCTATCTGACATATGGTACTTGGCCAGCATGAGTATTATTATAAAAGAAATTTTGACTTCAATTGAATTTTTTTTTGCTTCAAAACACAATTGAAAGTTTGACCTCTCATTTGAAATTTTGCTTTGTGGAATTATGGTGATCGTGAGAATATTAAGATTCAGGTTAATGTGATGAAAAAAATAGTAAAATGTGCCCGAAGGTTCTCTTTCCATGCTGCTAGAAATTATATGCCATAAAAATGTAGATTAAGCGTGTTTTCTCTCTCTCTTTGTTTTTTTCATTTGATTTCGACTCATATGGTGTTGCTATTTTTATTTTCGTTCAAATAGTGTTTGCAAGTGTTCTTGGCTCCCATGGGGAATATTTTAGAGAGGTTTTGAGATTTTGGTGAATTTAAGGTGATAATAAATCGTTCTACAACTTATTTTATTATTACTTACTATAGCCTCTTGGTCTAGTTTTCATAATTCTTTTGTGATGATATTTTTCAATTATTTCAAAGAATTTAATCCGACTAGATGCGATATTATGGTTAAAACACGTTGTTAATAATCACTACTTTTTTGTTAAAACTATACTTGGAAAGACACACCCAATACTATAGAATAAACACATAGTATTGGTTTCAAAACACTAGTACTATGTTTTATGTCTAACAAATTCACGGATGAATATCATTAACAATAGGATTGTGTCACAAACCTATGGTACTATGATACAAAATATAGGCACTGGTAGACAGATGCTAGTATTATGGAAGGGATGAAGATGAAGTGTAAGGCTTAATATTAAATTGGAGGATGATGATTAAGTTAAAGGTTAATTACAATGAATATGACAAAGAGGGATAATATTGACATCAAGCGGTTGTAGAGGATGTACATCATCTCCAAGGAAGAAGGTCATCAACATGAACATGAATATGGAGTATTGGTTGAAGTTGTAAGTTAAGGAAGAGGATAAGGTTGGAAATGATGACCATCATCTCCAAGGAAGAAGGTCATGAACATGAAGTATCGGATGAAGTTGTTAGCCTAGGAATATTCTGTTTTGTGGTCATTAGATGTGGTGAATGCCTTACTTGGTACCATTTTCGATCACTAAGTTGTGAATGCAACATTATCCATCAACCTGGTACTGTATATTAAACACATGGTACTAGGCTACATAACATCCCCTATTAGGATTTATCTTTTAACACCGGCTATCTTTTTTTACATTTACGGTCACAAAACAAAACGAAGCATTGGCACGTGTAGTACAGATGGCAACAAAATCACTTTGTTTTGCGTAGATATAATTTGGAGAATAAATCATATCTAGGGACACACGAGCGAGCCTTCAACTGTGGAGGAGAGGAAATGAGAAGATGGTTCAGAATAAGAAGCGGGAGAAGATGTGTCGGTGTGGCTTCCCAGCTCCAATTTGCACATCGAACTCCAACAGGAATCATGTGAGAAGATTTTACGGGTGTTTAAATTATAAGGTACGCATTCTATTGTTTGTAATTTTGCTTTTTGGGTTGTGTGAATTTGCATATTAACTGATAAGAGTGTTTTGAAAATCGATAGAGTGGTAGAGGATGCGGGTTATTTGAATAGATTGATCAACCGACCAAAGTTGGGGATGATACTGGTGAATTAGAAAGAAAAGTTATAGAGCTTGAACTGGAATTTCCTGATAGGGATGAGGTCATCACCTAGTGTGAAATGGAAATTTCAGCTCACCTAATTTAATTCATTCTAACCCTAATATTCACACCCTCTTCACCAAAATCCTCACATGTTCATCTCTATCCCCAAAATCCTCACACTTCCATCTTAAAACCATATCTTCTTTTTCACATCGTTTTCAAATCTTAATATCAACTTTTTTATTGCAACTTCGGCGAGATATGGGCAACGCTGTCGATGGTCCTGTTTCCACTTCATCCTTTCGCCTCCTCTCTGGCCGTGGAATTCTGAGCAATGTTGGAGTGGGCTCACCTCCTTTATTTGGTTTCAAGGCGGTCAGATCTGTGTCGGAGCCTCCCTCTGCAAGTCGCCACCTCCGGTGGCCGTCTACATCCTCGCCAGATCCATATTCACCTTTTTTTATTTTAATATTTTTTATTTACTTTTATGTATATTGTTGTTCTGAAATATTTATGTTCTTGAAGATTTGAGGCTGAAATTGTGGTTGATTTGTTGATGTTTTGGGTCTAATCAATTTGTTCTTTAATTTATGTTCTGGATTTTATGTTCTTCAAAATTGTAGGCAACAATTAGTGGGACAATCACAGAAATGAAAAAATGGAAAGTATTTTCATTTAAAATTAATAATATTTATTTTTAAATGAAAAATAAAAATTTTAAATAAATTAATGACGAATAGGTAAGCCGTAATAAGTAAATCACGAATAATAACTGTGTGCATAACCGGATTGACGCATCGTGTCAGTGACATATTTGTCTTTTCAACTTTCATTTTTTCAATTTACTTTAACTTTAACAGTTTATCTTTTGCACCAAATCTCTTCTTGTCACTTGTTGTAGATCTTTGTTTTCTTCCTTTTCTTCTCTCCATAAAAATCAACCCTTTTCCCATGTCAACCTCACGGTCTCCCCTTCCATCTCCGACACCATCTCCATTACCATCTCTGCCATGAATATGAATTCCATCTCTGACACCATATTTGGAACAATCTCTGCCACCAATATGAGTTCCTTCTCTGCCACGGTCTCTGCGACCATCAAGTCGAATTAATCCAACGCTGCTAAAGAGACTTAGGAGGAAACAGAGGAAGAAGGACATTGCCATATTGAACCACTTACTGGAAAGGGAATTAGAATACGCAAATTTGGAAGAGGCTCTTCAATCTGGGTGAAAGAGGACGAAGGAGTCGAGGGTTGATAGGTTGTTGAAAAAGAACCATAGGATGGAAGATGAGGACATTCGAGATTATGATACTGATTATGAACAATGAGAAGAAAATGAGGAGGACAACGATGATGAAGACACGGGTTATTGTATTGATGAGTACTACTTTGATGCTTATTGATGACCAGTAACACACCTCGAGGTTTCACACCTCGGACTGTACATCAATTAGGTGGGGAGAGTCGAGTCAGTAAAGTCCCGTCGTGTGTTGGGTACGCAGGTCGGAACCGTGTGTAGACCCGTTGTGTTTTGAGTCATGTTTAGGTTTGTGTGTATGTGCAGTACGGGGTTACTGACATACTGTTTGCGTGTTGCTACGTGAAACATTTTTAAACTGTCGCGACTCGACTCAGGGGCGCCCCTGTAGTTGAGCGTGACGGTGTTGATATCAAGTGGGTACAATGTAGTTCGGGGACGCCTGGACCGGGTTGTAACTACCTGATGTCAAGAAATGAGGTTTTTAATGAAGTGGAGAAAGTTTTTAAATTGGTTGGCCCTGTGGGCGTGTGTGACTTTGGTTGGCCCTGTGGGCGTGTGTGACTTTGGTTGGCCCGGTGGGCGTGTGTTGTGTTGTTTAGCCGTGTCGGCTTGTGTTTTGGTTGAGGTTGAATGACTTGATTTGTCTGTGAGTCGTGGCGCGTGTGGTTGTGGAATTGTTGGTCAAGCGTGTGTGTCGTTTAAGGCTAATTTTAGGGTTAAAACGGGTTAAGATTCGAGTTGGAAACGAGTTTGGAAAACAGGTCTGCACGAGCGTCACGGATCCTGTCACGGATCTGTGACGGACCAGAGCGTTTTGGCGAAAATTTAGGCCTTCGTCACGGCTCCGTGACCCCAACCGTGACGGGGTCTGTCACGGATCCGTGATCCCTATCTGTTCCACCGTCTTGAGTGTGCAGTTTGAGTGTTGGTTTTGCGTGGCGGTGTTCATGGTTGTGTTGGTTGTATAAGTTGTAAGTTCGGTATTAAGGGATGAGATCTTGGGTTCGAGACTCATCAATAACCTACGGTAGTGATACAGCGCCTCGGTGTGAGAGTTTCACCACGGAGAGGGGTTAGGGTTGGTACGTTGCGGCGCCGTACGAACTAGGTTTCCCTATGTGAACGGGTGTTCGAGGTTTCCCTCGCGTGAACGGGTGGGTTGAGGTTTCCTTCACGTGAGTGGGTTATTTGAGGTTTCCTTATGTGATCGGATTATTGGGGTATTGGTAGTGTGAGCAATAGTGTTTACTGAATTGAGGACGTGATTCCCGTTTCGAGGTTTATCTTACATGAGCGAGTACTTGAGGTGTTGATAGCGTGAGCAGTGTGACGTTTGGCATCAGGTATTGAGGTAGTAGTTTGCCCTGGTTAGGTCGGTAAGTCGTTAATGATTTACTAGTATGCCATAACCGAACGGGTATCCGTGGAGGTGAGCAGAACGCTCATCCCCTTTACTACTTTTCCCTCAGGGGACGAGTAGCGAATACCGGGTTGGTTGCGGAAAGTTATAAGTAAATGCATGTGGGATTGTGTGAGGTTGGTGCTATACCTTATCGGGGTGACTATTGGAGTGGTTGTTCGGTCTCTGATTTGGGCGTCATGTTTATTGGGTAACAGGGCGTCACACTCGTTTGCTTCGTCGAGTTGTGCTGAGATGTTGGGGCTGAGTTTAGAGTCGTTGAGTCCGCCCCTGCGTCTGGATACGCCGGTTGGGGGGTGATGTGGTGTTGACTAAGGTATGTCGTGCCTGCGGAGTTAGAGAAGCGAACCGATACAGGAGGTTCGAGAGAGGGCTCAAGAGCCCTGATGTTGGATCGAGTCCTCACCCCGAGGATTCGGGTATGTTCGGAGTCTATAGGCACGACGACGATAGAGGAGCGAGGTCTTAAAGAGACCGCGAGGTTCCGGGAGGTTCGGCAGCGACTGAGCTTGTGCGTGTATCCGTGGGAAGGATACTTATGAAATGACAACCTTTAACGTAATCTTGGGAATGGATTGGCTGGCGAAGTGCCGAGCCAATACCGACTGTTACTGGCGAGCGATTTCAGGTGTTCTCGGACCATAAGAGTTTTAAGTATATCTTCTCCAAATGAGACCTGAACATACGCCAGCGCGATGGATGGAACTACTTGAGGAGTACGACTTTGAGCTACTCTACCATCCGGGTAAGGCGAATGTGATTGTCGATGCCCTGAGTAGGAAGCCGATGCCGTGTCCTGCTAGCTTCTCAGTCTGGGAGAGGGACATGATGGGAGAGCTGGGCACGCTAGGGTTGGAGCTAGAAGAGGTTACTAGCGGCGTGGCCATGTACTTCTTGGTAACTCAGCCCACCCGGCTTGGCCGGGGAATAGAGGCGCAGTCGGAGGATGTCGAGACGACAGAAATTCGGGAGAGAGTTGTCGGCGGTGTTGACGACGAGGGTTGGGATCGTCGTACTAATTGGGAGTTACGGTATCGCGGAGATTTGTTCGTGCCGAGTAGAGGTGGAGGCGACGAGCTGCAAGAGTCGCACTATTCGCGTCTGACAGTGCACGTGGGTAGCACTGAGAGGAGCGCGACATCAGGCGACATATCCAGTGGAACAGGATACGGAGAGCAGTTGCAGAGTTGGTATCGCGGTGCCTCACTTGTCAGCAGGTGAGAGCCGAACAACAGCGACCCGCTGGATTATTGCAACCACTGTGGGTTGCACAGTGGAAATGGGGGCACGTCATGATGGCTTTCGTGAGCGGTTAGCCGAGTTCGCCTACAACAACAGATTTCAGGCCAGTATCAGGATGGCACCGTTCGAAGTGTTGTAAGGTAGGCCGTGTCGATCGCCCGTGTGCTGGGCAGAAGTGAGGAATAAGAGTTTATTGGGTCGAGAACTGGTCCGAGAGACAGCTGAGTTGGTCGTGCCGAAGCGTGAGAGGTTAAAGACCGCGCAGAATCAGTAGGAGCTATGCTGACTGACGGTGCCGACCTCTCGAGTCTGCAGTCGGTGACCATATATCCCTAGAGGTGAGTCCGAAAGGTGGACTGGTGTGTTTCGACCGCGGCGGAGGCAAGTTAGCCCCGCGATGTAACGGGCCCTTTGAGGTCTTGAGCAGAGTGGGAGTAGTTGCATACCGACTTGCACTGCCACCGCAGCTTGGGAATATCCACGTTTCCCAGTTGCGGAAGTATGTACGGATCCCTCGCACATCATTGAGTGGGCAGATGTCGAGGTAGCTGATGATATCTCGTATGAGGAGGAACTAGTTTGGGAAATGGATCCGCGGGAGCAGGTCCTACGCGGAAAGGTTATCCGCTTAGAATGGGTGTAGTGGCGGCACCACGAGGCCGGGTCGACTCGGGAACGCGAGGACGAGGTTCGCGCGAAGTACCCTGATCTGTTCGTTTCCTGAGGTACGTCTTTTTTAAATTTCGTGGGCGAAATTCCTTTAAGGGGGGTAGATTGTAAGAACCACTCCCGGTCAACGCCCGTCAAATCTGCGAAAAACAGGAAAATTTAAAAATTTAACCAGACACTTAATTGAACCTAAATTTGACCCCGAGGGTCATACCGGACTTAAATTGACCCCGATATCGACCAAAGTGAGTTCCGGGTGACTCAGGGCAACTTTCTGACCTATTTGGGAAATGTTGAAAAGTCAACCGAGCGACGTTTTGGTCCATTCGAGGACCGTTTGGATCCAAAAAGCTTAGCTGTCGTCACAGCGGTCTTAGTTGAGCCGTTTCCTTGTAGCCCGTGAAGTTTCGTAATTTCTTGGAAAAAGTGCCCGTTCGGGGCCCGAAACTGCCGAATTTCGCGAATCTGATTAGAAAATATCTAGTATATATTTTCCAAAAAGGTGTGGGAACCACTTGGCCACATGTCAACTATGTGGTGGTGTTAAGTTTTTGGACAAGACAAGAGAAGACTACATTAGTGTTAGTTTTGTAATTAAGTATTATCGGTTACTTTTTGAAACAAAATGAAAAGGGAAAGAAGGGATGGTCTCGGCAATTAGAAGGGAAAAGGAAGAGTGGATGGTAGTTTGGTAATTAAGGATTTGTTGTGTTGTTTTTAAAACAAAACAAAAGGGAAAACAAATGTGATGTTCGGCCATTTTTAGAAAAGGGTGAGTTTGGAGAGAGAAAATAGAGAGAGAAGGAGAAGGAGAAGAAGAGAGAAAAGAGAAGGAGGTGTTTGGATTTTGGTGATTTCCCGTCGATCAAACCGGTGGATCGTCTCACCGATCAAGGAATCGAGTTCACACCGTCATTCTCTACGGTGAGCACCTAACTGATCTTCGTTTTATTAAGTTTAAAAGTTCGGGTTTGGATTGAAATGGGTTAAATATGGATGAGTTGAGGTGTTGGGTTCGTTAGGAACGTTTTGGGGCGAAAAGGAACATTTTTCGTTGTGGCCGTGTGGGGCCCACATGCTCGGGTGCTCGGGTTTTGTGTTCGGGTGGTTTAGAACGTTCCCCGGATCATTAATCTACAAACGGATCGAATTTTGGAATTAAATTGTAAAAGTTGTAATTGACGGGTTTAGAAACTTGAAACGCTAATTAAATTACTCGGAAGTCGGAATTGGATTCCGTCGAGTGCATCTGAACCCTTGAATTATTCTAAGACCGTAGAAACGAAAACGGGAATTTTTCGGAGCCCCGGAAGGGCGTTTCCAAAACCCGGGCAGATTCGCCATGTCGGGCTAATCGTGCTTTTCCGGGTCCAATATCGACAATGTCGAGTAATTGGGAAGTTTGGGAGTGATCGACATTGTCGGGGTTACTTTTGGGCGTCAAGTTTATTAAATTTCAGTTTATGTCTGCAAGTTTAAAAGTGCTTAAAATTGTGTTCTTTTATATCGTGCCACGGATAGAGGAAAGGGAAAGCTAGATGAGTGACCGAGATCTCGCCGGAGCTTATTTGTGCGCTTTTGGAGAAAGCATACGAGGTAGGGAAAAGTAGCCGGATCTCGGCCCTGACTAGGGAAAGTTAATAGTAGAAATGCATGTGACACTAGGGTGTCGTGGGTTAAGTAGGTATATCGAATATTAGAAAGTTAGGCGACACCGGGTAATGTCGTATGATTCGGGAACGTATCGAACATTAGAATTGCATGTGACACTTAGTAGTGTCGTAGGAGCAGAGAACTTACCGATATTAGAATTACTGGAGGCATATGACCATGCCCAGAGGTTGATTGTGAAACTGTTGATATTAGAACTGCTGGAGGCATTGGTTATGCCCACAGGTTGATTGTGTAAATTGTGTCTTGGGTGGCCATGAGAGCCCGTACTTTACTGTTTGTGTCTTGGGTGGCCATAAGAGCCCGTGTTTTATTGTTGGAGTCTTGGGTGGCCATGAGTGCCCGTGGGGTTGTTGAGCCCGTGAGTTACGGTTGGTGTGTCTTGGGAGGCCATGAGTGCCTGTGGGATTGTTGAGCCCGTGAGTTATTGTCAGTGTGTCTTGGGAGGCCGTGAGTGCTCGTGGGGTTGTTGAGCCCGTGAGTTGTTGTCGGTATGTCTTGGGAGGCCGTGAGTGCCCGTGGGATTGTTGAGCCCGTGAGTTATTGTCGGTGTGTCTTGGGTGGCCGTGAGTGCCTGTGGGGTTGTTGAGTCCGTGATTTACTATTGGTGTCTTGGGTGGCCATGAGTGCCTGTGGAGTGTTGAACATGTGTTGTTGTTGTTTGTTGAACTTTGCTTATGATTGTGATTGTGGTTACCTGAGGTTGGAAACCCGACTTTGTGTCGGGGAAGTTGCGTGGTGTGGCTAGCCTCCCGACTGGGATCAGGGGAAGCGGAGAGGTTGTGGGCTAGCCTCCCGACAGGGATCGGGAGAAGGATTGCGAGGTTGGTGGTGTGGCTAGCCTCCTGACAGAGGTCGGGGGTAGGGGAGAAGTTGTGGGCTAGCCTCCCGGCTGTGTGTCGGGAGAAGTTTCGTGGTTTGCGCGGGTGTGGCTAGTCACCCGACTGAGATCGGGGGTAGGAAAGAGGTTGTGGGCTAGCCTTCCGACTGAGATCGGGAGAAGTTGCGCGACAGGTCGACCGCCTGACCTGACTGGGATCGGTAAAGGGCGAGAGAGAGATTGGGTTACTGAGCAGCTGGCGTGCGATCCTTTGTGATCTTGTTTGGTGTGCGATCCTTCGTGATCTTGGGTGTTGCGTGGTTGTCTGTCGTGTCTTTGGAGGAGGTCGTCAATCGTTGTGTCGGGTCTACTTTACGTGTCCGAGTGTTGAGTCGGTTGAGGAAAGTAACGGTGTGTGTGTGTCGGTCGGGTTACTTGAGTTGGGGATAGTGATCCCTGGTGTTTGGGTTGTTGTTGGTGTTACCGGCACTGTCTGCTAAGTATGTCGTAGTCAGGCTGTTATCCGTGGTGGTGAGCGAACGCTCACCCCTAGCTGCTTTTCCTACAGGTATCCGGTCGCAGGTTGGACTAGGTGAGCTTCCGAAGCTTGAAGAGCTAGGAGCGGGATTCTGGGTTTACTTTTGAGTCTAGCGACGTATACCTTGCTTTTTGTCCATTTGTTGGGAGGTACTTTTAAGTTGTAAATGATTAATTTTGGGGAACAAATGGTGATTTTAAAGTGATTTATGTAAAAGGTTTCAAAATGTTTTATTGTTTCAAACGTTCGCGTCCTGAGTTCGGTTTACTGAAATTGGGGCGTGACAGTGTATTTCACTTTCTTAGTAATGGGTTCATTTTACTAGTATTAGGCTTTCTTTTCTACCACCATGTTTATTTTCCTAGTACTATGTTTATTCTTCACATTACAGGTATTCTTGTCTTACTACACAAGTCTTGTTTCTGATGTTGCAGTACTGTATTTCATCTGTCCTAGTATTGGGTTCAATTTCCTACTACTGGGTTCATTTTCCTAGTACTATGATATTTCTTCACATTACATATATTCTTAGCATTGTTGTCTTTTTTCTACTGATAAAGTATTGTACTTTATTTTCATAGTACTGGATAGTCTATTATTTCAATTCCATAAAATTAATTTGAATGAATAGTTTGTGTTATTTTGATCTAACATCAATATACATGTTACAGTAATGGAAGTATTATTACAATTCTAGAAAATTAATTAGAATACATAGTCTTCTTTATCATCTTCATGTACATTTGCTTCTTCGTTTTCGTCTTCTTGTGCCTCTTCTTCATCTGTTTCTTCTTTGTCTTTCTATGTTTCTTCTTCACCATCTTGTTGATGGTCTTTCTAGCGGTTGTTGGTGCGGTTCTTGATTCTCTTTCGATGCCTGATGTCGTGCTCACCTTTTGAGTTCAATATGACTTCTTCACATCTAACACGCTTGGTTTGGATTGTTGGGGGTGGACTTCTTCAAAATCTAAGTCTTCCAACCATTCTTCGGGATTCACTGGCACGGGAACACAGTATCAACAACAGAGGTCTTCTAGGTTTCCTTGTAATAATATGGGTTGCACAAAACATGTACTTTCATCTTAGCTACCTTATATGCTTTGGCTGCATGCACACACGTAATTTTTTTCAATGTCAAACACACGACATTCCCATGTCTTCCGACTCAAGTCAACATTGGCGCCCCTATTTGCACGGTTAACACGTATGTTAAAATCTGTTTCATTCAGTGGTACAACCTTCACACCCTTGGCAGAATCAGACCTACTCTTGATAAGTCTATAAACCACAGGCGTCAACTTAGTGCCCTCAGACATTTTATTAATTCTATTACGATGGATGTTGATCCACTCAATGACTCTCGCCTACATAGCATCTAACAATGCAATGATAATCCATTTTCTTTCTTTTATAGACTCGACCCCATTAGTGTCATGATATCGTAACACTTAGCTCGAAAGTGAGCTCTCGCCCACTGATGCAATGACATATTGTTTCTCGAAGATATTTTGTCGCTTATTGATATCTTGCATGTAGTTGACCGTATTGACGGATGAATTCGGTAATTGTGTATGCATCATCAGCCTTTTCAAAAAGAGGTCCGACTAGGACACCTTCTCCTTTTTTTACCTTATCTCTAACCTTTTGTGTGATATGCCACCTATAGTGGCCATGATCTGCAATTGGGTAGATAGTTGATACTGCTTTTATGATACTTGCACTTCTATTAGAAACGATTACTAACTCACTCGAATCTGGTATGCATTGTTGTAAATTCTTCATGAACCATGTCCACAATGCTTGGTTCTCCGAGTCCACCACGACCCAAGAAATTGGGTAGATATGAAAATTACCATCGAATGTTGATGCAATTAGCATGAACCCTTTGAACTTGGTCTTCAATCAAGTCCCATCCACTCCAACAACCATTCTCATGTGGCTAAATCCTTTAATACATAATCCATATGCTATGAAACAAAATTTGAATTCCTTCTTATCATTCATCACTAGATTCATGATTGTGCATGGATTCAACTTCTTAACAAGGTGCATATAAAGAGGGAGAAGTCGATAACTTTGCTCAGGGCAACCTCTTATCTAAGCATTTGCAAATTGTCGTCCCTTCCAAGCTTTCCAGTAGATTATGTTTGCATTGTATGTACCATGCATAAATCTTTGAACTGATTTTGGAGGGGGTAACTCTTCACCATTAAAGGATTCACTCTTCACAGTTCATATGGAGAATGTGGCCACTCCTTTCATTTTGGCTGCACGCACCATCCAATCATATTCACGACCATTGCATTTTACAACATACAATATCCGGTTAGATCTGATGCTTCTAAACTCAAACTGAGTCTGCCACAACATTGCGACATTCTTCAACTTTCTATGAACCTCAGCTTTGTCGGCGAACTCTTGACCAACTTCCAAGTTCGACCCATCTGTGAAACCAAATGCGGTCAAAGGTTCTTCATCATCCAATCCCACCGAACCATAATGTTAGCATCCTTTATAAATTAGGTCATCTTCTTCACTGGTAGTAGGATAAATTTCTGCTCCACTATCAAATTCATGTTCAAAGTCCTCTCCAATACCAAGGAGATTCTCTTCTGCACCAGTAGGAGATGATGCTGCTCCAATACCAATATATCATTTCGACGCTAAACCCCTCATTAAATTAACACTACCACTACATGTTTCGTTCTTCTGGGTTTGGGGACGACAACATTCCCGGTCAAATCTCCAAGAGTATCTTTATTACTTAGCTCTACATGTAATATGTTGGACGACTAGTGTCGGCGTTTCCATATAACAAATGATAAGCCTCAAGACTCGCATCATTTGTTCCCGGGATTGGCTTCAAAACTCCACAAAAATTACCTTCAAACTCATACAGATGCAGATGCAGATGAAGATTCAATTCGATAGTTCATTTCCGTTTCCGTTTCAATGATGTTCTTAACATTCGAAATTTATATTATCTACAATATACACATACATACAGACATATTTCTGAAAATTATGAGGTGGGAACGATGAATGACGAATGAAATTGAAAATAAGAAATTAGGGTTCTAGTACTCATTAATATGGTTCGGTATAACACTTCGAGCTCTTCCAAAAGGGCAGTAACCCAAAGAAGAAGAATAAGAGCAGTAGATGCACTCCTAGCCGCTTGTCGTTTCACGGTCAACAACAGTCGACGAAGGCCATCAAAGAACGCAACACTGAACGAAGAAGAAAAAATAAAAAAAGAAAAAACATAAAAAATATATATGTTAATAATAAAAAGGGTTAAATACATTATGATACCCTTATGTTCGGTCCACAGACCTTTTGGTACCCTTATGTTTGTTTAATACATTTAGGTACCCTAATGTTTGGTCCACAAACGTTTTGTGCCTTTGGGGTTAAAAAACTATCAGAAGAAAGTTAAATGCCAAGTTTACCCTTTGCTCTTACTTAATTGACTTTTGACTTTTGTGTGAAAAGACCACTTTATCCCTCAATTTTAAATATAATTTCATTAACATTTTAATTAATATTATTAATTTTTTAACTACTTTATTTATTTTTATTTTCATTAATTTATATTTTATTTTTTTCTTTATAATTTTCATAATTTTATATTCATTTTTCATTTTAACTACTTATATATATATATAGGATAGCTATCAGGTACAAACTTTATAATTTTGTCAGAACGTAGAACTTTCAATCTGATCCCTTGGATCGTAGAATTAAAGGCCCAAATTTAATGCATATCTTTTTAATTAATGCATATCTTGTAATTGATTTCGTAATCAATCACCCCATACCCCCCCTGAATTTTGGTGGTCATTCGATTTGGATAATCAATGGTCTAGATTGGTTCTACGTTCTGACCCGAAAATAGGTTTGTACTTGATAGTCCCCCTATATACTATATATATATATACATATATAGGACTGGTATTAGGTACAAACCACCCCTTATTGTGCAAACTACGAACCAATCTGTCACGCCCCAAATTCGTTAGAACCGAACCCGGAACGCGAACGGTGAAACAATAAAACAGTTTCCAAACATTTTAATAAAACGCTTAAAAAATCACCAGTTTGAGTTAAACAAAATAATGTTTTACAAATGAAAACACGTCCAAAACAAACGGACTAGAATCAAAGCGTACGTCGCTAAACTCAAAAACCCAGACTCCCGCTCCCAGCTCTTCAAGCTTCGAGAGTTCCCCTAGTCCGTCTCGCAACCAGTACCTGTAGGAAAAGAAGCTAGGGGTGAGCGTTCGCTCACCACCACGGATACCAGACTGACTACGACATACTAGCAGAAAATGCCGGAAACACCAACAAAAACCAAACACCGGGGACTACTATCCCCAAACTCAAGTAACCGACTGTCACACGAAAACTTTTACTTTCCCCAACCAACTCAACACCCGGACACGTAATGTAGACCCGACACAGCGGTTACGACCTCAACCCGAAACGCAAATAATAACCACGCAACACCCAAGATCACAAAGGATCGCACACATCAAACAAGATCACAAAGGATCGCACTCCAGCTGCTCAGTGCCGGTTGCAAACCGGCTGGGCTCGAGCCTGCCCCACGCAACTTTCCCCGATCTCTGTCGGGCCAGGCCGTCGACCTGTTAGTGATATATGCCGCAATACTTTTCCGATAGCTGGTCGGAAGGGGAGCCGCCCTTCATCGCCGAAGAATGCACAACTTTACCGGTGGTTAACCCGGAAGGCTAGCCAACCCTCACGCGCGCGACCACAAGACCCCTTTTTTGTCAAGCGGGCCCCCAACCTCAGGCAATCACAATCAACACCCAAGGTTCAACAATAGTGACAACACAGGTTTAACACCCCACATGCACACATGGCCACCCACGACATACGAGACAGTATCACACGGGTTCAACACCCCAAAGGACCACCCACGACCCACAAACAGTAAACACACGGGTCCAACACCCCAAAGACACACTTGACCACCCAAGACACACAAACAGTAAAACACGGGTTCAACTCCCCACGGGCATGTTGGGTCTGGAGGTAGGGTTGGAGATGAACCAACTCGCAGCGGAAAATCAATAAAAACCAAGAGACGATTAAAACCATGAAACAACTAACAAAGAATGGATTCACAAGAGAAAAATTCAGCACTATTTCTTACCAAAACAAGAACACCGGTTAACGAATGATTGACTTGAGTCTCCACGAAGCGTACGTATCCACATGGGAATCAAAGCCATGTAGTTCTTCTCTTTGAGGATTCAAGAACACAAAAATGGAGGTGGAAACTAGCCAAACCCGAAATGGCCATGGAAGAGGGAGAGAAAATGTGTTTCCTATTCTTGTCTTGTGTTTGTTATGTTGAAAAAAGATGACTTAAACATAACAAACCCCATACTTGTCCAACTAAAGGCATGGGACAAGCATGGTGACAAGTAAGGTGTAAATAGGACAAAGTATGGCAAGACAAGATTGGGTTAGGTGGTGAATCACCAACACCTTAATCCTTGTCTTGCTTACTTAGTACTAATTAATCAAGACTTGATTAATTAGTTCCATGGGCCTTGGTTGCATGGGCCTTTCATGGGTCTCTTGGAATATGGCCCGTGGCCATTTCCAACGAGGTCCCGTGATTCGCTCATCGCATCCAAGCCTTCCATACCGGAAATGTCCAACATTATCCGACGCGATCAATCCCAAGACTCCAAGCCTTGTCTCGATCCGTAATGTCCTATTCACTTATGGGCACATGACCCAAAACCCAGTTTTGGTCATGTCCCGAGACAACTCCCTTTTGGCCATTCTCCATAAATGTGTCAATGAGTTTCATCCTCCGGTGTGACCCTTAGGTTTATGCATGTCAATAGATCAACGTAAAATCCCATTTTACTTGATCCTATTTAAGTGGCAACTAACGAGACTTTAGTATTGCCTGACACTACATAGTGAATCGACCCTATCGATTCTAACCTTTCTGTCATCCCTGTCATTATCCTTTTATCTCTGATATCCTGATTGAGATAAGGCATAGAGCCGTCATCCTTATTATTCTCAATCATTGTTCCTTGATATGTGAGATGACTGAAGATATGATACCCAGTATCATGTGCATGGCCATGCTATTCTTTCAGTCACTCTCGATCAAGCGGCCGAGAACCGATATCTTTCCCATACCTCAGTATGAAGGATAAATCCCTTAGCCGCCTTTCATGTCACTCATGTAGCCCGTCCCCAAGCCAATCCTGGCCGTTATGGAAGCCCTGTTACGGGCAACGTTAGGCTCAGGTCAAACTCAGTTGTTGACTACATAGCGATCACAAAGACTCCTTGATCTAAGGATACATGACAAGATACGACACTGAATATGTTCATGACTTAATCTATGGCACATATTCAGGGCGGGTCATCCAATATCATGTCGCACATGATATCTATGATCAGACTCCGGAATCCCATTCCAATGACTAACAGAACGTAAGCCATAAAGAGCCATCTTTCATACTAGTCACTTCTAGTGAAACTTTGTTGACTAGGGACCCATCGAGTGTGATCTATCTCGATCTATGGTTCTATTCGCATGGTGGGCATAGATCAGAACACACATCGATATATTTCTCCAACGCATAAGTAATATAAAGCCTCTTTAATTTTATTGCTAATGATGATATATACATTTGGACATTTAGGATTGACCCAACGACACTCATGGACACCCACGACACACCAATAGTAATACACGGGTTCAACACCCCAACGGCACTCATGGCCACCCACGACACACCAACAGTAATACACGGTCAACACCCCAACGGCACTCATGGCCACCCACGACACACCAACAGTAATACACGGGTTCAACACCCCAACGGCACTCATGGCCACCCACGACACACCAACAGTAATACATGGGTTCAACACCCCAACGGCACTCATGGCCACCCACGACACAAACAATACAATCAACCTCCGGGCACAACCAAATGCCACCAGTATTTCCATTGTTCGATAAGTTCACTCATCCTACGACACTACTGAGTGTCACATGCCTTTCTATTGTTTGATACGTTTTCGTATCATACGAAACCACTAGGTGTCGCCTGCATTTCTAGTGTTCGATAAACTTACTTATCCTACGACACTACCTAGTGTCTCATGCATTTCTACTGTTAACTTTCCCTAGTAAAGGTCGAGATCCGGATACTTTTCCCTACCTCGTAACGCTTTCCCAAAAGTCCACGCTCAAGCTCCGGCGTGCTCGCAGTCACTCGCCTAGCCTCCCCTTTCCGCGGTCGGCGGCACGATCTAACATGAACACAAAGTACAACACTTTTTAAGTTTGCAGACAAAGCTGAATTTTAATGAATTTGACGCCCAAACTCAACCCCGACAATGTCGATCACTCCCAAACTTCCCAATTACTCGACATTGTCAACAATGGGCCCGGAAAGGCCCGATTCGCCCGGCTCGGCGAATCTGCCCGGGATTGGAAAACGCCCTTCCGGGGTCCGAAAATTCCCGTTTTCGTTTCTACACTCTTAGAATAATTCAAGGGTTCCAATGCAATCGACGGAATCAATTTCTGACTTTCGAGCGATTTAATTCGCGTTTAAAGTTTCTAAACCCGTTATTTCCAACTTTTACAATTTAATTCCAAAATTCGTTCCGGGTGTGGATTAACGACTTGGGGTTTGTCCTAAACCACCCGAACACGAAAACCCGAGACCCGAGCATGTGGGCCCCACCCGGCCATCAAGACCCGTGAGTGGCTGGACCGGTTTTGGACCGGTTCACCACCATGGTGGCCGGTCCTAGCTCCGGCCAGCCACCACCCACGGTGGCCGGAGCTCCCCCGAGCCTCCGGTCACCGGAAACCGATCATTTTCGCTCCAAAACATTCCCACCGAACCCAACACCTCGACTCATCCATATTTAACCCATTTAAACCCAAACCCTAACTTTTAAACGTACTAAAACGAGAATCGATTAGGTTCTCACCGTAGGGAATGACGACGGGAGATTGATTCTTCGATCGTTGAGACGATCCGTCAGTTGGATCGTTGGGAAATCCCTAAACCCTAAACTTTTCTCTTCTCTTTTTCCCTTTTCTCCTTCTCTTTCTTCTCTCCACTTTCTCTCTCTACTTCTTCTCTTTTTTTGAATTATGGCCGACACTTTCAACCTTTCTTCCTTTTATTTTGTTTTAAAAATCAACCAAACCTCTTAATTACAAATTACCCCTCATTTCTTTTCTTTATTTTAAAACTCAACCACCAAATGTGTGACAAGTGTCAAGTGGGTCCCACTGCTTGGAAATTTTCTTTCTAGATATTTTTCAGTCAGATTCGCGAAATTCGGCCGTCTCGTGCCCCGAACGGGCCCATTTTCCAAGAAATTACGAAATTTCACATGCTACAAGGAAACGGCCCAACTAAGACCGATGTAATGACGGCTAATCTTTTTGGATCCAAAACGAGCCTCGAACGAACCAAAACGTCTCTCGGTTGACTTTTCCAGCAAAAAGTCAACCTTTCCCAAATTGGTCAAAAAATTGCCCTGAGTCCCCCAGAACTCACTTTGGTCGATATCGGGGTCAACTTAAGTCCGATATGACCCTCGGGGTCAAATTTAGGTTCATTTAGGTGTTTGTCCAAAAAATTTAAATTTTCCTGTTTTTCGCCGATTTGACTGGCGTTGACCGGGAGTGGTTCTTACACAATCTGAGCCATACGATCCCCCCAAAGTGATGTCAGCAGAGCGCACCAGACGCTGACACGTGGGCAATTAAATATATAAAACACTGCACCTTATTGTGTAAACTACGAACTCACCAGATTGTGCTGACAGTTTACATTTGTACTAAACTATCAGCACCGTGCTATGTAAACTATCAGCACTCACGTTGCGAGCGTGGTCAACACGCGCTACCATGCGGGCAGAGGCGCGCGCAAAGTGGCCACGTGTCAGCATCGTGCGCGCTCTGATGACGTCATCTTGGTTGCATACTGTGGCTTAAATTGGTTTGTAGTTTCCACGATAAGGATGGTTTTTACTGGATACCCACCATTTATATATATATATAGGATAACAATCAGGTACAAACTCTATATCTTCGTCAGAACTACAAACTTTCAATCTGGGCCCTTAGATCATAGAATTAAAGGCCCAGATTTATTGCATATCTTTTAATATCTTTTTAATTGATGCATATCTTGTAATTGATTTCGTAATCAATCACCAAACCCCCTGAATTTCGGTGGCCATCCGATCTGGGTAATCAATGGCCCAGATTAGTTCTACGTTCTAACCCGAAATAAGGTTTGTACCCGAAAGCTCCCATATATATATATATATAGGGTAGCTATCCAGTAAAAACCACCCTTATTGTGCAAACTACAACCCAATCTAATCCATAGGATGCGGTCAAAGTGACGTCAGCAGAGCGCGCGCGATGCTGACATGTGGCCGCTCCGCGCGCGCGATGCTGACATGTGGCCGCTCCGCGCGCGCCTCTGCTCGCGCGCGTGCGCATGTTGACCACGCGCACACACGGGTTCTGATCGTTTGCGTGCACGGTGCTGATAGTTTGGTACAAATGCAAACTATCAGCACTGTGCGCGCAAACGATCAGTACTGTGCACGCAAACGATCAGCACTGTGCGCGCAAACGATCAGCATTGTGCGCGCAAACGATCAGCATTATGCGCGCGCGCACCCGCATTGCGCGGGCCCACGTGTCAGCACCTAGTGAGTTCGTAGTTTGCACAATAAGGTGCGGTGTTTTATATATTTATTGCCCACGTGTCACCATTTGGTACGCTCTGCTGACATCACTTTGGGGCGATCCTGTGGCTCATATTGGTTCGTAGTTTGCACAATAAGGGGTGGTTTGTACCTGATACCAACTCTCTCTCTATATATATATAAGATAATATTCAGGTACGACCATGCCAATTTTTTGCGAATTATGAACCAATTCCCAGCCTTGGAATCGCATGTAATCGCAATTCGCAAGGCTGATTTTTTTTTCACCAAGTTTCTCATTTTGATCTTTCTCGCTTCGTTTCAACTCCGATTTAACTTTTTCTTGCGCCAAAAACTTTCTTTTTTCAAGATCTATCTATCAAGTAGCATATTGAATATGTTTTGAAGCAAAAAAAGACATGTACAAGCAAAAACAAATTGTTAACCGCATATTAATGTATGTGTTTGCAACTGCATTTGTATGAATAAGCTAATCTAATGTATGTTTTGTATATATGTTTGTGCAACTGCATGTTTTGTAATTTTTGATTATATGTGTACGCTAAAGATAATGTATGTTTATGCATTTTTCAATGTATGTTCTTGCCATTTTCATTTGTATGTGTAAGCCAACCTTAATGCATGTTGTTTCAGTTGTATGTATACGCTAAACTTAATGTATGTTCTTACTATTTTTATTTGTATGTGTAAGTATGTTTTATACGTGTAAGCTAATAAATTAAGATTAACTTACACATACATTAAGATTAGCTTATTCATACAAATGCATTTGCAAACACATACATTAGTGCACGGTTGACATCTTAAAGATGCTGAAACTATGAAGCTGCAACTTGTAGAAAACTGCATCAATAGACTCGAACTGCTTCCTGAAAACAGCAGAGTTCCTCTGCAGCCAGATGTGCCAAAAGCATAAATAAGCCACCTTGACCCAAACCTGCCACCAGCTTCTACGACCAAACCCTCTCCAAGCAAACAAAGAAGAGACAAAATCCCCGGCATGATCCAAACTATAGACCACCAAGTAAAAACCTTTGGCCAAAGCAACCAAGAGTAATCACAATGGAGAAAGAGATGTGAGGAATCCTCAAAAACCCGAGAACAGAAGCTACGGAGCATGTCGTTAATAGAGATCCGTATTCCTCGATCCTCCAAAAATGTCTTGGTAGGGACGGCGTTGTGAGCCAATAACCAAACCAAATAACTATACTTGGGTGGAAGATTCTTGATCAAAAGAATATCGGCCCAGGGAACAGGAGAAGGATCAGAGTCCGAAAGCAAAAGGAAAGCAGAAGTTGTAGAGAATCCGGCTTCTATTTGCGACAAAACTACCAAATCTGGGGAGTCTGTTCTGACACAGACCGAACTCAGAAGATCCATGAGGAGGGACGAGTCCTCCCACTCATAAGAAAAGAGAAAGGAGCGACGATAAACAATATGCCAAGTACCATCAAGCCACATCTCACCAATGCGTAACCATTTACCCGGGAAGATAAGATAGAGTCGGGGGAAACGGTAACGAAGGGATACTGGGCCGACCCACACATCCCGCCATAAACGGATGCGATCTCCACTACCAAGCCTCCAATGTAAACTCTGATTCCCAAAGAGGTTCCTGAAAGACTGATCCTCAAACAAAGCCATTATGTGACTAAAAAGGAATGAAGAGCCAGGTTTGTCTAGAACAGTGAGATCCCATTCATTCAAATCCCAACCAAACTTCACACATAAAACCCGCTTCCAAAGAGAATCCTTCTCAGAGGCAAAGCGCCAAAACCATTTAGTCAATAAGCTATTATGCACCCTCTCCGAACCCCGAATACCCAAACCACCTTCAATCTTGGGTTTACATACATAGGACCAACGAACTTTGCAGAATACCCGGGACCTAGCCCTGTTATGCCATAGGAAACGTCATCTCCAAGCTTCCAGTTCCCTAATAACTCCCTTAGGAGCCCTGAACAATGACATAAAAAAGATGGCAACGCAGAAAGAGTTGACTTAATCAGAACTAACCTTCCTATCATGGAAAGGTCCTTAGTCTTCCACGGGGCAAGGGAATCCTTGAACTTTTGGACAACAAGATCCCAAAAGGAGATACGTCTGGGGTTAGCTCCCAAATTAAAACCAAGGTATTTAATTGGAAGTGAACCTACCAAACAGCCCAAAGAAGAAGCAACTGAGTCCGAAGTCAGGGTCCTAGCATTCAAGATAATTGCAGTAGACTTCTCAAAATTGATTTTAAGACCTGAGTTGAACTGAAAAGTGAGAACGGTACTCTTAAGTCTCAAGAGATCATCCACGGAAACCTCGCACAAAGAGTAGAGTATCATCAACAAACTAAAGGTGGGAAATAATGGGGACTGAAGAGCCAATATGTACCCTAGAGAACACCCCCCAACCTGATACCCTCTTCAAGAACCTGATGTAAACCCTCTGCAGCAATCAAGAAGATAAAAGGGGAGAAGGGGCAGCCCTGTCTAATCCCATTGAGTACGGGAAAGTCACGACTAAAGGAACCATTCACCAGAACAGCTATAAAAGCTTTAAAACAGGAGGCCATCCAAGAACACCATTTTTGCCCAAAATCCATAGCAACCATCACTTCCTCAATATAGTCCCAAATTACCTTATCGAAGGCCTTTTCAAAATCGAGTTTGAGAACAATCACTTCTTCACCAGAATGTCGGACCAACTCAATAACTTCTAAGGCGATCAGAACACCATCAACTAATTGCCTACCTGCAACAAAGCCTGACTGAGAATCACTGATAACGTCATTCAGAACTTGACGAAGGCGATTATATAGAACTTTAGCAAGGATCTTATAAGGGCCTGAAATGAGGCTAATAGGCCTAAAGTCCTTAAGCCTGTCAGCATTACGAATCGTGGGGATCAAGGTGAGGAAAGTGGAATTCAAATCCTACCCTAAGGTCCCTGAGGCGTAAAAGTCAGAGAAAAAGCGAAGCAAGTCATCTTTGATAATATCCCAACAAACTTTGTAAAAAAAGCATAGAGAAACCATCAATTCTCGGTGCCTTTTCTGAACCACAGTCGCAGATAGCAACAAAAATCTCATCAGTAGAGAAAGGTTCTTCCAAAAAAGAAGATTGAAACCCAGACAATCTAGCAAAAGGTAGACGAGGAAGAGGAACTCGAACTCCCGAAGGCCTCAAAAAACGAAGGCTAAAATGATATGCAGCATGATTCTTAATATCAACAGGGTCAAAAAGAGTTACCAAACCCGACCGGAGCTGCATGATTTTATTTCTGGTAGCCATAAGATTGGCAATCTTGTGATAAAAACGCGAACAAACGTCCCCATTTTTATGCCACCTTAGACGAGGCTTTTGACTCCAAATTCGAGCCAAAATATTTTCCTTACGAATCAAAGAAACTCTAACTAACAAACGAGAGATGCATTCAGGTCCCGACAAGTCCCGGTCGTCCAAAGCTTCATCAAAAGAATTAATTTCAGCTGCCAAAGCCTCAACCTCCCTATCAGCACGCCCAAAAACCTCTCGGCTCCACCTATCATACAAGAAGTGCTTGTGCTCCGTCCAAGTGTTGAGGAACCTCATGGGCTTAGGAGTAGGACCGCAATTAACATCAGAAGAAGACAATGTTACTGGACGATGATCAGACAAGGAGCAATGGTGGCTTTGCTGCAATAAGTCACCAAAGAGAAGTGTCACGCCCCAAATCTGGTTTTGACCGGACTCGAGACGTGAACTAAAATAATAATAAAAAGCAAGTTTAAACGACATAAATCTCCGCAATTAGTTCCAAATCAACAAAACCAGTACCACGCGTCAAACGCTTGAAATCTAAAATAAAGAGAAAACGAGGTTTAGTACAAAAAGAGGAAGTACGTCTCTACTAAACAAGAAATCCCCGGACTCTCTGTGAGCTCCCGAGCTCCGAGGCGTCCTCTAAACCAACTCACGATCGACACCTGTAAAACAGTAAGTAAAGGGGGTGAGCTTTCGCTCAGTAGGAAAAAGTAGTAAAGGGAATGGACTTCCGCTCCGTCACCACAATACTCGGTCAGTAAAACCTACTAGTAAACGGCAACACAACAAACCAACAGGAAAACAACATTATCGACTATAGATCCAAGATAAAGAAACATACAAACAACATAACATTCTTCTACGACTCCAACTACAAACGTCACCCAACCCCACATCATACGGACATAAGAAAGTTATACCATGATACTCTGATCATCACACACAGCTCAACATATCGTACCAGAACACAACCTCGGTCTAGATATCTTCCCGGATACACAGCATCGGGGTGAAACAACCACATCATACCGGAATACACCATCGGTCTAGATGTCTTCCCGGACACACAACATCAGGGTGAAACCAACACATCATACCGGAATAAACCATCGGTCTAGATGTCTTCCCGGACACACAACATCGGGGTGAAGCAAACACATCATACCGGAATACACCATCGGTCTAGATGTCTTCCCGGACACACAGCATCGGGTTGAAACCAACACATCATACCGGAATACGCCATCGGTCTAGATGTCTTCCCGGACACACAGCATCGGGGTAAATCTCACAACATACCGGGCCGGAATGCTCCGTCGGTCGGGTATCTTCCCGTAGCATGGGGTACAAATCACACCACACAATACCACACCGAACATATTATACCAAACTTCTCATACCATCATAGCTTACCGACATAACTTACCGAACACACCACATCGGTCTATCATTCACCCGATCATATCACAAGACAACAATTCATATCACATTCATTCACCCGATCATACCACAAGACAACAATTCATATCGCAATCATCACATTCATCACATTCTAATAGCATAACATGATTCTTAAATTATACATGGAATATACTACACATCAACATAAAGGACTACTAGCCACAACCAAACACAACCAGCACACAATCCTAAGGCTCGACATGACCACATGTGATTCTACAGCACGGCAATTCCCATAATTTAAAGCAATTACTCTAGTTATTCACATCCTATAAGTGAGTCTACAATTATTCCGGTTATTCATATCCTATATGCATTCTAGTGACATTCCTTAATGAAAACAGTATTTACTACTCTTCCCTACCTCAAAAGCTATCAAAACGCAAGCCAAGCGAGCCGCCTAGTAGACTCTTCCTCCGTGCTCGGAAAAAACGTCTAAGATCACAAGTAATACGAGAATCAATAGTAATTCAAGGCTGTTTAGAGAGAAAATGTTCCCCAAAAACCCCCCAACAATCAAAACCCGGACCGAAGGTAAACTGGGCCGGAACAAGGCCCATTCCGGGCGGCCCACAGGCCCGGTATCCGGCCCGGTCCGTGCGGCTCACCGGCCCGGTCTGGGATCCGTTCTGTGTCGCTTATAGGGTCGGTCAGAGACCCATTCCGTGCCTCTCAGAGGATCTCCTTCCTCCTCTTCCCTCAACTTCGTCCCTTACGAATTTCCAACCTCCAAAACCCCATTGATGACCTCCCAAACCTCCAAAACAGTCTCAAAACCTCACTACTTCAATACCCAAGTTGGGTTTCATCTAAAACAACCAAACCCACAAGATTTCTATCAAAAACCTTCACCTTTCTTCACAAAACAATCATCTAAACTACAATAACCTTAAACCTATAGGAATACACTCTTGTTCAAGCTTTTCCCTATCAAACCCATATCTCAACTTCAATGAAAAGAGAATTAAGAGAGTGTTTACCTAAGGAAATGGAGAAAGGAAGAATAATAAAAGGTTTTTGAGAACCTTTGAGGTGAAAACCAAGTCAAGACCCTCCATTTTCTCCTTTCTTCTTCTTCAAGCTTCAATGATGTCCCTCTCTCTCTCTCTCCTCTCTTGGTATTTTCGGCCAACACTAGCAATTTGGCTGAAATGTGCTCTCACTTGTCCCTTTAACCTACTTTAGAATGGACCAAAATGCCCCCTAGCTCCCTTCCTTCTCTTTTGGCACATACAAGGGCAAATGGGTCTTTCTAGACCCATATCTTCTCCTCCAAGCCATCATGGACACATGTCCATGTGGGGTCCACCTATACCTAAAATATCTCATCCCTTTTAAATTAAAATTGATAAAATTCTGAATTTGACCGCGTTGACCCGAAATTGACTTTTTCGTAAAATTAGTCATTAGAAAGGAAACGACCCAACTAAGCTAACCGTAATGACGGTTAAGCTTTTTGGGTCCCGGAAAGGTCCTGAATGACTCCCGGAGTCCTCGGTTGACTTTTCCAGTAGAAAGTCAACTTTTGCCAAAATTCGATGGTTCGACCGGGGGCGATTCTTACAAGAAGAAGATCAGATGGCGATATCAAAAACCGATCAAGGAGAAATGCCTCGATCCACCACCATACCAGGTAAACTTTGAGCCCGTGAGATTAATATCAACCAGCTCCATATTCTGCAAAAATAAAAAATCAGCAAACAAGGCACAGTCCGAGGAAGACGAAGAAGAATTTCATCGTTCCTCGGGGCTTAAAACCGAATTATAATCTCCCCCAGCTATTAAGTTGTCACCAAAAGAAGCTATGTCATGAATCAATAAGTTTCGTAGAGAACGATGGCCTGACAAGATGGAAGGACCATAGACGTTCAAGATGGTAATAATAGAGCATGTGGGTAGATATAGGCCGGGCCAAATAAGAGCCGATCCAATCGGCCTAGAGGAAGAGATCTGAAACACTGAAGTTTTCCAAGAAGACAACACACCACCAGACGCACCCTCAGACGGAATAAAAACGAATTCCCAGCCTAAGAACAAACCACAATCTCTTAGAAAACCAGCCGATATGTCACTGACCTTAGTCTCCTGCAGCAACACGAAGTCGGGGCGATGGATATGGAGCACCCTCCTAATGTCTCTCCTTTTATGAGGAGAGCTCGCTCCTCTCACATTCCATGAGAGGAGTTTCATGCTCAATCGGATAGTGAAGAAGTAGAGGCAACTCGAAACGAAGTGCCACCACCAGAATCAAAAGTAGGATCAGAGAGATCACCGTCCTCAAGTTGAAGCTGACCAGAAATTTCGGCGTAGAGGTTTTCAAATTGTTCCTGGACGTCGCCTCCAATTGCAAGGGCTTTGAATCCCAGCTTATTTACATAGCTCCACCTGTTAGGGCCTGAGGGAGAGGGTTTCGAAGGACCTGAAACACGAAAGAGTTTCTGAGTAGAAGAAACTCTTTTTTTCGGGCAGAGGAGGTTGCTTGCACCCCACGCAAACCAGTGGCAATGGGCTTCGAAGCAATTGGAACTGCAGAAAGGCCCAGCGCATAGTCGGGGATGACAGTGTTATCTCCAGATCCTAAAAAGGATTTATCGTAGTCTTGGAAACCTTGATTGGATAAGGGAGATCGATCCAAATCATCGTTTCAATTTTGAAACTTATCGTCACGCGCGAGTAAGGACGGACTCGTCGGAGTTGAGGTGGACTCCGAAGAAAGCGTGGGCTGGGGGCGCGGTGATTTGGGCAAAGGAACAATGTTGGACGGAACTGGCTCGACCCAAAGGTTGAGAGAATCCTCATTCAACCTAAATGAGAGCGATCTAGCAGATAGACGGGATGTGCTATGCACCAGAACAAAGAAACCCTCATAATTTTTTCTGAGAACTTGAAAAATATCGCCCAAAGCTTTCCCAATCAAAAGAAAGTTCTCATAGCTCCATCCCTGAATCTGCATCCCCATAACAGAGACCCATTGGAAGAAGCCTGCCTTGGTGAAGAGTTTGCCTGAGGTACGAACAACATCAAACCAAGGAGCTAAAGATGCCCAATTTCTATCGGTTTCGGAAGTGGAAATCATGAAAATTCTATTTCCAAAGCTCTTAAGATAAAAGTTAGAGACTCCAGCAGAACTCATAGCCTCTAACAATTCATCAGACGATGACGAAGAATGTGAAATTCCAATAGCACTGAGGAGGGCTTTTGATTTCAAATCAATGACTTCAGCACCTATAATTGGAACTGACGAATCCTTGACGATGGGGACTGATGCATGCACAGATGCAGATGGCTTCCAAGAGGAACGAGATCTGCACTTGGGATCAAGCCAAGCCTGAACCACCAAGAGCTTTCGGCCAACAAATCGTCTGCCATTCACGGCTGCGGCCATCTTTGAGCAGTCCTCCGCTGAATCTGGGTGAATAAAGCAAAAATGTCGGCCCAATGCGACTGATTTCTTGCTGAGATAGATGCCAATGATGGCTCCATAGTCAGCAAAGATGCGGAAAAGCCAAGCCTCTTTAGCAAGAGAGGGGAAGTTACTGACAAAAAGCTTGCAAGGATCCACCTCTCGTCGCCGATCAGGAGAGCGAGACGGAGAAGGAGGTATAGAAGCCCTGTCATGAGCTACGATGGCTTGAGAGGCCCGAGCTGAGGATTCGAACATGTTGATCAAGGATGCCACTTTTGGGTTAGGGATGCCATAAGGAAGGCCTAGACTCTTAAGATCCCGATGAGAAGGAGTAGAAACTGAGCGGCCGGAGATCGTGCTCGCTGCCGGAGTCCAGTCCTTAGAGTCGCCGGAGTGACAGTCCTTGCCCTTGGTTCGAACTTCTCTCAGAGGGAGGATGTCCATCGCGCTTCAGATCTATACATTAAGCAGCTCTGCAAGGTGTGTTTGTAAATTTAGAGGTTGAAGTTAATCAAGCTGTAGATTGAGACACAAACTCTGAGGATGATTATAGTGATTTGGGTGAGATAGAGGAGGATGAGACTCACTGATTCAGTCACTAGCCACACAAAGGCTTTCCTCTCCATAAGAGCACCCACATCAAGGGGGGCAGAACCCAGAACCCTGAGGCAGAACCCTCTGTTGACTGGGCAGGGTTCAGGGTTCTGCCCCCTTAAAAAAAGTGTCCTGCACATCAGATGGGCTTGTATGGGGGGCTTGATTTTCAGAAATGCTAACTGTGTAATTAA